>VDFB02281492.1:749094597-749325268 GCA_007258455.2 Sequoia sempervirens
TTTAGATAGTTCAATCATTGTGGATCATCCCCGTAACTTGCGGATCTTAATGGTGTGATTTTAATTATTCTTGGGTGTGTTCCCGACCTTCATTATAGGTCCACACTCCATCTTATGCACCTGATGAAGAATAATTCAAATTTGAGGCCGACCTATTCATGCACACGTACATTTTCTTTCCTTGGAGAATTTGATGATCTTTGGCTGATGCGAATGTTTCCAAAATTGTGGATATGCTATAATGCTTGTAATAGATCATTAGAAGTAGTGGTGGTAGAATAGGGGTGAATAGCGAAGAATAGATAGATAAGTTCAATTTAGATTTGTAGAATTTGCATGTATATATGAGCACATGGGAATATTATATTTCTGAACATGCTATATCAGGCCTGTGAGTAGAATTTGTAAGCCCGGATGTTGTCGGCTGAATGTACCTGAGATTTTTCTATTAATGAGGATGTTTTAATCTGCATTTTCCTCCATATTCTTTGTTTCTTTTGTTGTGTTACTCCTACTACACAGTTTAGATTGTTCTCTTTGAGGACCCTCCTACCGTGGCTACACCACTAACCCTTTACATATATATATATGCAATCAATCCTATGTTAATCAGTATTAGCATGGAGAAAAAGATAGTTCCGTGGCTTTTAAGTGTTATTCTAATAGCTCTTTTATCTGTTCAGCTTTATATTTTTAGCTGATAGGCTATTTGTTTGAAGTTTCTGCTAGGATTTTCATCAGCCTAGCTATGAATAGGGTTTTTTGTCATGGGTATACCGCTAAAGATGCATAAAGATAACTACAAACAATAAACGGAGGGTGAAAAAATTACTAACCCTAACCATATTTCTTTATGAAAGAAAGAAGATTACCTACAATAAATCCATCCATATAGAGCCATAATCTCTTTGAAGTCTCCAAAATGGGTATAATGGCAAAGATAGAAGCATATAACAAGGAACAATAAGTAGAGAGCAAAAGACATGAACAATAAATTAATCATTTATGCAAAATACCCATGTAAAATGACTTACAGATTTGGAGCACAATAACTACAAACAATAAATGAAACCTAAAAAAATTACTAACCCTAACCATATTTTTGGGGAAAGGAACAGGATTTAACTACAATAAATCCATCCATACAGAGCCATAATCTCTTTGAAGTCTCCAAAATGGGTATAACGAAAAAGATGCAAACATATAAAAGGAACAATAAGTAGAGAGCAAAAGAAACAAACAATATATTAATCATTTATGCAAAATACCCATGTAAAATGACTTACAAATTCTAGAGCACAAAATTCTTAAAACCCTGCAATATGCTATAAAACTGAGCCGAAGGCGACGATTTTTACAATAGTCTGCTATCAAACCAACACCACAATGGCTCTTTCAACAATGCAACTTAATCAATATACTTTCTCACACATTTCATAGAACATCAGTGTTAAAACCCTCTAACCTACTATCAAAAGGAAAAATGAGTAGAGAATGAAAGACATGAACAATAAATTAATCATTTATGCAAAATACCCATGTAAAATGACTTACAGATTCTGCAGCACAATAGTTTTAAAACCCTCCCATCTGGTAAAAAATGGAGCTGAAGGCAACGATTTTAACAATAGTTTTCTATCAAACCAACACCATAATGGCTCTTTCGACAATACAACTTAATCAAATTATACTTTCCCACACTGCAACATTGAATATTGCATTTACTCCATCCGCCTCTGTTGTACAACAATGATAGGATGCATTAACCCTCGTGCAAGCAAACACTTACCATTCATCTTCCGCTTACCGACACCACCAACTCCACCACCACCAACCCACGTAAATACAAAGCTCCACATGCCATAAAAAACCCTCTCAATCACCACCGGCTAACACATCTTCGGTGCTAGAAAATCCAATTCACGACTAGGCTAACGAAAATCTCGGCAAAAACAAAAAAAAATAGCCTATCAGCTAATGATTGAAATAAACTCTATTGTAACCTATGAAACAATATGATATGTAATTTTTTGAGTTTTAATACTTTTTTATGACACAAATATAAGAAATGCAACAAAATGATATGCAAAACCTAGATCTAAGGTAAATTTTTAGAAGGTATTTAATGCTAATAGGTCAGGTTAACCAAAATGAAATAAAGAAAAAAGTAACCCTAAGATTTGACCCCTTTCCCAAAATGTTTCTGGGGGTTATGAGAATGGAATTGATAAATGTAACGATGGAATAGAGATTGATGGATTTGGACAAGGTATGTGATTGACTTACAACCTAAAAGGTTAGTCAACCTGCCTTGGACCAAATATAGAAATGATATAATTATGAAATGCAATGATCTAATTATCCTAATGATGCAAATTATCACTTTTATGTAGAAATAGTAGATCTGGAATATCACAAAGGAAATCAAAAACCAAAAATAGAAAGGGGAGGACACTGTGCACCTATGATATAAATTTCAGCAAAAAATGTTGAGACATTGGTGCTAGGGGTGCCACTATCCTACTAGGGATTTTTGGATCTATTTTTGTAGTCCTCTAATGGTGGATCTATAATTTTATTTTTTTCTTGCAAACTACCTAGATTGCTTCTAGATATTTTGCAATTGACTTTTTCTGGGTTGTCAAGGACTAGGGGGGTATGTGCAGAATCATCATGGAAAAAATTGGCCCTTAAGTGGCAAAAAAATTAGAAAATTTAGAGTTAGGCATCTTGATGTAAAAATTTGAATAAGTTATATATATTATTTCAAAAATGTGTAAGAATAGAATCTATAGCAAATTGAATGTAGTTTCTAAACTACTAGGTATGTTTAAAAAATAAAAATCTATTTGGTGAAAATTTGGGAATTTCAATCATTGGTACTTAAATTTGAGGGGAAAAATAAGTGGAATTATGCAATGCGACCACCCTAACCACAATAAAATGATAATATTTTTTATAAGATTTTAGATATAAGTAGAGAGCATTGCTTGATGTGATGCATATTTTTTTGTATTTTTTTTCCAAGTAAACAAAATTAATTATGAATTTTTTTTATTACAACTTTTTAAAAATATAAAAGCATGCGATCTAACCACCTTAACTTGGTCAAAACTTCATGAAATTCAAGTTTTTCTTTTTTTAATCTATAGTATGTGAGCATAGAATGTAGTGCATGTTGTGGATTCAAAAATGTGATCTGGTTGAAGCTATAGATGCTTTTTCAATCCAACCTATCAATGGGACTTTTAATTAAGTAATTTGAATAGAAAATGAATAATAATTACTTATTAAATTCAAAGTAAAGCATAATTTATATCAATGGAAAGGCGAGAATCTCCTTTAAAACCCTTTTTCATTTCATCAATTTTGGGTAAAAAAAAAATTGTCAACGACATACCCATCATATTGCGACTTTTTGGCCCATCATGATCCTGCACATACCTAGGGTTTCGAATGAAAAAATGCACAAAGTGTCTTCAAACATATTTTTATCCTCTTCAACCTATAACCTACATATTTAAAAAGAAGGAAAATATTGTGCCATTTTAGGGGCCTGCCTCAGTCAAGCCCTGTGTTAGTGTTTCCACTTCCACAATGACAATGTCAATGATAAATCGATAAAGGAAATTAAGGAAGGAAATGATGAATGAACCACTTGTTACAACTCACCACCTTTCAATGGCTTCCTTGAAGGACTGAAGTCACACACACCACTTCAAAAATCTTGGACCTATTTTGATACATTTGCTTGAATGCTTGAGTACTGGGAGACCTACAACAATGTTAGCCTTCACAAAGAAACATGAACACACATAAACTTGGACATGATGTTGGATCTTGAATTTTTATAGTAATGCTTTGAAAATATTTCCCATGAATACTCAATAGTGCTCTTGACAATAATATTTTCTCAATTATGTGTCTCCTTGCTTGTTCATCAGTGTTCCCTTTGAAATAATGCAATAACTAGTTATTTATAGGAATTTATTCAATTCTCATGAAAATTAAATTTTGACAACTAACTTTAAGTATTTGAATTTCAAATAATAGAGTGTCATAATTGACATTAAAGCTTTGAAATAGCTTTGACAGTGATTTGGCTTTATAAGATAGTTATTCTACGCAAGGTATATGAATTCAACTTCATTTGTTCATTGTAATGAACAAAAGTAATTATACAATGGGGTGACCCCACAAAGCTGGTTTACAATTCTGGGAGATTCTGATTTTTGCTGAAATCACATATTTTTAGAAAATATAATGATTTAAGCATTTAAAAGTTTCATTTAAAGCATTCCAATTGAAGAGGGTTTGATCAAACTACCTTAGATCAAACCCCCTTGGATAGAACACCGCTAGCTTTAAACCATACCTACAACGGAGTCTCCTTTACACCTATCAAAATGTTGATAAAAAACAACTTTTGATTTACCTTTTGGGGGATCAAATGAATTCATTTAAAATTTATTTTTTGTAAGTATGTAGTCATTATTATAAGCTTCCCAAAAAGTATAATTTCAAATAAATTTAATTTAATTATTATATTTATTTTTTATTTATTGTGAATGTAGGTTTTTTACCGAAAATCAAACTCTCTATTCTACACATGTGGAAGAATAGAAGATTGTCAGTTTTTCTTTTTGAAAAATATGAGTGCACCAGATATTGAAGTCCTTTATCCAACAAAAAAAAATTGAATTTCGATACATACAAAAAATGTTACGTATTATACGATCGCACTATGTATGAATTGTAATTGGTTTGACTTTGAAACTTGATTAAAGAAAAATATTCTATAAAAAACTATGTAACCAAGTGGAAGCACTAGATATCAGAGTTACAAATCTAAATTTGAAAGAACTAGAATTTTATCCTTCATGGAAAAAAAGTTATGTGTTATACGGTGAGCATCACTTTTTTAAAATGTTGTTTTCTGAAAAAACTAGTTTTTGAGGGAGATGGAAAAATAAGTGCAATATGATTCCAAAATTTTTGAAAAAAATATATTTAGAATCTACAGACAAAATTTCATGAAACTCTAGTTTGCATCATCTTCAAATTCCTCACGGTTTAGCCACTATAGTTTCCCAAAAGTGAAGAATTAGTTAAAAATAATAATTTCAGTGTCTAGTTTGGCCAAAAATTGTAAACCACTATTGTGGGATCACCCAATGCTTTGATATTAATGTTTCATTTATTATATATGCAAAGGTTCTCAAGTTTATGGTGTTAGAATTCATCATTATGTTGATTATTATTTAGAAGTATATTATATTATGATTCTTAACCAAGGCAATAGTGACTATGTGTAAGAGACCTGATGTCTCTAACCCCACAAACTAGTGTTGAAGGTTGTACATTTGGTTGTTTTGAATATTTGCAATGGTATCAATGATTGCAAATAACAACTATGAATGTTTCTAAGATGAAATGCAATTAATTTTTCTGTATTTCAAATGCAATAAATGAATTTAACAATGCAAAATAAACTCTTATAGCCAGTTGACATTTCGTCACACACTTGGCATGCAAACTAAGAAGCTGATATGCAAGTAGGCGACTTTGGAATTTAACAAATGTATTGCAACCAACCTACAGTGTCTTTATTTACTATCATGAAAGAGATACAATGTTGGTAATGAAACTAGGTCCTATTCTATATGAGCTTTCATCATGGAAATAACTAAAATTACAATGCTAATATGATGTATGTTTGAGCAGCATTCCATATGCATTCTAATACATTATCAAAACTATAACTACAATGCTAAGGTGTTGAAAGATGATTCTAATGCAATGATTTCATTAAATTTTAGAACTAACTAGCAATCAAGAGGCTGATAAAATAGATTTCCTCGAGCAAGGACCATGTTCTCCACCCTTAAATGAATACAAGACACCTTAGTTAAGGTGGGTGTCAACCATGGAAGCAAGTAATGCCCAAACAAGGAGGCATTTTGGCTTCAAGAAAACACGCCTGGTTGGATATGCAACACAAAAACTAGTAAGATGTTGGTACAGCCTGGTATTGGGTGAGAAATTAGTTAATAATGGCAGTCGCTCACTAATTTATGCTTCTCCTTAAGATCTGGTCTAAACCCTTCAATGCACTTGCAAACCCTTGTCTAAACTTCACAAATATGCACACTATTGTAGCATTTTACTATAGCATGGCACTATTCATGCATACTATAGCAACCAACACTAATTATGACCTAGAATTGATTATCCTTTAAAAAACCTTGTTGAAAATGTAAATCTTCTTCCAATGAAGCACAAACTTGACCTCTGGATGAAGCCAACACTTGAGCACCTTCAGCTGATAGTTTCACAAGCTCATAATGATGATACAATGAAGAAGCTACACTTTTCAATGTTGATATGCTGGCAGAAACCCTAGGGCTCCCTTCTTCAAATGCCAAAGAGAAATCATAAGACAAATATGAAATCTTGGATGATTAAAAGATTGGCTTGATCTTCTTTTATACTTTTTCAATCCATCTTCAAGAAGCTTCTAGAAAATAATATAAAAATAGTATTATTTTATTTTAGTGACTTTATGATATAATATTTTATTTAAGTCACTTTATTAAATTAATTAAATATAAGGTCACTTTATAATATTTATTTAATTAATAACCTTACAAATAATTAATTTAATTATTATCTCCCTTATTCCTCCAATCCAACTAAATCTAGGAAATGGAAATCATCAACTGACTAGATATCTACCGCAAAGGACCACCTAAACATGCTCATTAGCCTATGAGGGTTAGGAATAGGCTAAATCCTCTGATAATTGATGCTCACGAAAATGGGGACATTACAGTCTACCCTCCTTGAAATTGCTTGTCCCCAAGCAATATCCACTACAAAGAAACACCACTCCTCGGAAGGCCCAAAAGAAGAACTATCAAATGTCCCACACTCTATGATCAACACTCAATTGAATGTCAGGATCCCAAATAACTCTGTAAAGTTCCCATCTACTTGTCCACTTCACCCCCTAGAAAGATATTAAACCATGCTCAACACTATTGTGAACAACTACCATGATGAAGAGAAATCTATCACACAAAATGATCCCTAGATCCCATGACCAAAATAGAAGACTACCATGCGTATCATCCCCTAACTTCCACCACACAACTTTGATCTCAACTTCACCATTCTGCGAATAGTGAAACAACTCAATGGGACCCGTCCAATACATAGTGCCATTCCTGTCGCTGCTTGGATCCCAATACAATCTGAACTCACATCCATCTATCATGCGGAAATAAGAATATTTGAAAGCATCTACTAAACCCTCCTAGATGTGATAACTAACCAAGCTATCATGCCCACTAACCCAATAATCTCCTTGTAACCATGTATCCATATGAAATCTCTGTGACATAGAAGTAATAATCCCTATTGGATACATATTAGCATGATGGATAGTTGATTGTTGCCCCTACAAGTAATCCCCTAAAGACAATAGAGTCAGGTGCTTGCAACTTCTAGTCCAATCTTCTGAAGATGGCAACTCTTCGTCCCACAGTGGATGGTATAAGACCTAAGCCAATCCACATCTATTCATAAAAAAATCCTCTATATGTGGACTAAAAGGGAAGTGATGAGTACTCCTCACTATGCACACCTCAATAAACTCCTCTACGAGCCCTTTCTGAAATCCCGAAGCACTGGAAAGATCCCAAACACTGCGATTATCATCCAACTCTGAACTAGTGTCAGGAGTGTGATCAACATCCACATTGAAGAGTGGATTATCAAAGACTAATCCAACATCTAACTTGAATAATGGATTATTCACCAACTATACAATAACTCCATGTTGATCTAAATCATCCATCTCAAAATCTCTAGAACAATAAATTGAATTGTACTCCTGAATTGGCTCAACAAGCTGATAAGCAGCATTATGTGTGCTATCAACTTCGCACACAATATCATCAAAGGTACTGCTGCTATGTACCTCATAGGATGGCTCGAATGGAAAGGTAGAAGGTGTTGTTATGAAAATATCTTCACAGATTTCTATTGCCAAAGTGACTGTATGTCCATCCAAAGCACGATCTCAGGATTCATTGCCAATCAATAATTTTATTTTATTTTTTCTAAGGTTTGATATGAAAAATCAGATTCATAGTGGCATGAATCTTTATCATAAATTGCATCATTTGTACCCAAATCTTGAGTAGCAACATGTGACAACTCTATAGAAGCATCACCCACCTATGAAATCACTATTGCCTCATGCTGATGCAAAGATATCTCATTGCTGTCATGAAAATCAAAATTGTGATGGGTCATATTTTCCAAACAATCCTTATGGCTGGCACTCACATCTTACGTGTCAATGCTCAAAGTGACTCCCACAACCATTTTTGCACTTTCCATGACATTTGAACCAACGTTATGTTCAAGAGAAGGATTGCTGATGTAAAAATCATAATTGTTATCATGACTGATAACAACTTCTTGAGCACTCAAGGTATCAACATTTTGGGGTTCTACCATACTATTTTCATGATGTAAAATTTCCTTATCAACCACCACTTCATTTTCAACCCCATGTCCACTTGTAGGTTGAAGATCATGATCTACTGACTTATTACCTTTTAAACCAAACTCATTATAGATAATTTTGGATACTTCACCAAGTCTCTCATTTTTGCTTCGTGATGAGGTTCATCTTGAAACAAAATCTTCATACTTTTGCAAGCTACAAGCTAATCTTCATTGTGAAAGCATAAGTTTTTTCTAGTTATTATTCAAGGTGCTCTCAACACTTGGTTGCTTACTACAATCCATCTGATGCTCCATATATTGCTCAACTTCTAGATGACCTTTGACCTTATCTGGAAGTGTTCTATACTCCTCATAAGCAACCATTATCTCATTAATAAATTTAGAAGCCATAATTCTGAATCTTTTATTTTTAGCACCAACACAAAATGGCAGGAAACTGCTCTGATACCACTATAAGAGACCTATTGTCTCTAACCCTGAAAACTAGTGCTGAAGGTTGTATGTTTGATTGTTTTAAATGTTTGCAATGGTATCAATGATTGAAAATAACAACTATGAATGTTTCTAAGATGAAATTCAATTATTTTTCTATATTTCAAATACAATAAATGACTTTAACAATGCAAAAGAAAATCCTATGGCCAATTGACATTTCGTCACACACTTGGCATGCAAACTAAGAAGTTGATATGAAAGTAGGCAACTTTGGCATTTAACAAATATATTGCATCCAACTTCCAATATCTTTATTTACTATCATGAAAGATATACAATGCTAGTAATGAAACTCAGTCCTATTCTATATGAGCCTTCATCATGGAAATAATTGAAACCTGCAATGCTAATCTGTTGTATGTTTGAGAAGAATTCCATATGCATTCTTAATACATTATCAAAATTCTAACTAAAATGCTAAGGTGTTGAAAGATGATTCTAATGAAATGATTTCATGAAATTCTAGAACTGACCAGCAATGAAGAGGCTAATAAAATTGACGTCCTACAACAAGGACCATGTTCTCCACCCTTAAATTTATAGAATACACCTTAGCTAAGGTGGGTGTCCACCATGAAAGCAAGTAATTCCCAAACAAGGAGGCATTTTGGCTTCAAGAAAACATGCCAGGTGGGATATGTAACATAGAAACTAGTAAGATGCTAGTATAGCCTGGTATTGAGTGAAAAATCTATTAATAATGACAACCACTAACTAAGTTATGCTTCTCCTTAATATTTGGTTTGAAACCCTTCAATGCACCTGCAAACCCTTGACTAAACTTCACAAATATGCACACTATTGTAGCATTTTACTATAGCGCGACACTATTCATGCATACTGTAGCAGCCAACACTAATTCAAAACCTAGAATTGATTATCCTTTAAAAAAACTTGTAGAAAATGTAAATCTTCTTCCAATGAAGCACAAACTTGACCTCTAGATGAAGCCAACAGTTAAGCACCTTCAGCTGATAGTTTCACAACCTCAAAATACTAATACAATAAAGAAGCTACACTCTCCAATGCTGATACACTGGAAAAAACCCTAGGGCTCCCTTCTCTAAACACAAAAGAGAAACCATAAGACAAATATCAAATCTTGGATGATTAGAAGCTTGGCTTGATCTTCTTTTATACTTTTTCAATCCATCTTCAAGAAGCTTCTAGAAAATAATATAAAAATAGTATTGTTTTATTTTAGTGACTTTATGATATACTATTTTATTTAAGTCACTTTATTAAATTAATTAAATATAAGGTCACTTTATAATATTTATTTAATTAATAACCTTACAAATAATTAATTTAATTATTATCTCCCTTATTCCTCCAATCCAACTGAATCTAGGAAATGGAAACTATCAACTAACTAGATATCTGCCGCAAAGGGCCCCCTAACCATGCTCATTAGCCTACAAGGGTCAGGAATAGGCTAAATCCTGTGAAAACTGATGCTCACAAAAATGAAGACATTACACTATGCACTATGCATAGAGTGGACACCACACCATTTTGAATTAAGGGTTATTAAGGTCTTGATTTCATTTGTTTTAAATGAGATGAAACACATTATATTCTATCCCACTTAAAGTGGTTAACCTAACTAGCAGGTATCAACATCTTGTATCAAGTAAATGGTATGATTTTGTGTGAAAGGATTACCCACTCTTTTAGGGTAGACAAGCACTTTCGATATCGAGCATATAGCATATTCATGTTGTATTTTTGTAAAGTTTGCAGCTTGGTTAATGAGGTTTCGAGCATAGGGTTTGAATGGCGATGAGTGTTTGGATTATTTTGATTAATCATGAGGATCTATTTGATGCAACAAAGCTCAAAGTGATTAGTGGAAGAAGTGAAAGGAGAATATTCAGTTATTTATATTAACTCAAATGCACAACACAACAAACAATGATGATTTGGTTGTTATTTTCAAGTGATATCTTTTGTTTTTGGTTGTTTCTATTCCTACATTTGCATAATCAGTTATATGATGAAAAGGGTTAATTTTTTTATTAAGCTAGAAAATAAAATCTATTGGAGTAACCCTAGCATGGGTTCTTGATTTGCAAAGATTTTTTATAGTTGATTGAGCATTGATAATGTGGGTACACATATTTGTTCTATGAATCATGTATGTGTATTATGTATACATAAGGGTGTGTTTCTCTGTGATAGGGTTCAGTCCAATGTGGTTTGGGTTTCAATGTTCTAATCATTACATTGAATGTGTCTGTTATGCATAGTCAAGTGAAAAGGATACATATGCATGGGTATGTGTATGGTATATGTGTTTTTTCAAAAGCAATGCATATGTGATAACTATTATATGTGACATGTAGTGTCAACATGTTTGGGGTCTATCTTGTATTTTTTGTATGCTCTCGATGCATATGTGTTGTTAGTTATAATACATTTTGTGCATAGTTTGTGGTGTCAATACCTTGGGTTTATAGCACGCATACATTGTATTAATCATACATGGGTTAAAAGACAGTTTTATGAAGTTAGCAGGTGGAGTCACATTGATGACTCGATATGGGATAGTTTGATATAGTTTGAAAGTGGTTTATTTGATGACTACATTTTTTGAAAAGTGGCAGCATATCAGGTGATATAGTCGTTTATTTAAATAGTGCTTTCACACTTTTATGTGTTAAGAGGTTTTATAGAAGGAATGAAAGCATAATCTGATTTATGTAATAAGAGTTTTGAAAACATTATGCAAAGTAGATTGTAACTGGTACAATTGATATTTTAAAAATTCTAGTAAATGAATCTTTAGGATAATCAGTGTATTTTATTGAAAATGAAATGTGATTTGTAGAAAAATAGAGTGATCCTCTATAGTTGAATTATTCTCTATTCGAAAATGTATAGTGAAGTCAAAATGATCAAGTCAGTGAGATAGATTAATCATTGCTAGTGAGGCATCTTGTAACCAGTGAGGTTCTGTAGCCAGTGAGGCTTTTGTTTCTAGTGAGGCATTTGTATCCAGTGATGCTTGTGTTGCTAGTGAGGCATTTCGATTAAGTTAGTGAGGCAATTCTGAGTGGTTTTTCTACCCCATGAGGGTTTTCCACTCCTAAAATTTATTGTGTCATTGTTTCAGTTATTGTGTGATTTACTTATCATTCATGTCTAATCATTTTACATTGATTACTGTTTGGTATTTAGAATCTTACATTGATGAAGCATGCCAAACTGAATAATCGTTCAACATCATTATTTTTCATTACAAATTTGTTGAAAGAAAGTAAAGTAAAGTTTTGAAATCTATAACATTGATTCACCCCCCCTCTCAATGTTGCTTGTACTTCAATAATTGGTATCAGATCCAAAGGTTCTAGGTTTGAATCCCCTTGAGTAACACTAAGGGGGAGATCATTGCAGCTGGTCAACAATCCCCTCGGGATTCATGACATGGATTAACTGCCTCCCATGGATCCACTAACTCTGGAAGATGTATCTAACATTAATAGGTTGATCTTTTGTTGCAATGACAACTGTGGGCCGACAATACTTATCCATTGTTCTTTTGGTCTTAAAAAGGTGGAGTACTTTGGTATATGTAGTGTCTCATGAAGGAATAAAAGTTTATCCAAATAAAATAAAGGATATTGTGGAATGTGGTGAAATTTTGTAGGTGTTTCCTACTTTTATAAAGAAAATAGTCAACATTCATCCAACTTTTTAAATTTTTTTTTTTTTAGACTACAGGAATATGAATCAAGTAGTTTCCCCTTATAAACTATATTGTGTTTGATAAAAAAAATTCACGTGATCGGTTACACTAGCACGACATACCCTCTGGTACCATGGGGATAGTGCAGAGAATAGACCTCATGACTTCTTTCTTGCAACAAGATGCTTTAGCCAATCGAGCTAGGCCAACCATCCCAAAATTTTGACTTATATTATTAGAAAGTGACATATATCATTTTTGCTTTGAAATGATATAAACTAATTAAATGGAAGTTTTTAAATATATTTTATGTTTATTTTCTTTTTAAATAAAAAATTATTTAAATATGATTTTTAGTAAACTCAAAAAGTTATAATTTAGTTGTTGATAGAATGTTAAAAAATGAGGTTCATTAGATCATTTTTTATATAAAAAAATTCATATTTTTTACCTTTACTTCTTTTGGTATGTATAACTTAAAATTTTAGTGCATTGAATAATTTTTTAAATTTTGATTAATATATTTTAAAATAAATCTTAAAAATCACATTTATTTAAAATACAATTATTCTTATTAGATATTGTGTCATAGAAAAATGGTCCCTTGTCATTTTCATGGCCTTTTAGGTCTTGTTTCATGGTGTTTAATCTATTTTTCTCTAATTTTATGTTGTAACATGGCTTGAACATACATATTTAGGTACTAAAATTAAAATAACGACATCTTCTGAAGGTGTTGTGAAGTGTTGTAAGACATTTCTACACTTTTCTAGACTATTCAATACAATTCACCTAAAATTAACCTGTTCATCACTAAACAAGTTCTAATTTGAAGTGTTGTAAAGTATTATAACAAGATTTCATGCTTTTCTAGGCATAACTTCACTATTTATCTTTCTTATGCTTTATTTGGTCCCTTTATGCCCTTATAAGGCTTAATTAAGTGTATTTTTGAATGTTAGCCTAATAAATAACATTAAATGCAACATAATTCCTGACACCTATTTTCAGGTCCTAGGTGGGACACATTTTCCATGGGTGGAAAATGAGTCCCCCTTGGCTCCAAATTCAAAAAATTTAAAATTTCCTTTCAGGTTTTTATTCAAAATCACTTGATGTCGGCCTGTGATGAGGTATGAACAGGTAACTAAGGCACAAGATTGTATAAATAAGTGATTTTCACCTCATTTTACATCTCCTACAATCCCATTCATTCAAACATTCATTCACACATCATCTCAAGCATTCAAGCATCTTACAACATATTATCGAGCATTATTCAAACACTTTGGAGCATCCATTGACATTACTTCATATTTGCATCATCAAGGGTTTGGTAAGTTGATAGAAATTGCATGTTGTTAGTTTATCATTCTCTTTCATTTCATTGTTTCATTAAGGTTTTGATTACCAAAAGTGGGATTTGACCAAGGAAAACCCCTATTTGCTAACCCTCAGCCATTTTTCCCCTCTTGCATGTGTGTTTGAAGACTTTTGTGTGCAGATTTAACAAGCTTTTTGATGTTGAAGATTGGTCAACAAGTCAACTAGGTGCTTCAAGTCAAATCAATCATCTTTCAAGCTTGGAGAAGGTTTTCTGTCTATTTCCTATAGAATTGACTTCGGCAACCCAACAATCAGAGATTTCTAGATCTGGTGTTGCAGATTTGTCTCTTGATTTCTCATAATTTTGGGAGAGGATTGATTCGCCACCAGTGGCAAATGAGTCCCACCTTAAGACTGAAAATCTGAATTTTGTCAAATTCTGGATCCTAATAGTTAGAAACCTATTTCTGACACTTTTTCACCAATATTAGGACTAATTCACCACCCTGGGTGAATCAGTCCCTCTAGACTTTTTAAACAACATTTATGGCATTTGTCTGCATTTCTATTTTCTATAGTTACTTCTATGTTATAGTTAGCATAATTTCTGTTATTTGCATTTAAAACTCCTAGATTGCTTTGCATTTACATTCACCACATATTTTGTGGTACTTGTATGAGTGTTTGGTGCCTCATTGATAATACTCTAGTGAGACAAAGTTCTAGACTCATGGCCTCCCACGATAGCACTTTCATTGTGGACCTTTGGATCTACAGAGCTCCTACTCCTAGTATGGATAATGGTTCATTAGGCATTGACAATACCACTTCTATGCCTTCATCTTTCCATCCAATGAATGTTGACACCCAAAAAAACTCCCTCCCGTAAGAAAAATTCATTAATATTCATGAGGATTTTGCACATTTACAACATGACTTGTCACTTGAAAACATTTCCACCACTGCTATACCCACCATTGAAAATCTTCATCATTTGATTGAAAGTGATGATGACTTGCAAGTGATGAAGAATATTTATGAGATTTACAATAAACATTCCTCTTCTAATGCCCAATCCACAAACATTCCTATAAGCCAAGGAGGACCTCAAATTCCTCCCCCTTCAACCATAGCATCCATACCAACTTATACCAATCCACAAATCCATACAACTATGCACCAAGTTAATTATGCAGCTACTTATTTCATGATTCCAATTAGCATTCCTACTTCTCTTATGGCATCGCAAGTCCCCTCCACCACCTTCACCCCCCTTAGTATTCCTTTCACTTCCCCTAACATCACTTACACTCCATCACCATTTTCCCTTCCACCCCAACCCACTTACCTCGACCATGTTCTTACCTGGCACTGGGCAGTGTGTGGGATGGTGTAGTGTAAAATGTTGGGAATGGGAGGCCTGGGACTCTGTGTGTGGGATGGCAGAATGGAGGGACCTCATTGGGAGTGGAACTCGAACAATGGTACAGTGGACCATGGTATCTGAGCCAAGGACTGCTAGAAGCCTGGGCAGGGTGTGGGCAAGCAGGAGCCAGAAGAACTGGGCAACAATTGTATCAGAACTACAGGGACATGACAGGAACAGACGCCATGATGATTTGTGATTTGCTGCAGCAACGTGGGCCATGAATGCGTTTCTGGGGTGGGAAACAAGTTAGAAAAGCCAGGCCTAACAATCAACACCAAAATAACACACAAAACTTTCACAAACCAAATAGAGGCTTCTTATAATTCAATCCGCCTTCACAACCGCAACCACCAACTCAACCAGTTCAAAATCAAGTGGCAACTATTAAATTAGTCGTGCCTTATACGTATGGGGTCCCAAAGAGAAAATTTACACCCTTACCTGATACCCTCCATAACACAATGAACCAATTACTTCAACAATGCATGCTCACTTTACCACTTGTTAAACCACTTGATCCAAATCATCCCCTACCACCCACCTTCAAACCTAATGCTTATTGTCATTTTCATTGCAAAAATGGACATGACACTGAACACTACAATCATCTAAAACATTTAGTTCAAGACCTCATTGATTCAGGCCATTTTTCCATTGTGGGTGTTAATGATCAAGGAAATAAGTTTGTTGCACGCTCTAACCAGAATTTACAAATTTTCACCAATCAAATGCCTAAACACACTACCTCATTTTTCAAGGTTAGAAAACCTTCAAACACTACTGTAATGAATGTGTTGGATGTTGTGGTTGTGTTGTTGATATGTGGTTGTCATTGATGTCAACACTATTAGAATTTGATTTATTGAATGTTGGATATCTCAAGGATATTGAGAAAATTGTAAGAGAAAGTATTGCAGGTTCCTAGTGGAACTATGAAGGTAACGAAGGTGTCTTGTTCTATACGTTGAAGATAAATTGTTGTGGACTAAATGGTTTATTGTTGAGTGTATCTAGTCCATCCACCAAAAGTTTCGGAGGTTCGCGTGAAGATTTGGTCAAATTATGAAGATCTGTGTTCTGATAGTGTTTTTGTGGTCTCGGTCAGTGTTCTTGATTAAAGTTGGTATAATTTTGGTAATTCTAGTTTATGTGGATGTTTCTCTATTGTTTCTTGGTGTTTGTGGATGTTTCTAGGTCATGCTTTATCTTTGTTGTACACCTGTGTTAATCGGTGTGCTCATGGTTGAAGATTTTTCTCAGTATGTCTAGGTTTACATGTTCTTGGCTGACATGATAGGTGCAACATGTTGTGCATCCTTGGAGATTAAAATTTGAATGTTTGGTGTGCCCGAGGATATTTTTTTGGGTGTTATCATGATATTAGCTGACGGTGTTTGATCCACATTGAAAATTTATTTGTAAATTTGGGCCAACATTGAAAATATGTTTCATATTTCTAGCCGACTAGGTTGTTGATGTAATTCCTTGTTGCGGATATATAAGAGCAATTGTTTGAGCAAAGTTAGTGTGTGCATAAGAGTGAATGTATGCCAGAGAAAGTGCAAATGTGAGAATAGTGTCCAAATCATTTGATTATAGAGTAGAGTGAGAAGAAATTTGAGCAAAGTGTGAAGAATGTTTTTTGTGCTTAACTGGAACTGTAATCAGGCTTTTGAAGAAGCTATTTTCTCAGTTCACAATCTGGATGGTTTTAATCCAAATCTTTGTTGGGCAGTGATCCCTCTTGTATTTGAGCAGTGAGCTATAGGTAATGTGCCTGAATGTATGTGTATTCCCATTATATCTTTCATTATACTTTTAACAGGGTATAATTTTGTGGACTAACATCCACCATGGTTTTTCCTCTAACAGGGTTTCCATGAAAAAAATCTTGGTGTTCTTTGTGTTTTTGATGTGTTGAATGTTTATGGTTTATTGTTTATTCATCAAATCTGAGATTGAGTTAAGTAAATTTTGAAAAGGTTTAAACATTCTATGACAACTTATTCAACCCCCCCTCTCAGTTGTTTGTCCTTGTTTTTCCAACAATTGGTATTAGAGCAAGTTCCTCTGAAGAAGTTTAAAAGATTGAGGTGATCCGAGATGGCATCATACAAGAAGGACATTCCTAGATTTTATGGAACAAATTACTCATTGTGGAAAGCTTAGATGGAGTGTCATTTGAAGTGTATTGTGAACACTTCTGGAAAATTACAAAGAATCAATATGTTATTCCTCAGAATGGTCCTTCCACTACTTATGAGATTAAAGAGGCTGAGAATAATGTCAGGGCTATGGAAGCTTTGTTGAGTGCTTTAACAGATTCAGAAATGACAAATGTGTTACGTCTAAAGACAACTCATGAGATGTGGATGAAGCTAGAAAATTTGTATGAAGGAGATGTACATGTGAAGATGGCTAAGCTACAAAGTTTGAAAGGAAAGTATGAAAATCTGAATATGGGTGAAGATGAAAACATTTCTTCTTTTATGCAAAGAGTAAATTAACTAGTGATGGGTATTATATGTCCTAGTGGTACCCTGGATGAGGAAGAAATTATGGCTAAAGTGATCAGATCCTTTCCTCCCTCCTACAAAGAAAATGCTCATGCTATTGAAGAAACTAGATCATCGAAGAATGTGATAAGGGATACACTGATTGGTAAACTTGTTGCCTTTGATTTGAGTGAATTTGGTGAATATGCTCCTAAGACTAAAACTGCATTTTAGGCTACTATATCTAGAAGAAACAAGCTAAGATATGATCTGGGAGAGAGTTCTATAAATACATTCAAGTATGAGGAAGAAATTAAATAGTGTGAAGATGAAGAAAGAGAGGTAGAAGAGTTGGAAGCACTGATTGTGAAGAAAGAAGGTAGAGGAAAAGGTAAGTATAAAGGAAAGCTACCTATCAAATGTTTTTCTTGCAGTAAAATAGGTCATTTTGCATCAAGGTGTCATGAAAGAGTTCCTAGATCTAAGCCTTACAAATCTAGATTCCAAAAGAAATGCTATTTTGCTGAAGGTGTGACTGATGATGAATCTAATAAAGATAATGGTAATGAAGATGATTGGGTTTTCATTTCTATCAAGGAAAATAGTCTTGTGGCTACTAAATCTGCTAAAGTTGAGAAAGATCTTGCAGCCCAAATTGAAGAAAAGGATGAGTGGTCATCAACAGTAGATGCTCACATCATATGACTAGTGAGAAAATAAAATTTATAAGTCTAGAGAAGTATGATGGCGAGGTTGTAAGATTTGGAGGTAATAATGCTTGTGTGATTCGTGGGAGAGGATCTATTTGTCTTAGTGGTAAGCATAACACTGATGATGTTCTTTATGTTGAAGTCTTGAAGCACAACCTATTAAGTGTTGGATAGATGGTGGAAAAGGGATATGATCTTCAGTTCAAAGATGGAAGATGCAGGATATATGGAAGTTCTAGAAATGTAATTTCCTTAGGTAAACAAACAAAAGGTAATATTTTTCACCTAAATTCTGCCAGTGAAAGTTGTTTAATTGCTCAAGTACATGAAATTTGATTATGGCATAGAAGGTTGTGTCATGTGAATTTTGATAACATTGTCAAAATAAGTTCCACTCAAGCAGTAAGAGATCTACCTAAGCTAGTGAAGCCCGCTAGCACAATTTGCAAAGAGTGTCAGATGGGAAAATAGACTAGAGTTTCTTTTCAGAGAAAACAACATCATTCAAATGGATTTCTGGAGCTGGTGCAAACTGATCTATGTGGTCCCTCCAAATTCAAAAGTCTCCATGGTGAAAGGTACTTTATGCTGCTTATTGATGATTATTCTAGAATGATATGGGTTGCTTTCTTAAGAGAAAAATGTGAAGCATTAGAAAAGTTCAAAAGTTTCCAAACTATGTCATAAAATGAGAAAGGTATGAATATAAAATGCTTAAGGTTAGACTAAGGTGGTGAGTTCACCTCCAGGGAGTTTAATTCTTTCTGTGAAGAGTGTGGAATTAGAAGAAAACCATCTACTCCCTGAACCCCTCAACAAAACAGTGTTGCTGAGAGAAAGAACAAAACAATTCTGGATGATGCTAGAACAATGATGATTGAAGGAAATGTGCCTCACATCTACTGGAGTGAAGCAGTAAACACTGTTGTGTATACTTTGAACCGGGTAAATGTAAATGGTAATTATGGTAAGACTCCTTTTGAACTATGGTTTGGTTATAAGCCTACTAAATACTTCAAGATCTTTGAAAGAAAGTGTTACATCAAGAGAGATGATGATATAGGAAATTTTGATGCAAGAAGTGATGTAGGAATCTTTCTAGGTTACTCTACTAGAAGCAAGGCTTACCTATGCTATAACAGAAGATTAAGAAAAATGGTTGAGAGTGCAAATGTCAAAGTTTATGAGGACTCTGCTAAATCATCCAGATATTGTGGATATGATTTAGATGAAGACAATACAAACAAAGGGAATAATATTCAAACACAAAATCAACTTCAAATTGTGCCATATGTTTCGGTAAGACAACTTTAGTTTGTTTTGGTAAATCAAGATAGTCAGGAAGCAGAGACAAGTGCAAGTGCAAAAGAAAGAACAAAAGAATCAGAAGTTCGAGAGAATCCTAAAACTCTGAGGTATGTAAAGCTAAATCATTTTGAAAATAAAATTATAGGAGATAAGAATAAAGGTGTGCAAACTAGAAGAAAGATTGTAGAAGAGTATTGATTGATTTCCAAGATTGAACCCAAAGATGTCAAAGAATCCTGCAATGATGAACACTGGATGGAAGTTATGAAGGAAGAATTGATGCAGATTGAAAAGAATGATACATGGATACTTGTTCCTAGACCAAAAGACAAGAATGTGATTGGTACTAAATGGGTCTTTCAGAATAAGTTGAATGAACAAGGTGAAGTGGTCTGGAATAAAGCAAGACTGGTATGTAAAAGGTATTCACAAATGGAAGGTATTGATTTTGAAGAAACCTTTGCCCCTATTGCTAGAATTGAAGATGTAAGGTTATTTCTTGCTTATGTTGCATACAAGAACTATAAATTCTATCAAATGGATGTGAAGTAAGCTTTTCTAAATGGTGAGCTGGAAGAAGTATATATTGAACAGTCTTATGGATTTTAATTGACTAACAAAGAAGACATGGTTTTTTTATTGAAGAAAGCTCTATATGGACTCAAGCAAGGCCCCAGAGCCTGATATGCTAGATTAGACAAATACATACTGAAGCTTGGATTCAATGAAGGTACTATTGACAACAACTTATATTTCAAATTGGATCATGATAAAGAATTAATTATTGAGGTCTTTGTTGATGACATCATCTTTGGAGGAGATAATCTATGTATGAGGTTTGCTGATGAAATGAAGAGTGAATTTGAGATGAGAATGATTAGAGAGATGAAGTTATTTCTAGGATTGCAAGTTACTCAGTTAGACAAGGGGATCTTCATATCTTAGTCAAAATATGTGAGAGAACTATTGAAGAAGTTTGGCATAGATGACTCCAAACCTATTGGTACTCCCATGGTAACTAGATGTAAGTTAACAAAGAATGATGATTCTCCTAAGGCAAATCAAACAAGATATAGGTCGATGATTGTTGGATTTCTCTATTTAACTCAGACCAAACCAGACATTATAAATGTTGTATGTATGGTTGCTAGATTTTAGGCTAGTCCAAAAGAGTCTCATGTGACTGCTATTAAGAGAATCTTCAGGTATCTGAAAGGAACCATTAATTTTGGGCTTTGGTATCCTAAGGATGATGATATTACTTTGAATGCATATACTGATGTAGATTGGACAGGAGATGTAGATGACAGGAAGAGTACAAGTGGTGGTACCTTCTTCCTAGGGAAGAAGCTGGTGTCTTGGTTGAGCAATTTAAGTAGAATTTCATTTCTTTATCTACTGTTGAAGAAAAATATATTATTGTTGCAAACAACTGTACTTAGGTGATGTGGATGAAACAGATGTTGAAAGATATCAAAGTAGTATATGATGAACCTATTTCCATATACTGTGACAACTCAAGTACAATAAACAAATCAAAGAATCAGGTGCTACACTCTAAGACCAAGCATATATCAATCAAGTTTCACTTCTTAAGAGAAAAATTGAGTGAGAATGAAGTCATACTAGAGTATGTACCTACCAAAGAACAAATTGCAGACATTTTTACTAGGTCGTTGCCAAAGGATCTACATTTAAGTATCTTAGAGGGATGCTAGGGGTGATTACCCCTTCTAATTTGAACTAAAGATGCATTTTTCTTGCATCAATCCAGGTGCTTCATAAATATTTCTTGATCCGGATTGATGTTTTTGTGGCTACTACTCAGGGGGAGTAGTCAGATGTGTAGATATGTGGTTCAAAGCTTTTTTGTGGAAAGATAATGTTTATCTTTTCCATTGATGTCAAAGGGGGAGAAGAGTCATGTGAAAAATTGTTGCTTATCTGGAGTAAAAAGTCTTGTGGGGAGAAGATATTGCAGAAGAAGTCAAGGAAGAAGAGTCAGAATCTAAGGAGGAGTAAGTGTTGATTGAGAGTTGGGTTGATGGTGTTTTTCACATCATGTGTTGCCATGAATTCCAAAGGGGGAGATTGTTGGATGTTGTGGTTGTGTTGCTGATATGTGGTTGTCATTGATGTCAACACTATTAGCATTTGATGTATTGAAGGTTGGATATGTCAAGGATATTGAGAAAATTGTAAAAGAAAGTATTGTAGGTTCTCAATGGAACTATGAAGGTCATGAAGGTGTCTTGTTCTATATGTTGAAGATCAATTTTTGTAGACTAAAAGGTTTATTGTTGAGTGTATCTAGTCCATCCACCAAAAGTTTCAGAGGTCCGCGTGAAGATTTTCTCAAATTATGAGGATCTATGTTCTGATAGTGTTTATGTGGTCTTTGTCAGTGTTCTTGATTAAATTTGGTATAATTCTGGTAATTCTAGTTGATTTGGATGTTTCTCTATTGTTTCTTGGTGTCCATGGATGTTTCTAGATCATGCTCTATCTTTGTTGTACATCCATGTTAATCAGTGTGCTCATGGTTGAATATTTTTCTCGGTATGTTTGAGTTTCCATGTTCTTGGCCAACATGATGGGTGTAACGTGTTGTGGATCCTTGGAGATTAAAATTTGAATGTTTGGAGAACTCGAGGATATTATTTTGGGTCTTATCATGATATTAACTAACATTGAAAAAATGTTTCATATTTCTGGCTGACTAGGTTGTTAATGCAATTCCTTGTTGCAGATATATAAGAGCAATTGTTTGAGAAAAGTTAGTGTGTGCATAAGAGAGAATGTATTCTAGAGAAAATGTAGATGTACGAATAGTGTCTGAATCATTCAATTGCACAACAGAGTGAGAATAAATTTGAGCGAAGTGTGAAGAAGGTTTTATGTGCTTAACTGGAACTATAATCAAGATTTTGAAGAAGCTATTTTCTCAGTTCACAATTCAGATGGTTTTAATCCAAATTTTTGTTGAGCAGTGAGCCCTCTTGTATTTGAGTAGTGAGCTCTAGGAAGTGTGCCTGAATGCATGTGCATTCCCATTATATCTTTCATTATACTTTTAATAGGGTATAATTTTGTGGACTAACATCCACCATGGTTTTTCCCCTAACAGGGTTTCCATGAAAAAAATCTTGGTGTTCTCTGTCTTTCTGATCTGTTGAATTTTTATGGTTTATTATTTATTCATCATATATGAGATTGATTTTAAAAGTAAAGTTTGAAAAGGTTTAAACATTCTGTGACAACTGATTCAACCCCCCCTCTCAATTGTTTGTCCTTGTTTTTCCAATAGAATGTTGATACACATAATGAACAACATGATACAACTCCAATTGTTACCCAAGATAGTCCTATGGATAAACTTGTAGCTACAATAGATGTTATCCCTCGTAAGGGACAAACCACTAAATCTCTTGATATCACTTTTTCTACTAAAGGCATACTACAAAAACTTCCTGATGGTCCTCTCTACATAGCTAGCCAAATCTATGATAATCTCACTAATGGGATATTAATAGATCTCGCTTGTGGTGAGAACATGATCATAGAGGAGTTCCTAGTATTACGCGATCTATATCAAGATGATTATAATAAACCAACTGCATGGATTAAGACATACTAGTTTTGCAAGCCCTACGATCAGATTGATTGCACTCCCCTTACAGATAGGACCTAAAACTTTGGAGGTAACATTTTCAATTATTCAATAATCTGACCAATTTTGTTTGTGGCTAGGCCACCCTTGGCTTCACTCAATGAAAGTGGTCCCATCAGTGGTTAACAAGTGTTTGAATTTTCCACATGACAATGAAATATTTACCATACACCATAGTGGCTTTAATCCCTTATTTTCTAAAGGTATTTTTTCATTAGGTTCCTTTTGGTCTGAACCCATGGAACCCATCACCCCTTGAAAGGACTTCTTGTTCATAGCCTATCAAAAGTTCAAAGCCAAAAAGATAGCCGAATTGTCTCTTCATAACACATCCCCATCCACTTCCACACCTCCTATTATAGATGAAATCATGCTTCAGCCTGAGTCTAACTTTGAGAAAACCATACAACCTCATGAACAACAACCCCTACATAATTCCCCACCATCATTTAAATGACCATAGGAACATAAAACCAATCTTGTCATGCCTCCTTGCATTAAACAAGTGTATAAAGCCAAAGAGAAAGTGGTTGATCTATCTTCTTCAGTTTCTTCTGTTCTTCCCTCTTTAGACGTAGAAGAACCTATGAAGACTCAATCCACTCTTACACCTCAACAACTCCAAAATATAATTAAATGAAACTGCGGTGCTAGGGAACATAGGCATCGTCATTGTCTCCTTGCTCGTCAATCTTGCATAGAAGAAAATAAAGAAAATCAACATCCACCTTTGATAGAAGTAATAGATGACCACCCTCCTTCTCCTGACCCGCAACAGGATAGTCCAATGCAACTTTCACAACAAAATGAACAAACCCAACAACCACAAATTTTTCTCCATCTGTCCTTAGAAATCACCCTTGGTCCTCCCATCATCATTAATCTTGATGATGGTGATGATGCATAGATTTCCAAAATAGATGAAGAAGTGCACAATGACCTAAAGTCTTTATTTTCATCTACAATGAGCTTAATAGATAAATCCTCACCATCAAGTGAAGAACCTATTAAAACTCCTAGTTTGGCGCTTGCAATTCTCCCTTTGGACAGTCAATCACCCTCGCATTACACTGAACATGATTGGGAGGCAGATGACTTGTTAGATGGTTGATTTTCCTTTGCCTAGCTATCCTTTTTGCATTTCTCTTTTTATTTGCATTTCCATGTGTGTATCGTGTTCCCCCGTATCGTGCATTTAATGTTTCCTTCTCTTTGTATACTTCTTCTATTTGTCTCTCTATTCTTCTATTTGTTGTGCATTGTCTTTTTCGCTTTTGTTTTGTGTTTTCCTTTTGGGGATGATGCAAAGCATAGAGATGCCCTATGTCTCTTCCATGTTGACCCAAAAGGTCCTTATCTTTTTTTCTTTTGTTTTTTGTTTTCTTTTTGGGGATGATGCAAAGCATTGAGACACCCTATGTCTCTTCCATGTTGACCCAAATCATCTCTTTTCTTTTTTACTTTGTCTTTTCTTGTGATTTCCTTTTGGAGATGATGCAAGGCATTGAGACATATTTCATGCTTTTCTAGGCATAAATTCACTATTTATCTCTTTCTTATGCTTTATTTGGTCCCTTTATGCCCTTATAAGGCTTAATTGAGTGTATTTTTGAATGTTAGCTTGACAAATAACATTAAATACAACATAATTATTAACACATATTTTCAGGTCCTAGGTGGGACTCATTTGCCATGGGTGGCGAATGAGTCCCCCTTGCTCCAAATTCAAAATTTTTAAAATTTCCTTTCAAGTTTTTATTCAAAATCATTTGATGTCGACCTGTGATGAGGTATGAATGGGTAACTAAGGCACAAGATTGTATAAATAAGTGATTTTATCCTCATTTTACATCTCCTACAATCCCATTCATTCAAACATTCACTCATACATCATCTCAAGCATTCAAGCATCTGACAATATCTTATCAAGCATTATTCAAGCACTTTGGAGCATCCATTGACATTACTTCAGATTTACATCATCAAGGGTTTGGTAAGTTGATAGCAATTGTATGTTGTTAGTTTATCTTTCTCTTTCATTTCATTATTTCATTAAGGGTTTGATTACCAATAGTGGGGTTTGAACAAGACAAACCCCTATTTGCTAACCCTCAACTATTTTCCCCCTCTTGCATGTGTGTTTGTAGAATTTTGTTTGTAGATTTAAAAGGATTTTTGGTGTTGAAGATTGGTCAACAAGTCAACTAGGTGCTTCAATTCAAATCAATCATCTTTCTAGCTTGGAGAAGGTTTTATGTCTGTTTCCTGCATAATTGACTTCAACAACCCAACAATCAGATATTTCCAGATCTGGTGTTGCAGAGTTGTCTTCTAATTTCTTAAAATTTTGGGAGAGGACTAATTCACCACCAGTGGTGAATGAGTCCCACCTTAAGACTGAAATTTTGAATTTTGTCAGATTCTGGATCTTGATAGTCAGAAACCGATTTCTGACACTTTTTCACTAGTAGCAGGACTAATTCGCCACCCTGGGCGAATGAGTCCCACTATGAAATTTTAGTAATTCCAGACAACATTCACAACATTCCAGAATCATCAAATCTTTCCCAGGTGCACTCTGTTTCATCTTCTTCTTTTTTTGTTCTGCATTAGTTCATTTAGTTCATTGTTTGCATATCACAACGTGTTTTCAAACATAGCTTAAATCTTAGTTTTGTGTTCATAATCATTCATTTAAATCACTTATTTGTATTTAGCCTAGACAACATCATACATAATCTAATTTGAATGATCCCTTAGCATTTTTGGTCCTACCTCTCTTCTTTTAGGTGAAAACCCTAGAAGAGCTAGAGAAGTACATAGGAACCCAAAAATCAATAGTTCAGACATAATTTTTTTTCTTAACTATTGCTGTACAATTTTCACACACATGCCCCACTGGAGGTGGGGACCCTCTTTTTTTCTTTTACATCTATGCATCTTGGCTTGGTCAAATTTTGGTTTTGCTCTTCTTGGGAGGTTATTTTGGGATTAAGTTTAGACTGGGTTTGATGAGGATAATATTTTGAGGCTCTAGGAGAAATTCACAAGTGTTGGAATTTAAAAATGGTGATTTTGAAGTGAATTTTCAATGTTATATGTAAATCATTTTTGTACCCGTGGATAGAGGACAAAAAATTAGGCCGGGTTGCTTTTTGGACTTTTTGAAAATTCCTTCTAGAAAAAAAGTTATGGAGTTTAGGGGATTTTGACCCTACAGGGAATTCAGGGATTTCTGTCCCTAATGGAAAATTCCAATACCCCCTCAAAAACCCGAAATTTGTGAAAAATGAAAAAAATTCCTGTTTGCACCCATGGATAGAGGACGAAAAATTAGGCAGGGTTGCTTTTTGAATTTTTTAAAAATTCCTTCTAGAAAAAAAAGTTATGAGGTTTAAAGGATTTTGACCCTATAGGGAATTCAGGAATTTCCTATGGAAAATCCCGAAATTTCCATTTAGGAAAATTCAAAACCCTCAAAAACCTGAAATTTTTCCAAAAATGGAAAAGAAATTTGAATTTTATTTTTCCAAAATGGAAATTTTTCAAAAATGATTTATTTTTTCCAAAATGGAAATTTTTCAAAAATGATTTATTTTTCCAAAATGGAATTTTTTCTCGAAATGTAATTTTTTCCAAAAATGAAATTTTTTTCCTAAAATTTTAAAATGTTCCTGAAAATGAAATGTTTCAGGATTAAATAAATATTAAAAGGGGGACTTGCATATGGATTCGTGCCAAAAGGGAAATATGGAAGAGTTCAATTCAAATTTTAAAAGTGGGGCTTGCATAAGAATCTATGCCCAAACTATCTATAGCTGGAGGAAGTTTATGGAAGACATGTGAAGCTAATTTCATCATCTAATCAAAATTTTCATTAATGACAAGCTGACATAATATTGTTTTCTCATTGTTCCATGATGTAACTGCTTTTATGCAATTAGATGATGATGTACCATAAGCTCCCAAATTAAATGTAACAGCTTGATGTTTCTAGAAGTGCAATTGCAGCCATTGGATGAATTAAATCTTGGCCATTGATTCAAAATGTAATTTTCTATAAAAGGCCAGTGTCTTCTCATTTGTAAGGGGGTGAGACTAGGTTAGAATAGCTAGTTTGAGGCTGTAAAAATCCAACATTGGCCAAGTTAGGAGAAGTCAGTAGCAGTATGAGAGGAGAGACTTGAAATTGCTATGTAATACTAAAGAAGTAATGCAATTGAGCTGTTGATTTGGCAAACTTTGTATTTATTTTTAACAGTTTGTAGTTTCTTGTTCTCAATTCTCAATGTTAGATGTTAGATTTTAGTTCTTTTGCAATGATGGTAAAATGTTAATGATGTTGATCAATCTCCGGTCCATACTTTTAGCAATTTGTTGATTGTAATTTGCTGTGTAAAGTTAGTCTGGGCCTTATTTTGTGCTAAGTTCAACTGTGGATGCTTGTTTACATTGTGCCAGTTATTGGGTATGTGGATGAATGTTCAAAGTCTGAAAATCTTCAGTTTCCTTAGAAGATTGCACCATTTCTGTGGAGTTGTAGGCTTGTCCTTGATCAAACATAGATTGGTTTCATTAGGGATATGTCCATTTGCAACATTCATCATTATTGTGACTGATCTTAGGTTTTAGTCTTAGAAATCTCTCTAAACCCTTATCTCTTTTGTTGTTTATTTTGAATCTGGGTTAGTTTTAGGTTTGAAAGCATTACCATATTGTTGCATCTGATGAAAGTACACTTCCAACATTGTTCATTTATAAGGCCCTTTGTGATTACCAGCATTTTTACATTTATCACTGAGTTGTTTATGCATTGTCAAGACCTGACATTAGAGACCTTGGGGTTATCTCTTGAGGCTTGCTAATAGAGATTTACCTTTCAAGAGAGATAGGATTTTTATATTTTGTCTGAGTTGTTGTGCAGAAAACACCATCAACAACTATTTATCTAAAATAAATAAAAAATCATCTAAACATAGAATCTCCTCTATCACATTATAGTTAGGGAGTTCCAACCCTATTTTCCCTAAGTTATGAAAAAAAGAGTTAGGCTTAGCTCCCCTCCCAAAATAAATTAAAAATTAAAAAATTAAAAATAAAATAAAAATAAAAATTACATCATGTCAACCATTGTAAATCGGTTCAAAGAACCAATTCAAAGTATTGGTGAAGCTTGATATTGTTTAACTAAAGATGGTCCCTAAAGCCACTATATGTGAGAATTTCATGAATTCTAGTCGAGTTGCAAATTACACAATTGCACAAATTGAGATAAAAGATAAATTGTAAATAATTGCATTCTTCATTTTCTTTTATTAATAATAGCTTAGGAATGTGTACAATATATAAAGCAATAAATGAACCATCTAAAATGGCAACTACCAACTAGAAAATAGGTATGCAACTCCATGCAAGATTGCACAACTAAGCAATCATTATCCTAACAATTTAGCAACTAGCAAACTTATCTAGATACACCAACTCCCCCCTTGAGTGTAGCTAGGTGAATAAAGATATATGCAAATTGAAATAATGCAAAGATGAATGCATGAAAGTATGAATGGGTCCAGACTACAAGGCCATGTTAGGTAACCATGAACATATGCAATGCAAAAACGGGGAAAAAAAAGAGAAAACCCAATAGGACAAAACTCCTCCCCAAAAAGATACAATAATGGAATCCATCACAAATCCAATCAATCTCCATCCACACAAAATATGATAAGAGAGACCATATAGCCACCCCCATATTGAGATAACTTATTGCAAAGAAGCACTAGAAGCACACTTGTGGAGCAACACTAGAATCCTTAATCCAAAAAGAAAAGGAAAGATAATTATGTTTGATAGAAACCATATTAGAGTCATTGAACAAATCAGGTCAAAATCATGATAAAGCAACAATAGACCTGATACCAAGGAACACTCGAAAGCTCACAAATTGACACACTTAATTTTCCTTGATTAATAATAGTTTAGAAATGAGTACAATATATAAAGCAAGAGATGAGCAACTGCCAACTAGAAAATAGACATGCAGCTCCATACAATATTGCCTAACTAACCAATCATTATCCTAACAATTTAACAACTAGCAAAGTTATCTAAAAGAATATTCTAGACACCATGCTAACTCTATTTTCTCCACTTTCTTCTTTGAAACCATAGCCACGATTTGAAATAATTACATCACTATGTACAAAATATTCCGGGCTACTAAATATTCCTATTTGTTTTCGTTCAATAATGGATACCATTTCTGTATATCATATATTCCTCTCACCATATGCATATGCATTTACAAGCAAGATACGCATTCTATGCTGTGTTAAATTGTAGCCTTAAAAGTGTTTCAGCGTTGAAGAAGCTCTTCTATCATCTCTAAAGCTATGTCCTCATCCATCTCATCATCCCCTTTTATTGCAGGAATTTCGATTTTCATCACCCAGTTCGATTCATCTCCTCCTCCACCACCCACTTTGTTTTGCCAGAGTCCCAATTGATTCGATTTCTCATTGTCTAACTTTAAGCAGAGGGAGGGAAGGGAAGAGAGTAGGGAGCCCTCCTTAGCAGCATATTGCAGCAACACCTTATTCATGGAGGTCATATTGAGATGGTGGAGCTTAGAAATCATTGCTTTGGACAGGACTCTTCTCTTCTCTGAGTTATTATCAGCATTGACATTATGGGGAAGATTTACATGGCTACCATGACCACGCACAATTACAGCAGCCTCATCATGTGCATGAACTGCTTCTTCGGCCGTTTCATATGTTCCAAGCCACACCCTCTTCTTTCTACAATAACAATTGTAAATGATTTTTTAAATGAATCATTTGAACAAATCTAATTTTTTTTAAATGAATCATTTGAACAAATCAAAATTTAAAATTTAGAGTAAACTTAGAATATGTTGTTTAAACCAACAAATTGATATAAATTATACATAACAACCCTTTTGTAAATGGTTTCATGAACTTAATGGAAAGTAAATTGATATAGATTTATATATATAAAAACCAGAAGAATGAAAATAAACACAGGTAATATAGAACGTACAGGATTGGATGACGAATCTCAGAAACCCAAGAGCCCCAGTTGCGTTGTCTCACACCACGATATTTCTGTATCTTTCCCATTTTTCTCCACACTCAATTCACAGATCAGAACTAGATATTTGTGAGTTTGAGTTCTATTATATCGATAGTCTTTCATGAACTTGTACAAGACTTCGTAACTTATTACAATGATAGAATATATAAAATGCGAGATTGGCTATTGCATCAGGAAAGCTTCTGAGCTTATCTTGTACTTGACGTGGAGATTTAATGGTGAGCAATATAAATGTCTAACGCTTTGATGTGACGATATGCTTAGCAGGCTTTCTTTCGTACTGTCTGTGTAGCCATTTGACTCTATTTATTAATTAATTGAAAATAAAAAGTGTCCATTTTTTTATTTTTAATTAATTAATAAATACAGTCAAGCATGCATTCTCCCAGTTGAATAGGAGGTCACCGATTTTCTTTCACATTATATTTATGAATGATATAATGTTGGGGGCCTCCCTATTCTCACGATACACCAGTACATTCATTCTAGTTCATTAATATCTATTTCTCTAGAATTATCTCTGCATAATCCCACATTTATCTTTTATTGTGTCCATTGATATTTTGCACTCATAAGAATTGATCTTTGGTGGTCTCATTCAAAACCACTCAACTTCACCAACAAATCAGGGACCCATTGATAAAAATTCAACTTCACCAAAAAACCAGGGACCCATTGACAATAATTCAACTTCACCATCAAACAATGAACCTGTTGTGAGGTCTATTTTGTCTTGAGGGTTTTAAATATAATAATTGATTTAGAAGTGGTATGTTATTGTATACATTTATTTCATGGTATTACACATTTTAATTTTATTATCATTAATTTTTTACTTGTGTTCTTGGTTTTTAGACTTAATTTTCATTAACTTCAATCTACAAATGCACAAACATGTATAGGTTGATATGGCGAGTCTAGTGATAGCTAGGTTCTTGAAAATAATTACAAAAGGCATAAAAATATGATTTTGTGATGTTTAATAGGTGTCTCCAAAGTAAGGTTCCATTTCTTGGCCATCTAATGCTTTTCTTAACTTCATTTGTCATTTGTTGAGTGTTCATAATTTCATTTAGGAAGTATATAGAGTTTTATGATACTTGATAGGTTGCAATATATTTAGGGATATAGCATCATAGTGTATTATGTACAAATAAATAATACATTGGTGTGCACATCCTCTGTTAGTCATCCTATTAGTTAATTATAATAGAAGCATTTATCACAAATGTATGAGTAAGAGGTAGTGATACATAGTTGAGTAATATATAAAGGTGAAAAAATCCTTCCTACACCACTAAACTAAAACACACAACTTAACCAATTAGTCACATTTTTTTGTTTTTAAACTTAGTTATACTATATATTCAAACAAAGTTAATCTTAATGGTTGTTTTGTTCTATAGATAGGCATCCATCCTTACACAAACAAATAATATATCTAATAAGATTTGTAAAATTCTCTAGCCAAAGACTTCACTCATTGAGACCAAATGATTCGTGAATCTTGACTAAACTACCATAGTTCCCTAATGAACATGCATCGAGTTTGTCATATTTCAGGAGATGTACTATAAAAGGGCTTAAGTCCCTCCTTAGAATTTGTCCTAAAGCCTACGGAAACCAAGTAAATCTGCTCATTAGATTTTTTTGAGTATTATATTTGTTGTCTACTATATTTTTAATTATTAACACTATATTAAGGGTGCTAAGCAAGGAGATTGATCCCCTATTTTATAGATTATAAAATATTACTAGTGGTATAGATAATTACTTTCTAGAGAGAATCATATTACCTTATTTACATAATGACTGAAATCTACAAAACTAAATAATTAATTATCTTTTCATAAAAACTTTGTCAATTAATATTAATTTCATGTATCATGCAAACAACAATTATATCCCAAGAGCTAGAACTAGTCTTTGAAAGATCATATGAAATGGCTTTTCCTACATATCAAGGATCAGGCCCACCTTAGTTACATCAAATAAAACTTTCAAACATGGTTGTCCAAATAGGTGAATGACATCCTAACATTCCACTAATAGGTCTACACTTAGTTCTATTTACTTACATGTATGGCCATTCCAAGATAAAAAATAGCATGCTCAATCAACTGTTAACTCTTGAATAAATATAGATTGAAAATAAATCCATTTTTCAAAATAAATTAAGAAAAATATCGTTTAATTGTTTTTTTTTTATCAGCTATGATAGTCACCCTAGCTTTGAAAAGGTTGTGTGTTTCTAAATTTATATTATAGGCCTATTCTCATTCTAAGGATTGTTCTCTTCTAACACCTATGATCACAATTAAATTTCTAAAAAATCCATAATACATTTAAGAGTCCATAATCAATAATCACATGTCTTTACACCACTTGGTGCAAAAATGTAAGAAGCCTTTTTTCAAATTATCTTTGGCACCTACTTTTCACTCCCCTATACACATTGAAGGGGATTAGTTTGTAGCCTTTATGGCAATTATTTTGTTTCATGCCAGATTATATTGCCTAACTTTCCCATGTATTTTCCTTTCCATATATTAATATATTTTATATAGATGTTACACCTTTTGTCTAAAAACAAATAATAATAACCACGTCTTTAAAAGATTATCAAAAATTCTATATCATTTAGAAGAATATTTATACTAAATGTTGAATTACATGAGGGGTTAACTAATATGCCTAACTTTCAATAATTGCTTCTAGATTCATGATGGGTTACAACAAAACTAGATTTAGTAATAAATCATTATAGTCATATATTATAATTCAATGACACTAATGATCATTAATTATTCCCTTTATTTAATCAACTAAATAACATAAGATATTTTAACCTATTATAATATGTTTATACTATATTTAATATTTCAATACAGAATAATTTTCTTAGAACAAGTCAATCATAAAATATTTGTAGAAGAAGATGGTCTATAAGGATCTAATTTTACCATAAGATAAATTTAAAACTTTCCACAATTAGATATCACTACTAAATATTAACTTTAAAAAAAATACAGTTGCAAGTGAGAGGGGAGATTCTAACCTTTATATGTAATTGTTGGAAACATTCTAACCTAGGGAAGGATGTTTACAACCTTAAGATTATTAAATACATAATTATAGTTGATAGGTTAATTGACAAAATATACATACAATTATCAATATTCTATCATTCAGCTCATAAATGAATTATTAATAGAAAATAATTTGATGGATTTAGGTAAGTGATGTGTAGTCTTACAAAATACCTCATTTTTCGTCAAAAAAATGAGGACCCCTCCTCTTTTTCTTTTGTTTTTTCTTTGGTGAAATTGGAAAAATCTCTCGAATCCTCTAAGTCTTTAGATTTTCATGTCTTAAATGCTTAATATTCCATTCCAAATGGGTAGACTACTAAAAAATATCCTAAATTTCCTTTTAGAGAAATTCAAAATTCTAACAAATAGATAGTTATCCTTTAGTAGGAGTTTCTACTCTTACATGAACAATTTTCCAATACTGATGAAGTTTACCACTATTTTCAGTATTAGTTGATTTCCTTGCTATATTGAAGATTATCTTTGTTAGAGTAATTATGCATTAGCTAATAATTAATTAATCTTTAATTGATTATTAGTCCAATTCATTTCATGCACTTAAGCTAAACTTAGGAGTGCATTTTTATGTCTTGTGTCATAACCTTTTGAAAATTCATCTCCTTAAAGACTCTTGAGGTTCATTCTATAGATTTTTCTTGTTGCATATTATTGTTTGGAGATCTCTTGCATGGAAGCTATCTTTGTTCATTTTTTAATCCAATTTCTTGTATTATTCTAACTTCAACATGGTATCAAAGCTCTAGATCTGTAATCCCCTCCTCTTATTTTGATTTTTTTTTTCCTTGAGCTATCACTCGATGCATCCTGGACCAAAAAAATACTTCCATTGGATTCAAAGCTATTGAAAAACTCATTTTGACTTTAGTTTGTCCTAATTTGGACTCTAGAAGTCAGATCTACAAGGGTTTGAAGTATTATTTTTAAATGTTGAGGGTAGCTACAATTTTGGAGTATTTTGAGCCAAAATGGACATTGTCATCATGATTAGAAGGTTCAAAAACCCTAAGATAATTTGTCAAATTATCAAAATCCATGTTAGGTACGTTTGGGGAAAAAAAAATTCCAAGTCGACTGTATGACCTCATAGCACATAGATTGTTATATGTTTAAAAAAAATCCTATAAAATTAAAAAAAAATCCTTATTAAAGGGTAACACAAGTTTTTTTGTTTTAAAAATATATATTTAAGAGGGCAGTACTCACAAGGGTATATTCCCCTTGCACAACCTTGTCATGGTAGGGGTGGTAGACCCCTTGGGCCCATCCCCATTGTGGGGGGTACCACCCTCTCCCATTGGTAGGGCGGAAACCCCTCAAGCCCCACCCAAGGCTGGCACAATTGGGCTCAACCCCTCCATTTCCTTTTTCAAAAAAATATTAATATAAATTTTAAAACTATCAAGTTTTTTTACTATATTGTTTTCTTATAAAAAGATATAGTAGTTTTCTTAGTATTTTTTTCAACTTTAAAATAAAAACTTGTAAATAAATACCACTTTTTCCTATAATAATTCCACTTGTACCCACCTCAAAATTTGTGTCAATAGATTTATTTTTTTAGAAAGGGTTCTAAATTTGGCAGGCCTCCACAATTGGAGTTGTTTCTAGAAAATTTGGTGGAGGTTCCTTTTCCTCCTAGTCCTACTAGGCTCTCTATTGGGCTTTTTAGTTTTACATTCCATCTTCTAGAGATGATATCTCAGCCATATAGCGGTTGTTTTTAGTGCAATTTTTTTTTGAGGTAGGGTAGAATTTTGAGCTCTTCATAGTGGTGTAGATTGTTTCCATTTTTGTCTTATGGTTTTTTCTAGAAATAATTTTTCTCATTGTTGTTGTGCAATCCTCATTTTGGAGACTTTGACAGGTGATATATTCTGCATCCAAACTCCCTTTTGGGTCCCATTTTTTGAAAGTGTATGATTTCTCATGTACTTCATCATGGTGTATTAGATTCCTTTTTTTATTAGAGAATTATATTTTCAATATGTGGTATTTTTGGACATTGTGAGCTTCCATTGTAAGCATTTCTCATATGCAAATGCATTGAATTAAAGTGTCTCACATTGTACATGTATTATTAGGGATTTCACATATCTTGTTGTGTTTTTGGTACTCACACTATAATATAAAGTGCCACAGATGGGTTGTGAGTGCCTCTATTTTTCCTTCATAGGTCTTTGTCAGGTGAGTGTTCCTTTACAACAACATTGAATCCCAATTATTCATGCCCCATTTGTGTGTTCCATGATTTTCACACCCTTTTATTTGTAGGTACTCTTTTGTACATGTTCAATTTTTTTTTCCTTCATGTACTTATTGGTTTCACACAATTTTAGTTGACATGTCTTGGCTCCTCCTTTTTTGTATTATGAGGGGGTTTTTACTATTGGTGATAATTCTTTCTTGGTTCAGTTTTCAAGTGATCTATGCATTTAGTTCTTGTTTCTATGTACTAGGAGGATGCAACAACGAGTTACCCATACATTTTAGTGAGATCGAGAATTTACCATATGGAGACTCTTGCATTCCTACTTTTTTGAGGTGACATTCCATTTCATTTGATTAGTGTTCTTCAAACTATTGGTACCTATATTTTTAACTTGCATCTTGAATGTTGAGTAGTGTCATTGGGGTCAATTTTGTAGATTTATGTACCTTCTATGTCTTTGACTTCTAGATTTTTTCCTTTCTTTTCTATCTAGTTTGAGTAGTGTCATTGGGGTCACTAATGTAGATTCATATGCCATTTGTACCTTTGAGTTCTAGATGTTTGTCTTTGTTTTCCATCTAATTTGAGTAGTGCCATTGGGTGAACTCGTGTAGATTATTGTCTTCTTGATCCTGATCACCATCTATTTCAAAGGAGGTTCTTCATTTTAGCACTATATCAGTCATTTTTTGATAGTTGTTGTAAGATAGGAAAATTCAAATAGCATAGATTAAGTGACAACCATAGCACTATCTAAGCCAAAATCTAATCTAAAACAAGAGAGAACAAACATGCATGAGGAATAAAATGAAAGAATTCAAACAAAATCACTCCCCATATTGAAGTTGAATCACCTCCCTTGTCTCTCCTCAAACAACCTTTGGAATTTTTCCCTTAGATCATTGTGTGTGTGTGTGTGTGCAAATACCTACAAGTTACAATAAGCATGAAAGTCATAGATAAGTGGTTGTTAAATTGAAAATGGAGGAAAAGAGCTTCTTTTATATACAACCATTCAAATGGATAGACGAGATTGAGCTTCTAGAAATATTCTCAGATCAACGATTGAGGATACATGTACCACAGAGTAGTGGGTTACAAACAATTATGACATTGACAGTTAAGATTGAAAAGAGCATAGAAACAACCAATGACATATTTGAAAATGAGATAGTGCAAGGATAGAGGAAATTTTACGAGAAAGAAATATTTGACCATGTGGAGGGTAAATTATTTATTTGTGGAAAGGAAAGTGGGCATTTAATTAAAATGATTTATCCAACCAATTTAATTAAATAAGAGGAAATAGAAAAGTGGAATTAAATAATTAATTTAGATTAATTATTTAATAGGGGAGAAATTTTGAGAGATAATTAAATAATTTTGACAATTATTTAACTATAGAAGAATTAAAAGATTAATGAATAGATAAATAATTAATAATTATTATTAACTATAAATGAATGACGAAAGGTAGATAATTAAATAAATGCTATTTTATTTAATTATTGAAGAAAAGGGGTATTAGCGATGTAATTGAATTTATTTAATTGATCATAGTAGAATAAAGGTCAAGAGATGAATTAATTAAATAATTAAAATTGTTTAATTAAGAGAGGATCGTGATTAAAGATATTTAAATAATTAAAATTATTTAACTATGCAGGGAAGAAGACCAATAAAAATGACCCTTGTAGACCAAGACATTTTTCAGTGCTTACCTTTTTCCCCTCTTTGACATAATGCAGTTCATCACGTTGTGTCAAAGAATTTTTTTCAAAATATGCCTCAATGAAAGCAGGGTGGACGTATGCCCCCTTAAGAGAATTTTGCAAATTTTCAAAAAAAAAAAAAAAATTTGGAAAATTATTTTGATGGGTTAATTTGATAACCAGGAGTTAGCTAGTGTTGACAGAAATAATTTTTGAGGTCATTAAGGGGGGGAAATTGAGGTTCAAAGTGATCAAATAGTGCACCCAGTACACTTGCCCAGTGCAAACCCTAATTTTTTTTGCCTATAAATAGACACTTGATTAAGAAAATTAGTCATTTATGCATTCCAAATTTAGAAATCCTAGGAGCTCTAGGTGAGAGAAGCTAAGAAGATGTTTCCAATTCCAGACTCTGCACACCAAGGCTACCACATCTTGAATTTTCAACAACCTAAGGGAGCACCCGACCTGATATGTACTACAAACCTGCTTTGTCAATTTTTTGATTTTCATGTATTTTTTAGGTAGGAAAAATTTAGTAGGCAATTGCATGCGTGAACAACACAAGTGATGTGGTTCGCCGCAATTGCCTTGTCATGACACAATTGTGTAGGCCCATAGGGGGTCAATTGCGGTGTGATGCATCTAAAGGGGTGCGTTGCATTTAATTTTTGAGTTGTATAGGTGGCCAGAAACGACATAATCGATATTTATTGATGTAATCGTGAGGGATAATAATGCATATGTTAAGAAAAGGATGGAACTAATAAGGGGTTAACTGCAAGTAACCCTGAAAATGCATTAGCTGAGTTGTGCGATAAAATTGTAGTTTCACAACGCATGTGCAAGAATAGTGATGCCTAGAAATTTTGTGATGCATTTGACAAGCAAAATGATACAATTGACTGATGAAAAATTTTCCCTAGTGTACGATAAAATGACTTGTTCAATTTAGGTCCAATAGGTCAAACGAAGACTTTGAATTGGAATGATGAATTTTGTGGTGAATTTAGGTTGTACTTCCCCCTATCTATATTTAGGAGTTGTGACTGACTACATTTTTTCTATGAGATTAGTTGTCAAAGGATGAGAGGTGAGTGTCGCTAGACCTCAAATTGTTCTATGTGACATATATGCCCATTATTAGGGAAAATAGAGGTATGCTGACAATGCTTTTGGAGTGATGGCACTTTGATACATGCACATTTCATCTATCAATTGGGGAGGATACTATTACGTTGGAGGATGTGTACCAGATATTGTAGTTGTTGATTCATGGAGAGTGGGTGAGATATGATCCCATTTGAGGATTGTAGGCCATCTATGAATTTTACGATTATGAGGATGAGTCAGAGCTTGGTATACAAGGCTACGAGATTAGATAGGAGACCTTATCCAAGATATATGATAGATTTGATCACATTCTATGCACATTGATTGCAGGTGTTTTGATTCTAGATCACAGGGGCAATGAGTTTCCTGTAGGATTGGGAGAGATGTTAGTGGGTATGGTATAGGATGAGACAATCTATGGCTAGGGGCCATGTCTATTAGGGATATTATACTTCCAGCTTCACAACATTGTATATCAAGGTGGACAAAGCATGAGTTGTGAGGTGACATTACTCATGATATGGGCATGGGAGCACATAGTGGTGTTCCAATCACCAGTAGGATGTTAGTTGGGAGCTGGTACATCTTATGCATATCTGTATGGTGGTGCGATCACTTGGAAACATGTAGGAGATGTAGGATATTGAATATATGGCATTGATACCTTGGCTAGCTTTGTGTAGAGACTGTACAGGGATTGATAGTTATGGGTTGGTGAGGATGAGCATTTTATGTGGTGTTGACAACCCAAATATTTGACTGGTCATACTATACAATCATAGCACATCATTGAGATGTACCTTCTAGAGAGAGTTAGACAAGAGTTTGTTGAGAGGAAGGGTGTTCTTGTAGGTACAATAGAGTTTGCACATTCCTCTTGGGAGGTGCACTCATGGAGACAGGTTATACTAGTGACTACACGTGAGAATATTGATGCACTACAACTAATGTAGTGGGCCTAAAATGGGGTTGTAGAAAATCTTGGTACCACTCTAGAGTATGATGCATGGTGGAAAACCCATAGGGAATCTCCATATACAAATCTAGAGCAGCTAGTGCCTGTAGAGCATAGAGGTAGGGACCTATGGGGCCGAAGGGATGATAGGAGATGGAGGGGTGGAGGGTGAGGAGATGGAGGATAGGGGGATGGAGGATGGGGTAGTGGTGGATATGAAGAGGGGATGGTTGGGGAGGCTGAGCACGGGAGATGGGAGGTGGCAGGTGGTGAGACATTTATCACCGATCCATGAAGAGGATGAGGAGGATCAGCCATAGGTGCAGGTAGAAGGGGAGATGGTGATGGAGGAGGAGGGAGAGAAGCATGCAAAGATACCATCTATGGAGGTGGTACATTAGGAGGCCAAGATGATGGAGGTAGAGGTAGAGGAGCATGCAAAGGAGAGGCGGGAAGAGGAGCATGTAGATGAACCATATATGGGAGAGGTTGAGAGAGTCCTCTGAGAGAGGATTGTGGTAGGTGTAGATGTAGAGGAGGGATTAGAGGAGGTTGAGGTCAAAGCAAAGGATGGGACAGTGGATTAGCAACTCTCCACTCTACATGCATGAGTATAGGTACTAGAGGCCAAGGTGGTTAAATTGAGGGTAGAGAAGGGCACCCTATAGATATAAAGACCTAACAATGATCAGTCGACAATAGACCAATCAATAGATGCCAGATTTTGTAGCAACATGCAATGGTTTAGTGGTTGATGTTGCATGTGAGTTGGCCAAAGCTAGTAGGGGTTTATAGTACTATAGATATTTGTATGAGAGAGGAGTGCTACCATAGAGGAGAGAGTCAATCTTCTCACAGGTTCCAAGTGGACTCCAGGGCATATCACATAGTAGATCACATAGCAGACACTCTCACAATAGATCACAGAGTGGTGAGACATCAAGGTTGAGACAATCCACTCTGTATGAAAGACCACCTACTTCAGAGTACAGGTCTATAGGTTTGCCATGACAAGAGGATAGGGATGCATCAAGGTCAGGGGAGTAGGATAGCTCATGCTAGGACTCTTTTTGACATTATGTATTATGACACTATATTTTTATCGTCGAGCCTATGAGCTCCATTTTGTTAGATATGATACATCTTGACATTGTACTATGACATATTTTGAGTGATATATGATATGATTTTTGGCGGTGATTTATGATATGCAATTTTTTGTGGTTATGATTATGGTATGTTATGCATGTTCATGCTTTTGATGATGTTTATTTATGCATGCTATATGATTATGTGATGGTTTTGTTACGATGAATGATTATGCATATATAATGTTGGCTATGTATCCTATGTGAATATGCAATGATGTTATATATTAATGCAATACATATGACCTAATGATATGATATGATATGATATGATGTGATATGCAATGTAATTAATGCTGTGTAATATGATTTATATGGATTATGTATGAAATGGTCAGAAATGTCCAATGCAAATGCAAAATGTGATTTATGATATGATTATGATTATGCAATGTATATAGAAATGCCAATGCAATGTGTATGAAATGTGATAGATGTATATGATCATAATGTAAAATGAAATGTCATATTTAATATGGTATAATGCTATGAAATGATAATGCTATATGGATGCACTCTATGTTTTTTGTATTTTATTATGCAAATATATGTGGCTTATTATGATGATCTCTATGATGATAATGCTTTCTATAATGATTCCTAACATGATCATGTATGTAGGGTATTTTTGTGTGTCATAGGACACTATCAAGATGTAGATAGAAGAAGTGTTAGCATGGAGAATGGAAAAGAAAGTGTGAAGTCAGGAGGGAAATGACAAAGGATGGACATTCATGCTTTTATGTTTATCATCATCAGGTGTCAAAATTGTCGTAAATGGAGCACAAACACCATCATATGACATAGACCAAGGTGTGCAAGGTGACCATTTGTGAGAGACAAGTAGTCAAAGACAATTCCAAAAAACATGTAATGCACCGACTCATACTAAGGACCCAATTTTCCCAGCCTTTTTGCTAAGACAAACCACATACAACAAGCAAATAAAATAGATCAAGATCAATCATCACCCCTCCAAATCCATGACAGGACATCCTCGAGGTAGCTAGTGACATGATCGAAAAGAAAATAAAAAAGAAAAGAAAAACTCAGACCAACAAAGTGTTTGCTAGAGATATAATGTTTAGTGATAGGATTGACAAGTTTTATTGATATGATTGATTAGGTTTGGCTTCAGGAAAGACACATCCTGATTAAGGAAGATGACTAAGATGAAAGATTGATTGATTATTTGACTGAATGTTGATTGATAGATCGACAAGGCTGATTAATTGACCAAGATGACAAGATTGAATGATCAAGTGACTAACTTGAGTTGTTTTGATAAATTTTAATTGATATGATTGATTGATGTGATGATGCCTAATTTTAGGAAAGATATTTCATTTTGAAGGTAAGAAACACATCTGATAAAGTTGACCAATTGACCAATTTGGTGAATTTCTATCTTCAGGAAAGACATATCCTACTAGGGTGATCCCTCAATACTGGTTTACAATTTTTGGCCAAACAAGACACTCAACTGATTTTTTCTCACTAAATCTTTAATTTCAGGCACCTATAGTGGCTAAACCATGAGGAATTTGAAGATGATGCAAACTAGTGATTTGTAAAATTTTGTCTCTAAATTCTAAATATATTTTTTTCAAAATTTTTGGAATGAGATTGCACTTCTTTTTCCATCTCCTTCAAAAACTAGTTTTTATCAATAAACACCATTTTTATGGAGTGATGCTCACTGTATACTACATAATTTTTTTAATTTCAAGGATTAAATTCTATATTTTTTTAATTTAGATTTGTAACTATGATATATAATCAGTTCATTTGGTTTTGAATAGTGTTTTGTTGAATATTTTTTCCTTAATCAAGTTTCGAAGTCAAACCAAATTACAATTATGACATAGGGGGACCATATACAACATATCTTTTTTTGTATCTATCAAAATTCAATTTTATTTTTATTACTAGATCAAGGACATCAATACCTAGCATAAACATATTTTTTAGAATTTTATTTTGATAATTTTCTATTTTTCCACATTTGTAGAATAGAGAGCTTGATTTTCGGTGAAAAACCTATGTTTAATCAAACTAAAAAACAAATACATAATAAAACTAAAACATAATTAAAATTGTATTTGATGGATAGTTTGTTCCAAGGACTACCATCATCTAGTTGGGTCTATGAAGTCTCCTCCATTTTCATCCTCAACTCGAGCTTTAAAGGGAAAAATTATGGAGAAATTTGGTTCTAGAAGAGGAGAAGGGGGGAGAAGGGGGAAAAAGGGGGTTTTGAATGAACACAAGTTTGAGTGAACCCCCCTTGGAGGTTTTCTAGAACTAGGGTTTGAATGGACCCTAATTTGAGTGAAGCCACCTTGGAGGTTTGCTAGAACCAGGGTTCGAATGAACCTTGGTTTGAGTGAACCCCCCTTCTATTCGCTTTTCCATTATTTTCATTATAAAAAATTGCAAAAAAAGTGGGTCCCATCATTTAATATGGTTTTCTCGAACCAAGGTCCATTTGAACCCCTTTTGGGTCCATTTGAACACCCTAATTGATGCGAACCCCTAAAAAACAATTGTTTTTTCATAGGAGTATTTTTGCAATTTTCCTTCCTCACTAGAATTGTAAACTAGTTTTGTGGGTTTACCCACTAAAGGAAAATGATATAGTTGACCAATGAAAAAGTCTAATCTTAGGAAGGATGCATCCTGATAGAAGATAGGTGATAAGATCGAATGAGAAAAAAGACATAGTTCCCCATTCCAATATAAGACTAGTGACCTGATAGCAATGATAATTAGGCAATTGATCGATTGAAGATTAAAGGCTTGTTGAATATGTTTGTTTGTTGATTCATGATTTGGTGTGAATAATAATCACTTGATGACAAAGGACATGACTAGACTTGAAAAAACCTAAAGAATCAACCTAGGGCCTCGAGGTCTCATCGATTAATGGCCTCTCCTACATTATACATGCAGATACCTTGTAGTTTGACATGACTTAAACTTTTTGTATTTGAAAAAGGACTAAATTGTGATTTATTTTATTTGAAAAAAACTAAAAAGGATGGACGTAATGTCTTGGGGGCTCGTCGAATGAGGGCCTTGCCTACGTAGCAAATGCACATAGACAATGTAGTTCAACCAAACTAACACAGACTGACTCTGACTCTAACTCTAACTTTGTTTTTGGAAGTTTTGATGTTTTCTGATGTTTTTGGATTTTGAAGGTTTTATGATTTTTTTGAATTTTGTTGTTTTGTGATTTTTTTTGGATTATGATGTTTCATGATTTTTTATTCTTTTTGGATTTTGACATTTTATGATTTTTTTGGATTGTGATGTTTTATGATTTTTTTTGGATTGTGATGTTTTATGATTTTTTTTTGGATTTTGATGTTTTATGATGTTGATACCATGCATCAGATCCCATGAAGACATAAGTCAAGGAATTTCCTTGCGTCAATTATAGGACCAACTTATTATGCACTAGGGGATTGATGGATACAAAGGATGGTCATGAAAGCAAAGGAAAATAAATGTTGGTGGTTCTCAGACCATGTAAAGGATGTGAAAGCTTTATTATGGATGATATGTGTGAATGGATGAATGAAGGATGGAAGACCAAGTAGAGTGATAGTAGACAGAGGAGCATAGATTGACTACACATGGCACCTATTTTCCAAGTTTTCACCATGGTACTTAACCAAAGTGCCACCGAAGTGGTTTTCACTTTTGTACAAATTATTTTTCTTTACTATTTGTTTAATTTTTTTTATCATATTTTATTTTTTGTTGTCACCAAGATGCTTGTTTGCCAAGTTTTTTGTCAGGGTGACTATTTTTTTTAATTTTGTATTTTGTATTTTTTGACTTTTTAATGGGATACTCTGAGAATTAGGTGTAGTAATTGCGAAGGTGTATTTTTTGATGGGTTCAAACAACAATTCACCTTCAAGAGTATAGAGCTAATAAGCACTAGATCCAGATGCTACTATGATGATATAAGGGACCAACCAATTGGGTTCAAACTTTTTGTGCTTTTCTTGATCTGTCTGATGCTTTGGATTCTATTTCAAGAATAAGTCACCAATTTCAAAGCTTCTAGGTCGGACCTTCTTATTGTAGTTGTGTTGAAGGAAGTTCTGATATGCCTATAAATGTGTCAAATAATTATGTTTCTTTTCATCCAATAACTCTAGCTCATGTAGATGGGATACACGACATTCTTCTTGATCAATCAATCCTTGCATATATAAATTCAAGGTTGGTAACTCGACCTCAATAGGAAGTATGGCCTCAGATCCAAAGATAAGGGAATATGGAGTGGCTATAGTAGGAGTGCAAACACTGGTATGGTAGGCCCATAAAGTAGGATTGAGTTGGAGATTCCAGTCATGACCAGCTCATTGAAAATATTCTCTAAAATTTTAACGATAGCCTTATTAGATGCCTAAGCTTGACCATTACCCTAGGGGTAATATGCGGCAGCGAAATGAAGTTGGATATGAAAATTCTCACAAAGTTTGTGGACATCCTGATTCTTGAAAGGGAAACCATTGTCTATGATGATGGATTGTGGGATACCATATGTTGGTTCTGTTTTACAATGTAACTAGGTTGGTCTTCTAATCTACCGATGGAATTGCCAATTCCAATCAAGGGCAACTCGAAGGACCCAGAACAACTGACGAGGACTTTAAAAAAGCCTCCTACACTTTGGGATCTGCAAGACCTGGGAGGGTGATCCCTTAATGTGTTTACAACATCTACACCATTATTATAAACAACATTAACAATGACAGATAATCTCACTTAATAGCTCAACACAATAGGATAATATCGAATAGAATTGGTTGTTCATCGATAATATCAACAATCTGGAGTATGAGATAACTAAAACACAATCCATAGTATAAGATAGTCATTGATTTGCAATTTGTAGCAAGCTCTAGGAAAAGACAAAAAAGATACTCAATCATACAGGTAATTACAACTTAGATTAGTGTCATATATCCATTGTAGGAGTCAAATTCATAAGTATCTAAGGGTATATGATAGATTTAACACATAACATATGAAATACTTGACGACATTGCATTGTAATCTCATCAATATATATTCTAACTCATTACTACTTATCAAATCCTTATACAGAACATATCCGCCTATAATCCCATTCAAGCATTTTAATTAATTCCTTGAATTAAAGCTAAAATAGAATCATACACACCACAATAGTGAGATGAATGAAACAACACTGAGTTATTTTATTCAAAGTTCAGATATGCATGTACAATGGAAAGACATGAGCTTGAATTAATCATTTCAACTCAAATGCTAGTACTATTATACAACATTAAATCCCTATGAACTCAAAACCTGTTATAGAATGACTCAAAACCTAAATTGCATTTTTCTCTAAAACCATCGAACTTTACAATTTTCTTTGCAACTTCACCTAGACTCGACCCAAAAATTATCTAACTTGCTAACCCATACTTCTGGCCTTGAAATCCTTCTTATAGAAAATGAAGGAGAAAACAAGCATCAGGCCAGAAAGTACACATGTCACCAGCCAATTGGAGCACCTGGTGACATTCCAAAAATCGTTACAACAACAATCACCATGGAGAATATTTTTGTTCATCATTTACACTAAGAAAATTTGATGCAACAACAAAAAACATAAGAATCCCGCATAAAGACTGCCACTGAAGCAAGACTAGAAACCGTTGTAACTGCAACATCTGATTTACCACCTGTTAGCAGCTCATTCTCTTTACTGTTCCTCAGTTAAATATTTAGTTAACCATTTCTGGTATTCTTCATTAGTCAGCCAGTAAAAACTAACCACCTCATTCACCTTGGTACTATAAGGTGTGTATTTTACCACTACCTAATTTGCATGTCTTTCAAAAGATTCCAAAAATGAGCTGGTACTAATGATCTTATCCATACAGCTCACCAGCAAATCATAATTTGAGTCATCACAAATTAATTTAATTTGATCATTGATGACCTCACTTGCTTGATCCTGCCATTGCTGGAGTGACCTAACTTTCCCATGCTCATCAATTATATCAGGTAACAATGTGTTACCCCAATCATTAAAATTATTCACCAATTCCCTGATCTTCCTGCTCAAATCATCTAGTAGGGTCTAAAAACATTGTAGTGATTTAACTAATACTTGAGTATGCTTTAATGATTGGGGCCTATTACTTGTATCAAGCCTTGAGGCCTTATACATTACATCTAAACCACTGGCCCTAGGGATCCAATTTTCAATCAATGGTATCACTACCTCCTGATCCATATCAATATTATTTATTGCATCTAATAATAAATAATATAATGATTATATAGATGTCAATTTATTATCAACCCTCTGATTTAAATGTCTCAAGATAACAGTAACAATCTCCCTTTTCCTTGAAAGAGATCCTTCCTCACTTATCTTCAAAGATGCCTGTAATTCATCAATTTTGGGCATAAGCTGCTTCTTTGTAGGATCCCCAGAGGATTCTATTTATTCATCAATTTCTTCTAAAGAAGGGGTGAAGGAAGAATTCTAATTGGGAGACCATGGTGTGGAAATAATTGGAGAGGCAGGAGGCACTGGCCCTGATGTGGAAGGTAACATACTGATCCCGGGAGCACTTGATGTCTCCCCAATCTGTTTATACCTCAACCTTTCCACCTCAATCTTTAGCTCAACATTATTTTGTTGCATCTTGTTGTATTCCTCAATCAGAAGGTTATACTTCTCCATTAGGCTCCTCTTTTTGGCCTCCTCCCTTTCAATAGTCTTTTGGGACAATTTAGCCAAATTCATAGTCAAATTAGTGGCCTCAGTGGTTGAGGTCTCTGAAGCTCTCTTTATTATTAGCCCTCCTTATAAATTTGGGTTGATATCAGAAACATCTGGCTTTCTCCCTTGTAGGGCCAATGCCCAAATTGCCAAGGTTTCATACTCTTCACTGAAAGCAGAGTCTTGTAGTGCTGCCTTGACCTCTTCTTTAGAGTATTGCAAGGGATGCTTGGAATTTAGAATAGCATTAAATGCTATAGCATCTGCAATGTCCCATTAAAAAAAAATGATTACACTAGCCCGACTCACCAGTTTTCTACCTTCCTCAGGAGTGATGTTCTTGAATTCTTCCATTAATTAAACTTTCACTTCCTCATAATTCTCCTGGTCTGACCTGTCAGGCCTTAGTTCTCTTCTCTTCTTACATTTATCTTGATATTCTTCAACTTTCATCCTCCATACCAATTGCAAGAATACAAGAGTTTTTACAAATGCATTGTCACCTAGAAATTCCTTGCATGCCTCCATTCTTGCATCGTGTACACATTTTCCTTTCATATCCAAATCGGATAAAACCAATTCAACTGGACTAGGAGGGGAAGGCCTACCAACCTTCATGTCATGATTAGTAACAACAATTTCATCCATCAGATCCACCTGTGGTTGATCAATTCTTTGCCTCTTAGGGGTTGGCTCAGATGGTGGCAATGAGGGAATATCTTCCGGTGATGATTCTAAATCAATGATTTTAATTTCCCCAGACAGTTTGAATTTTGGACCTAGTTGTGAAGGAAATTTCATTATTTGCTTCCCCTTTTTGTCCACTTCTTCCTCATCACTACTATCATCCTTTTTCCTCTTGTAAATGAGCCTTTTTCCTATAGGCTGATATGTTGGCCTTGTTTCAATTGGTTTGGCACCTTATTCTTGTACACCCAGGCTCAATTCTAAATTTATCTTTTTGGTCCTCAAGGTGAACATAATCTTTTTGAAGTTCTCCATTAGAAAATCAATTTTCTTATGGTAGGGACTGAACTCCAACAATGGATCATAATTTAGATCCACTTTGTGCCCAATATCTAATAGCTTATCATAAGCTATCCATTTCTCCTTGTTCAACTCCTACTTATTTAGGTCAAACTCATTTCTAATCAAGTCTTCAGGAAAGTTGAACTCATGCACAAATTTTCCATCATTTATTCTTTGTCTAAAAAGGGAAAAGAAACTCTCAGGATCATGTTGCCACTTTGGGCCACAGCTCAAATGGTGATCATCAAAGAATTTCCCAAAATGCACCCAACCTCCTTTTGAAAAAGAAAAATCAGACACCACTGTATAATCTTGGAAAAATGTTCCCTTACCCCTTGCAGTGAGGTTGTCCTCATGGATACAACCTATTTTCCACATGACTTCTGCAAACCCCACTCTTGGTGGAAAATTGTATGTCAATAGATGGAGGGTTCCTTGAAAACCATATACCCTTAAAACAATGTTGACTGGGTATGGGATAATGTCACCCCAATTATGGAAAATTTTTAGTTATGGATTCCTCCCCTTTGGTGTGAGGAAATCATGCAATTCCTCAGGGATCCTTGGTACATTTACCATCAATCTAGCCCTCAATCTAGAAGTAAACAAATTATCAAATTGTACATAACTGGTGCTTTCCTTATTTGAAGATAAATCTGTAATCCATAACTGTACTAGCAATCTTTCTCCATCAACCGATTGCCTCAATTCCATCTTCTAAGAGAAAAAGTTAGCATTCTTGCACAAGAACATATACATCAACATAGAATACCAAAATAATTGCGTTCCTGTATCACTTTTCTGCAACTTTGACAGCCCTTCATGTATCTTCTCAGCCAAGAAAGAAGAAAAGTCATAAGTGGTAGAGAAGTTAGGGTGTTGTATTTACACCCCCATGAACATGTATGCAATGGGAATTTCCGTGCCAGGACTAAAACCCAAGATCTAGTATAATGAATAAAAAGTGGCCAAGAAATGATTTGCAAAACAACTTAATCTAAAAGGTTCTTGGTCACTGGGGCTAATGTGAAATCTCAAACCTCCTACCCTAGACAGATGAGGAAGCAACTTAGCTCAGAAAAGAGTCTTCAACTTTGCATATTCCTACTTCATTTCCTCAAGATCAATAGGAACCAAATATTCATTCGGTTCACTCAAGTCAAAAACCTATTGTAGTTCATCTCTGTTAATGCTTAACAAGACCCTTCCATCATTATCCTTGATTACTCGTGTGACAGAGTCATATCTTGTGGCCACTGCTCTAAGCAAGTCTATATTAGGGAACATGTTTGGCACCACCAGCTTCGCCAAATCATACATCCAGTCATTTGAAAAGGGGTGAGGAAAATTCCTTTGTCCATACCACAATCTGAACATTTCCAATCCTATGAGAGGAACCCTAGCATCGACTATGTTGGAGAAATTATATACTAACCCCTCCCCAAAGTTTTTCCCTCGCATTAGAACCAATCCCTTCTTTCTATCATTTGTTGACAAGGGAAACTGATCCAGGAAATCATCGTATAAGTTTCTTCTTAAATAGTCAATTTGGCCAAAATGTTGCTTTGGCGGTGCCATCTTGGACAAACTAGAGCCTTCTTACAATTTCACACTTCAAACAGCTAGAACTAACCAGAGATATAAAATTACAGAACAAAACACTGCAATTTCTCACAATTTTAATTAAACTACAGCCCTAGAACATTTATCAAAAAGTCCTATGATAAGTACAACAAATATTTTCCCAAATTGAAGTGTAGAATAACCAGGAAACACAGAAATTGACTCACGCCTTTTTGCTTTCAGAAATCCCAAATTCTAGCAGCAAAGACTCACAATTTCGCTTTCGGCTCTCAGACTGCTTCACAAAATACTTGAATGCCTTGTGATACAAAGAAAGCAAGAGAATTGATTTTATTTCGATCAAATCATGCCAACAAGTGTCTCATCCACCATTAAAGCTCACTCGTGCACTACACGAATGGCTCCAACCATATTTGATGTAGATTTAAATTCAAGCTGTCGATCTTTCAATTAGATCAAATCATCAAACGACTGCCTTCAAAACAAGCTGACACAATCGCCAATCATGGCAATAAAGGGCCCACCATACCATATGCTGCCAAGGAAATCCACGTGGTGGTCACCTGCGATATCATAATCAGTAAAGACCCTTCAACTTATGATCACGTGATGGTGGGCAACCGTAGATCCTTAGCACCAGTGATCTTGTTCCTTCAACACAGTCACCGGCCTTATCATTAACCGTCGAGCAGTTTTCCCGTCAAGATTATAACATACCCATTGATTTACAACATGTGCATCTTAAGAACACTTTAGTAATCTGTCATCTAATGTATTAAGACTAGATTAATTCACCAAGGTTCTTTCCTTATTCCCTCGACAGATGAGACACGTGGCACCCGCCCATGATATCACAATCAATAAAAACCTTGCAATTCATGATCACGCGATGGCGGACAACTGTTGAGATCTAACAATATTTGATCGACAGTCACTCAAACATTATCCCCTTTGGCCTCACTAGATAGGACATGTGGTGCCCACCCGTGATATCATGATCAACCAAAGAAGTGTGGTGGGGTCATTGCGAGATGGAGAGGAGCAACTAAGATCAAACAACATTTGATCAATGGTCGCGCAAATTTTATCCCTCTACAAAATAAAACATTTATTAAAAGGACAAGGGGACATCAATAGGAAAATGATAACAATGATATAAGTCATTTTAAAACCCTTCAAAAAGGTAACAATGAAAAAGGTCCCAACCAAGGCATAAAATAAACTCAAGGGTTTTACATGAAAATAAAGCTAAAACCCCCAACCCTAGGAAAATTATGACACCATGAAAGACTAGTATCATAAGGCAGGGCAGGAATGGAACACAAAGAGAAAAATTTGAAGTTCCATTAGTGGCTCCAGTTGGGGACATTCATTCCACTGGAATGAAGCAAGAATTCAGAATCTCAGGTAGAGCGGACCAAGATGTAGAGACGACCAAAAAGGGATTGTTTGGACAAAACAACCCAAACTATGTACAAAATATACACAAAATATACAATCCTAAACTATTGTTCATGGAAAAGAATACTTCAAGTGAAGTATAACTTCAAGAACTTTCCATGAACTGGCAGTTCAAAAATATCCCCTGTCATATTTTGGAGGAAGTATGAATCTTCACCCCACTTACCATTTATCAAAAATGGACCCAACCAAATTGCATCAAATTTCGCATGTTTCCCTTTATCCTCTAATCTGGCATTCCACATTAAAACCAAATCCCCATCTTTGAAATTCCTTGTAGTTGCCATTTTTTCATGCAAATTATTTATTTGTAACTACAATTTTGCATTTCTCTTTTGAGATTCCCTCATGGTTTCATCTAATTCTATAAGAGCTTCCACTCTCAATTGCATCTCATCATCAATTTCATTATCATACATCTAGACAAACTTATACATTTCCATTAAGTTATTTTGGGGAAACCTAGCATTTATCCCATAAACCAAGCCAAATGGGGCACAACCTATTGCCTTCTTCACAATTACCCTATCTACCCAGACTGCTAATCTCAGCTTAGAATCCCAAGCCTTTTTATTTTGATCCTGGATTCTTTTAGTGATCTTCATCAAGATTTTATTGCTTGATTCTTCTTGTCCATTTCCCTATGGGTGGTATGGTGATGAATAAGAAATTTGGATGCCATGCTTCTCACAAAATTCTATGTATTCCTTAGATCTAAAACACATTGCATTGTCTCACACAATCCTTTCTGGACATCCAAATCTAGTCAAAATGTTGCTCATTAAGAAGTCAATTACCACTTTACTAGTGGCTTTCTTTTTTGGAATTTCTTCCACCCACTTGGTAAAATAATCAGTGGCCACCAATATCCATGAATGACCTCCACTAGATTTACATACTATCTCTCCTACAAAATCAATACCCCATTGCTGGAATGGATCTTGTACTATAACTGGTTTTAGAGGCAAATTACCAGAAAACTTTAACTTACCAAAGAAACGTTGACAAGAATCACATGTCTTCACTAGTTTGTGTGCATCCTTAAAAATTGTAGGCCACCGAAATCCATCCCTCATTATCTTATGTGTAGTTGTTTTATCCATATAGTTCCCTCCACAAACTCCACCATGCATCTCACTCAAAAGTTCTTGTGCTTGATCTTGGTCAACACACTTCAACATGACACCTTCTCCATTTCTCCACTAGAGCTTTCTAGCTATGATAGCATATTTGATAGCATGTAACTTCAATGTCCTTTTCTCATTTTCACTCAAATTGTTAGGGCATTTCATTATTTACAAATAATATATCACATCTTTATACCACTTAGAATGATCCATATCACATATACATGTGATCTATTCTCCTCCTCTAACAAATTTATTTGATTTTCTTCCATATTACTTTAGGCCATAAGCTTGGCCAATCCTTTTCCTCTTACTATTTTAGTAATCTGGACCTCAATATTGAATTCCTGGATCCTATTTATCCACCTACACCTTCTTCCTGACACTTCTTGTTGTGTGAATATTTCCTTAACAACAACACTAGGCACATAAGCAATTACAGTAGCTCCCATCAAATAAGGCCTAAAAGCCTTTACTGCTTTTACCAGTGCATATGCATGTTTTTCATTTATATCATAATTAGGTTCTGCAGCCTGTAAAGATTTGCTGAAAAAGGCCATAGGTTGTTCAAAACCTTCTGCATTCTTTTGCAATAACATAGTTGCAATTGTGTGGAAAGAAGCAAATGAATAAATATGTAAATTTTGGAAAAATCAGGGGTTCTCAACACAGGAGCCTCCTTTATTGCTTGCTTAATGGCCTAGAAAACTTGTATAGAATCTTCATCCCATTCAACCTTGGCTCCTTTCTTGAGAATTTTGGAAATAGGGCGAACTGTCTCAGCAAAATTTGTCACAAATCTCCTTAAGAAGTTTAGTTGTCCAAAGAAAGAGTGTATTCCTTTGACATTTCGGGGTTGTGGAACTTTATCTATTGCAATTACCCTCTTTGGATCAATTTTTACTCCATCCTTGGAAATAATATGTCCCAATAATTTTCCCTCTAGTACTCCAAACACACATTTCTTTGGATTCAAAGAAATACCATACTCCAGAGCTCTAATGAATATCTTCTCCAGATGCTCACAATGATCCTCTTCCTTTTTAGAATATGTTGTCAAGTCATCTTGGTAGATCACCAAAAACAAGTTAATGAAATATGAGAATTCCTCATCCATGGCTCTATGAAAAGTAGCCCTTGCATTTGTTAGACCAAATGGAATTCTTACATAAACATATGTTCCCCATGGTGTAGTGAAAGTTGTCTTAAGCTATTTAGATTCTTTGACCATGAGTTGGTTGTAACCAGAGAAACCATCCATCATAGACATCAATTCACAACCTGTCACCTGTTGCAACATGGCTTCCATATTGGGTAATGGATAATTGTCTTTTAATGAAGATACATTCAAATTTCTGAAATCTACACATAACCTGATGTCTCCATTTTTCATCCATACTAGTAAGAAGTTTGATACCTAGGATGAATTTTTGATTGGCTTGATGATTCCTGCATCCCTTAGTTTCATTAATTCTTCTTGCATTTTGGGGGCTAAAGTGGGATTAATAGGCCTTTGCTTTTGTTTGAATGGCTTGGAATCATCACGCAAAGGAATCTAATGTTGGAAAAGATCCTCCCTGTATGCCTTAAGATCATCATAGGACCATGCAAACACATGCCTAAACTTCCTTAATAAGTCAATTAGCATCCTTCTCACCTTTGGTGACATTTTCTTTCCAATATACACCTTCTTTGGGGATGCTTCTGTTCCAATATTTATCTCTTCCAAGTCATCAGGATGGGAAACAGTATGATTAGGCTTTCTCCTATCTTGACTATCAAACACTCTTTCTAGTACAACTAGACCCTTGGGAATTGTGTTTGTCTTTAACTGAATGACCTCATTTCCAAATATAGTATCCTTACCATCAACATTTTCAACTAAAGCTCCAAAGTCAATTTCTTGATTTTCATATTCACCCACACAATTGAAAAATATTAATATATCATCATCATTATCAAAAACTTGCCAATTTTTTATGTTATCAGGAACAGATGGCCTGGTTTGCACTTCAACCTTTGAAATTCCTGCATAATTCATATCATCTGGTTTTAGTACAATATTGGCTAATAAATCTACCACTTTATTTTGACCTCTCTCCATCCATCCTATGCCAAATGCATCAAAACTTTCCAATTCATCCCAAACAACATTCCTATACTATTTCAACCTCTTGTTCTTTGATATATACTTGGATCTAAAATGGGAAACCACAAGCTCAAAATCCCCAATTTCCTTGAGCTTCTTGATCCCATGTCTTTCAACCAATATCAACCCCAATAACAAGGCTTCATACTCTGCCACATTATTTGTGCATTCAAATAACAGAGTAGAAGAGAACCTGAATGTCTTTCCACTTGGTGATCGCAACAAAACACCTGCACCAGAACCTTCCTTTGAACTTGCACCATCAAAATACATAGTCCAGAAGTCATCAGATTCTGACAATTGTTTTATTTATGTATCAATCAATGCAGTAGGCTTATCACAATTGTTAGGAAATTCCTCAACCATAAATTCATTTATACCACTGTCAATAAAACATGTCATATTTTCAATCGGGTCATGCTCAATCATATGAGGTACTTTTGATTCTCTTTCAATTTTGACATCCTTACCATCAATAGAGAAAGTAGCAAATGACAAATCACATTGTATGTTACCCCCCATTGATCCACTCCATTTTCTTGAAAAAATCATTCCAAAATGAGGTGGGATGTCTACAACTAATACAGTCATGACTAAATCCTTGTCAGGGTACTGAGTCAATTTATAAGGAAATGCTTTGATAGTTCCAATAACTAGCACTTCTCTTGAATCCATAGCATAACATTTACCTTGAGCAGTATCTATTGTCAAACCCATTTCCTCCATTATTTTGACTGGCATAACATTATTTGATGCCCCTGAATCTATCATGTACAGTTCCTTAAAGTTTTCCCATTTATATCCACACTTAAGAAAAAATGGGTTATATTTTCAAGGCACATGTTAATAGAATTTCCTAAATATACAAGAGGAATTTGTGACACAATTCCCTCCACTTCCTTTTCTTTCTATTTATCCTTCACTTCTTTACCACTTCCTTGTTTAGTCTTATTACCAGCAACATTTGTGATCAAGGCTATTGTCTTTTCTTTGTGTTCATTTATTATCATCATTTCTAGCAGAGGTACAGTTACTCTAACCTAAGAAAGCATATGAAACATATCTACAGGTGTATATTTAGGCAGATTAGACATCATACCTTCATCACTTTCCCTTTTCTCAGGTTGATTACTTCCTCCTAGCTTCTTTTGCTTCTTATCCTTTGCAGCAGATTCAACTAACTTTGTAATCACCTTGGTCTTCACCAATGACGAAGTCACATCTTCTTGAGGCTTTTGGGTTTTGTTCTTTTTTGTCCAAACCTTATCATTCTTAACCTCTTTGAATTTTATAGCATCCTTTTTGTTGTCAACCTTAATACCTTTTTTTTGTCCTTTTGTTCTTTAATAAACAGGCCAACAGGTTTACCCTGTTCACCACCCACAATTCTATTTCTCAGTTGAAGTGAACTTCTCATTTGAGCATCCATTTCCTCATTCATTTTTGCAATCTCTTCTTTTGATGGTCTCCTTAAGGACACTGAACCTTCAACCTACTCCATATTACAAGCATTATGATCAAAATCATCTTCCTCATCAGAAAAGACATGTTGATGTTACATCTCACTTCTCTGCCTCTGATTGTCCACATCAGCTTCCTATATTTCATCATCAAAGGAACATTCTACCTCATTAATGTATGGTCTGGCCATACAAACATCTACATCATCCTTCTCATATTCCGATGTTTGATCATGAACATCCTCTTCTACTTCCTCAACAACAAGCAACTGAGCAACACCACAATAATTTTGATCATGTGGATGTTCACACACTTCACACCGTGGTCTATCTGCTACTAGATTCACTGAATGTTGCTGCAAGGGGTTTGGCATATGTTGATCATTTTTAGGCTTCTGGCTAGGTAAGATTGGTTTTCCATCATTCCAATTTGTATTATAAGGATAATTTTGTAATCTGGGTGGCCTATCATTTTTATTATAGGGTTTCCTTTCATTTCCTATACCCTTCTCTTGCTTGGAAACAGTTTTGTTTGTCTTTCAAAGTACTATAAACCTTTTCCCACTTTTCATCATCTTTAGGCTTTGCAGTCGGAACCTTCTTAGTCTTATTCTTAGGATTTTTTAAAAGTGTAGGTTCTTCTCTCCTACCATACTTCCCAGAAGCTCTTCTATTACTCTCAATATTTATATCCACCCTAAATGCATCCCTCATAGTCTGAGGTTCCTTATCTCTAAGGAAATATGTCATTTTAGCATCAAAATAATTGAAATATGTAGTTAAACAAACATTTTTATCAAGCCTCAAAACCTGAAACAACTTATACATTGCTTTCTGAAATCTTAAATTAAACTCTATCACAGGCTCATTCCATGACTTCTTGATGTTATTAAATTCATTTAACATGAAACTAGGATTAGTTTTATCACCATACTGCTCCTTGAAACACTTTTCAAACTCATCCCATGAACCAATACTAGCATTAGGTGGACCTATATACCAATCCCTCGCATCTTCTACTAGAGATTGTATAAACAATTTCATTACAAAATCTTCATTTTCTACCTCATAATCATTTGGCACATCCATAAAAGCTTTCAAGTGTTCCTCTATTGTCACAACATTATTGCTAGCAAACTTATTCATCTTTTCTCTCAAGTCAGCGGGGATGGAATTTGGATAACCAGGAATACCATCAAAGAAAAATGGCCTATACCTTTCCAACTGTATAGGTTGTCATTGAAATAATCCTTCATTCTTCTAAGAATCAACATCATACCCTAAATTTTGTACCCTCGAACCATCCTGATTTGGATTTACAAACCTAGTTACATGAGTCTTTAGGCCAGAATTATTTATGGTGGGGTCTAGATTAATTTTAGGACCGTCCTTTAAAACATCTTGGTGATTTGATGAGGTTGTAGCTTGTGTAGCCTCATCCGTGTTTGACATCTTTAGGAAACTTTTTTTCCTCTTCATTTCTTCATTTGCAGCCTCAATCTCTGTTCTCTCCAACTCTTCTTCTAGAGCCTCACTCTCCTTCTTAGCCTTTTCTAAGGCAGAATCTGTTGGAAATGACACATATGGTGGGAGATCTTGTTGAGTGAAATGGGGAGTCACCTTCGCATTTATTTTAATCCCCTCAACCTTTTGCTTTCCCTTATCCAAGATAGGCTTAAGGTTTGTATTACTCGGTTGAGACTTAACATGATTTGAGGGTTTTGGGTCAACAGGTTTGGGTTGGACATCAATGTGGCTTACTGGGTTTTCTTTAGACACATGCTTTGTTTCCTTATTAGCAATCTTCTATACAACTGGACCCTCAACACTTGGTTTAGGTTTTTCTTGGTTCAGGAACTTCATTGTTTCCAATTGTCTCATCAACCTATCCCTTTCAATCACAACATTCCTCAACTCTGCTTCCCTTTCTTTTTCTCTTTTCACCCTGAGCTCAACTTGCTCTTGGATTTCCTGCGTCAAGGAATTAATGTCACCAAAAACATCATTAGGGTTAGGCAAGGTCACATCAGAACTTGATGTATCATCTAGATCTATTAAATTTACCCCTTCCAATCCATGTTTATACAATAAAGGGTTTACATCATTTCCAGCATGAGGAGGAGGCACATCACTGGTGCATTCTCTATAATGGCTTCGACTTCTACTCCTGCCTCTTCTTTTTTCAACATATTTGACACTAACAGGCCCTTTACTTTTCCATGTCACATCTTCTTGAACTGGTGTATTAAATAATGAATCAAAAAATCCACCACTATCTGACTCATAGTTTCTAGACACCTCTTCAAGATTCTCAGGGATAGGGTGTAAAATGTTACTCATACCTTTGTGTACAGGGTTCTATGATGCAGGAGCAGTAGTACTAGATTTTGGTCTTTTCTTTATCCAGTCCTTCTTCTTCATTTTGGGAAGTTCACCTTCCAATTTATGTTCTGGATGATTCTTCATGAATGACCTGGTGTTCTTCATTCTTCGTACTAGTCCACAAGTTTTTTCCACTTATAATAAACCTTTCAAAATAAATTGCACACTGGTGTAGAGACTTCAGAGTCACCACCCAATTTTCTTGGGAATACCAAATACCTAAAGACACATGGTGGAATATAAAAACCTTCAGAACCTCATACTGACAACACACAAAAGTGCTTTACAACATAACTCTTAACGCTTATGAAAATAGAAGAAGTGGACAAACCTAACACATAATTATAGGATTAACCTTCAAATCACAGAAAGATTATGAAAACTCTATGCAAAATGGACAATAGACACACTAACAAGAAATATTAAAATTAGCTCCCCAGGAGAGTCCCCATTTTGTTGGTTCTGTTTTACAATGTAACCAGGTTGGTCTTCTAATCTACCTATGGAATTGCCAATTCCAATCAAGGGAAGCTCGAAGGACCTGGACCAACTGACAAGGACTTTAAAAAATCCTCCTACACTTTGGCCTTTGCAAGACCTGGGAGGGTGATCCCTTAATGTGTTTACAATCTCTACACCATTATTATAAACAACATTAAAAATAATAGATAATCTCACTTAATAGCTCAACATGATAGGATAATATCAAATAGAATTGGTTGTTCATCAATAATATCAACTATCTGGAGCATGAGATAACTACAACACAATCCATACTATAAGATAGTCATTGATTTGTAATTTGTAGCAAGCTCTAGGAAAAGACAAAAAAAAATAATGAATCATACGGGTAATTACAACTTACATCAATGCCATATATCTATTGTAGGATTCAAATTCATAAGCATCTAAGGGTATATGACAAATTTAACACAACATATGAAATCCTTGATGACATTACATTGTAAGCTCACCAATTTGTATTCTAACTCAATACTACTTACCAAATCCTTATACAAAACATATCTTCCTATAATCCCATTCAAGCATTTTAATTAATTCCTTGAATTAAAGCTAAAATAGAATCATACACACTAGAACAGTGAGATGACTGAAACAAACCTTAGTTATTTTATTCAAAGTTCAGATATGCATGTACAATGGAGAGACATGAGCTTGAATTTATCATTTCAACTCAAATTCTAGTACTGTTATACAACATTAAATCCCCATGAACTCAAAACCTATTACAGAATGACTCAAAACCTAAATTTCATTTTTCTCTAAAACCATCAAACTTTACAATTTTCTCTGCAACTTCACCTAGACTCGACCCAAAAATTATCTAACTTGCTAACCCGTACTTCTGGCCTTGAAATCCTTCTTATAGAAAATGAAGGAGTGAACAAGCATCGGGCCAGAAAGTACACATGTCACCAGCCAATTGGAGCACCTGGTGACATTCCCAAAATCGTTACAACATCAATCACCTTGGAGAATATTCTTGTTCATTGTGCACACTGAGAAAAGTTGATGCAACAAAAAAAACCATAAGAATCCCACATCAAGACTACCACTGAAGTAAGACTAGAAACCTTTGTAACTGCAACATCTGATTTACCACCCATTAGCAACTCATTCTCTTTACTCGTCCTCAGTTAAATATTTAGTTCCCCATTCCTGGTATTCTTCATCATTCGGTCAGTAAAAACTAACCACCTCATTCACCTTGGTACTATAAGGTGTGTATTTTACCGCTACCTGATTTGCATCTCTTTCAAAAGATTCTGAAAATGAGCTGGTACTAATGATTTTATCCATACAGCTCACCAAAAAATCATAATCTGAGTCATCACAAATTAATTTAATTTGATCATTGATGACCTCACTTGCTTGATCCTACCATTTTTGGAGTGAACTATCTTTCCCCTGCTCATCAATTATATCAGGTAACAATGTGTTATCCCAATCATTAAAATTATTCACCAATTCCCTGATCTTTCTACTCAAATCATCTGGTAGGGTCTAAAAACCTTGTAGTGATTTAACTAAGACTTGAGTAGGCTTTAATGGTTGAGGCCTATTACTTGTATCAAGCCTGGAGGCCTTATACATTACATCTAAACCACTAGCCCTAGGGATCCAATTTTCAATCAATGGTATCACTACCTCCTAATCCCTATCAATATTCTTTATTGCATCTAATAATAAAGAATATAAATAATGTATAGATGGCAATTTATTATCAACCCTCTCATTTGAATGTCTCAAGATAGCAGTAACAATCACCCTTTTCCTTGAAAGAGATCCTTCCTCACTTATCTTCAAAGATTCTTGTAATTCATCAATTTTGTGCATAAGCTGCTTCTTTGTAGGATCCACAGAGCATTCTATTTCTTCATCAATTTCCTCTAAAGAAGGGGTGAAGGAAGGATTATGACTAGGAGACCCTGGTGTGGAAATAATTAGAGAGGTAGGAGGAACTGGCCTTGATGTGGAAGGTAACATACTGATCCCCAGAGCACTTGATGTCTCCCCAATCTATTTACACCTCAAACTTTCCACCTTAGTTTGTAGCTCAAAATTCTTCTATTACATCTTGTTGTATTCCTCAATCAAAAGGTTATACTTCTCCATCAGGCTCCTCTTTTCGGCCTCTTCCCTTTCAATAGTCTTTTGGGCCAATTTAGCCAAATTCATAGTCAAATTAGTGGCCTCAGTGGTTGAGGTCTCTGAAGCTCTCTTTATTATTAGTCCTCCTCTTAAATTTGGGTGGATATCAAAAACATCTAGCTTTCTCCCTTATGGGTCCAATGCCCAAATTTCCAAGGTTTCATACTCTTCACTGAAAGCAGAGTCTTGCAGTGTTGCCTTCACCTCTTCTTCAAAGTCTTGCAAGGGATGCTTGGACTTTAGAATAGCATTAAATGCTACAACATTTGCAATGTCCCATTCAGGAAAAATCATTACACCAGTATGGCTCACCAATTTTCTACCTTCCTCAGGAGTGATGTTCTTGAATTCTTCCATTAATTCAACTTTCACTTGCTCATCATTCTCCTGGTGTGACCTGTTAGGCCTTAATTCTCTTCTCTTCTTACATTTATCTTGATATTCTTCAAAAAAATTCCTCCATACCAATTGCAAGAATACAAGAGTCTTTACAAATGCATTGTCATCTAGAAATTCCTTGCATGCCTCCATTCTTGCATCTTGTACACATTTTCCTTTCATATCCAAATCGGATAAAACCAATTCAACTGGACTAGGAGGGGAAGGCATACCAACCTGTATGTAATGATTAGTAACAACAATTTCATCAATCAGATCCACCTATGGTTGATCAATTCTTTGCCTGTTAGGGGTTGGCTCAGATGGTGGTGATGAGGGAATATCTTCACGTGATGATTCTAAATCAATGATTTTAATTTCCCCAGACACTTTGAATTTTGGACCTGGTTGTGAAGGAAATTTCATTATTTGCTTCCCCTTTCTGTCCACTTCTTCCTCATCACTACTGTGATCCTTTTTCCTCCTGTAAATGGGCCTTTCTCCTATAGGCTGATATGTTGGCCTTGTTTCAATTGGTCTGGCAACTTATTTTTGTACACCCAGGCTCAATTCTAAATTTATCTTTTTCGTCCTCAAGGTGAACATAATCTTTTTGAAGTTCTCCATTAGAAAATCAATTTTCTTATGGTAGGGACTGAACTCCAACAATGGATCATAATTTAGATCCACTTTGTGCCCAATATCTAATAGCTTATCATAAGCTATCCATTTCTCCTTGTTCAACTCCTGCTTATTTAGGTCAAACTCATTTCTAATCAAGTCTTCAGGAAAGTTGAACTCATGCACAAATTTTCCATCATTTATTCTTTGTCTAAAAAGGGCAAAGAAACTCTCAGGATCATGTTGCCACTTTGGGCCACACTTCAAATGGTGATCATCAAAGAATTTCCCAAAATGAACCCAACCTCCTTTTGAAAAGGAAAAACCAGACACCACTGTATAATCTTGGAAAAATGTTCCCTTACCCCTTGCAGTGAGGTTGTCTTCATGGATACAACCTATTTTCTACATGACTTCTACAAACCCCACTCTTGGTGGAAAATTGTATGTCAATAGATGGCGGGTTCCTTGAAAACCATATACCCTTAAAACAATGTTGACTAGGTATGGGATAATGTCACCCCAGTTATGGAAAAATTATAGTTTTGGCTTCCTCCCCTTTGGTTTGAGAAAATCATGCAATTCCTCAGAAATCCTGGGTACATGTACCATCAATATAGCCCTCAATCTGGAAGCAAAGAAATTATCAAATTGTGCATAACTGGTGGTTTCCTTATTGCAAGATAAATCTTCAGTCCATAACTATACTTGTAGTCTTTCTTCATCAACCAATTGCCTCAATTCCATCTTCTAAGAGAAAAAGTCATCATTATTTCACAAGAACATATACATCAACATAGAATACCAAAATAATTGCATGCCTGTATCACTTTTATGCTACTTTGACAACCCTTCATGTATCTTCTCAGCCAAGAAAGAAGTAAAGTCATAAGTCATAGAGAAGTTAGGGTGTTGTATTTACACCCCCATGAACATGTATGCAATGGGAATTACCGTACCAGGACTAAAACCCAAGATCTGGTATAATGAATAAAAATTGGCCAAGAAATGATTTGCAAAACAGTTTAATCTAAAAGGTTCTTGGTCACTGGGGCTAATGTGAAATCTCGAACCTCCTGCCCTAGCCAGATGAGGTGGAAGCAACTTAGCTCTGAAAAGAGTCTTCAACTTTGCATATTCCTGCTTCATTTCCTCAAGATCAATAGGAACCAAATATTCATTCGGTTCACTCAAGTCAAAAACCTATTGGACTTCATCTTTGTTAATGCTTAACAAGACCCTTCCATCATTATCCCTGATTACTCTTGTGATAGGGTCATATTTTGTGGCCACTTCTCTAAGCAAGTCTATATCAGGGAACATGTTTGGCACCACCAACTTCCCCAAATCAAACATCTAGCCATTCAAAAAGGGGTGAGGAAAATTCCTCTTTCCATACCACAATTTAAACATTTCCAATCCTATGAGAGGACCCCTAGCATCAACTATGTTGGAGCAATTATATACTAACCTCTCCCCCAAGATTTCCCTCGCATTAGAACCAATCCCTTCTTTCTATCATTCATTGACAAGGGAAACTGATCCAGGAAATCATCATACAATTTTCTTCTTAAATAGTCAATTTGGCTAGAATGTTGCTTTGGTAGTGCCATCTTGGACAAACTAGGGTCTTCTTACAATTTCACACTTGAAACAACTAGAACTAACCAGAGATATAAAATTACAGAACAAAACACTACAATTTCTCACAATTTTAATTAAACTATAGTCCTAGAACGTTTATCAACAAGTCCTATGATAAGTACAACAAATATTTTCCCAAATTAAAGTGCAGAATAACTAGGAAACATAGAAATTGACTCATGGCTTTGTGCTTGCGGAAATCCCAAATTCTGGCCGCAAAGACTCACAATTTCACTTTCGGCTCTAAGACTGCTTCACAAAATACTTGAATGCCTTGTGATACAAATAAAGCAAGAGAATTGATTTTATTTCCATCAAATCATGCCAACAAGTTTCTCATCCACCATTAAAGCTCACTCGCATGCTGCACGAATGGCTCCAACCATATTTGATGCAGATTTAAATTTGAGCCATCGATCTTTTAGTTAGATCAAATCATCGAATGACTACCTTGAAAACAAGCTGACACAATCGCCAATCATGGCAATAAAGGGCCCACCATACCATACGCTACCAAGGAAATCTACGTGGTGGTCACCCGCAATATCGCAATCAGTAAATACCCTACAACTTATGATCATGCAATGGTAGGCAACCGTAGATCTTGAGCATCGGTGATCTTGTTCCTTCAACATAGTTGCCAGCCTTATCATTAACCATTGAGTAGCTTTCCTATCAAGATTATATCATACCCATTGATTTACAACATGTGCATCTTAAGAACACTTTATTAATCCATCATCTAATGTATTAAGACTAGATTAATTCACCAAGGTGCTTTCCTTATTCCCTCGACAGATGAGACACATGGTGCCCGCTCGTGATATCGCGATCAATAAAAACCTTGCAATTTTCAATCATGTGATGGTGGGCAACTGTTGAGATTTGACAATATTTGATCGATGGTCACTCAAACATTATCCCCTTTGTCCTCACCAGATAGGACATGTGGCATCCGCGCGTGATATCATGATCAACCAAAGCAGTATGGTGGGGTCATCGTGGGATGGCGGGGAGTGGCTGAGATGAAACAACATTTGATCAACAGTCGTGCAAATTTTATCCCTCTGCAAAATAAAACATTTATTAAAAGGACAAGGGGACATCACTAGGCGGATGATAAACAATGACATAAGTCATTTTAAAACCCTTCAAAAAGGTAATAGCAAAAAAGGTCCCAACCAAGGCATAAAATAAACTCAAGGGTTTTACATGAAAATAAAGCTAAAACCCCCAACCCTAGGAAAATTCCAACACCATGAAAGACCAGTAACATAAGGTAGGGCAGGAATGGAACAAAAAGAGAAAAAATTTAAGTTCCATCACCATAGTGGCATATAATGTAATTTAGGATGAATTTGGATATCTACTTACTAGTAATATAGGTCATTAGGATGGCTTTGATCCATTTGATAAAGTTTTCTATAGCAACGAGGATAAACATGCACATTGGTAGAAGTTGGATGATTTTTTCCTATGAGGTCGAGTCCCCATTGAGAGAATGGCCATGGTGATGTAAGTGACTGCAATTCTTGAGTTGGTGCATGTATAATACCTCCATGAATTTAACATTGGTGACACCTCTTCACAAAATGGTAAGCATCATGTTCCATTGTAGGCCAATAATATCCTTTTCTCATAATCATTTTAGCTAAGGTACAACCAACAGAGTGAGCTCTACATATACCATTGCGAACCTCTTGTAAGGATTTTTGTGCTTCATGTGAGTCAAAACATTGGATGAGGGTGCTATCTAGAATGTGACAATAAAGGGTATCTCTAATGATGGCATATTTAGAGGCTTGTCAGATAAATGTTTTGAGTTGGTTGGGGGACATTTGAAGAGGGATAATTTGGTCATGTAAGTAGTTGTAAATTTCTTTCTACCAAGGAGATTCAAGACCAACAAGTTCATACATGAGTTCAGTTTTGAGGACATCGAATGTAGGGACCAAAAGTTGTTCCACCAAGAACTCATATTGTGATTCATGTTAGGGATGTCAGAGAGAGATCCAATTTTTGACATTGTGTTAGTTTCCTTGTTGTAGATTCTCAATATTTGTTCAAAGGTAATGAATTCAAAATATAGTCTAAGACTATCAACCATGCACTTGTAGGGCATTAGCTTCTTGTCCTTGGTATCATAATCATCATTGACTTGGTTGATCACTAACTGGGAATCACCATAAACTTGAAGATCCTTGATTTTCCATTTAATTTCCATTTGAAGTCCTATCAGTAATGCTTCATACTTAGCTATATTATTGGTACACAAAATTTTTTTATTCGAAATAACTTAGAAATGGAATCCCCTTGAGGTGTGATGAATAAAATGTTGGCTCCAAAACCATGACTTGTGTAGGACCCATCGAAGTACAATTTCCATTTTGTTGGTGTTTCTATGACAAAGATTGATTCATCTAGGAAGTTAGATATTAGAGGATGATTTGATTTTACTGGTATTTTTGCGATTTGATTGGCTATCATATGTCCTTTTATTTCTTTTCGATCAACATATTCAATGTCATATTCACTTAAGATCATAACCCACATAGCTAACCATCTTGTCAAAGCTACTTTACTGAGAAGATACTTCAAAGGATCAATTTTGTGTTGTGGTTTAGCATGTAATGTCTCAATTTTTGGGTTGAAAATACAACTACTAGGCATGCTCATTCAATAGGGCTATAATTTAACTCATATCCAACCAAGGTACAACTAATATAGTAGATTGCTTGTTATTTTCATCATTATCATTTTGTGCCAATAATGCCCCCAATTTTGATGTAGTTGTTACATATAATATCAAATGTCTGCCATCAATCAGAGCCAAAAGAACTGGTGAAGTCAATAGATAATGCTTTATTTGATCAAAGGATTCTTGACATTTTTCCATCCAAACAAATGGAATTCCTTTTCATAAAAAATGTTGAAATGGGTGAATATTATCTGCTAGTTGGGCGATGAATCTACAGATTGATTGTAGTATTCCTTGTAAATTTCTTAGCTGATTGATGTTGGTTGGCAGTGGCATGTATAAGATAGCTTTCACTTTTTTAGGATCAACCTCTATTCCTCTACAAGAGAATGTATCCTAAAAGTTTTCCTAATTGGACCCTGAAAACACATTTCTTTGGATTTAACCTGAGTTTGAACTTTTCAAATTGTGTGAAAATATTATCCAAGACTACTAGGTAACCACTTCTTTCTAGGGATTTTGAGAGAAGATCATCAACATAATCCTCCATAATCACATGCATATAATCATGAAAAATGATAGTCATGGCTCTTTGATATGTATCTCCAACATTCTTAAGTCCAAATGGCATAACGTTCCAATAGAAAATTCCCCAAGCACATGTAAACGTTGTCTTTGGTTTATCTTTAGGAGCATTCCTTATCTAGTTATAGGCCAAAAATATTTCCATAATTGATAGCATTTCATATCTAGTAGTGAGGTCCAATATTATGTCAATATTTGGTAAGGGGAAATCATCTTTAGGACAAGCGTTGTTAAGATCCCTAAAATTTGTGTATACTCTGATTTAACCATTCGATTTTGTGATAGCAACAAGATTAGATATCCAATCTACATAATCAATAGAGTGTATAAATCCAACATCCAAGAGCTTCTTTAGTTCAACCTTGATTAGGAGTACAATATATGGCTGCATTTTCCTTAGCTTCTATTTATATGGTTTGGCATTTGGTATCAATGGCAAGTGATGTAAAATAAGCTTGGGGTCCAACCCAGAAATATCAACATATGATCATGTGATATTAACTTATCTTTTTGAAAAGAATTTTGTGAACTCAAGTTTTTCCTTAGTGGTCAAAGATGTTGCAAGCTCTATGATTCTAGAATTTTCATGTGTCCCAATGTTTACTTCTTTTGTCTCTTCTATGATAAATGGTGATCTCTCTCAATCTATAGGGAGACTGTGCAATCCTTCATCCTCAAGCACCTTAGAGAGGTTTTTACCTTCAGATACATCCTTTATTTTTACTTTTTCATGATCAATAGGTGCCTTTCAATTTTCACGTAAAGACCTAATTTTATTTTTATTTTTTTCATTTTAAATTTTGTGGCTAGAGGAAAGGACACCTCACCAAAGTATGTTGCACTATTAAGTTCTATGATGAAACCAACCTTATGATCCCCACTTAATATTCCTTCATGAAGTCCCATGAACTCAACAATTGCTTCTTCATTCTTGAGTATGTCTAAACTTGGTGGTTCTTGTTGATCCCAATCTATTAATTGTGGGTAAATGAGGGGTAGGTAGATAAGTTAAAGACAAAGCTAGATTCATTGGGTTCCTCGAAGGTTTCGATGCAAGTTTCCTACTGCAAGGTAGGATCATCGGGTTCTCATAAATGTTTGATCCAAGCTTCCCTTTTCAATGGGACCTTTTGGTGGGGATTTGATGGGTTTTACAAGGGACCAACTTTGAACATTTGGTTGAATCTTTCCTCAAAAGTAGGCTAACCAGGTATTCTAAATGTTTCCTCAAGGTTATAATTACTGATGGATCTATTGGATTCCAAATATCATTCCCATTCATTGGAACAATTTTTTTTATAATAGTCTTCATATGTCTCAATTTCATTTGAAGCATTAACAGTCTCACTCGAGGGTAACCCGATACCTAGGATAGTCACTTTTACTGGTACAAACCCTAGCCCTTGATACTTTAGTAATTTAGAAGGCAGTAAGGGTTCCAATATTCCTTGTTTTTTTAGACCAAGGCTACTATGTCCATCATATCCTTGTTGCTTCATTAAGAGGAACCCTTTTGGATATTGCTCAACTGACAATTGCTTAGGTTCTATGTCCTCATCTTATTTATATAGCCATGTATAAATGTGGTCATCCACAAATTCTTTAGCTAACTCCCTCCATTTTGTGAAAGTGGTAAGGGGATTGTGCATGTTAACCATAGGATGTATGAGATGTGGATTTCCATAATAATTTGGCAATTTAGGTAACTTTCTAATGTAAAAGAGGCTCTTTATGTTGTATTCTCCACATCCTTTGTCTTGAATCTGAATTTTGGGTTTGGAAGGTGGGGTGAATGGAGTGGATGATTTGAAATAGTTTGATGGATCAATTTAGTGGGAGGAGGTGGAACATGGGGCCTCTTGATTTATGGGCTCTTGGTGTTCAATGATTCCTTTTAGATTCATGCAATACTGAAATGGATTAGGATCACTAGGAATGGTAATTCTAGTGCCATTATGTGGAAACTTGAGGCATTGATGGTATATGGATGGTAGGGACTTCATGGAATGAATCCATGGGTGGACAAGGAGAATGTTGTAGTATAAATCTAGATCAAAGACATGAAAAACTGTATTTTGCATAGTTGGACCAAATTTTATGGGAACAAAAATTACTCCTTTAGAAGAATGTTCAACATCATCATAGGCTTTGATAATAGTTTTATTGGTTTGATCTATGCAATTCTCAAAGTATATCCCAATTCTTTTACCAATTTTAGGGATCAAATGTTCAGGCCTACTTCGTCGTCTACCAAGACTCGTCTAATCTTATGTTTATTCACGTAGACTTTTAGGTGTAGGAGATCATTATGATCAGACTTTTGTGCAAAAAAAAAAAAATTCAGAGAAGGTGACATGATGCTACATAGCTAGGTATCCAACCATGGCCTAAAATTTATTGACATCTAGATCATCAAGTACAAACAATTCCTGAAAGGATTTTTCAAGGATAGCTCTGTGTAGAGGGGATATGTCGAGGAGTTCTAGAATAGAAATCTATGCAAGAGTCTTCACAAGATGTTCTAGGAGATTGTATTGGATTTTTGGTTGTGGATTGGGAGAAGGTACTAGAAGAGTTACCTTGGCTTGACAAGTGGTTACAACACACTCTAAACTTTTCTTATTTATGGTAATGGAGGCAACATGATTGTCAAAGGTTCATATATTGTGAATGATGGTGTTGTAATAATGTGTGACATGGGTATAATTAGCATTATTATTATTCCTTGAACTAGAGGCTTTCCCTTTGTCATGATCTTGCAAGGGAGTTTAAATATGGTGTGATCAACATTTGTCTTTCCTTGGGAATCATTTACTGAAATGATTCCTTGTTCAATGAGGTCTTGAAAAAAAAATTGAGTGTCCAACATGAAGATGTATTATGTCCTTTTCCACGATGATATTCATAAGATTCATTTTCTTTCCACTAGTTAGGTTTGATCAATGAGGGTTCATAATTTTTGATATCTGGTAGTTAGATGACATTGGATTGCAAGAGTGTTTTTAGGACTGATTCAATGCATTCACCCAATTGGGTATATGTTCTCTTAGCATGTGGAGGACCTCTATGTTGTTGGTTGTTTGGGATTACATTCAATGTTTGACCTTGACCTTGTATTTGGGTATTTGATGTGTTTGATGTGGAAGGACCTTTGAGGTGAATGGTAGAACCTTTATTTATCACTTTAGCATAAAAAACTATAAAATTAGTGACATTCATTTTTTGGTAACAATATTTACCTTTGTCATTATTTTGTTTTGGGGTTTCTTTGTGTACTTTAACTAGTCCTTTTGTGACAAGACCCTTTTCAATAAGGACAACCTTCTCAAGGATTTCATCAAAAGTTATTCAACATTAGATTTGGAGACCACTCATCATTTCCATATTAAGGTTCTTCACAAACATGGTGACTTGTTTTTTTTCAGGGATGTGACAAGGAAACTTGCTAGCTATACTTTTCCATCTTTGGTAAAATAAGGTAAGTGACTCCCCTTCTTCTTATTTAGTGGTGCATAATGTCACAAGGGTTACATCACTTTCAATGTTAAAGGAAAAGTGATTAATGAATTTATCAGCCAATTCTCCCCATGTTCTAATCCCTAGAGGAAGGTTTGTGAACCAATCTAGGGCTGGTCACGTGAGACTTCACAAGAATAGTCTCATCAAATAGGTAGGATCATATGTGATTTCCATACATGTATTAAATTCTCAGATGTGTTCCACTAGATCTCCTTTCCCTTTGTATTTGGGTAAAATTGGTGTTGTGAAGTGAGGAGGAAAGAGTGGAATGTATAGATTTCTGTCAAATGGATAAGGGCACAATTCCTCTATGGAATAATTTTTCTTGCTAGTCCCCAATTGCATGTTGGTCATTTATTATTATATGGCCTGAATTGGTTGTATCAAGGTGTCTATAAGAGATGGTGTTGTGTTGGTTTGACTTTTTTCCATGGTATTGGTGTTGAGGTCATATGTTGGATTTGGATTGGAATTTTTCAGCATGTGGCCTTGATTACCTTGTTGATATTGATGTGTAAATGTCAGATTAGTGTTGGTTTGATTTGGAGTAAAATTGGTATTTTGAAATGTTGGACCTTGATTTGTATTTTGGAAAGATGGTGTGGGTCCTTGTTTGGTGTTTGATAATATAGGTCCTTCAAATGATGGATTGGTTCCTTGATTATTATTTTGGAATGATGGGGGAGGTCCTTGATTATTTTTTTGATTCAACACTCTTTGCAAGATAATGTAAATTATCCTAGATTTGTTTGGTTGATTTTTTGTTTGATGAGGATGTGCTTTGAAATTGGAATCAAGGACCTTGATTCATGTTTTAAAGTGTAGGCATGGGACCTTGGTTTGTATTTTGAAGTAAAGGTGTGGGACCTTGGTTTTCGTGTTGAAATATAGGTGTAGGACCTTAAGAAGTGGGACCTTGGTTGGTATTTTGAAAAAGATGACCTGTGAAGGTCTTACTCATAGAACTTGATGGGCTTCCAAATGTATTTTTTTTTTCATTTGTGTTGTTGCATGATTTATCTCGTTTCCAAGTGTGGAGATATTAGGGATATGTGTGATAGTTGTGGCCATGTGTGTTGTTGTCCCAAGTGATAATGTAGTAGCCATTTTCTACAAATGGGTTTTGAATTCCTCCTTCCACAATTATGGAGACATAAAAGCCTTGAGGGATTTTAGCACCCTTTTTGGGTAATGTATAAAAGTATCTATTACAATCACCAGCAACAAGTTCATCAACAAGGCATAAAATCCTTGGATCTTGGTAAGCTATTTCAATCTCATCAGGAGTCGATGTCTTGTTGAATACATCTAAGCCAAGATTGTCAAGTGTGTCGATTGATTTGAATTTGATCCAAAGTTGGTATCATGATGTGGACTAGAAAAGGAATCATTTAAAGAATCCATGTCATTTCTCTTAGTTTATGACCTCATTTCAACCATGTAAGACTTGAAAGTTAGGAGGGAAATGCAAGGTGATATGAAACTAAACTATGTTTTTGTGACAGTTTTAAGTATAAGGATGCAAGGTGACCATGCAAGGGTAATGAATTTAAGACCAAAGGATGGGATTAAATGAATCTAAATGAAACTAATGGATGTCAAATGGTACCAAAGGAAGACTAATATATGATCAAAGATAATGATATGGAGGAAAGATAATGCAAAATTAATGACCAAAGGTTATGGTGCAACTAAGTCTAAGATGAGGTTAAGCTATGTTTTTGTAATTTTTGGGACATATAAGGATGGTAATTCAATCTAATTTTAAGGCTAAGTAATGATAGGATGATAATGACATTATCATCAAAGGATATGGTGTGAAGCTAAATGACACTAGAAAGATGACACTAAGGATATGGACCACAAGATTTTAAGAAAAAAGGATGGAAACCAAGTTATTGTAGGTCCAAAATAACAAACCCAAATGTTATTGACCTTTATGATGACCAAGATGGAAATAACAAAGGTTGATAAATTAAAATATGAAGGTCAATGACAAGTTGGATAAGTAACCATGGATTGTCCAAAGGCTTGATAATATCACTATATCTAAAATCTTAAAAGGTATGTGCAACCTAAGGTCTAAGGTTAATTATGCAAGGAAAAGGATGATGAGGGAAACCTAGAATGTAATGAAATCCTAAATGAAAGTGATGAAATTGATTGGTAAAACTCTACAAGTCTTTGGTTTAGAAGTCAAGATCACTATCAAGATGAATTGATTTAGTTTTGGACAAGGGTTTTGCAAATTTCTGATAATCAGGCAATTGCAGAACTATTTTTCTTAGATGCGTCATTTCAGTTGCAGGTTTCTAATGAGCAGTTGTAGTTCACTATAATAGTTGCAGCTCTATTTTAAATAGTTTCATTGAAAGATATTAATTGTGGCTTTCTGGTTAATAGTTGAGACATAAAATTTTAGTTGCACGCCTATTTTGATTAGTTGTGGTTTAGAGAGTGTTTGTTTTACAAATTGATGGTTTTTTGATGGATTTTTTATTGGTTTCGATGATATTTTCTGAAATGTAATTTGGAAAACATAGAAAATAGTCATAAACCACTTTTTTGGTCTGATTTTGTGTGTGAAAATATTTTATTTCAATGGGAATAAAAAAATTCATAGACAATGCACAACCCATGCTAGAAAAGATACTACCTACTAGATCCCTACTTGGATTGCTCCAAACACCTAAACAAAGTAGACAAATAGAGATCTTGGTGGCATTGGCTCCCCCTTACATAGCATGAGCTCACCAAAATCTCTTACCCCCTAAGATCTAAAAACCTTTAGGGATTCCCTATCTCTACAATGGATTGTGGAATGTAGGGTGGCTTCAGAATGACCGTTCCTACACCGGCAAGTAAAATGGTTTTGGGATTCTAAAACAAGTGGTTCTTAGTCAAATACTCGGGGACATGGAACCTTGCGAGTGTCTAGAAAGCCACTGAAGGATTTAATCACTCCTACTAGGGGCTCTTATACATTTTTTGGTAGTACCCCATTTTGAATGACACTGTACGAATAAGGCCTACATGCCATGAGGACTTAACAGTTTAGTCTTATCCATTTATATACTAGGATGAGAAAAAAATAGGTTGGTGTCACCTTTGAGTTCTTCATACAGATGTTTCTCTTAGGAAAACCCCTCTAAAGGTAGAAAAAAGAAAGACAAGTACATTGTTTTTGATCTCCCATATAGCACAAAGCACAAGGAGAGAGCATACACAATGCCTTTTTCTCATACTCACATGGGGTTCATTTTAATTCCAAAATCCAAATGTGTGGGTGGTTGTCTAAAATTCCAAAGGAATGATTTTGATTCTCAATATCACCAAGTGGCATGAGAGAAGAGAATAAACATCCAAAAACACAATGCAAAACACAAGACAAAGCAAATGCTAGTTATTTTTACCTCACTTATGATGTGAGACAAACACTTGTGTTCTTTTTTAGTTCAATTTACCAAAAAATTAAAACTTTTTGAAAAACTTGAAGTTTCAATAACTCCTACTAATGTAAATAACATTTTTTTAAAAATATAAAAAATACCCTTTTGTAGATCCATAAGTGTAGTTTTCAAAAATATATTTAATTTAATAGTTTAATTATTATTTAAAAAAAATAAAAGTGGCTATGCCACTAAAAATTTTATTGATTAGGAAAAAGTTTACAAGCCTTGGTTCAAAAGGAGCATACTGGAAGGAAAGAACTAGGGATGAAAACCTTCGGTTATATCTCCAAAAAAGAAAGAAAAGATAACCTAGAACCCCAACCAGACCCAGAAAGATACCCCAAAAATGATATTATCACTTAACCCCCTAGAGAAGCCCCCCACAGAAAAAGACCCAGAAAAAGATACAATGGCTTGGTACAAGATACCTAAGCAAATAATTTATCCTTATCAGGTGGCAGACTAGATCCAGTTTCATAGTATGACAGTGGTAGTAGATGATCCAAAGAGAATTTCACTTTTTTCTTTAGAGGAGGAGAAGTGTCACTATTGAATGACCTGATAGCTTCATCGAGCAGACAATGCAATGCCAAAAATAAATTAACACCAATTGACAAAATCTCAAGAGGAATTTTGTCCTTGAGCTGAAAACACCCCGAAATAGTTTCCACAAAATTATCACTTTTAATTCCTGACCTAATAACCAGAAGAAGATCTCCAAAACAACCATTAGAAATAAAATCTTTCTTATGAATAAATCTAGCAATGGGGAATGAACCTTAATCAAAATAGTGCAAATTTAATGCTTCACGGAGATCCGAAACAAATATCAAATCAGGAAGCACAAACTTGTTAGCAATAATAAGAACTAGTTCAACATCAAGGAGAACATCCATGATAATCATGAAAAAATGAGATAAAATCCCAACAATTGAAGCATTTGAGTTTTCCTGCAACCACAATTTTCCCACCACCTTCATTAAAGAAGAAGCAATATCATCATCACCTAGATCAAAGATAACACCAAGATTCTCATGAACAAGCAAACTAGGGACAAAAAATTCCTTTTGAAACAAGACCACCGAAACTCAATACCAGAACATTGAGTAAAGCAAATAACCCACAGACACATTGCAGACTTCCAAAACCATTCAAAGCAAAAGAAAAACTAGTGATCCATGAATAAATATGAAGCACTGACCAAGACTATGGGGAAGCTGACTTCCCACCATGTATATGAATAAGGCACTAACCAAGATAATGGGGAAGCCAACCAAACACTAACAAGAATGATCATAGGTAGTAAGAGAGTAAGAACAACCCCATATTAAACACCAATATTATCATTCACATGGAGGTGCAAAGGCAGTACGATCCCTTCAAACCACTACCGAGCAGCCATAGGCATAAATAGAGCAATGATCTAGCATCGACCAGTGATAATTTTATCTTCTAATCTCTGAAAATTGCAAAACCTGAATCATGTGGCTACAAAAAAGTGCAATCTACCGAGCAGCCATAGGCATAAATAGAGCAATGATCTAGCATCGACCAGTGATAATTTTATCTTCTAATCTCTGAAAATTGCAAAACCTGAATCATGTGGCTACAAAAAAGTGCAAGGCCATGAAATCAATTTTGATATTCAACTTTTAAACCATGCTTACAGTGGAGGGAAGGGAAATAGAACAATATACCAAAGCACAACCATAGAAATCTAGTGGTTGACATATCTTCCCAGAAAATCCTCCACATGAAGCTTAATGACCATGTTGGCAGCAAAAGGAGAGTTAGAACAGATATACCCAGAGGCATGGATCCCAAAAGAAATAGCCAACCAATGGAAAGAGCCCAACAAATATGCAAAAGAACACAACATGTCCAATAGCAGACCCATAGGACAAATTTAATGTTTCAGAGGAAGGGATTCTTTATTGAATTCTTTAAACAAAATCTGCTCATCAATTGCCTTGTTTTATAACCAATCTGCCAAATGATTTGCTTCTCTATCACATTAGATACAAAATAGAATTTGAACCAGTGCAATTGTTGGAGAACTTTATCTAACAAGTACTATAATTTCCAAACCTGTGTCTTTTGATTAATAATTGCATGAAAGATAACCATAAAATCACCCTCAACAAAATTAGTGAATCCAAATGGAGGGTCCTTACGACATCCAAGCCCAGACTCAAGGCCTCCAGATCAACCTTGTTATTAGTGCCAGGGGGAAGGACCTTACAAGCAGCTTTGATAATGTTACCATTTGAGTATGATATTACTGCACCAACCCCAGACTTACCAGGGTTTCCCCTTGAGGCCCCATCATAATTTATTTTGAAAAAATTAGTAGGAGGAGACTCTTATTTAGCCTCTCTATGTGCCAACACTTTATCCACATTACCAGTAAAAGACCCGTGGAAGGGAAAAGATTTGAGCAAGCACCAATTTTTTATTACAAATCCATCCCAACTTGAGAAAATTTTTAAGCTTTCCAATTTTTTAAAGATATAATATTTTTCCACTTCATAAATTGAGAATTCAAGGTTTATAAGCATTTCATCTTACGAAGAGCCTTTATTTTGAAATATTCTGTTGTTCCTCTCATTCCAAATTTTCCAGATGATTAAGGAAGGTGTTACTTTCCAGAGATAGTGAAAGAAAGAGGAGCCATTCAATAAAGGCCAAGATTTAAATTGTAAAGTTAAGGATGGAAAAACCAATGAGCACTAGCCCAACTTTGCATAAGCCCAATACCAACATTACATTGTGAAAGGATTCCAAATGAAGAGGTGGTCCACAGATTCAATGAAATAACCACAGAAAACACAGGGGAAGGTTGTCACAAGGCCCAATCTATCAATTCTTTCAGTTGTCAAGACTCTCCCATTTACTGCAACCCATGCAAAGGAACCTACCTTAGGGAGGTAGGCATCATCCTAGAAGAGAGCATGGGGAAGATCACATCGGTTTTTAGATTCCAAAAGAGAGTTATAACCTTCTTTGACAGAGTAATTCCCCATCTCTGATTTTGTCCAAATTAGTATATCATCTTTCTCAGAGAAAACAATGCACCTTTTATCCAATTCTTTTTTATAAGCTTCCTTGATAGATAGAGGGATATCAAAATTGTCAATTGATTTCCATGAAACAACATAAATGGAATCTATGAGAACAAAATTAAAGTAGTCAGCCACATAAGATCCCCAAGCATTTTTTAGTAGAACCATTCAATTACCCCAATCTGAAAGAGAAGACATAGCAGGATACCCATTCTAGACATCCTCCCAGAATTTTTCTTTCCTACCATTTTGAATCAACTAGGAGAGGTGAGGAAGAATCACTAACCTATAGGAAGATATCAAATTCCACATTGCAGATCCACTGGGGAGGGAAGATGCCCTGAAAATTCTCTCCTTGGGGTGTGGATACAAATATTTGGCAAACATTAACTTCCCCCATCTAGAGTCTAGATTTTTATATAATTTCCAAGTGGACTTGGCACCTAGGGCAGCATTTTGATACTTGATATTTTAGATAACTATGCCACCCAGGTCCTTGGGAAAACAAACTTTCTCCCAAGTAATAAGGGGGATTTTTTCTTTACCCTGCACATTGTCATTCCACAAGAAAGAACAGATAATTGATTTCAACTGATTTAAGGTAGAATAAGGAGCCTTTAACACTAACATCATGTAAATTGGAACTGCATTCAAGACATATTTGATCATTTGAATTTTACCAGCAAGGGAGAGCCACTTGTGCTTCCAAAGAGATATTTTGTCATTAATTAATTTATAAAATCTTTCCCAAAATACTCCAAGGATGCTACCAGTAAAGAAAGGAATGCCAAGGTAAGGAGCCCATAGAGAAACCCCAAAAGTTGATTAGCCTATTTTGAATAAAATCTGGTACATTTAACAAAAATATTTTAGATTTAGCTAGATTGATCTTTTGGCCAGAGGCCAATGAGAAATCATTTAGGATGCTCTTGATTTCCTTAGTTTAGGAATAGAGGCATGACCATAAATCAATGTATCATCATCAAAAAGGCCATGGGTTTGTGAGATCTGCATATTTGGAATTCTTATACCTTTCCAGAAATTTAACTAATTTGCCTTTTTAACTGACCAACTTAAGCCTTCAGCCATAAGGATGAAAAGGAAAGGAAATAGTGGATCTGCCTTGTCTAATACCCCTCAACGAAGAGAAGAAGCCACAAGAGGAACTATTTATCAAAATAGAAAACCTTGCTGAGGAGATGCAGGAATGAATCCATTTAACCCAACTTTCTGAAAAAACCCAACTTGCACAAGACAGGGAGGAGAAAATACCAATTAACCCTACCATAAGCTTTCATCATATCAAGTTTTAGGATCATGGCAAGTATCTTGAGTACCTTTATCGAATGCAGAATTTCATGGGCCATGATTGCACCCTCAGAAGTTTCCCTCTCCAGGACAAAACCACCTTGCTCTTCAGAAATAATTGAAGGGATGATCTTAGCAAGGCGTATAGAAATAGCTTTAGTGAAGATTTTGTAAATGGTATTACAAAATTTAATAGTTTAATTATTATTTATATTTTATTTTTTATTTTTACTAAAAGTAGGTTATCAACACAAAATATTAGGTTGATTACCATGCCTAGGAAAAATACTAAAACTTATTAAAAACATTAAAAAATCTGATGCACTAGATAAAAGAATCTATTTCAAGATGGTATGATTTTTTTTTCTTTTTAGATAAATATTTAATATGAAAGTTGGCATCCAATGGAAACAACAGTTTTTTGATTCACGCACATTTTAATATTCATTTAAAAATATATATTTATCAAAATTGGAAAAAGATATATCCATGCACTTAAGTTTCAAGTTATAAATACACACAAAAAATTTGAAAGAAAATAAAATAAATTTTACTATAAAAAGTTTGGCGTCTAATGCAATTTCATTTTAAGCATTTTATCATTAACTAAATTATATTGTTAGTTTATTAAAAACTAGTTTTAAATAGTTTTTTAGTTTTTTTTTTAAATAAAAAACATAAAATATATTGAAAAATACATATTTTACTAGTTTATATCATTTCAAAATTTAGAACATATATGTTACTTTTTAGTGATTCAAGTTTAAAAATTGGATTAGTGTTGGTTGTTTCCTTTATAAAGTGTGACATAACTTTGTGCTTTTACCCACTCCCCATATTGAAGTTGAATCACCTCCCTTGTCTCTCCTCAAACAACCTTTGCAAGTTTTCCCTCATATCGTTGTGTGTGTGTGTGTGTAAATACCTGCAAACAATAAGCATGAAAGTTAGAGATAAGTGGTCGTTAAATCAAAAATAGAGGAGAAGAGCTTCTTTTATAGATAGCCATTCCAATGGATGGACGAGATCAAACTTCTAGAAAGATTCTCAGATCGACGATTGAGGATACATGCACCACATAGTAGTGGGCTAGGGATAGCTATGACATGGACGGTTAAGATTCAAAAGAGCCCAAAAACAACCAATGGCTGAGATTTGAAAATGAGATAGTGGAAGGAGATAATAGAGGAAATGAGAAAGGAATCTTTGACCATGTGGAGAATAAATAATTTATTTAAATTATTTACTTGTGGAAAAGAAAGTGGAAATTTACATAAAATGATTTATGCAACCAATTTAATTAAATAAGAGGAAATAGAAAAGAGGAATTAAACAATTAATTTAGATTATTTATTTAATAGGGAAGAAATGTTAAGAGATAAATAATTTTGACAATTATTTAACTATAGAAGAATTAAAACATTAATGAATAGATAAATAATTAATAATAATTTTTTAACTATAAATGAATGATGAAAGGTAGATAATTAAATAAATGCTAATTTATTTAATTATTGAAGAAAAGGGGTATTAGTGACACAATTAAATTTATTTAATTGGTCATACTAGAATAAAGGTCAAGAGATGAATTAATTAAATAATTAAAATTATTTAATTATGGAGGGAAGAAAACCAAGAAAAATGATGCTCGCAGACCAAGAAATTTTTTAGTGTCTACAGTTGTCTACAACTTCTTCATGCTTCACCAATGTTCTTCATGTTCCTCTATTTTGGGACATTATTTTGGTTGGAGGCTTCTTTGTCCTTGTATACAAATATTTTGGCACCCAAGGTCTTTCTTGGACTTCTATGGTTTTTCATCTAAAAGAAGAAAGATGGGCCAAAATCGGCAATGTCTACACTCAAAATCAATGCAAGAATGGATGGAATATGCCTAGATGCAATGTCTAAATGCAATAAAATGATAAAGGAAATGAGTTATTAATGCAAAATCTAAGGAATGCAAGTAGTTTGAAAACATATTGTGATATGTAAAAAGACCCAGGAAGATTAATAGAAATGCAATCAAAGTACAATAGAAAAGTAAAATAGAAAGCATGCACCTAGAAATGTGTTGTAGACTAGAATGAAGACTAGAAATACTATTGATCTTCAAAATTTGGTCTACAGGGACACTTATGCCATTCTAGGCAACTTAGTCCCAGATCTGGAAAACTATATTGGAGCCCATTTCAACCAAATAGGTATCCATATCTACAGAAAAATCTAAAAACCACGTGTAGTGGGACTAAGTCAACACTGTTGGCGAATTAGTCCACTTCTAAATTTTTGGAAATTTGGAAGTGGAAACGGAGGCCCTCAGTCAGTACTTTCTACTCCTCCAGGTGTACAATTTTGAAACTATCAAATTTGGGCCTGTGAGTAACTTTTTGTGGATATTATGACTTTTTTGACAAGGAGATGTCTTCAACAAATTTTTCAATATATCTTTCAATGATTTCTAAACCCTCAAAGTACCTAAATCTACAAACACACAAGGAAAGAGAGAAATATTAGATGTTAGGGCATGGGGGTTTGTCTTAGTCAAACCCCTTTTTACGTAATTAAAAAAAAATGAAGAAATAAGACAATGAAGCATGAATCAATGGAGTTTGAGACTTGCCATGATGATTTATCTTGATTTTCTATAGCAAAAGATGAAGAATCTACCTTTGAATGTCTAAAAAAATGTTATCTTGATGACTTAGAATGCTAAAACCCTAACTTGCTTGACTTGAGAACATGATGAATGATGAATGAATGATGATGAGTTATGAATTAGGGTTAGAAGCTTGTATTTATAGTAAATCCACCTAATTTTCCCATTAATTTGATCCTTAAGGCTGACATGAAGGAAAAATAAACTTAAATTCCAATTTCTCCTGCCCAAACCTTGAAAATAGCCCAAATGGGACTAGGTCGCCAAGCTGGGTGACTGAGTCCCACCTGGATGGGACTAATTCACCCAGATGGGAAACTTGGTCCCACATTGTTTATTTTTCCATCTGGATTGTCGGGGAGTCGAGAAATTAAGCTTCTAGGTTGTTCTAGTTGGGTCTTTCATCAAATTAAGCCTTGGGATGTACAATTTGGGGCCATAGGGGCCTATTAATGATGATGTAAAGGGCAATTAGGGATAGGGACACAAATTTCAATGTGGAAGTGTGATTAAGTACACTTTACATCCTTAGAATGAGGTCCATGTAGCCTAGAAAGGCACAACATCCAATGTGAATGTGTAAGACACATTACAACACTAGATTAGAATCAAGTTTAATTCACAAGCCTTCTAGATTAATGTGAGAATGCAATTAAATAAATTTTACAATATTGAATTAAGGGGAAAATAGGTCCATTAAGTCTAGAGAAATGTGAAAGTATTTTGGGTATGTGCAGGATCATCATGGAAACTTGACATAAAAAATTGAATAAGTTATCTACATTATTTTGAAAATATGTAAGAATAGAATCTATAGAAAATTGAATGTAGTTTCTAAAATACTAGGTTTATTTTTATTTTTAAAATCTCTTTGGTGAAAATTTGAAATTTCAATGCAGTTGCATTTAAATTTCAAGGAAAAAATAAGTAGGTGTCTATCGACCACCCTAACCACAATAAAATGATAATATTTTGTTATAAGATTTTAGATATAAGTAGAGGACTCATGTCCCAATGTGATGCATATTATTTTGTAATTTGTTTCCAAGTAAATAATTAATTATGATTTTTTATTACAACTTTTAAAAAAAAATATAAAAACTTCATTATGCTGACCACCTTAACTTGGTCAAAACTTCATGAAATTCAATTATTATTTTTTAATCCTATGGTATGTGAAGCATAGAATGTGACACATGTTTCGATTTAGAAAATGTGATACCATTTGAAAGTTATAGATTTTTTTCAATCAACCTATCAATCAGGACTTTAGTCATAATTCAAATAGAAAATGAATAATAATTATTTATTAAATTCAAAGTAAAGCATAATTTATATTGGTGGAAAGATGAGAATCTCCTTTAAAAACATTTTTTGTTTCATCAATTTTGGGTAAAACAAAAGTTGTCAGCCACATACCCTACACATACCCATCATATCGCCACTTTTTGGCCCATCATGATCCTGCACATACCCTTTTACAACACTTTACAACACCTTTCCAAGATATTGTTAAATTCATTTTATTCAATTTGCAAGCATCCAAGACCTAGTATGGATGTGTAAAACACATCGTAACACTAAATCAAGGTCTCATTAAGTCCAATTTATCATCAATTATTCCTAAATCAAGCAAGCAAAAAGGGATAATTTTTCTATGTCCACAATTAGCCTCCACTTTAGTGAGAGGATGAACTTGCTTCAAACTCACACTAAAGTAGAAATTCAAGAGGGGTCCAATCGTACCAATGCAGATGGTATAGGATAACAAAGATCAAGGAGGAAGTCCAGCCCCCAGGATCCAAGATCCTAAGTCAAAAAAATATAAGCACAAAAGGACACGCACAAGGGTGAATTATTTGCAACAAAACATGATACACGATCATGCAATGGAAAGAACTAGAAAGAAGAGAAGAGCAAAAATAAAAAGTTTGATCATGCTTTGACTGTTTTCCCAACATGTTGTGGATCAGATCTAGGTTTTTTTTCCAAAAATGTATAATCACTTTGAGGCAACAAAATTCTTGGCTATCCACCGGGTGAGAAGTCCTAAGAGGTGAGACACATACAACCAATATGTGCTCACACATATGCGAGTGGCTATAGGGAAATTCATGCCTTGAAATGGGATTCCTGCTCAACCATACCAAAGTTATACCTCCTGATAACTTTAATAAGGTGTCACACAAAAATGATCTTCAATCTCTATGAAGCAAAAAAACCTTTATATGCTTGAAACTCATAGACATATGCAAAATAGTGCAAGGAATGTTCAAAGGGATTTTTCCTAGTTCGTGCAAGGTCTCATCTTGTTTCCAAGAGAGGACAAGTGTAATGTATCTTGGGCAACATTGTACCTAATGTTTCCAAGAGAGGAAGTCAAAAGAAAAATAAAATCACACAATGAAATGTGAGTGTCGATGTATGCCCCCACTTTAAAGAAGTTGCTAACACCATTACTATGAGAAATTGCTTTAAAGTAGAAGAAGACATGAGATCCTACTCGGAAAGCCCTATGCCAAGTCATATATTTCCTAGAAGCTACATCATGAAAAAGGTATTATGTCATGTGGGAGAAAAATTAAGGAATGTCATCCACATCCCAAGATTACTCTTATATGTTCATGAAAGGTTAATGACTAGCCAAAAGAGGAAACACGAAGTGACATACGAGGACCAGGCTAACTAACCCCTTTCCCCCACTTAGTGCAAGAAAAGGATGAGCCAAAATGGTTGAGGAGAAACATGCTAGAGTGAAAATTAGTATCAATTAGAGGAATTAGGTGACCCCCCATAAGGGATATTACCAAATTCCTTAAGATGTTGGATTTTACTACTCAAAGCCTTACATTCAGTAGTGGAATGGATATGAACTCTATGATATGTGCAAAATGAATTTTTGTAATAAAATTTCTTTCGAGTTCCTGGAGGGAGGGATGTCAAGTGATATTAGAGGAGTCTCAACAAGATACCCTCTTGATCAATGGTAGAAGGTTCTCCTATAATTTTTGACAAAGATACATCTTTCTTTGATGCACAAGATGTCATACCTACGCAAGACTCTTTAGGTTGCGAGATTTTGTTCTCTCATGTGCAAGAAGGTGTAAAATCTAACAAATTCAAATAATTAGTGTTTTGTGAGTTGAAATTGACATTAAGTGACTATTTCTTTTTTTCTTTTCTTTTCAGGAAAAGGAGAACAATCAATACCACTAGTGTCTATCAATTTAGGATGCACTACTGTTAAATTCATCTTAGAAGGGTGTTGTGTGATAGTGTTGATGTTGAGTGAAGGCTTGATGATCTCTATCAAAGGACAATAAACAAGACCACGAGTTGTTTCTTGCATGTTAGGCTTGATGGGGACATGAAAAACTTGTTCTCTAGCACCACATCCTTTTCCACTATAGCCCAGTTGTCTCATAAATTCATAACCTTTTCCATAAAGCTTTTTAATTTCTTTTGAATCAAGTGGTTTTTCTTGATTAAGTTCATTAAACTTTATCGTGTAATTTTCTTCTTTATCTAAAGTGGTTGAGGTGGATGCTTTTGAAGGGTCAACTGAGTTTTGTGTTGTCATGACTATGTTTTCGTTTCCCTCAGTTGAATCTTTGTTTATGATTTTGTACTCATCTATAAGTGTTGGTGTGAATTCTAAGGAATTCCAATCATCATCTAATAGCTTTGTGAATTGTTCAACAAGGTTTTGTTTGTCTTTTTGTTGGATGTTCCACTTGCATAGTTGGTTTTAATGTTTTTAAATAATTCACTTTTATTTTTATCAATGTTCAAACAACTATTTGGATCAGGGTCAACTTCAAGTATGTGCACTTTATTTTTGTAAATGTATTTCATTTTACAATGAAGATTAGAAGGCATGCCATTCATTGCATGAATCCATGGTCAGCCTAAAATGATATTATAAGAAAGATCGTTAGGCATAACATGGATTGGTGTATCTAGTATAACCTGCCCAACTGTAATATGAAAAGTGATCACACCAAGCTGTTGTTTTCCTACATTGTCAAATCCATGGATAGACAAGGAATCAGGTTAGATTTCTGATTGACCCACATGTACAGCCAATCCAAAAGATTTACACTACACACATTAAGGGATGATCCATTGTCAACAAGGGTTCGCTTTATCCCTATTATTTTATATTAAGATATTATTATGAAAGCTTCATTTTGTTTTTTCACTTCCAAAGGGGGGAGTTCACTTTGGTGAAAAACAATATTAGCATTCATTCCTTGAATTAGGGCTGCTAGTTCATTCAGTTGTGCATTAGAAGGGATAGGAATTTTTTGTAAGGTCCTTTGAAGTATAGTATGATAATTAGGTGAATTCTAAAGTAAATCCCATAGGGATATAATTGTGGGAGTGCTCTTAATTTGTTCAATAAGATCATATTCCCTTAATCGAGGAGCACTAGGCAATATAGAATTAGGCAAAGGTAAAAAGGTTGGGGTTGGTTGTTGTGGTTGCAAATTGTTTCTAGTGTTATATGTATGAGCAACATTATTATGACTTGGTTGTTGCGACACATTATTCTGAGGTGGGTAAAGGATACGTTTAGGTTTGTTGTGAGTTTGTTGTTTGTGTGATGATGGGTAAAGGATTAGAGGATTCTTAGGATGTCCCATGGGGTATGTATGAGGTCCATTGATCGAGGGGGATCTAATGGAAACTTGCACATTCATAACCTCGGTGGTCTTGGTTTGATGTGTCTCTAATAACAGGAAATCTAGAATCACCTTTGTATATAAGGAAGACACATTAATATTGTTGCCATGTTCTAGCACTATGATATTCTCCCTAGGAGGAGAGTTTTTAGGGGAACTATGAATCAAATGTTCTTGAAATTCATGGATTGGTTCTTCTAAAATGACTTCATCACAAGTAGGGGAATGATCAATGGTTGGATTTTCGTGTTTATGGATAGTGGGGAAATTAGGGGAAGACTCTATGTTATTTTTCTGTAAGGTCTCATTCTATTGTTCCATATTGGCTACCCTAGTAGGAGAGCTTGTAATATTTTCATGCATTAAGTTTTGTAAAGTAGATTCATCACAAATAGGTGAGGCATCAAGAGAAGGGAAACTATGATTTTCATTCTTACCAAATAGATCTTCCCATAAGATAGGAACATTAGGGAAGGGAGGGACAATGTTCTTAGGACTCTCATCCATTGTGTTTTCTAGCATAAAAGTATCGTCTTCATAGCTATGAGAAATACTAAGAGAAGAACAAGTATGATTATTGTGATCATTGATAAGTTCATTCCTTTGGCCCATAATGTCTTGCAAAATAGGATAGGTAGGGGCATGATCATAAAGAGGGTTATCATAGATCTTGAAAGTTTTCTTATCTAACACTAGCATATCATAATCACTATCACAAGAGGAGAAGATGTTAAGAGATGAACATAGGTAGGTTTCAATGATCTCTTTTCGTGGTGTGTGATCATCATTATTACTTATCATTATGTCCTCTTGTTTAGTAATGTTTTGTCTAATAGGAGAGATAATAGGAGAAGAATAAATGTGATTGTTATGATTATACATGGTTTCTTTCACTAGATGAACCTCAACCACATAAGGGAAACTAGGAGAGGGATTGATGACAAACAAAAAGAGAGGGGAAAAGACCTCATATTCATATGCACCTAACAAAATTTTCTTACAACACGAAATAAGATCTAAAAATAGAACATGAAAGATGATAACTATAGATTTTTGTAATGAAAACATGATGTAATGATTATGATACAAACTTGAAATGTGACCGTTCTAAAGAAAACATGCAAAAGAGGAATGCATTTTTTCTAGATTTTAAGGATGACAATTGATTGATTATGCTATGTAACAATGTGAGAATGCAAACTTGAAATTTAAACCATGCATGGAATGATTGAATTTAAGCTAGATCTAATGAAAGGAATGTTACAGAAACTCATCCAACTGATACAGGTGGGTAAGGGCAGCAAACAAAAGCTTAAAAATAGGGTTTTCAATTCTGTAAAAGGCAATTTCAGGGGCATAAAGGGACTAAGTCGCCCAAGGTGGCAGATTAGTCCCAGTAGGGATTTTTTTCAAATTTTTTAGATTTTTTTTATGGATTTTGATGTTTGTTGTGCTGTATGATGTAAACCTAGGATTCCAATGCAAAATTTCAAAAAAAATCAATGATTTAAGATGCAAAAATGTAACCTATATGAACTTTAACTAATGCAAAATAATCAATGCAAACCCTAATGAAAATTTAATGAAAGCTAATTCTAGGATGATGATGGACTCCAAAATTAGAAAATGTGATGTTCTAAGGTTGGGTTCACCAAAATGTATACAAATATTTTGGCACCCAAGGTCTTTCTTGCACTTTTAGGGTTTTTCACCTAAAAGGAGAAAGATGGCCCAAAATGGGCAATGTCTACACTCAAAATCAATGCAAGAATGGGTGGAATATGCCTAGATGCAATGTCTAAATGCAATAGACTTATTGAATCATAGATTTGTGGATCCAATGCACTTCTCTAGCTCTTCTAGGGTTTTTCACCTAAAAGGAGAGAGGTAGGGAAAAAAATGCTAAAGGGTTCATTCAAATTATGTTATGTGTAATATTATAGGAGCTAAATGAAATAAAATAAGCACAATTAAGGGTTCATTCTATATGACTGAATTTGGATGCAAAACTAAGATTTAAGCTATATTTGAAAACATAGTGTTGTTTGCAAAAGGCTTAAAAGAATGAACAAAAATGCAAATTAAACTAAACAGAAAGTTTTTTTTCAGAATGTGTGCACCTGGGAAGCAAAAGAAGACTAGAAAAAAATATGGAAAATTGATGAAGTCTAAATTTGTGTTGGGGTATGTATAGGATCATGATGGGCCAAAAAGTGGTGATATGATGGGTATGTCTAGGGTATGTGGCTAACAAATTTTTTTTAACCAAAATTGATGAAACGAAAAGGGTTTTCAAAGGAGATTCTTAGCTTTACACCAATATAAATTATGCTTTACTTTGAATTTAATAAATAATTATCATTCATTTTCTATTTGAATTACAACTAAATTCCTAATTGATAGGTTGACTGAAAAACATCTATAACTTTCAAATGGTATCACATTTTTTGTATCTGAAACATGTGTCACATTCTATGATTTGTATACTATAGGATTAAAAAAATAAAATTTTAATTTCATGAAGTTTTGACCAAGTTAAGGTGGTCAGACATACAAGTTTTTATATTTTTTAAAATTTGTAATAAAAAATTCATAATTACTTATTTACCTAGAAAAAAATTACAAAAAAATATCCATCACATCGGGACATGAGTCCTCTACTTATATCTAAAATATTATAAAAAAATTATCATTTTATTGTGGTTAGGGTAGTCACACAGAAACCTACTTCTTATTTTTTCCCTGAAATTTAAGTACTATTGCATTGAAATTTCAAATTTTCACCAAATAGATTTTAAAAAAAGAAAAATAAACCTCATAGTTTAGAAACTACATTCAATTTGCTACAAATTTTATTCTTACATATTTTTGAAATAATATAGATAACTTATTCAAATTTTTATGTCAAGTTGCCTAACTCTGATTCTTCTGAATTTTTAGCCACTTAAGGGCATGTTTTTCCCATGATGATCTTGCACATACCTGCTGAATGGGACTCATTCGCCACCCTAGGTGAATTAGTCCTAGTTCTGGGTTTTTTTGCATGGAAGCTATTTTCTATCAACCGAGAACTAGGATTTGTATCTTACTCAAATTTGCACCTGAAGAGGGACTCATTCGTCATGCATGGTGAATCAGTCATCTTTCAAATTTCTGCAACTTCAAAGTTCTATCCTACACCTTGACACCTGCAAAACAATTTTTGATGGAAACCTGACTCGGGATCTTAGAAATTTCTGCAAAACAACTTAATTTTTTTGTCTAATGGGGGTTTTTCCTTGGTCAAACCCATAGTTGGGTAAATAAACCTTGAATGGAGAAAAATCTACATAAAACCCTAGCCATAGATGTGTTAAAGACAAGGAAGATCTAAAGTATGACAAAAGCCCTATTCAATTGCTCTAGAATAAGAAATGCAAAGATGATTTGTATGAAGCATGATCTCAACCCTAGAAACCTTACAACACATGAAGAATGGAAATGGAATGACATACAAATGATAAACAAAAAAAATGCAAACCTAAATCTGAAGATAGAGTATAAATGGAAGATGAAATCAATATGAAACCAAGTCCTTAGGTGTGATTTAGTTGCTAGTTGACCTCTTCACCCTAGATTTCTTCATGATTCACCATAGGAATCCATCATCAACCCTTTGCAATGTTGAATCTTTAACAAAAAGAGTGAGCTTCAAGACCTACAAAAACCCTACTTTGCTACCCTAAAACTTCAATTTTTGCTAATGAGACTTATTGTGGAAGACTTGAATTTTGAAATTACTCTTGAAGAATGAGAAAATTATGTATGAAATGACTTAAAATGAGTATTTATAAGCAAAAACACCTTATTTTCCTATTATTTTGACCTAAGAGGTTGACATTTACTAGAAATTCAAGTTAAATTAATCAAATTCCTGCTCAAAATTTAAATTTCTCTCAAAATGGACTCATTTTCCACCCTTGATGAATGGGTCCCACCAAAGGGAACTCATTCACCCAAAGTGGTGAATGGGTCCCATTATTGATTTTTGAAGGTGGGTTTTCGGGGTATGAGATAATTAAGTGTTGTTTGTTGGGTTTTATGTGATTTCTCAGGTAAAACGTGCCTCTAGATCAAAAATAATGGGTCTTAGGGGACTATAAATGTTGTTTTGAAGGGTAAATGATATGAAAGAACTCAAAAGTGGGTCTAATTATGCATGCAATTATCTCCTTTCTCAAGAGGGTCCAATTTTCTATGACACATTTATCCCCCACTTTAGCGCCCATATGAATCTAGGTGCATATGTAAGTTAGCCTAAAGAACTCTAAACGTTGCACTTTATTACATAAAATGATACTTATTGAAAAGACGGGAGAACAAAGTCCCCAGTGTAGTTATATGCACAACCACAACATTAGGAACCACATCTTGCAACATACATTTGTTAATTGTCCAAAAATATTTTTATCTAACTCCTAGGAATCCAATTCAAGGGTAGATATATGCCCCCCCTTGATTTCACTTACTTTACGAAGATGGAATCAAGGTAGCAATCTAGACACGTCAAATAAGAAACATCATATGATAGGTAATTTCCAAGTACCATGCCGCATAACAATAGAAAGATGATGATATCAAGTGTGGAATCACAATTCCAATGCATCAAATGGCATCAAAAATGGATTACCCCAGCTCTCATTATGTTGATTTGAAGAAGATCTACATTATTAGTTCTTGAAAAAAACAAATCCTTATGTTAATGCATAAAAGTAAAAAGGGATTAAAAGAAGGAGAAAAAGGTAACTTGTCACTTACTATTCATATTACCTTCTTGTGGCTTGAGAGTGATGAGTGAGAGAAGAACATACCGAGTAGACGGGATTAAACACCTTCGCGGTTGGATGATCTTCATGAGTAGGTAGCACGCAACAAGCTGTATTATGAGGTAAGTCAATTCTGCAACTTTTGCCTTATGATTTTATAATAATTTAATGATTTTAATGCATGGATAGGTTAATTTAGGGTCTTGGAAAAAAAGTTTGCAAAGTGTCCCCTTTTTTTGTGAAGTGTCCCACTTTTTTGTAGAGTGTCCCTTTTGTTTGCAAAGTGTCTCGTTTCTTCGCGAAGTGTCTGGTTTCTTCACAAAGTGTCCCATTTCTTTGTGAAATGTCCTAAAAGGGTTCTAAAGTGTCCAGGGCCATTAGAAAAGCAAACTAGATCCCCACCTGGTCATGACAGCAGCTAGGGGGAAGACAATTCACATTTCTAAGAGATCATGTGCCAACGCTATCAACATCAGAGATAGAGCATTTGCACTCAGTGGGTATCTATTGGGAATATCTTATGCCACCTATGAGATACCATGATGCCATGCTTATGGCTTTGTGTGAGAATTGGGATGCTAATACTTGTACATTTCATCTTCTCAAGGATGTAAACCACATTCTTTGAGTTCCCATTTGGGGAGAATGAGTATATTTTTGAGGGTATCAGTCATTCTAGGAGAAGAAGAGAGATATGCAGTATTATTTAGGTGGACTTGTTCATGATGATAGGGTTAGAAAGAGGATCGAGCTTCCCATGCTGTTGTATTTGTGATCTCCTATGGTCAGACATAGTATGATGCACATAGTGGCACTAGTTCTCAATCTAGATGGACAAGAAACACACTTCGATGGAGGAATGATACAATTGATATGAGGGATGTATGAGCAGAGGATAGTCTGGGGCCACTACATTTTAGCACACTTGTATTATGATCTTGGCCAGTTTTTATTTTGAGAGATCAACAATATGGTCCATTGTATGCTTCTATAGGTGTGGTACCTTGAGCATATCACATGTATTAGGCATGTTGGATTCCCTTGTGCTATAGCTACAAGATATCCATGAGTGTTCGGCTATCCTTTGTGATGCTTGTGGTAGTATGGGGATTTACACTTTTGGAGGGTGAGATTTGACTAGCTGGAGGAGGACGAGATCCTATGGAGACCTCATCTACTCACTCTACAGTGGCCAAGTCCCATAAGAAAGTTACGGAGGCTACAGATGGATAGGTATCTTGTTGGGAGGCATGACTATGTTGTATGACCTTTCTATTATGGGCGAGTCATGTGAAAATTTGGATAGGTGTAGATACCATCGAGGGTGTGCCCCTTCATTAGACGATCAGTGCGGAGTGCTTAGAGGCTAGGTGATACTGTTTGACTAACTATAGATCATGTTTGTGAGAGTGATTCTAATGATTTAGATCATGACCAACCACCAGCATCTGATGTTGATGATGTCAGCAACATAGACGAGCATGAGGAGTGGTGGTCATATGCATGACTAGCTCCTATGTTCCCCATGGATTTCCCTATAGGTGATGTGGTACTAGCACCAAATGAGGGTGATGAGATAGAGGAGAGAGCAGAGGAGGTACGATATAGGCCAGCAAATATTTTTATAGATGTTATCAATGAGGAGTGTTGGAAATTGTGCCTCAACTTTCTAGCTTGTATCTCTATTCAAGTCTTCATTGTCGGTCAATCGCTGGAGTTCCTAAGTTTGTAACCTTGTCATGAAGTTTGGAAGTTTCGTAACTTCCTAACTGACCAATCTCCTTTGTTGTCATGGCATCAGTGATTTCTGTAACTTAAGAACCTTGTCACATAGTTTGGAAGTTTCGTAACTTCCCGACTGATAGATCTCCTTCATTGTCGCAGCATCGTTGATTTCTGTAACTTAAGAAACTTGTCATGGAGTTTGGAAGTTTCGTAACTTCCCAACTGACCGGTCTCCTTTGTTGTTGTGGGGATTGATAAATTCATAACTTGTATGCGGGAGTTATGAAATTTGAGCTTTCTCCGACTGGGCGACAATGGTATCATCTTTTCGTGGGGATCAGTAAATTTGTAACTTGTATGTGGTGGTTATGAAGTTAACATTTTGAGCGACATGCCAATGGGTGTTCACTTTGGTGGGGCCATGTCAATTCTTGGTTTGACCATGGGTGTACGAGTGAGTTGGTAATCAAAAGGGCTAACTCATGGATACCTACAGTCTTCGATCTTTTGTTTATAAACTAATGACTGTTAATATTCCCCGTCAATGTGGGATAATTTCATTAGTTGAGCTTCTTGGCAGTTGAGCGAACTAAATCAGTTTGGATAGAAGATTCCTATAAATTGAAGGGTTGAAGTGAGTATAGTAAGCAAACCGATAAGGATTGTGTGTAGATTAAGAAGAAAATTTTTGGCATTGGTTGACTGGACTGTATATTGAAAGAACATTGTAATAGTCCTACAATTGACTATGGTTGGTTTATTGTAATGTTGTTGTGTAATATCAAAGTACTAATACCTGTGAAGGAGGGATATGTAACTTTATTGTAATTTTTTTTAATTGTGAATAAAGTGACTTCTCTTTGGTGGTGGGTTTTTCTCCCAAAATGGTTTTCCCACGTAAATTAGGTGTCTATTATTTTATGTGTGAATCTTAATGCTCTATAATCATGAAATTAAAATTACTCCTACATTATTTCCTTGTGAATTGACATTAGGAAAGTGATTTATATACTAGAGTCTTTCCTTACAAGTGGTATCAGAGCCTGGCTAGTTGTATTATCCTTGTGGGTTGGTTGGGTTTTTTGTGTCATTTTCGTTCAGTGGGAGTCTTGTAGAAGTCTGGTAATTGTCAAATTATAGATTGAGATGGCACTAGCAAGTACATCTAGAAAGATTGAAATTGAGAAATTCAATGGCAACAATTTTGATTTTTGGAAACTCAAAATGGAAGATCTGTTGGTTGATCGTGATCTTTGGATGGATGTGTCTAGAATGAAACCTTCTGGCATGAAGCAAGAAGATTGGGATCTTGTAGATCAAAAATAAAAGGGGATGATAAGACTCTGTTTGGCAGAATTTGTTCTTCTTAATGTGAATGAATAGAAGACTATAATCTCCTTGTGGAAAAGACTTGGATATATTTATCAAGGCAAGTCCTTGGTAAACAAGTTGTTCTTGAGGAATAAGTTGTATTAATTGAAAATGTAGGAAGGAGCATTTTTTGCTGACCACTTGAATACTTTTAACATGATTGATCAATTAACGTCTATGGGTGTGAAGACTGAAGAAGAAGATTGTTCTATGTTGTTATGTTTTTTGCCTGATTCTTGGGATCACTTGGTGATGGCCATTCGGAGTACACAATGCACTTTCAAGATGGAAGATGTTGTTGTTTCTTTGTTATCAGAAGAAATGAGAAGAAAATATTCTAATATGTTGAAGGAGGCTCTTGCTGTTCAAGGTCGATCGAAAGAAAAAGGCAAGAAGGACATGAAATCCAAATTGAAATCAGAAGGGAGATCAAAGTCTCCTAGAAAAAGTTCCTAGTTGAAGTGTTGGAACTATGGGTAGCCTGGTCATGTCTAAAAGGATTGCAAAGAGGAGAAAAAGAAGAAGAATAATAACTCTTTTCACAAATGATTCTTCTCAGAGCAAAACAGATGCTTTCATTGCAACCTTGGCAACTTAGGCATTAGATGATGTCTAGTTGATTGTGTAGACACCTAAAAATGGTCTGGAGAATCTAATTAATTAAATACGACTTATTTGATTAATTAATCTTAAATTCATCTACTTAGTAAATAAATAGAAATATTTATTTATATTAGGTTCATTATTAACTCTTCTATTTTCTCTCCTAATTAAATAAATAAACAAAATTAAAAACTTTGTTTTATTTAATTATTATTATTATCACTTCTTTTATAAATTAAATACACGACTTAAATAATTTGTGTTATTTAATTACCTCATCACATTTCTTCTTAATTAAATAAAGATATCCTAAAATCTTTTATTTAATTATCATTTTCCTTTTGTTTTAATTTAATAAACAAACCCTATAGTTTGATTTATTAAATTATTCAATCCTCTTTTTGCTAAATTTAAATAAATTAAAATTATTTAAATTAATGCATAAATCATTTACCACTATTCACTCACCAATAAAATTAGATTTTTAAAAATCTAATTAATGCAACTTTCATTCACGAGAAGAGCTTCGGGGACAAACTTGCAGGAAGTCCTCTCAATCTTCTTCCATCAATCCTCCCTCTCTTCTTGCCTGGTGTTTTCATGGGGAGGAACAATCCTCCATGATCAGCTCCATCTTCTCATCCCATGCCTTTCAATTCTCCAGATTGAATCCCAGCCTCTTATCCCGTATCCCTGTGCAAATGTGCTGCCGGGAAAGCTATAAATATAGCTCTTTGGCTACAGGAAATGGATCCCAACTTATGCAATCTTACTCTGCAGGTTCTCCAAGCATCCAGCATCCAGCATTCAAGCATTCAACATTCATCCATCATCCATCAAGCATCTGTTAAGCATCCAGCATTTGCAGTCATGGCTGCAATCATAGTAGTTTTAGTTGTTTAATCATATAGGAAATAGAATAGTTCATTTCTCATTATTTAAGTGTCATTTCAATAGTTTAACTAGCTTCTAAATCTGAGAGCAAAGCAAATTAGAGAAATCTTTAGAGTTAGAGAGCAATAGGATAGATTTCTGAATATTTTTAGTTTAAATTAGCCTAATTTTCTTGAATCTTAGATACAATGTCCTATTTAGAGGTGTAGAAGCATGTTTAGTTTGGTTTCCTCATTCTCCCACTTACATTTTGGTGCCCACCGTGGGGCCTAACCCCATATTCTGATTAAATTTTGAAAAAAGTGTCCTACAGGTATCGGCGTGATAGTTTTCGCCGAACCATGACTTTTTGCAGTACGCCGAGTTTCTGTTATAGCGCACCGGTGGTCTGTTTTAGCGCATCAGGTTTCTATTATAGCGCGCCGAGTTACTGTTTTAGCGTGCCACTTCACTGTTTCAGCGCGTCGTGTCACTATTTCAGCGCGCCACTTCACTGTCCTTAAAATCATTTTTTTTAATCTGGATCTGACGCGTCCACAGCCAGATTTTGTTTTTGTCTAAATTTTGCATAAAATTTATCAATCCTAGGATAGAAATGGATAAAATTTATCAATCCTAGGATAAAAATGGATAAAATTTATCAATCCTAGGATAGAAATGGATAAAAATTGATCAATCCTAGGATAGAAACTTCACATTTTTTTTTGTGGGATTAAAATTGAACATTATGCTGTTATGGAGCAATATCTCCATATAGATTAGCTAACTTGTCATTTGGGTTTCTAAAAGTGAACAAAATTTCTTTACTGTGATTGGGTGATAGGTTTATGCTCTCCCCTTTACTGGGTGCATCAGAATACCAGACTCACTTTTCTTTATGCATTTTAAAGCTTTTTAAAACCTTTAGACTGGCCTGCCATAGTGGGAAAAAGTACTCACCCTACAGGAACGACCTGAGTGGGGACAACCAAAAGCCATGGTATTCCAACCCACTTAAAAATTTATGTGAATTTGGGGAAACCCTCTTTCAACGGAAGAGTGTAGGATAACCATCCCCAAAATCTTTGTTCTAAAGATTGGGAGGTCTCTTGAGGGAGTTTATCCATTTGTCGCTTTGAATAGAAACCCTATCTAAGAACCTAGAAATAGAAGCACACTTATCAGTTTCTAAACATTGTAATACTTGGCGGTGTAGTGGTGGGGAAGAATCTACCCTCAAGCACTCACCATATAATTTCCAAGGACTATTTGCTCAGGAAATCTGGTATCCACTTCCATCACTCTGAGTATGCACCTAGAAAAGACAAAAACACGGGCACCCTCTAGGGGGTGATATGGCTATGTGAGTCGACGTAATTCCAAGCTGTGGGCCGTTCGAGTATATAACGATGACCTTTTGTCTCTAGGAGTGAGTCTATCTGAAGTGTCTTATCTGTTATAAACCAGTGAAAATAAAAAAGAATCATGCTTGATTCTTAAGAACATACACTATTTGTTTAGATTCTAGGATTTTTAAAGTCAACCATTCTATTCTTGCTTGTTGTGTTTTCTCTCATTAAATTCAGATAAGATCATCACAAAAATCTTCAAAATCAAAACACTTGTGGAATTCTCATGATTCAAGATTGGGTATCCACCAAGTTTGTCAAGAAATATCTTGTCAAATGAATCAGAAAACCAAAGAAAACACTTGCATACAAACAACTTCTAAGAAAGCAACGATTTCTATATCAAAGTACGAAAGTTCTACTCCAACATAGGACTTTTATTCATAGGTATCACGATTTCTCTAGAGGTTATACGGATGATTATGTTGTAGCTCCCTTAGATTCACAAGCATTTTATCAAAGAAGGGCTCTTAGGCAACACCACAATCATAGTCAAAGAATTCATCCAAAATACATCCCACAACCAGCCATACAATATGATAATAGACCAAGTGAGTTTCATAGAATAAGATAGTTCTATCTTAGCACCTCATGGTTCTGTTTTAGCACTTTGGGTCTCTGTTCTAGCGCGTCAAGTCTCTGTTTTAGCACTTTGGGTCTCTGTTCTAGTGCTTCAAGTGTCTGTTTTAGCACTTTAGGTCTCTGTTCCAGCACGTCAAGTCTCTGTTTTAGCACTTTGGGTCTCTGTTCCAGTGCGTCAATTCTCTATTTTAGCACTTTGGGTCTCTGTTCCAGTGCATCAAGTCTCTATTTTAGCACTTTGGGTCTCTGTTCCATCACGTCAAGTCTCTGTTTTAGCACTTTGGGTCTCTGTTCCAGCACATAGGGTCTCTATTTTAGTGCTTTGGGTCTCTGTTCCTGCGCGTCACTTCTCTGTTTTAGCGTGTCATGTCTCTATTTTAGCGATCCAGAAAGTCAAAAAAATAGAGAGTTGGTAAGACAGTTGGTCAGTTTGCCCATATCGATAACAAGGTTTTCATTAGTCCAAAACATTTTTTTCATAGTCCAAAACACTTGGGTCATACAAAAGGAAAACTTTACCATTATACCTAGATCTTGAAACATCTTGCAAAGTGTCCTTATCACCAAATCTGAGATTTTTTGTCAAAGTTTCCCTATCAAGGATTTTTATCATCCTTCCATCATGAAACTAGACACGACTAAATCAGATTTTAAATCAAAAACCTCGACACTTATCCAATCAAAAATCCAAGATCAAAGTCTAGAGTAAAAATTTTGTATGCCTATTTTTACACGATCAGCATATCAAAGACAACAACAAGAACAAAATGAAAGAATAGCAGCCATGGCTGAAGAAAACCCTTGGGGACAATATAGCAACACTGATCCTCTCACTAATTCACACGAGAAAGAAATAACTGCAGAGGAAATCGAGAAAGTTCAACAAGACCCTCATTTCCATAAATTTATGGAAAAGATGCTAGAGCAAGATATGGAAAAGTATCTTCTATTATTAGCTGACAAAGGTGCTAAGATTCCTAAAGACTTTGATGTCAATCAACTCAAGGAAATGACCACACCCCAGACAACTAGTATGGAAAACCCAAATCAAATAGATGCTTTGACAAAACAAATCCAACAATTACAATTACAGTTCCAAACTATCCAACAAGGGCCAACAAAAAGATATTCCTTACAAGATATTTTCCCTTATCCATTCGATCCAAGCATTAACATGATACCATTTCCATGGTATTGTGAATACCCAATGTACAACAAATACAATGGAAGAACCGATCCATTTGATCATGTACGGGAATTTCGAGCCATGAGCATAGAGTTCGCACACGAGGACTCTTACTTACTATGATTATTTCCAAGAAGCTTAAGAAACACTTGCATGGAGTTGTTTTCTAAATTGGAACTCGAGATTCAATCTTTTGAAGAACTGATCAATAGGTTCATAACGCACTTCTCATTCAACATCCAACATGGGGTAACCTTAAAAGAACTCTACAACACCAAACAAGCAAAGGGTGAAAAGTTTTTTTCCTTTCTCCAACGATGGAGAAGGCTATTTGCTAAATACCCTAGATCTATTCCTGAAGAGGAGAAGATAGAGATGTTCATTGATATCTTAGTGGATGACATGAATTACAGATTGGACTTATAATGTCCATCTACATTTGACCAAGTTATCGAAAAGGGGCTCAAAATAAAAGAGGCTCTAATCAAAAGAGGAACAATCAAACACTTCATTGAAGGTTCAAACAATAACAATTCCTCTAACAACAACAACGAAAAGCCAAGATTTTGGCAAAAGAACAAGAATACTGATACCATGATCAATACACACACATCTAAACCAGTATTCACCTTGACGCCAACCCCTACAAACAAACAAAACAATGGCCTTAATGTCAAACAAAGTAATGATCAAGGGAATAATCAAAATAGTGGAGAAACAAAAACCCAATCATTCCAACGACCATCCAATAAAAAAAAATTCACACCATTAGGACAATCATTGGAATCAGTCCTTAAAGAACTTTTAGATGAAAAACTCATTCAAGTACAAGAGGCTAGAAATTGGTACCCTCAAGTCAAACCATCATGGTGGAATGACTTACACTACTGTCACTACCATCAAAATAAAGGCCACATGACTGAAAATTGTTGGCAGTTAAAACATGCGATACAAGACCTCATAGATCAAAAGAAAGTATTTGTAGAGGGACACCAAACAAACAAAGATCATATGACGTTCAAAAACCCTCTACCCAATTATCAGAAGGGAGAATCCTCTTCCGCAAACACCAAAGATAAAAACGTTGGTTATGTTTATGACACAACGATTCTTTGTTTTTCTGCTGCCAAGGAGGATGAAGAGTTATGCAACCAAATCAATCAGAACAATGACATTACATCTACCAATTTGGTACAACATATGGAAAAATCTAAAAACCAAATTAATGTAATCACACTCAAACGGAAACAAGAGTACCAACCAGTTAATGCCACAACAAGGGCACAATCCAAAGCTATATTGAAAGGAGCATCAATATCATCCCCATCTGTGGATCCTCCCTCTAATCAATATAATCTCATCGATCAATTACAGAAAATACCGGCACAAATATCCATCTTGGAACTTTTAAATATTTCCCCATCACACAAAGAGGTTCTTGAACAAGCTCTTGTATCAACCACGGTACCTAACAATTTGGATGTGTGTTCATTCCAAGCTATGGTGGGACATCTATCTACACCTCATTTCCTTTCATTTTTTGAACATGATGATGTATCACTCACCCATCCACATAATTCTGCTCTTCACATTGAAGTCCTCATCCATAAACACTGTGTAAAGCGTGTCTTGATAGATGGAGGGGCTGGTTTAAATATTTGTACCTTAAAGCTGATTCGTGCACTAGGATACTCAGATGAAGCCATTGATACAAGACGAAAAATCACAATCAAAGCATATGACAAAGAAGAAAGGTCCTCTAAAGGGTTGATCATATTACCCATTCAAGTGGGACCTATTGTCCAAAAAGTGGTTTTCCAGGTCTTAGATAGGGAAATGACATACAACATACTATTGGGATGCCCTTGGATCCATGATATGCAAGCAGTACCTTCTACCTATCATCAATGCTTGAAATTTCCTGTCAATGGACAGGAGGTAACAATCATAGTAGACTATAACGACACTCAAGCTTGTCATACATTGAAAACATCTCAAGATACATTGATACCTCACAATAGAGAAGTTAGCACATCAGATGGTGAGCAACAACAAAGCTTCATATCCAAGTGGCTTCCAAAATAGCAAAAATCACAAGAGATAAGGGTGGTACAATTTAAACCTTCAAATGTTGAAGAACAATTGGCTCCACTCTCACATCAATTCACCAAGGAAGTACAAATAAGTGATGAAGGAATAAGTGAATATGGTGTTAGACACTCATTTCATCTATCACAAATGTTACCCTCCTTACAAACGTATGGACAGCCATCTACAATCACCCAAAATTTAGAACAATCTACAACAACATTAGATGGCAGATTTGTAAAAGCTGGGAACTTAGATGAAGAATAAAAAGATAAGGCCATACTAAATTGGCTTTATAAGGAAGAGGAAGCTTCCACTTCCGCAAGTAATATCATAGAGACAAATCAATATGGAAAGGGAAAAACTATTCTGGAAAAGATGGGATATTCAGGACAGGGACCTCTTGGGTTAAGGAAACAAGGCATAACAGAACCAATCCAGCCTCTTACGCTCCAACATAAGGATAAAACTAGACTAGGATATGCAGCAGAACAAGGATCTCTTGACCGAGGGAAACAAAGCATAACAGAACCAATTCAAGTTCTCACAATTCAGAAAAATGGCAAAACTAGACTAGGATACATAGAAGAAGCAAGAGCAGAACTTACCAATAAAAATGTGGAGCGTATTCTTCAAATAAGAGATAATTCTAAAACAAATTCAAATGAATATGAGTGGGACAATTTATCAAATATTTCCTATGAACATATTCAGATTGATGTTATCAAGAAGTATACCCCCAAACGTGAGGAGGGTCAAAGCTTGAGTTTTAATCCTATTGTCTTTGAAACAAAAAATTTTGATGACTCGAGTGAAGATGAACATACATCGATTGAGATAAATGATGTGGAAGAAAATACCTTCATAGGCCTTGACATTACCATTAACAACTTGGACGATATTTCCATTCGAGCTTTCATAATCACTGACCTCGACCCATCTAATGATTCATTGCCTTTACTGCATCCCGAGCTTATCGAATGGGAACCCCAACACCCCATCAATCTCCCTGTTTTTGACAATGACTCGGCTATTATTAACTACCTTTGCTATGAGGAATCTAATACTTGTTCTAACAATACTTCTTTTAATGATGCTTTTAGGCAGAAGGGTGCCAAGCCTTTCAGTTGCAAAAATATGGAAATAAAAAATGGATCTAATGGTGAAAACCAATCTATGGCAGTATTTGATCCTAAAATAGTAAAAACAAAGAACGCATCCAATGGTGAAAACCTCATTGAGGCACCAAAGGATGAAAGGCTTGACATCCTCCCACAACATTACCATGAAAGATCATCAGTGTTGATAGAACCCCCACAATCTATTGATATTGGCACAACAGAGAAAGCAAGAATACTCCACCTGGCAGCATCCCTGACAGATACAGAAAAACCAAATTTTATCAAATTCTTTAAAGAACGATGCATCAATTTTTCTTGGCCATACTCTGACATGCCAGGCTTAGACACAGATCTCATTATGCATTACCTATCATTACCAGCTGGCACTAAACCAGTAAAACAAAAGCTGAGAAAAATGCATCCACATGTTGCATTATTAGTAAAAAATGATTTGAAGAAACTACTAGATGCTGGATTTATCAGGTCTATTGATTATGCGGAATGGATATCCAACATTGTACCTATTTCAAAGCTAGATCACACCATCAGAATATGTACTGATTTCTGGGATTTAAATAGAGCATGTCCAAAGGATGATTTTCCTTTGCCGAACATAGACATGATTGTCAATTTAATAGTTGGCCATCAAATGCTATCACTCATGGATGGATTTTCAGGATACAATCAAATCAAAATAGCTCCTGAAGACCAAGAAAAGATAGCATTTACATGTCCATGGGGCACCTTTTGCTGGAACGTCATGCCTTTTGGGTTAGAGAATGCAGGAGCTACATACCAGCGAGCTATGACAACAATCTCCCATGACATGATGCACACCTTCATGGAGGACTATGTGGATGACATCTTAGCCAAATCTTACACCAGAGAAGGACATCTCGAGATACTAGGCAAAATATTTGATAGGTTGGAGAAATTTAAAGTTAGATTAAATCCGAAGAAATGTGCCTTTGGAGTAACATCAGCAAAACTTCTTGGATACATAGTTTCTACAAAAGGAATTGAAGTAGATCCAACAAAAGTTAAAGCCATTATGGAAATGCCACCTCCTAAGAATGTCAACACATTGAGATCTCTACAAGGCCAACTACAGTCCATCAGAAGATTCATCTCTCAACTAGTAGATCGGTGTCATCCATTCAACCATCTTTTGCATAAAAATGTGTCTTTTAAATGGGATGAACAGTGTGAGAGTACTTTCAATCAAATCAAGCATTATTTGATGACACCACCAATCTTGGTGCCACCCAGTGAAGACAAGCCATTGTTGCTATATATCATAACAACATATATCTCTTTAGGAGCCTTGCTAGCACAAGAGGACAGAGAAGGAAAGGAACATGCAATATACTATATCAGCAGGACACTCAATGGACATGAAGTAAACTACACCTTCATTGAAAAATCATGCTTGGAAGTAGTATTTACAACACAAAAATTGTGACACTATATGCTCACTCACACTGTCAAGCTCATTGCAAAACTTGATCCTCTCAAATATTTACTGAGCAAAGCAACTTTAATAGGAAGGTTGGCAAAGTGGGTCATGCTCCTTAGTGAGTTTGACATTCAGTATGTTGAAAGGCAAGCTATCAAAGGACAAGTCATCACCGACCAATTAGCAAAAGCTCCATTATCAGACTGTCATCCTATGACCATGGAATTTCCTGATGCAGATATCCTCAATATTACAACAAAACCATGGCAACTCTACTTCGATGGATCCTACACACAACATGGATCAAGGGTAGGAATTTTATTTGTCACACCTCTTGGGCACACAATTCCACAATCTTATAGGCTTACCTTCCATTGCACTAACAATGTGGCAGAATATGAAGCTTTGATCCTTGGAATTAAAGTGGCTATTGACTGGAAAATCACAGAACTACAGGTGTATGGAGACTCTCAGTTAATCATCTATCAAGTCAACAATGATTACCAAACCAAGGATGACACACTGATTTTATACAAGAGACTAGTAGATGATCTAAAGAAATACTTCATAGAAATCAAATTTGAGCAGATACCAAGATCAGAGAACAAAGCAGCAGATGCCATGGCCACAATAGCATCTCTTCTACAAATGCCTGAAATGCAAGATCATTATCGATTTATTGTAGAACAAGTGTCAAATCCTGCATACGCAAATCCCAAATCCCAAACCATAAGCCTTTTGGATAGTGCTCCATCTTCCATTTATGGAGACATTTAAACTTATCTAAAAGATAATATCTTACTGCCAGATCTTTCTTGCAACCAAAAGCACAACTTCATACATCAATCCACCAAACATACCATTATTGCTGACACCCTTTACCGTTGAGGCCTAGATGGTACTCTTTTACATTGTTTAGAACAACATGAATCTACTTCTGCTTTACATGAGGTCCATGAAGGAATTTGTGGTACACATTCAAGCGGATTATCTTTAGCCAAGAAACTCCTTCGTTTAGGGTATTACTGGCCACACATGGAGCAAGAATCTTATAAGTTTGTCAAGAGATGTCAAAAATGTCAGATTCATGGCAATCTTATACATGCACTAGCATAGGAGCTTCATCCATTCACAACTACATGGCCTTTCTGTCAGTGGGGATTGGACTTGGTAGGGAAAATTAACCCATCTTCCTCTAATGGACATAAGTTCATTATCACCGCAACATAATATTTTACAAAATGGGTGGAGGCAGTTCCCTTAACCACGATCACTGGGAAGCAAATATCATCTTTCATACTTAATTATCTCATTTGTAGATATGGGATACCTCAGTCAATCATCACAGATAATGGTAGGCCTTTCAAGAACCAAGACGTCCAAGAGCTGTGTGAAAAGTTCCACATCCAACATCACTTTTCAACCCCTTATTACCCTCAAGGTAATGGACAAGCGAAGCTTCAAACAAAACAATCCTAAAGATTCTCAAGAAGACTGTAAATGAGGTAGGGCGTGATTGGAACGTTTAGCTTAACCCTGCTCTTTGGGCTTACAGGACTAGCATCAGAACACCAATAGGAGCTACACCATATGCTCTTGTCTATGGATCAGAAGCAATACTACCTATCGAGGTAGAAATTCCATCCCTTCGAGTTTCACTAAAGGGACTCATTTTAGATGAAGATTATAGGATCTCCAGACTTCAAGAATTAGAGCTACTTGATGAACGTCGACAACAAGCTGTCAATCATTTGACAACTTATCAACAAAGAATGTCTAGGAACTATAATCATAGGGTTAAGCCTAGAGTCTTCCAGATCGGAGACTTGGTCCTACGGGAAAACCCTAGAAATCAGGCAGACAGAGAAAAGAAGGGAAAGTTTGAACCTAACTGGATAGGGCCTTATGTCATTATCTTAGTTTATGGATCAGGAGCATACCAGCTGTCTACACCAGAAGGAGACATGTTGGAGGAACCCATGAACAACATTCATCTCAGGCGATTCTACACTTGAAGATACCTAGTGCATGGTCAATAAAGTTGTCTTAATGAAAACCTGGCAAACAAGCGTCATGATGACAGAAAAACAAAAAAAAAAAATACAAAAGAAAAAGAAAGAGGACACAATAAAAACAAGTGATGAAAACCTGGCAAACAGGTGCTACTTGTGATTTTCACCAAGCTCTTCTGTCTATTGGGTACAGTTTTGTCGCGATTGTTTCCTTTCGTATCATTACCCTCTATCATTTGGGATAATCATTGTCACTATCCATATCAGTGCAGAGATATCATGTTTTACCCTAGCTTGGGGGCAACATCCTAGTGTTATTTATGGACTTTCAGCTTAAATGGAAAGGCAATCAAACATAACAACACCAAATGACGATACTCAAAAAAAGTCAAAAACATCAGAAAATCCATCAAAAGCCAAAAACATTAGAAAATCCATCAAAAGCCAAAAACATCACAAAATCCATCAAAATCCAAAAACATCAGAAAATCCATCAAAATCCAAAAAATAAGAAAATCAAAATCCAAACACATCAAAAAATCAAAAAATCCATGGAAAAACATTCATAAAATTGAAAACACAAAAATAGAGTCTACATCAATTAAAAGTGGAGTCTATGTCAGTCGAACTACATGGTCTTTGCATGTATAACATAGGCAATACTAATCTTTCATCAGTCCCTGAGAACCCTAGGATAGGTCTTTAGGTTACATCATTTGGTCAAACGTCTAGGATTATCATGCAAACATCAGCACACACATTTCAACACTGATGATCTAATTTGAATAATGATTTGAAAATATATTAAGTAGAATTTGAATTGTTGTGCTTTCTATTTTATCATTTGCTTATCATTTCTTTGGAACTACTCAATGATGTATTGAACTAGAGAAGCAAGGAAGGAGAATGATACCTTTTCTTTGTTTGCTCTTTGTGAGTTAGTCATTATTATTTTGTGAATTGTCGTGGGAAGTGCTCTACCAAGTATCATGGATGACATTCCGATTCACTTAAGAAAATGATTAATTCTTGTTTGTTTATGCAAGAAATGCTCAGGTCATCATTGGTCTATCTCATACCTTGATGCTTGTGTTAGCTTGCAATATCAAATATCATGAAAGAAATACTCAGGTCATCATTGGTCTATCTCATATCATTGATGCTTGTATTCACTTTCAACATTTTTAAAAGCTCAGTGATGATACAAAGAAAAATAAAAATATTATTGAAATGACAAATAGGTTTGCATGGTAAACATAGATTGCATTCATAATAATACATCTGCAGAGTACTGGTTGTACTAGTTACAAAGATTCATTCACAAATAATGTTATCTTTTCTTATTAAAGATTGAGTATACTTGACACATACAATTTTCATAATGACATACATATAAAATCATTTCTTCATCTCATCATAAATTTCACAATAAATATCTCATTTCATGACATCATATACACATTATGTTACATCATTTACTTACGTCTCATCACATTTGTCATTATCATATAGGTGCAAAATCATCATTCATTGCATACATATAGAAGACATTTTACATCATCATACATCACATGACATCTCATTATATACATCACTCATTTACATTTCATTCATACATCATTACAGTCATTTACATCTCATTTATATATTATATACTACACTTCATTCATACATCTTTCATTTGCATTTCATCCATGCATCATTTTATCAATCACATGACATCTCATTATATACATCACTCATTACATTTTCATTCATACATCATACACTACATTTCATTCGTACATCAGTCATTTACATCTCATTTATATATCATACATTACATTTCATTCGTACATTTCATTATATACATCATACATTGCATTTTCATCCATGCATCATTCATTTACATTTCATTATATACATCATACATTGCATTTGCATCCATGCATCATTTATTTACATTTCATTAGATACATCATACATTGCATTTCATTCGTACATCATACATTACATCACATTTTTATTCATCATACATTGCATCTCATTAAGAAAAGAAATACATCATCAATATCATATCACATCATCATTAATGCATTCATACAAAGCTAGTAAAATAAATCATCATAAAACATAAAAATTAAAATGCATCCATCACATCAATCATGTAGAACATATCATAGATCAATAGAACTCTGCACATATATATCTCATCATGTGTCAAGTATACAATGAAGTCTGAAAAGGATGAAAATAACATCATATCAAAAATGGCTGTATATATCTCTCAACGGGTACACAAAGATCTCAAGTGGTACTCACACCAGAAGGAGCAGGTCTTGCACTGGTATCATGACCACCACCAGATGTCCCAGGATCTCTCGGATCTCTCAGATCCCTCAGGAGAGGCTGTGTCACACCTTTGCTCACTGTCCTCGAATGAGTCCTCTCTGAGCGAGACTGGGCATAACTGACTCTCTGCTCTGGGGGGAAAAGCTCCTAGTAACGACTCCTATAAAACTCAATCTTGACACCTGTAGGCATAGCCTCTCGCATGTAATCTGCCACAGAGGTCCCATCTACCACTCTCTGCAATCTCTCTACAGTAGCCTGTGCTGTCTCTACCGTCTGTCTAACAATATCTCGCTCTGCAGTCAAGGGTGTGATCTATGCCTGGGTAGTGGTTAACTGTGCTCGTACACCTGCTAGCTAAGCCTGTGTTGTCGCTGCTGCCTATAGAGCCCCATCTCTCTCACCAATCAGAGAGGTAATCTGTGTCTGAGCAGTAGCTAGTTGTGCCTGCATCTGGGCCTGCGTCTATGCTAGTAATCCCAGCACCTGTGCGAGCTGTCCCTATAAGGTCTGGACCTACACCTGTAACCCTGCAACCTCTGATCGCTCTGCCAACAAGGAAGCAATAGCCTGCCTCTTACGAGGTGCACTGGTAGATGGCTCTGTAGTACCTGCTATGCTCAGTCTCCCCCCATCTCCATCATCATCATCACTGCTATCCTCGCTGCTATCATCACTCTCACTATCATCATCACTGCTACTCTCACTGTCATCATCTCTCCCCCGTCTCTGACCAACCTGACCACCCCCTGCTGGTGCTAGTGCTGGTGCTGGTACTAGCTCATCCAGAATAGTAATACGTGGAGGAGGGTGCAGAGCCAAGTACTGTCCATACTCGGGAGTAACAGGTGCCTCGGCAATGTCTTGTCGCATATCCCATGCTGATGGCTGTAGAGCACGATAACCCTCAACAAGTGCCCCATAAGGCAAACTGGGACCCCAATCACTGACATCTATCTGTCGTCGGTCATAATGCGCTACTCCTTGTGGCATACACTGCACAATACCATACTATCTATAGATGTGATGAAATAGGAATCGCTCCAAGATCCTGGGGCTCTTCCCGATCAAATACATCAAATTAGCCAAGAACCCCAACTCAATATCATCATCATCCCAGTCATCACAGTCTAAATAAGGACTTCAGGTCACTGTCTCCACATCATCAATAATACGCCTCCAATAATCTAGCTTACCTATCATATGCTGGGTAGGCCTTCCTCTATAACGAAACACATAGGGTTTTTTCGCTGGTCTCGATAAAACTGGCACGGGACGCGTAACAGCAATATGCTCCCATGCCCATACCTGAAAAAGGGTAGCACCCGCCGATAAACTGCTGCCGCCGAGGTACACGATCCAATGTAAATCATGATAGAGCTGAGTAAGCATGCACATGCCCCAAGCATATCTCGTCCTGTGGGCCACCAAACCCTCTAAAACTCGACCCCATCCGAGAGATAGACCCTTTGACCTCTTATCAGGACAAAGGAATCTACCAATAAAGCCGACCAAAACTGAAGGAAGTGGAGCATATGACTCATAAATCTCTACCATGGAACCCACTCTCCTGCAACATGGGGATCCTGAAAGACTCTCCGTATGGCCTCTACCCCACCAACCTCCTCTGAATCATGCACGACAATCTCCCCAACAAAAGGAATGCAAAGAATCTGCCATACATCCTCTGGCGTCACAGTCATCTCGCCAGTAGGTAAGTGAAAGGTGTTGTGGTCACTATGCCACCGCTCTGCCAAAGCTGTCAATAGACCCCTATTAAGTCTAATATGGGGCATATCCAGTAATGTTGCTAAACCGCAATCAGTAATATGATGTCTCTCATCTGGTGAAAGTTGAGGTATCATATCAAAAGGCCAGGGGAACTGCTCTCACACCTGGATAACATCAAAATGCTCCTGTTATCATACAAAAAGAATATTTTAATCAGAATATCAAACATTAGGAGGTCATCAAATTTTGAAAAATTGTGCTTTACCTATCAAACTGTCAATTTATCAAGAAGGAACCCTCATCTATTAATCGGGTTCATTCCTTCAGAAATTTAATTATTCCTCACCTATCATGAGGGTAATTATTATCAATCAATAGATCTCGCTCATCATGAGATCGTTTACTATTTATTTAAGTCATGATCAAACTAAAATAGATGGAATCAACAACCAATCAACGAAATAAAAATCAAAGTGCACAATTTTTCATCAGCCTATACTTCCAAGCGCTACAAACTTTTATTGAAGCGCTACAAAATCAACCTAAAGCGCTAAAACTCCTGAAGTGCTACAAAATACCATTGGCACGTTGCAGATTTGACTCTGCGCGGTAAAAATCCTGAAGCGCTACAAAATACCATTGGTGCGCTGCAGATTTGACTCTGCGCACTAAAACTCTAATGCGCTACACTAATCCATAGGTGCGCTACAGATTTTGATGGGCATGCTAAAACTCTGACACGCTAAAACAGATCAGCGACACGCTAAACCGCGTCTACTGCGTGCTAAAACACAAAAACACATGCAAAAAGACATAAAACGTATGGGCGCAGATCACGAGGAAGATTTGGGGTACATACTGGAGGTCCATAGTCGGCCGGACGCTCATGACGTCGCACATGCTCGAGTCAGTGGGTGTGGTAAGGGATTAGCATCCTGAAGCTCTAGCACTCTGAGGGTCTCTATCACAAGATTGTCAAAGTCAAATGCACAAATGACTTATGAAAATGACCTTTTGAGCATTTATAGGTTATTTTTGTGGGATTTTCGTGAAATTTATTTATTTTTCCTTCTGGAAAATTAATTCTTATCTATCACAAGGGCATTTTTAGACAATTTTGGCAGAAGATAAATTGTTTCTTCATCATAAAATCATCAAATCATCATAAAAATTCAAAAAAATTTAAAAATAATTTTAAAAAAAAAAAATCAAAATTCATCAATTTATCTCCCGTGGGGGCATATATCGCTATCATTTCAAAATCCAACATCCGGGCAAATCAGGGGCATATTTTAAACTTTTCATCAATACTGGGTAGGCAAAATCATTCTTTGAAGCAATGTGTAAACACATCACTTCAAAGAGGGAAAATATTGACACCTAAAATGTGCGGAGAATCTAATTAATTAAATCGACTTATTTGATTAATTAATCTTAAATTCATCTACTTAGAAATAAATAGAAATATTTATTTATATTAAGTTCATTATTAACTCTTCTATTTTCTCTCCTAATTAAATAAACAAAATTAAAAACTTTGTTTTATTTAATTATTATCATTTTCATCATATTATTTCTCTCTTAATTAAATAAACAAAATTAAAAACTTTGTTTTATTTAATTATTATTATTATCACTTCTTTTATAAATTAAATACACAACTTAAATAATTTGTGTTATTTAATTACCTCATCACATTTCTTCTTAATTAAATAAAATATCCTAAAATCTTTTATTTAATTATCATTTTCCTTTTGTTTTAATTTAATAAACAAACCCTATAGTTTGATTTATTAAATTATTCAATCCTTTTTGCTAAATTTAAATAAATTAAAATTATTTAAATTTATGCATAAATCATTTACCACTATTCACTCACCAATAAAATTAGATTTTTAAAATATAATTAATGCAACTTTCATTCACGGGAAGAGCTTCAAGGACAAAACTTGCAGGAAGTCCTCTCAATCTTCTTCCATCAATCCTCCCTCTCTTCTTGCCTGGTGTTTTCATGGGGAGGAACAATCCTCCATGATCAGCTCCATCTTCTCATCCCATGCCTTTCAATTCTCCAGATTGAATCCCAGCCTCTTATCCCATATCCATGTGCAAATGTGTTGTCGCGAAAGCTATAAATACAGCTCTTTGGCTACAAGAAATGGATCCCAACTTATGCAATCTTACTCTACAGGTTTTCCAAGCATCTAGCATCCAGCATTCAAGCATTCAACATTCATCCAGCATCCATCAAGCATCTGTCAAGCATCCAACATTTGCAGTCATGGCTGCAATCATAGTAGTTTTAGTTGTTTAATCATATAGGAAATAGAATAGTTCATTTCTCATTATTTAAGTGTCATTTCAATAGTTTAATTAGCTTCTAAATGTGAGAGCAAAGTAAATTACATAAATCTTTAGAGTTAGAGAGCAATAGGATAGATTTCTAAAGAATTTTAGTTTAAATTAGCCTAATTTTCTTGAATCTTAGATACAATGTCATATTTAGAGGTGTAGAAGCATGTTTAGTTTAGTTTCCTCATTCTTCCACTTACAGATTGATTTTGGAGCATCTTTCCACATGACATCTCATAGAGACTAGTTCACAAAGTATGAGAAATAAAATGGTGGAAAGGTGTACTTGGCGAGCGATTCATCCCTAGATATATTTGGCCATGGAAGATTCATAATCCGGTTCCCTGATGGAAGGGTGAAGGGAATCAATGATGTTATGCATATACCAGGTTTGGCTCAAAATTTATTTTTTGTTAGTAGGCTGAATAATGTTGGTGTATAGGTCTCTTTCTCTAATGGTGTTTGTAAGATGACAAGAGGCTCTATGTTGTTGGAAAAGGGTGTTCGAATTGGTACTTTGTATAAGTTGAATGCAAATGAAGTTCAATGCAACACTGCTTCTGAAAAACCATGTAAATCTATAGGGAAAAAGGTGATTGTTTCAGCAGGAGCTAATTCTTTGGAGATGAAGCTTCCAGCTGAGAAAACAATGTTGGGGCATCACAAGCTAGGCCACATTGGAGAAAGAGGTTTAAAAACCTTGAAAAATAAAAACTTGGTTGAAGGGCTTGATGATTGTACCCTTGAATCCAAATTTTGTGAGCATTGTATATATGGTAAACAACACTGTGTTTCATTTTATTATAGTCCTCATAAATATTTTGGTATACATGATTACATTCATTCTGATGTGTTTGGTCTAGTAAATGTTCCTTCATTATTGAATTCCAAATATTATGTTTCTTTTATTGATGACTATTCGAGAAGGGAATTTGTGTATTTTTTAAAGAGTAAATCAGAAGTGTTCAACCATTTTAAGGAATTTAAAAACCTTGTGGAAAATTAGACTGGAAGGAAAATAAAATGTTTAAGGACTGACAATGGCAGTGAGTTTTGTTATGATGAGTTTGAAAGGTACTGTAAAGATCATGGAATTAAAAGACATAAGACTACACCCTATACTCTGCAGCAAAATGGAGTTGTTGAAAGGTTCAACAGGACAATAATGGAAAGAGCACGAAGTATGCTAAGCAGTGCTAGCTTGGAGGAGAAGTTCTAGGTTGAGGCAGTTGCAACATGTTATTTATTAAATTGTTCTCCTAATTCTTCTCTTTTTGAGAAGACACCTTTGGAAGCATGGTCTGGTAAGAAGCCCTCTCTTAGACACATTAGAGTTTTTGGCTATGAGGCATATGCATATGTGTCGAATGAAAAAAGATCTAAGTTGGAGAAAAAAGTTGTTAAATGTATATTTATTGGCTATAGTGTTGGCATAAAAGGATACAAGCTTTGAAACCCTATGACTAAGAAGGTTTTGTACAACAGAAATGTTATTTTTCGTGAGTTGAAGCCTTCTACTTTGGATCTGTAGTCAGAGATAAAATTAGAAAATAAAAAGGATGTAGTTGAAATTCCTCTGACACCGGATAAATAGGAATTAAAAATTCAAAACATACTTGAATCTGAGGAGAGCTCGAGTAGTTCTCAGAGTTCTGAAGAGGAACAACAACCTTAGCCTCAGCTCTTGAGGAGGTCAACATATGAATGAAAGCAACCTAATAGGTATGGGTTTTCTATGTTAGATTCTACTTGTTCCTATGCTTTGATTACTAGCACTGATGAGCTTAGGACTATTAAAGAGGAAATTAATATGCATGATGCAAACTCTTTGTTGGAAGCCATGAATGAAGAAATGGCATCATTAGAAAAGAATGACACTTGGAGTTCGGTGCCCTTGCTTGAAGGTAGAAAAGCTATTGGTTGTAAATGGGTATTTAAAAAGAAAATAGGTCTGGATGGCAATGTTGAAAAGTATAAAGCGAGGTTGGTTGCGAAAGGTTATTCCCAGGTAGAGGGAATTGATTATGGAGAGATCTTTTCTCATGTAGCTAAGCTGACATCTATCATATTTCTTATGTCACTTGCAGTAGCGTATGACTTAGAGATTGAACAAATGGATGTGAAGACAAAATTTCTTCATGGTGATCTTGAAGAAGAAATTTATATGTCCCAGCCTGAGTACTATGTGGTAAAAGGTAAAGAAAATCTGGTATGCAAGTTGAAAAAATATCTATATGGATTAAAATAATCTCCTAGCATGTGGTACCAGAAGTTTGACACATTTGTTTTGTCTTTGGGATTTGTAAGATCAAAATTTGATCATTGTGTGTATTTCAAATCTGAAAATGATCGTGTCTAAGTTATTGCCCTATATGTGGATGACATGTTGTTCATTGGGAATAGTAAAGCTTATGATTTCTGATCTAAAATCTCAATTGTCTGCAAAGTTCGAAATGAAAGATCTTGGTGCAACCAGGTATATTCTAGGGATGGAAATAACTAGGGATAGAAAGAGTAGAAAACTTTGGCTCAGCCAGAGTAAGTATATTAACACTATTCTGGAGAGATTTAGTATGATTGATTGCAAGCAGCTAGTTGTTCCAGTTTTGTAGGGAACAAAACTATTTGTTGAAGATTGTCCAAAATATCCTACTGAGATGGAGGACATGACCAAAGTGCCTTATGCAAGTCCATTTGGTAGCTTAATTTATGCAATGGTTTGTACAAGGCACGACATTGCCCAAGTAGTGGGAGTTCTTAGCCAGTTTATGGTGAATCTAGCTGGAAGGCTACATTGGGATGTTGTGAAAATAGTTTATAGATATTTAAAAGGTACATCACAGTACACTTTGTGTTATCATGCTAACTCAATTGGATCACAACATTCTCTCAGCATTAGAGGTTATGTGGATTTTGATTGGGTAGGGGAATTTGACAGTCGTAGATCCACTAGTGGATATATTTTCATCTTGAATGGTGGTGCAATTAGTTGGATGAGTAAGTGGTAGGTTGAAGTCACTCTATCCACTACTAAAGCTGAATACATGGAAGCAACACATGCCTGCAAAGAAGTTGTATAGCTTAAACATTTGTGTTCTGATGTTGGGTTGAGTACAAGGAAAATTTTAATTTTTTGTGACAGTCAAAGTGCTATTTGTTTGGAAAAAAATTCAAATTTCCATGGCAGGACAAAACATATTGATGTGCAGTATCATTTTGTACGAGATATGGTGGAGGATGGAAAGGTTTTTTTAGAAAAGGTGGATACTCTGAAAAATGTTACATATGCATTGAAAAATCCTGTGAGCATGGAAAAGTACAGGTGGTGTGTTAGTTCAATGGGCCTTGGAGCCCATGACCTTCATTAACTTCGAGTTTGGAGGAAGCTAGTAAGTATTCGTCAAGTGAGAGATTGTTGGAAATTATGCCTCAACTTGCTGGCTTGTATCTCTATTCAAGTCTTCATTGTCGGCTAATTGCTGGAGTTCCTAAGTTTTTAACCTTGTCGTGGAATTTGGAAGTTTCGTAACTTCCCAACTGACCAATATCCTTCATTTTCATGGAATCGGTGATTTCTTTAACTTAAGAACCTTGTCGCAGAGTTTGGAAGTTTCATAACTTCCCGACTAATTGATCTCCTTCATTTTGTAGCATCGGTGATTTATGTAACTTAAGAACCTTTTCGCAGAGTTTGGAAGTTTCGTAACTTCCCCACTGATTGATCTCCTTCATTGTCATGGGGATTGGTAAATTCATAACTTGTATGTGGGAGTTATGAAGTTTTATTTTTCTCCGACTGGGAAACAATGGTATCACCTTGTCGCAGGGATTAGTAAATTCGTAACTTATATGCAGTGGTTATGAAGTTAACATTTTGAGTGGCGCATCGATGGGTGTTCACTTTGGTGGGGCCATGTCGATGGTTGGTTTGACCGTGGGTGTAAAAGTGAGTTGGCAATCAAAAGGGCTAACTCATGGATACCTAAAGTCTTCAGGATTTTGTTTATAAACTAATGACTATTAATATTCCCTGTCAATGTGGGATAATGTCGTCAGTTGAGCTTCTTGGAGGTTGAGCAAACCGAATCAATTTGGATAGTAGATTCCTAGAAATCGAAGGGTCAAAGTGAGTATAGTAAGCATGCCAATTGGGATTGTGTGTAGAGTAAGAAGAAAAAAAATTTCATCGGTTGAGCGGACTGTATGTTGAAAGAACATTGTAATAGTGTTGCGATTGACTATGGTTGGTTGATTGTAATGGTACTATGCAATATCAGAGAACTAATACCTATGAAGGAGGGATCTATAACTTTATTGTAATTTTTTTTACTATGAATAAAGTGAGTTCTCTTTGGTGGTGGATTTTTCTCCCGAAAGGGTTTTCCCGCATAAATCAGGTGTCCATTCTTTGTCGATATTATTGTCTATTCTTTTATGTGTGAATCTTAATGCTATGTAATCTTGAAATTAAAAGTACTCCTACATTATTTCCCTGTGAATTGACATTAGGAAAGCAATTTCCGTACTAGAGTCTTTCCTTACAAGGAGTACCAACTGATGTGGATCTTGATTATGAGGATCAACTTGGAGGAGAGGATGAGGAGAAGGATTATGAGGATGATTATTATGAGGAGGAACCACCCCTGAGTGAGGATGATGAGGTATCTATTAAGGATCGGTACGAGCATGGAGAGTCCTCACATACTTACAGGACTAGATCACAGACAGTAGCTACAACAGACATCAGTACACAAAGTCAGAGAGAGACCAACAAGTCCTTCATTCTCCCCAGAGAGGATGAGGTTGGCATTCCTTATTCGACTGGAGACATGGGCGATGACATTTAATTTTATGCATGTCCTTTTAGTGATTTATGCTTTATATTTAGATATATATATCATAATGATGTGCTACTGATTGTGTACATTGTCTATCTTGTTATAGGAGCGACAAGAGACTAGAGAGATTTTTATCGTCAGGCTACGAGAGAGATAGTTCTTGCATCCATCAATGAGGAGGAGATGGATCCTGACTACGTGCCCCCAACGATCATGGAGGAGGTGCTAGAGTCACTCAGACCTTTTGTGAGGTTACAGGCAGCATACGAGAGTGTGAGGAGATTACTTTGTCAAGCTGAGAGTGCACTACAATCAGTACAGACCTCAGCAGAGGTAGAGAGACTGTATGCAGAGCTGACATAGACATGATTGGAGAGGGATTAGATGGTAGAGGAGTGGCTTGTAATTGTTGGTCAAGTACAAGGTCTCGACTATGCACTTAGACTTGGCAGTTGATGAACACAATCACACATGACTATCTCACGACGTTAAGGGACCAGATCACAAGTGCTAGATCTTGAGGGGTCTAGCTCTCACAAACCACTATGACTGTGTATATGCTATTGAGATGTATAGAAAACTTTGATATATATAGACATGCACATTTAATGTTATTATGATGTACTTCTTTTTGTGTGGATGTTAAATTCTATGTGATTAATTAAATGAATTATGGTAAAAGTATTTAATTAATGGCTACATGATTTAACAAGATTGATGTGATCTAGTGCAAAACATATTTCAGTTGTAGTGTAGATACAACATTATTAATTAGAAGATAATATGTTAAATTAAATACACTGATAAGGATCTAACTTAACATAACATGAAGGTGAATAGTATGAAGCCTAAAGAAATTATAAAATGAACTTAAATAATTACCTTAGTGTTTAGGACAAACACAAAATTAGTTGTCAAGAATGAAGCAATGTGGAAGTTATTTAGAATGACATCAAATAACTTTAAACAACACTGTTATATCAATCATACTATTCAAAGAGGTTAGAGATAATATTGACACAAATGCGTGGCATTAATAGGTTCCTTAAGTGGTGTTCCATCAAGTTGCATTAGGAGATAAGCACCAGACCCATAATTGATATCAACTATGTAAGGTCCCAACCAATTAGGGCTGAACTTATCTTTATCTTCATTTTCAACACTAGTATTGCGTTGATTTTCAATAAGAACAAAATCTCCCTTTCAAAACAACCAGGGGATGACATGAATGTTGTGTTTGCATTGTAATTGTTTGATGTGAGCTTGGAGATTTTTGAGAGCGTTAATTCACTATTCGTCTAGCATCTCAAGTTGATGTAATCATTGATCTTTATAAGTGTCATTGTTAATAAGATCTTGGAGAGAAACTTGCAAAGTAGGAATTTCTAACTCCAAGGGCATAATCGCATCAGTGCGATAAACAAGGTTATAAGGGGTATTTCCTGTGGATGATTGAACATTCGTTCTATAATACCAAAGCGGATAAGATATTTGTGAATGCCAATCTTTATGATGCTTGGTGACAATTTTCTTGAGGACTTGTTAGAGAATCTTATTAGTATTTTCAACTTTTCCATTGGATTGTAGATAATATGGTGTGGAAAAGTGATGTTGAATGTTGAATGTTTCTAGAAATTTCTGAAGTTCATTATTCTTAAATGGAGTTCTGTTGTCTGAAACAATTGTGAAAGGGAGCCCAAAGTGAGCAATGATGTGGTACAAGATGAAACAACAAATTACTTCAACATTTGTAGAACGGAGGGGAATAGCTTCCACACATTTTGTGAAATAGTCTGTTGTAGTTATGATAAACATATGTCCAACAGAAGAAGGCGATGAAATTTTTCCAATAAGATCCAACCCCCATACTAAAAATGACCAAATGGGAACATTGGCACAAAGCTCAATAGTAGGAGCATGGATCAAATTTCTATGTTCTTGGAATTTGAGACATCGTTTAACATAGGTGAAGAAATCCTTCTCCATGTGTCTCGAATAATAACCCATATGGATAATTTTTTGCACTAATGAATGACCTCCAAAATGACCTCCATAGGCACCAACATGAGCCTGTTTGAGCATTGAAGGGATTTCAAAATCTTTAAGACATCATAATAGGAGACCATTAAAAGATATTATATACAATGTGTTTGCAAGGATCACATACTTAGCTATGAGTTTACATAATTTTTTTCAAGTATTTGTTGTGGAAGGTTCAGGAATGGTATTGTCTTTCAAGTAGTTGTATATTGTATCATACCATTCGCACAAGGCATCTTGAGTTATCGCTAAAATTTCTTCTAATGTAGTATCAATAGAAGGTTTCCTGATGGGATGGATAACAAAGGTGAAGTATGTGGAAGGATTTTTGGGGGATATAAGAGAATTTTCACTCGCCATTGCATCCACATGTCGATTGTCTTTGCATGGGATGCTATCAATGGTGAATGATTCAAAATTGTCTAATAGTCTCATTATAATATCCTTGTATTTTGATAATTTTCCATGTTTAGTTTGATGTGTACCATTGATTTGTTTAATGACCAATTGTGAATCACCAAAGATCTTGATATATTTAGCATTAATTGTTAAAGCAGCTCACAAACCTGTGATCAATGCCTCATACTTAGTTGTATTATTTGTGCATAGGAAATTTAATCGATAGGAAAAGGGAATAGGTTTTCCGTCGGATGGAATTAGTACCACTCTAGCACTGAAACTTGTTCTACACTTAGATCCATTGAAAAAAACTCCCATGGTTTAATGTCAGCGATTAAGACATGATCATGAGGAAAGGAATCATGAGTAGGTAAAGCAAAAGGAGTGTCAACTAAGTGATTAGATAAGTCTTGGCCTTTTATTTCATTTTGTGAAACAAATTTAAGGTCAAACTCAGTTAACAACATCACCCACTTAGCTAAGTGTCCTGAGAGATCTATTTTGTTGAAAAGATGTTTAAGAGGATCAAATTTTGTGATGACTTGTATTTTAGCATTTAGTAAATAATGTCGCAACTTACTAGTAGGGAATACACGAGCCAGATATTGTTTTTCAATTGGTGAATATCGTGTTTCATAATCAATTAAGGTTAGACTAATATAATAAATAGGGTGTTCTTTACCATGATCATTGTGTTGAGCCAACAATGTTGCAAGAGCATGGGAAAATGAGGTGATGTACAAGATAAATGGTCTACTTGGCACAACAGGTTATAAAACAAGTGGAGTGGCTAGGTATTCTTTTAAAATCTTAAAATCCTATTTACAATCCTCATCCTAATCAAAAGGTACACCCTTTTTAGGGAGATGCATGAAAGGTAATGTGCGATTGGCTAATGATGCAACGAAACTACAGATAGCTTGAATTCGACCTTGTAACATATGCAACTGAGAAATATTCCTAGGAGTTGGCATGCTAATGATTGCATCGATTTTCTTTGTGTCCACCTCAATGCCTCTATGAGATATGACAAACCCCAAAAGTTTTCCACTATCTATGCCAAAGACACTTTTTTGGATCCAATCGCATATTGTATTTACATATTTGTTCAAAGATTTTGTGAAGGACATTTACATTGTCTTGATGTGTTAAAAATTTAGCTAGGATGTTGTCGACATAATCTTCCAAAATTTTGTGACTGTAATCATGAAATATCAATGTCATTGCACGTTGATAAGTTGCACCGAAATTCTTTAGACTGAAGGGCATCACAACCCAACAAAATGTTCCCCAAAAAGATGTAAAGGCAGTTTTGTATTGATCTTGAGAGTTAATAAGGATTTGATTATAACTAGAAAATCCATCCATGAATGATAACAAAGCATGTCCAATAGTTGAATCCATGATCATGTCTATATTAGGAAGTGAGAAATCATCTTTTAAAAAATCTTTATTCAAGTCTCGAAAGTCTATGCATATCCTAATATGATTATCAGGTTTTGCAACTGCGACAATGTTTGAGATCCAAGGAGAATAATCAAAAGGTCTAATAAAGCCTGTATCAAGGAGTTTTTGAGCTCCTCTTTAACACGCAAGGCTATGATAGGATGCATTTTTCTTATCTGTTGATGAACGGGTTTAGCCTTTTCAGCAAGGACAATGTTATGTGTCACAATTTTTGGGTCAATTCCTAGCATATCAGAATATTTCCAAGCAAAATTTTTAGGAAAATCATGAAGTAAAGCGGTAGTTTCCTCTTGTTCTTCATCATCAAGCCACTTCCCAACCTTAATAAATCTATCTTTATCATTAATTTCTATTGGTACATCAATTGCATCTCCTAAAGGGAGTGCATTGGATTTAGAACCTTTAGATGCATAGAGCTCTTCAGTGATATCACTTGCTATTTTCTTGGTAACAGTCATGGCACAAGGATTTTTTTCATGGAAGTAAGCGAGGATGTGTTATCATAAATGCCTAACATTCATTTCAAAGCTTCATCACTATCGACATACTAGCATGAAGGTGGTAAGTTTATATCAAGAAATTCAGGATGTTTGATTGTGAGTTTGTGTTTTGGTTGAAATGTGATAGCATTAATGTTCAAATATGGTCTTTGAGTAGCTTTGAACAATTTAGAAAAAGAATATCCCAATCCGGTTTTTGTTTCTTGTGTATTAGGTTCAATAGGGACACGAATACCTTTCTCATGTTTTCCACACCCTTTTCCAGTATAGCCTAATTGTTTTACAAGTTCATAACCTTTTCCATAAAGTCTTTCCATTTCGTGCAGATTAGGTGGGGATTGATAATCTATCTCATCAAAATTTGTTGTGTATGTTGCATTGTCATCCAGATTATATGAGATATATGTTTGAGATGATTGTTCAAAATTTTGAGTGGACATGATTGTTGGTTGTTCTTGTTTCTCATCTTTCTTCTATGTGAGCATGTATTCACCCATAAATGACGGTGTGAATTCTAAGGATCCCCAATTGTCACCAAATAATTTAGATATCGAGTCCTCATCGTGTTGTTCAATTTCAAGAGAATTTATATTGGATGTTGGAATTAATATTTTCAAAGGACTTGTAACTCCTTTTTCAAGTTGCAACCAACTTTCAGGCTCATGGTCTATTTCACCTTGATAGATATGATTGTTATGGACATATTTCATGATACAATGAAGGGTCAAAGGCACTGCATTCATCTCATGAATCCATGGTTGGCCTAAATGAAGATTATACGAAAGATCATAAGGCATGAAATGGATAGGAGTTTGCAAAGTAGCCAACCCAACTGTAATAGGTAAAGTAATTATCCCAAGCAGTTGCTTTGTTGTGTTGTCAAATCCTCGAATGGAGATGGAATCAGGTATTATTTGTGACTTGTCAACATCTAATCGATCAAGGAGAGTCACAATACACATATTAAGGGTAGAACCATTATCAATGAGAGTTTGTTTGATACCTATGTGATTGAATTGGGAAATTATCATAAAGGCATCATTTTTTTTATGTAACTCTAAAGGAGGGAGCTCATGTTGATGGGAAGTAATGTCAAGATTCATTTTTTGGATGATAGCTTCCACATCATGTGGATTGGTACCATGAGGAATTGTGATTTTTTTTAAGGATTTTTGAAGAATGTTGTGATAATTTGGTGAGTTTTAAAGCAAATCCCAAAGGGAAATCTTGGCAGGAGTATTCTTTAATTGTTCAACAAGATCATACTCCTTTGTTTGTGGGCTATAGTGAGGAGCACTAGGTAGATTAGGTAAAGGTAAAGAGGTTGGGGTTGGTTGTGGTGGTTGTAATTTTTTTTGGGAGTTATATGTATGAGCAATAGTATCATTACTAGATTGCTACAACACATTGGTTTTAGGGGGTAGAGGGTGTACCGGGGTCAGTTAGAGGGGTGAAGTTTATGTGAGGGTGGGTAAAGAATAAGTTCAGGATGGATTACATTAACATCCTTGGTTTTAGATGTCTCACAACAAACCAAAGTGGATGATGTGGGTGAGATGAGGTCCTGAAGAGACTCATCTATCAAGTGCAAACCATCACGACTAAATGGTTTGAGGGGTAAATTATCATCAATTGGCATAAGATGTTCAAGAGAAGCATTAGAGGTGTGAACGTTTGGTATCATGAGTTGGTCACAACAAACCTTAGTGGATGGATTATTCGAGATGAAGTCTTGGAGGGCTTCATCTAACAAATCAAAGTCATCACAAGAAAAAGGTTTGAGGGGGACTTTATCATTAAGGGGTTTTAGGTTTCTCATTGCAAGCATTTGAGGATGAAGTGATTGAGAGGAAGTCCTGAAGAACTTCATCTAACTTGTCAACATCATCACTACTAAGAGGCTTAGATGAAATGTTGTTTCTAATTTCAATCATTTGTTTGAAGGGATGGTTTGATATTTCAATTTTGGAGACATTATGTGTCGATGAATCTGATCTAAAAAAACTAGGAATGAAAATGGAAAAGGAAATTCTCAAAGATCTAAAACTATCCATGAATGCCATGAAAAGAAGTAAAATTTATACTAAGAAAACAAAAAAAACTAAACTATAATAGAAAGGTAATTATAGAAAACAAAAAGATGCAATTCAAGGAACTGAAATATGGAAATACTAATTCAAAAGTTGTAGTGGGACTAATTCGCCCTAGGTGGTGAATGAGTCCCAGGAGATGATTTTTTTAAAGTTTTTTTTTTTTTTTGTCTTTTCTAAGATTTTCAGGTCTGTACAATGTAGATACAAAATGAAAATGCAGAATGTTTGTATGATGTAATGAAATGCAATGCGATAATGAAGTTTAAATAATGCTTTCACTAATGCAATGTTTAAGAAACGCTAAGATGCAAAACAATACAAAATGATGAAGTAATGAAGTCTTAAGATGAAAAGAGAAATGTAAATCAAAATGATGTTATGTTTAATATGCAGGTTCACCAAAATGAACCATAAATTTTTGGCTCCAATGTACTTCTCTAGCTCTTCTAGGGTTTTTCACCTAAAAGGAGAGAGGTAGGGCCAAAAATGTTAAAGGGTTCATTCAAATTATGTTATGTGTGATATTATAGGAGCTAAATGAAATGAACTAAGTGCAACTAAGTGATCTATATGACTGAATTTGGATGCAAAACTAAGATTTAAGCTATGTTTGAAAAAATAGTGTTGTTTGCAAAAGGCTTAAAAGAATGAATAAAAATGAAAATTAAACTAAATAGAAAGTTGTTTCTCAGAATGTCTACACCTAGGAAACAAAAGAAGACTATAAAACAATTTGGAAAATTGACAAATTCTAAATTTGAGTTGACTGGGACTCATTCGCCACCCTAGGAAAATCAGTCCCAGTTCTGGGTTTTTCTGCATGGAAGTTGTTTTCTGTCAACCAGGAACTAGGATCTGCATTTGACTCAAATTTGTACCTCGGGAGGGACTCATTCACCATGCATGGTGAATTAGTCCCCTTTCAAATTTTTGTGACTTAAAATTTTTGTCCTGCACCTTGACACCTGCACAACAATTTCTGATGGAAACCCAATTCGGGATCTTGAAAAATTCCTACAAAACAACTTAAAATTGTTTGTCTAATGGGGGTTTTTCCTTGGTCAAACCCTTAGTTGGGTAATTAAACCTTGAATGGAGAACAATTTGCATAAAACCCTAGCCTTAGATGTGTTAAAGACTAGGAAGATCTAAAATATGGCAAAAGCCTAGTATTTTATTGCTCTAGAATAAGAAATGCAAAGATGATTTGTATGAAGCAAGATCTCAACCCTAGAAACCTTACAACACATGAAGAATGGAAATGAAATGACATGCAAATGATAAACAAACAAAATGCAAACCTAAATATGAAGATAGAGTAAAAATGGAAGATGGAATCAATATGAAACCAAGTCCTTAGGTGTGATTTAGTGGCTAGTTGCACCTCTTCACCCTATATTTATTCATGATTCACCATAGGCATCCATCATCAACCCTTTGAAATGTTGAATCTTTGACAACAAGAGTGTTCTTAAAGACCTATTAAAACCCTAGTTTGCTGCCCTAAAACTTCAATTTTTGCTAATGAGACTTATTGTGGAAGACTTGACTTTTGAAATTACTCTTGAAGAATGACAAAAAGATGTATGAAATGACTTAAAATGAGTATTTATAAGAAAAAACACCTTATTTTCCCATTATTTAGACCTAAGAGGCTGACATTTACCAAAAATTTAAGTTAAATTAATCAAATTCCCACTCAAAATTGAAATTTCTTTCAAAAGGGACTCACTCGCCACCCTTGGCGAATGGGTTCCACTAGAGGGGACTCATTTTCCCAAGGTGGAAAATGGGTCCCACTACTGATTTTTGAAGGTGGGTTTTCGGTGTATGAGATAATTAAGTGTTGTTTGTCAGGTTTTAAGTGATTTCTTAGGTAAAATGGGCCTCTAGATAAAAAATAATGGGTCTTCGGAGCCTATAAATGTTGTTTCGAAGGGTAAATGATATGAAAGATGTCAAAAGTGGGCCTAATTATGCATGAAATTGTCTCTTTTCTCAAGAGGGTCCAATTTTATATGACACACTGATAAAGGAAATGACTTATTAATGCATAATCTAAGGAATACAAGTTATTTGAAAACACATTATGATATGCAAAAAGACCTAGGAAGATGAATAGAAATGAAATCAAAGCATAACAGAAAATTTTAAAAAAAAGAATGCACCTAAAAATGTGTTGTAGAATGGAATGTAGACTAGAAATACTATTGATCCTAAAATTTTGGCCTACTAGAACACTTACACCACTCTAGGCGACTTAGTCCCAAATCTGGAAAACTGTACCAAAGCCTGTTTCAGCCAAATCGGTATCCAGATCTACAGAAAACTCTAAAAAACATGTGTAGTGAGACTAAGTCACCACTATTGATGAATTATTCCATTTCTGAATTTCTAAAAATCTAAAAGCGAAAATAGAAGCCCTCGGTCTACACTTTCTGCTCCTTCAGGGGTCTAGTTTCAAAACTATCAAATTCGGGTCTGTGAGTGACTTTTTATGGATATTTTGACTTAGTTGAAAAGGAGATGTCTTGAACAACTTTTTAATCTATCTTTCAATGATTTCCAAACCCTGAAAGTACCTAAATCTAAAAACACACAAGGAAAGAGAGAAATATTAAATGTTAGAGCATGGGGGTTTGCCTTATTCAAACCCCTTTTTAGGTAATTAAACTAAAATGTAGAAATAAGACAATGAAGCATGAAGCAATGGAGTTAGAGACTTTCCATGATGATTGATCTTGATTTTCTACAAAAAAAGATGAATAATCTACTCTTGAATGTCTAAACAATGTTATCATGATGACTTAGAATGCTAAAACCCTAACTTGCTTGACCTGAGAACATGATGAATGATGAATGAATGATGATGAGTTATGAATTAGGGTTTACAAGCTTTTATTTATAGGAAATCCACCTAATTTTCCCATTAATTTGATCCCTAAGGCTGACATGAAGGAAAAATAAACTTAAATTCTAATTTTTCATTTCTGAACCTCAAAAATAGCCCAAATGGGACTAAGTCACCAAGCTGGATGACTTGGTTCCACAGGGGATATTTTTCTAGCTAGATTGTCGAGGAGTCAAGAAATTAAGCTTCTAGGTTGTGCTAGTCAGTTCTTTGATCAAATTAATCCCTTGGATGTACAATATGGGGCCATATGGGTCTATTAATGATGATGTAAAGGATAATTAGGGCTAGTGACACAAATTCAATGTGAAAGTGTGATTAAATACACTTTACATCCTTAAAATGAGGTCCACATAGCCTAGAAAGCCACAACACCCAATGTGAATGTGTAAGACATATTAAAACATTAGATTAGAATCAAGTTTAATTCACAAGACTTCTAGATTAATGTGAGAATGCAATTAAATATATTTTAGAATATTTAATTAAGGGGAAAATAGGTCCATTAAGTCTAGAAGTGTGAAATTATTTTACAAAACTTTACAACACCTTTACAAGACATTGTTAAATGCATTTTATTTAGTTTGTAAGGGTCCAAGACCTAGTGTGGATGTGTAAAACACCTCACATCACTAAATCAAGGCATCATTAAGTCTAATTTATCATCAATTATTCCCAAATCAAGCAAGCAAAAAGGGATTCTTTTTCATGTCCACAGTCCTTCACATTATTTTGGAGTCTTTTCAGTCCTTCATTCACCTTTCTCTCTTTTAGAGAGGATTTTTTCTCATGATTTTCTCTTATTTTCTCCATTAGTGGGAGATTAGGTTGTTTGTACATGGGTACCTAACCAATACTTGTTTTTTGTGGATCGAGTAAAAGTACAAAGCTTTGTCACACTTTTATAAAGGAAACAACCAACACTGATCCAACTTTTAAACTTGAATCACTAAAAACTAATATATATGTTTTAAATTTTGAAATGATGTTAATTAATAAATATTTACTTTCTAGTATATTTTATGTTTATATTTTAAAAAAAAATTAAAAAATTATTTGAATATAATTTTTAATACATTAACACTATAATTTAGTTGTTGATAAAATGGTGAAAAATGAAGTTACATGGGACATCAATCTTTATATAGTAAATTTTACTTTTTTTCCTTCAAATTTTTTGTGTGTATTTATAACTTGAAACTTTAGGGCATGGATATATTTTTTTCTAATTTTGATAAATATATGTTTTTAAATAAATATTAAAATTTGTGCATACTAAAACTTAGTTGTTTCTATTCGATGTCAACTTTCATATTAATTAACTTTATCTAAAATAGAAAAAACATTATACCATCTTGACATAGATTCTTTTCTCTAGGGCGTCATATGTTTTTCAATTTTTTTGTAATAAGTTTTACTATTTTTCTGTGACATGGTAATCAATCTAATGTTTTATGTTTTTTTTTGGAGCAAAGGCAAAAGCCTATATATTTATATATATAATAACATAAGTTTATACATAGAATTATGAAGCTGGATTTTGCAAATCTATAGTTTTCTCAATCTTTTAAATACATCAATACAATGCACAAAGAAATGCCCAAAATTCAAAATATTTTCCCAAAAATTACTCAAAAAACCCAAACTACTGATGAACTTCATATAAAAAACCTAGGTACATTGCTAAGAAAAAAACCTAAAATATTCTATTAACCCTTGGAACATCACTTCAGAAACCTAGTAACATAGCTCAAAAAAATGCTTGTACTAGTGCTAACTAATCTTCCACTCACTCATCCTGCATATAATTTTCATCTTGAACCTCTAAATTATGTAGAGCTTGACAAGGACGAGTCACAGAAGCATCCATAGGAACATTACTTGCAACTGGAATGTGATGACCATGCCACCCATGAACATTGGACCTATTGCCTTCAAACAGAACTTCCTCTGCAACTGGAGCATGAGGAAATTTCCACTCACGCACACTAGAGCCATGACCTTTATCTAGAGCATTTACCTTTTCCTTTCCCCACTCCAACCATGGATGAGCAATCAGCTCCATTCCTCGGCTAGTAAAATTTTCTGCATTTTCATGAAAATCTCTACTTCCACTCGACCCACATTTGAAATAGATGAAAACCCTCAACCTTTCCTTCCAAAAAAATTTATGGGAGAATGGGGAGTATGAGCAGTGAGGAATAAAATAGCATAATTATTTTCTTTTATGGCCATGTCCATGTTCACACAAACCCTCTGACAGTTCTTCCTTAATTTGTTCAATAACCTATTGTCACTCTTGTATTGTAGGGCCAACCTAATAGACTCATAAATCTCCTCAAAACCATGGTGATGAAAAATAAAATCCCTTGGAAATAAACCACCAATGTCCCCATCCCCATCAAAGACATTGTACTTTTGGGTTACAATTAACAGGGCATTATTTTGAAGAAACTGAGGCTTGACAAACTACTCTGCTACAAACACTAACTCCCTATAAGACTGCAATAGGTCCATAATGTTTGAAAGAAAAATAGAAAGAACCTAAGAGGGAAATATAATTCTTCTTACACACAGACTTATCACCTCCACACCTAGAACAGTGTGAATGGGTTCCTCAACCCTATGACAAGACAAATTAAAAACCAACTTCAGATAGTCATGATAGAGGTATTCCTTGAAAGGAAGATCCCATGGTTGAACTACCATGTTCACTCTATAATTCCATGGATTAAAATCTATTCTACTACTTATCCTCACCCAGACACATGTATTGAGAGATAAATTAAGCAAAGCTACCGATAAATGCCACTTAGCAACCACCTCCATTTATAGCCAATAAAAACCATATGAGTATCTTTGATACAATTAATGACAAATATTTTTTTGTGATGAAGAGGTAAGCCTAGAAAACAATGTAGGATTTCCTTGTGTTAGCTCATGCAAAACATTCTTTCCTAGCTCCGCATTCTATGTCGCATTCCTAAACATCATGGTGTGATGTACCTACAAAACCACAAGCATTAAAAAAATATTGATATAGACAACACATGAACACTTTAGGACACAATTGTTGTAAGCCTCTGTGAAAATGTGCCATTTCAATCCACTGATACACCGATGATAACCTACATTTAGTGAAAACAAAAATAAAACTATAAATAATAATTAAACTATTAATATATATATATATTTTTGAAAACTAAACTTATGGATCTACAAAAGGGTATTTTAATATTTTTTAAAAAATGTTTTTTGCACGAGTACAAGTTATTGAAACATCAAGTTTTTCAAATAATTTTATTTTTTTGGTAAATTGGACTCAAAGTGGTGTTAAATATGCATTTATTCAACAATTTTAGTTGGAAAAGTTGTGGACATATATAACTTAGCTAGAATGAATCTTAAAAGAACATATGCTTGACCAAAATAATTTTTTTGATAAAAAACTTAAATTTACTTGTGTTGATAAGTTGGCTGAAAGTGTGACACAACTTTGTGTTGATAGATGAATTAATTAAATAATTAAAATTATTTAATTAATAAAGGAACACGATCAAATATAATTAAATAATTAAAAGTATTTAATTATGTAGGGAAGAAGACCAGGAAAAATGATGCTCGTAGACCAAGACATTTTTTAGTGTCTACAATTGTCTACAACTTCTTCATGCTTTAACACTGTTCTTCATGTTCCTCTATTTTGGGACATTATTTTGGATGGAGGCTTTTTTTCCCTTCACATTGTTTTGGAGTCTTTTCAGCCCTTCATTCACCTTTCTATCTTTTAGAGAGTATTTTTTCCCATGATGTTTTCTCTTCTTTTCTCCATTAGTGAGAAACTAGATTGTTTGTACATGGGTACCTCACCAATCCTTATTTGTTGGACCCATCATGCATTCTCTTTCTATGATGTTTAGCTAATCCCTATGTTCATTTTAGGAGGGGTTTTACAGTAATCATGCATTATCTAATAATTAATTAATCTTTAGTTGATTATTAGTATAATTCATTTCATGCACTTAAGCTAAACTTAGGAGTTCTCTTTTTCTGTTAACTAAAGTAAGCTATTATTAGATCATTTTATCTTATTACATGACAAGTTGACACCTATCATGATCTAATCCCTTTATCATTTAGGGTTGCTCATATATAACACTTAACCCTCATTGTATTATCTTTACCTTTTGATGGATCTTGATCTCCTTGAAGACTCTTGAGGTTCATTCTATAGCTTTTTCTTGTTGAGAATATTTTATATTATTGTTTGCAAATATCTTATGTGGAAGGTTTCTTTCTTCATTGTTTGATCTTGTGTCTTTTTTTATTCACAACTCTAACAAAATTCACTATTGAACCTACACTTTTTGAATTGTCCAATTTCTATTATATGTATTTACCAGAACCAAAAAATAAATTAAGACAAATCTACCTTTCTATAGGAATCTAGTGTTCAACTAAACCAAGTATAAATGAACTTCAATTTTCTAGTTCAGTTGAAAATCCCTACCACCATACTAATATAATATTGTGTTGACAAGTTAGCAATAATTTTATTTCCAACTAAACTTGAACTTATTTTAAATGTGAATTTTCTAGTTCACACAAAAATTCCCACAATTGTACAAATTTATGTACTATTGAGGATTTTCAACTAAACCTGATATGTAAAATGTGAATATTCCACATCCCTTAATATTTCACACTTTTGATAACAACTAATTTCCCTACTAAAGTAATAAAAATATTCCTAACATAGCTAAAAATAAAATATACATAATATGAACATTGGATTTCAAATTCAAACTAAAGAATTAGTGTACATCACATATAATGGGAATTGTAAGAAAACATGATCCAACTAAGCCTAATAAGTTTGAGAATGAAAAGAAATGAGAAAATTGAAATTATTTTCCCCCACCTTTAATGAATATATTCCACATATCCTACATTAAATTCATGTAGATTTTTTTCTTTTCATAACATTATAATGAATTTTATTCACTTATTTTATCCCAACAGAAAAATTAAATGAGTATAAGTGATTTGGTGAGTAAAGGAAATTTGGAAAAAAAAAATGATTTGTAGATCTAAGACATAAAAGAACACTATAATTATAAAAGACATCCAAAAGAATATTTTAGAGAGTAGGTTGGTGCCTAATAGAGTAATAAGTCATTATTTCTAGGTTTGATCATTCTCAATTAAATGAGATATGTATTCATATAACCCTAGTTTAATTTTGAACATATTTCATTGAAACAAAGTTTATTTTGTCATGTTGAATAATTTCATTCATTTTAATGTTATTTTTATTGAACTATGGTTGAACATTTTTTGTTTGGTAAAACTAAAATAATAAATCTTAGGTTTAATGCACAAAAAAATCTAAACTTATAACTTTGAAAACATGTAATAATAGGCTTTTATTATGTCAATGTAGGAATCAAGAGCAAGTGAGCAAAGGATATGAAAGACTAATTCCAAGGGCCATCTCTAAATTCCCATATCTCATTCACATATGAAATGATTTCATACACCCATCTAGGGAGTTCAGATGCAAATGAGTTCCATAGAAGAATATGTAATGCCTTGATAGGGAACCTAAGAGAAAAAAACCATAAACTAAGATAGAACAAGAGATAAATATTATTTTTGTATAAAAGAGACATCATATCAAGTAATCACTCTAAGGAAAAGTACACACTTACATTAAGAAGGTAAGAACATATGCACATGCGGAAGATAAAAAACCTATCATAACACAAATTGTAACTAATCAAGTGAACATAAAGGTTCTCTAAGGTTTCCTAACAACATTACTTATACCATAATAACCACATATACTAACTCCATAATCTAGATCAAGACTACATAAGTAACATGCTAAGATACTAGATCATGATGCATCTTTCCATAAATGATGCCACATAACATAAAGTAGGAACATCACATAACCTACAACATCTTTATTTTCCCATGACCTAATTAGATTCATTTTAGAGCACCAACCCAAATATTCCTATGATAAAAATTTTCCATAAATAAAGAATAACTTTCAAATACATAGGGATAGAAGGATCCAACACCAATCTATCTAAACACTAAGCTAACCATGTACAACCATATCATTAGTACATCTTTTCATTGATACAATTACATCAATCTCCACAAGGAGTGTTCAATACTAATAACTACAATTACAATTCTAATCACAAGATACATATATTTAATTTACAATTGAAACATAATACTTGAAAGTATAAAGCAAGCTCCAACCATAAACACACAAAAAAGGATCTGGATTCCCAATGGAAAGCAATGACCACCTGAACCATAGATTTTTGGCAATCTAGGACTTATCTAGCTCTTCTAGGGTTTTTCACCTAAAAGGAGAGAGGTAGGAGCAAAAATGTTTTAGGGTTCATTCAAATTATGTTATATGTGATGTTAATTAAGCTAAATGAAGTAAAAAAAATGCAATTAAGTGATATATATGATTGAATTTGAATGAAAAACTAAGATTTAAACTATGTTTTAAAATACACTGTGATATGCAAATATTGAACTAAATGATGAAATAATCTAGAATAGAAATAAATAAGATGAAACAAAGTGCACCTTGGAAAGATTTGATGATTTTGGAATGTTTTGGATGCTGTTTGAAATTACTAAAAAATCATAGTGGGACTCATTCGCCCAAGGTGGCAAATTAGTCCTACTATTGGTGAAAAAGTGTCAGAAATTGGTTTCTGACTGTCGGGATCTAGAATCAGAAAAAATTAAGATTTTTAATCCTAAGGTGGGACCCATTTTCCACTGGTGGCAAATCAATCCCCTCCCAAAATTTTGAAAAATTAGGAGACAACTCTGCAACACCAGATCTAGAAATCTCTGATTGTCGGGTTGTTGAAGTCAATTTTGTAGAAAACAGACAGAAAACCTTCTCCAAACTTGAAATATGAATGAGGTTACTTGAAGTACCTAGTTGACTTGTTGACCAATCTTCAACACCTAAATGCTTGTTAAATATGCACACAAAAGTCTACAAACACACATGCAAGAGGGGGAAAATGGTTGAGGGCTAGCAAATAGGGGTTTTCCTTGGTCAAACCCCACTTTGGTAATCAAACCCTTAATGAAACAATGAAATGAAAGAGAATGATAAACTAATAACATGCAATTTTTATCAGCTTACCAAATCCTTGATGATGCAAATCTGAAGTAGTGTCAATGGATGCTCCAAAGTGCTTGAATATTGCTTGATAAGATATTGTAAGATGCTTGAATGCTTGAGTTGATGCATGAATGAATGACTGAATGAATGAGATTGTAGGAGATATGGCAGGAGATGTAAAATGAGGTGAAAATCACTTATTTATACAGTCTCGTGCCTTAGTTACCCATTCATACCTCATCACAGGCCAACATCAAGTGTTTTTGAATAAAAACCCAAAAGGAAATTTTAAAAATTTTGAATTTGGAGCCAAGGGGGACTCATTCGCCATCCATGGAAAATGGGTCTTACCTAAGACCTGAAAATGGGTGACAGGAATTATGTTGTATTTAATGTTGTTTATTGAGCTTACATTCAAAAATGCACTTAATCATATGAGGGCATAAAGGGACCAAATAAAGCATAAGAAAGGGATAAATGGTGAAATTATGCCTAGAAAAGTGTGAAATCTTGTTACAAGACTTTACAACACTTCAAAATAAGACTTTTTTAGTGATTAAAAGGTGACTTTTAGGTGAATTGTAATTAATAGAGTCTAGAAGAGTGTAGAAATGTCTTACAACACTTCACAACACCTTCACAAGATATCATTGTTTGAATTTTAGTACCTAAATATGCATGTTCAAGCCATGTTACAACATAAAATCAGAGTAGAATAGATCAAACACGATGAAACAAGACCTAAAAAGCCATGAAAATGACAAGGTGTCATTTTTCTATGACACATTTAGCCCCCACTTTAGTGAGAGGATGAACTTGCTTCAAACTCACACTAAAGTAGCCATGAACATCAAGAAGAGGGTTCAAATGTACTTATGTTAGAAAGATGGAATACAATGATCAAGAGGGATGATCAAGCCCCTAGAATGAAGATCCCATGGAAAACTAAGCATAAGAATAAAGGAACACACAAGTGTTGAAAAGAAAGAATATGATGAAGCTTTGATTGTCTATCCAACTAGTTGTGGATTAGATCTAGGTTGATTGTTTGAAAAAGAGAATGTATACTCACTCTGGAGTGACAAAACACATGAAGTTCCACTGGGTGAGAAGGCCCAAATGAACTCACTCTAGGGCCATGGTACTTTTGGTTGTCCGCAAGGTGAGAAAGCTCAAATAGACTCACTCTGGGACCATGGAACTTTTCGTTGTCTGTGGGGTGAGAAAGCCCAAAAGGTAAGATACATACACTAGTTGGTATGTAGTCACAAACACAAAGGTGGCTATGGGGAAAAGTCATGCCGCTAGGTGGGCTTCCCGCTCAACCATATCAAATTTTTACCTCCTAATAACCTTAACAAGGTGCCACAAACAGTCATGCCGCTAGGTGGGCTTCCCGCTCAACCATATCAAATTTTTACCTCCTAATAACCTTAACAAGGTGCCACAAAGAAAATTTTCATGAACAAAAAGGTACCACAGTCATGCAAGTTGCATTATGCAAGGTGGCAAAAGTGAAAAATGTAAAAATGTAAAAATGTAAAATGTAAAATGATGTTCAAAGGAATCTTGTTAAGTTTATGCAAGGTCAGTCACTTAGGGAACATTGTGTCTAATTTCTCCAAGAGAGGACCAATTAAAGAATAGTATATTCACAACTTAGGGGATGCAATGTGTCACATCAAGCCACCAAGATGAATGTAATATGCTTAGAAAGATCACACTTATGAAGGAAATCACACTCAATGTCACCACAAAGTGACGAACACATCATATAAAGGACAAGGCTACACTAAGAACAAAGAATGTAAATGAATTAATGGTAATGTATGCCCCCCACTTTAAAGGAATTGCTACACATCGTTCTATGAGAAATTACTTTAAAGTAGTGAAGGAAAGAAGATGAAAAAAGAAAACAAGACATGAGAGCCAACTTGGAAAGCCCTATGCTAAGTAATATGTTTTTAAGTTAGGCTGTGTCATGTCAACGAAAATGGAAAACAAAGAAAAGAGAGTTGCCCCAAAAAAATAACACACCAAACACATAAGGGATCTATAGATTTGGGGTCAATATGTTTGTTGCAATATGTTTATGAAAGAGCATGAACTATCATCATTCCCCAAAGCACATAGAACTAGAAGAATGACACAAAGAGAGCAAAAAAAAAGAAAAATAAAGTCCATTTTGGGTCAACATGGAAGAGACATTGTGGTCTTGACACCTTGCATCATCCCCAAAATGAAAACACAAGTGAAAAGAAAATGAAAAGGTGAAAGAAAATGAAAAAGCTTTTGGGTAAAAAGGAAAAGGGATGGTTTGGGTCAACATGGAAGAGACATAGGGTGTCTCTACGCTTTGCGTCATCCCCAAAAGGAAAATAGAAAATGAAAGAAAAAAGAACAATGCATGAAAAATAGAAGAATAGAAGTACAAATAGAAGAAGTGTACAAAGAGAGGAAACATCAAATGCATAATACTAGGGAGAATGATACACACATGAAAAGGAAAACAAAAAGGACAAATAAAAATAGAAAAGAAAAAAGGATAGCTAGGTGAATGCAAGTCAACCATCTAACAAGTCATCTGCCTCCCAATCATGTTTAGTGTAATGCAAGTGCAGTTGGCTATTTAAAGGAATAATTGCAAGCACCAAACTAGGAGTCATACCAGGTTCTTGACTTCATGGAGAGTATTTATCTTTTAAGCTCATTGTAGATGAAAATAAATATTTTATGTCATTATGCACTTCTTCATCTATTTTTGCTATCATGGTATCATCATCATCATCATCATCAAGATTAATTACATTGGGAGGGCGAAGGGTGATTTCTAAGGATGGATGTATCAAAATTTGTGGCTATTGGATTGGTTCATTTTGTTGTGATTGTTGCACTGGACTATCTTGTGGTGGATCATGAGGAGGGTGGTCATCTATTACTTTTGTCAAAGGTGGAGGTTGATTTTCTTTATTTTTGTCAATGTGAGATTGATGAGCAAGGAGACAACGATGATGCCTACATTCCCTAGAACTGCAGTTTCATTTGATTCTATTTTGGAGTTGTTGAGGTGTAAGATCGGATTAAGTCATCATAGGTTCTTTCACTTCCAAAGAGGGAAGAATAGAAGAATCCAAGGAAGATGGGTCAACCACTTTCTCTTTAGCTTTATACACTTGTTTAATGTGAGAAGGCATAACAGAATTGGTTTCATGTTCCCATGGTAATTTAAATGATGGTGGGGAAGTGTGTAAGGATGGTTGTTCATGAGTTTGTATGGTTTGCTCAATGTCAGACTTAGGTTAAAGCATGGTTTCATCTATGATAGGAGAGGTGGAAGTGGACGGGGATGTGTTACAAAGAGACAATTTGACTATTTTTTGGCTTTGAACTTTTGATAGGTGATAAAGAAGAAGTATTTTCGAGGAGTGATGGGTTCCATGGGTTCAGGCCAAAAGGATTCTATTGAAAAATTACCTTTGTAATATAAGGGATTAAAGCCACTATGGTGTATGGTGAATATCTCATTGTCATGTGGAAACTTCAAACACTTGTGAAAAACTGATGGGACTATTTTCATTGAGCAAAGCCAAGGGTGACCTAGCCACAAATGAAATTGGTTGGATTATGGAATAATTGAAAATGTTACATCTGAAGTTTTAGGTCATATTTGTAAGGGGCATACGATTGATTCGATTGTACGACATGCAAAACCAATATGTTTTTTAATCCATGCAGTCGATTTATTATAATCATCTTGATATAGCTCATGTAATACTAGAAACTCCTCTATGATCACATTCTCGCCATAAGCAGGATCTATTAATATCCCATTAGTGGGCTTATCATAGATTCAGCTAGCTATGTAGAGAGGACCATCAAGAAGTTTTTGTAGTATGTCTTTAGTTGAAAAAGTGATATCAAGAGATTTTGTGGTTTGGACCTTATGAGGGATAATGTTTATCATAGCTACAATTTTATCCATAGGACTATCTTCGGTAATAGGTGGCGGTATATCATGTTGTTCATTGTTTATATCAATAGTCATTACATCAGTGTTTGAAGGTTCGCTAGCCTTGACAAATGAAGTAGTGTGTTTTTTGCATAGGATTGGTGAAAAATTGTAAGTTCTTGTTAGGGGGTGCAACAGACTTATTGCCTTGATCATTAACACCCACAATGGACAAATGGCCTGAATTAATGAGGTCTTGAACTAAATGTTTTAGATGCTTGCATTGTTTAGTGTCATGTCCATTTTGGTTATGAAAATGATAATAAGCGTAAGGTTTGAAGGTGGGTGGTAATGGAAAATTTGGATCAAGTGGTCTAATGGGTGGAAAATTAAGCATGCGTTGTTGAATTAATTGGTTCATTGTGTTATGGAGGGTATCAGGTAAGGGAGTAAATTGTCTCTTCGGGTCCCCATAGGTATAAGGCATCGATACTTTAATAGCTGCCACTTGATTTGGAATGGGTGGGGTTGGTGGTTGTGGTTGTGGTTGAGGAGGCAGATTAAACTGTAAAAAGCCTCTATTTTATTTGCAAAATTTTTGTGTGTTATTTTGGTTTTGTGGTTCAGATTTGTCAACTCGATTTGAAGTGGACTTTGAATCTTGACTAGAAATTGAGTTTTGATAGTCACATAAGGTTGTGCATAAATGCATGAATGAAGGGAATTTCATCATAGTTAATTTATCCTAATGGTTTGTGTGCAATTTTTTGATAAACATTTTTTGTAGATGTGCATTAGGAATCTTGACATCGATTTGAGCATATAAGGATTGGTATCATGAGATAAAGTTAGTTACTTTTTTGTCTATGTTTTGTCTACATCTCATGAGGTCAGCCATTGTATTTTTAGGTGTCATGTGAACTTGAAAGGGACTTATCAAAGCATCCACCAATTCATTGAATGAATGGATGGAATGATTAGGCAAGTTGGAAATCCACTCTAAGGCAATATCTTTCAAGGTTCTTGGAAAATTTTTAGCTAAAATTTTATCGTCAAGGACAAAGTCACTACATAAAGTTATATAGGCATTAACATGGTTGATAGGGTCTCCTTTACCTCCATATTTCTCAAGCTAAGGCATTTCTATCCCTTGTGGCATTAGGGTGCGTAATATTTCTAAGGATAAGGGGCTGCTATAGACATGATATGTGGGTGGAGTGGTTTGACCTTGGCTAAGGGTGGAAAGTTATTGCATGGATGAAATAGTGTTCAGGAGTTGTGTAAGAATAGGGTTGAGATAAGTGGCTTGAGGTGGAAGGGAAAATGGTGAGGGAGTGTAGGTGATGTTAGCGGAAGTGAAAGGAATACCAAGGGGTGTGAAGGTGGTGGAAGGGACTTGCGATGCCACAAGAGAGCTAGGAATGCTAGTTGGAATCAGAAAAGAAGTAGCTACATAATTAACCTGGTGCATAGTTGTGTGGATGCGTAGATTGGTATAAGTTGGTATGGATGTTATGGTTGAAGGGGGGAAGTTGAGATCCTCCTTGGCTTACAAGAATGTTTGCAGATTGGGTATTAGAAAAGGCATGTTTATTGTAAATCTTGGAAATTCTCTTCATCACTTGCAAGCCATCATCACTTTCAATTAAAAAATGAAGATTGTCAATGGAAAGTATGGAAGTAGTGGAAATGTTTTCAAGTGACAATTCTTGTTGTAAATGTGCAAAATCCTCATGAATATTAATGACATTTTCTTGCAAGAGGGAGTTTTTTTGGGTGTCAACATTCATTGGATGGAAAGGTGAAGGCATAGAAGTGGTATTATCAATGCCTAATGCACCATTATCCATACTAGGAGTAGGAGCTCTTGAGATCCCAAGGTCCACAATGAAAGTGCTATCATGGGAGGCCATGAATCTAGAACTTCTTCTCACTAAAGTATTTTCAATGGGGCACCAAACACTCATACAAGTACCAAAAAGGAGGGGGTGAAATAAAATGCAAGGTAATCTAAGATTTCTAAATGTAAATAACAAAAATGCTGCTAACTGTAATAGAGAACTAACTACAGAAATGCAGGAAAATGCCAAAAAAATGCTAGAAATGTTGTTGAAAAAGTGCAGAGGGACTGATTTGCCCAGGGTGGTGAATGAGTCCCAGTATGATGTTTTTGTGTGTTTTTCAGAAATTTTAATATGATGTTAATGCTCTACATAATGCAATGAAGGATGCAAAATGCAATTTTTTTAGTTTTTCAATGAGATGCAATACAAAAATGAAATCTAAACAAAGCTTTCACTAATGCAATATGAATAGTTCTAGAATGCAAAAACAAAATGATGGCCTAATTGAATGTTAATGAAAATATAATCTAGGATGCAATATGCAAATGAAATAAAAAATGTAAAGTGTTCAAAAGTCAGGTTCACCAAAATGAACCATAGATTTTTGGTGCTCTAGGACTTCTCTAGCTCTTCTAGGGTTTTTCACCTAAAAGGAGAGAGGTATGGCCAAAAATGCTTCAAAGTTCATTCAAATTATGTTATATGTATGTTAAGAAGTAAAATAAATGCAATTAAGTGATCCATATGATTCAATTTCAATGCAAAACAAAGATTTAAACTATGTTTGAAAACATGTGATATGAAAATAATGAACTAAATGATGAAATAATGCAGAATAGAAAGAAATGAGATGAAACAGAGTGCACCTGGGAAATATTTGATGATTTTAGAATGTTGTGGATGCTATCTAAAGTTACTAAAAAATTCATACTGGGACTCATTCGCCCAGGGTGGCGAATTAGTCCTGCTACTGATGAAAAAGTGTCAAAAACTAGTTTCTGACTATTAGAATATGGAATTTGACAAAATTCATATTTTCAATCCTAAGGTGGGACCCATTCGCCACTAGTGGAAAATTAGTCCTCTCCCAAAATTTTGAAAAATTAGGAGACAACTTTGCAACACCAGATCTAGAAATCTCTAATTGTTAGGTTGTCGAAGTCAATTCTACAGGAAATAGATAGAAAACCTTCTCCAATCTTGAAATATGAATGAGTTAACTTGAAGCACCTAGTTGACTTGTTGACCAATCTTCAACACCTAAATGCTTGTTAAATCTAGACACAAAAGTATGCAAACACACATGCAAGAGGGGGAAAATGGTTGAGGTTTAGCAAATAGGGGTTTGCCTTGGTCAAACCCCACTTTGGTAATCAAACCCTTAATGAAACAATGAAATGAAAGACAATGATAAACTAATAGCATGCAATTGATATCAACTTACCAAACACTTGATGATGCAAATCTGAAGTAATGTCAATGGATGCTCCAAAGTGCTTGAATATTGCTTGATAAGATGTAAGATGCTTGAATGCTTGAATGAATGAGATTGTAGGAGATATGGTGGGAGATGTAAAATGAGGTGAAAATCACTTATTTATACAATATTGTTCCTTAGTTACCCATCCATACCTCATCATAGGCCGACATCAAGTGTTTTGTAATAAAAACCCGAAAGGAAATTTTAAAAATTTTGAATTTGGAGCCAAGGGGGACTCATTTGCCACCTGTGGTGAATGGGTCCCACCTAGGACCTAAAAATGTGTGTCAGGAATTATGTTGTATTTAATGTTGTTTATCAGGCTTACATTAAAAAATGCACTTAATTAAGGCATATGAGGGAATAAAGACACCAAATAAAGCATAAGAAAGGGATAAATGGTGAAATTATGCCTAGAAAAGTGTGTAATATTGTTACAAGACTTTACAACACTTCAAAATAGGACTTGTTTAGTGATGACAAGGTGATTTTTTGGTGAATTATAATGAATAGAGTCTAGAATAGTGTACAAATGTCTTACAACACTTCACAACACCTTCACAAGATGTCATTATTTGAATTTTAGTACCTAAATATGCATGTTACAACTTAAAATCAAAGCAAAATAGATCAAACACCATGAAACACGACCTAAAAGGCCATGAAAATGATAATGGGCCATTTTTCTATGGCACACCACCTAACCATGTGGAACCCTTAGGTCCACCCCAACATGCTCAGAAGATAGATAGAAGTCCCCACACACAAGCATAAAAGGAATAACAAGGTCACAACTGACAACCATGGAAATACAAATGGAGTAGCACTCAATCATGAAGGCCATGAAATCAAAAGAATGTAGAACATTCTCAAAAGGAAGCTTAACACCTCATATCATCATCAACAGATAACCAGAAAAAAAAATAATGGAAATCCAACAAGAACCAATTTCCAATATTATAGATCAACACTAAATAACCATAAGAGATGCAAACAACAATAAGATCCAAAAGCCCTCAAATGAGAATGCAACATCAACCAAGAATAAATATCAATGGAAACCTTTCATTAGCATCAATAAATTTTCCATGAGGAATATATGCAACATCAAATAAATAAAAGGATGCTTCACCAATAAATTCTTGGGGTTCTACTCAAGAACACAAGAAAATATCAAATAAGACCAAAGATGATCCAGAGGCACACAAACATCAAAGAGAAATATAAGACAAGATAATATTGGGTTGCAGTAGCAAAGAGTGTCATCGCATAGTCCTGGCATGGGTTATCCTAGCTGCCTCACACTAGGCGTCGACCCCCATCTATGGTTATCCTAGCTGCCTCACACTAGGCATCAAACCCATAGGGTAACACATGCAGAACCAACTTCCTTTCATGAGGACAAGGAGGTTGATCTTTCCAACCAGGCGTTCTCAACCCATCCTTAGCATAAATGAGCACTATAGGCATGGGTGAGGCATTCCATTATCTTAATTAAAGTTAGAATCTACCTAACCCCCCTAGTTCATTAATTAGGTTATCACTTGTTTAAGAAACTCCAACATGGGTTATCTTGATTGCCACTTTGTGCGCTGGCCCCCATTTAGAGCCACTCCCACTAATAACAACTAGATGACCCAATGAGACCAATAAGGTAAATCCATCATGCACATAAAAAAAACCATAAAATACTTAACCTGAGCAAGGCATAACTCATCTTACTCTCAAACACAACTGTAGTACAAATAAAGAGTGCTTGGAAAAAGACCCATATCAACACATCACAAATATCACATCAACCCAGTTCAAGGATCAACACAAACCTTTAACCAATAACATAACTCTAAATCCTCTGGAAGACTCCTAATATTCACCTGACAAACTGATTTATACATTTTTATAATAACCCATAATCATTCCCAATCAATAATCATTCACTTTACTTTATACAAATAACTTGAAACACTAAAAGAAACATGGAATCAAGAATGGTTTTACAAGCAACCACTTCAAGTTTAATAAATATTCATCTTAATCAAAATATAATATATTTCCATAATAATGTCACCAAATAATCATGCATGGCTTTCCTAGAATGATACATGAATCAAAATCAGGACTTCCTAAGGAAACCTTCCAATATGAAGTTTCAATCCCATACACTCAAAATGTAGAAATACACAATAATTCTTAACCAATCAAATTAAAAAGCCATAAAATATTAAAACCATCATGAATCTAACATAACAACATGAAATTCCACAAATATCAGGTTTCTATACCAAACCATAGCCTTCAAAACAAACTAGGAAATAATTAAAAAAATGCAGCAGAGATAAATAGTCACTAAATTAATCATAATTAAAACTTTACAAACTGGGTATGGCTGATTGTTTTATATTTTTTAAAATACTTGGTGGTGAACCTTCAATAAAAATTGTAGAGAAACCTAGATATGAAAATGAAAGTTATTAAAGCCGCAATAGACTTGTTTTTCTTATGATAGTTTTATTGTTGTCATAACCTTCAAAAATTCTCATTCCAAGGGACATGGAACCAAGAACCCCATACAATTTTCAAATTTTCAATTTAAACATACATAATTCAAATATCTACCATCCTCTTTTACATTTCCCAAAACATAAATTACAAGGGTACAAACCCTACCTCAAATCTAATGAAAATTTGGAAAGAAGAAGAAGAAGAAATTCCAAAACTAAAAACATATCAAACACTTGATACATATAACATAGAATTCAATCACAATAAATCTCTTCATTGTACAACATCAATGACAAATGGTATTAAACCCTACCTTGTTCCAACACAAGAATGGTAGAAAGAAGAGAAATTCGAAGAACAATATTTGCATCCAAGCTCCCTAATACACAACAACAATCTCTAGCCAATTCACCAATTCCAAACACATAATAGCCAAGAAACCTGTAGCCAAAATGATAGAAAAAAGATGCAACTACCCCCACAACAATCCCCCAAAGACTCCTTTTTAAAATCTCCCAAAAGACCCCTCCCCTTCTCCCACAAAACTCTTCAAATAGCCAAAAGGAAATTCCCCCAAAGTTTTGCAAGTTCAAAAAAAAACCAAATAAAAATAATAACAATTATAATATCTTTTCCCACATCACAAATACCCCCACTCAAATATTCACTTAATATCATATAATACTTAGCACATAACCCTTATACCCGTATACTTTATTACATAGCACATACTAACATAAGATTATCAAATATTACTTACATAACGTGAATAATTCACACATACATAAACTATAAAAAAGGTACAATCACATAAAGTCCAAAGAATAAGATACAACCAAACCAGCATAATTTACAAGGTACTTGGATATCATCTTTGTGATAGTCCAATGTGTAGACTCGTGATACTTTTCCAATGTTAGGAAAATGGCTTAGGTTCAGATATTGGGCCTTGTACTATCTCCCATCAACAACCATTGGGAATAAAGGAACACTTAGATAGGTGGGACCAGGTGGAGTCGATGCCTGGTACCTGCATCCTACATAAGAGCAAACATTGTGTACAATATATATAAAATATCAAATTAATATAGTTTAGAGGGAATCTTTGTGTTGTATCCCTCTCACGAATGAATGATATGACATCTTCCTTCTAACACTTAACAATCAGTAAGACATCATAGAAATGATCTTATTAGATAACATTAGTATTCATAGTCCAATCTAATAAAATCACTTGTAACATAAGTTAGCACATCATGAAATATGTAGCATAATCATCATGGATATCAATAAATCCTAACATATAAGAATCATTAATAACATTAGTAACACCAAATAGGAAGCAACATAAGCATCGTCAGTAAACATCACTATGAGATCATCAATATAAATAATCATGAATAGATTCTATGAATATGTCCACACATGTCTAACAAAGTATCATACACACCAATATAAATCGATCAAGGTCAGTCACAGAAGGGAACATGGAAGGGAACTATCAAAATACTTACTTAACTAATTTAGGATTAGAGGGGTATTACATCCTCCCCCACTAAAACTCAACTTACCCCTATAAGTCACAAGCAGAAAAAAATGGAAACACAGTACACATGAGTCCTGAAATTTCTTTAACTAACATCTAGTTTTTGTCCTGTCAGGATATATATATAAACAACATAATTAATTTCTTTAAAAACATGGTACATCAATAGGCAGACATTCAAACATTTCTATCATTCCTATTATTTCCTAAACTTTAGCTTCAAGTAAGGTAGTAACAACGAGAGCTTTCCTATCCCTTTTCAACCATATACACTACAAAAAATAAGCAATAAAACTTCATTACACTGAGCTAATTTCAAGAAAGAATCATCAATTCATTCAGGTTCCTACAAAATTCCATCATTTTCCTCTCCATTAAGGTAGGAAATAGTTTCTAATCTCTAAAAATTTCATCACATATACTAGTCTCCAAGAGGCACAGACATAATAATATACATTTTTCAAACATGATAATACTTTACCAATATCTATACATAACAATATGGTAGATAGATATACGTGAAAATTTTACACACTCGCATTTATCCAAAGTAACAAAATTACACACCATACAACCATATGAGTTTCCAAATTCAACCAAAAAATCTATGCATATACACTACCTATATTCTATAGTTCAAGGTCATAAAATAATTATGAGATCAAAACAATTCAATTCTCACACCAAGAAGTATTTGAGCTAAGTTTCAAATAGAAAAGAGCAATCATTGAACCAAATTACAATCATCCAATCTACATATCACTCAGGAATCCCATATAATCATTAAAAAATTATACATGATGCATACATAAAAATTCATTGAAAACAAGAAAGCTATAGTTCATTATGATATAACTAATACAACCTACCTATAATCAATCACATGTTTTAGGATTTAGAAAGTTACATATGCATTTATCATGGAAAACATAGTTCATTTCCTCCACTAACTTTAATTATAACTTAAGAACAAACACGCATTGTACAATTATTTGTGATGTCCTCCCTTATACATACTATCATAGGTTCATATTGAACATGATAGAAAAAAAACTTAACACAATACTAGGCTAGTAGTATCAAACATTCAGAATGGCCACAAGCAATATCAAAACAAAAAGAAAAACCCAAGTGGTATAATTATCAAGTTCAACATTTAATCACAAAAATGTTGACAATTTCAACAGTAAATATTGTGTGAGAAGAGTCACAAATAGATAGATAGAGAAGAGTTTAGTGGCAAGTCCTAGGATAAGAAATTTTAAAAATTCATACTAGTCCATCCACACACAAGAAGAAGAAATAAAAATCAACAAATCATCAATCACAATAAATTTCACATCATGGGGTGACTAATATCAGCCACATGAAGGGAGTAATCACCGCACAACACTTAAGGACACAATGTCCAGGATGCGTTAGATAACTGTACACCAGACATAGCAGACACTTAACATTATACACCTCTTTTTCATAAGCAACTTTTATAAAAAAATCATAATTTCTACTTACTTCCAAGCACTCACTAACTTTAATGTAATACAATCTTTTCCTAAAGCAAGAAAACTATGCGATCATTTCTTTAAGAGAAAAACATATACAAAGGAAGATATAATGTTTCACAAACAAATAAATGCTTAATTCCTAAGGTAAATAGGTTCACAAGGGTCCGACACAAGATCTAGCTTATCAACACAACTAATTCCTATGCAAGTTGAGGTCAACACAAGGTTATAGGGAACAAGGTTGGATACACTTTTTATACTTATGCAAGGTGGGGATCAACATAGAGCCATGGATCATGTACATAATGCAATTAATTTGAAGGAACTTCATGATGACATATCATTCAAGCCCCATATACACCTATATGAATACAATCAACAAAGCAAATTGGGGACTTAAGTCTTTGACCCAATTGACCTATTATGCTAATCTTCACTTAGAACCATTTCATTTATCATGTACACTAATGCAATGTATTTCAAATGCAACAAAAATAATCCACATATCCTAATAAAAAAGAATTTATCAGCAAGGAGATTATCACACATAAATAATACTCCTTGATACTCACATTATACTAATCAACTCTTACAATATACACTTATCAATCATTTTAACTTATACAAAGTAACACTACATATTACTCAACATATTACTAGTATGGGATGATCACATTTACGGGGATGAATATTTTCTAGAAGCATCATCATTATATAAACAATAAATTTCTATACTTCACATATGAATAAAATCACCTCCAAATAACACTATTCTTTAACAACAAGATCATTCTTTTCACTCAAAATATAGCCGAATACCAAATACATATTTATTAAGAAGATCATGGAAATTCATCATATTAAAAAATTATTGCTTTCATTCTAATTCTATTGTACATACACACCTTTTTGAAGTTCAAGTAGAGAAAGAGAGATAACATCATTACAAGACATGTATAATTAATCAAACACACATTTCCTCAAGCAGGTAGATTTTTTACAAAGGTAAAGGCATTCAACAAACAATAGTATGAAAGAATGGTTTCAAATTTCTTATGCACTACCTTTAGAATGAAATGCATCTAACTAATCCTTCATTTAACACTTATTCTATTACATATTAAACTAATCTAATATTTCATGAAATCTTCTATTTTTATCCATGCAAATGACATCCTAAACAATGTATTCTCTTATGCAATTTGAAGACATCGGTCCTAAACCTAAACTTACTTTCATCAAGAAGTACACTAGATCATAAGCATAAACTCTTAAGGATTCCAATTGATACAACCTACATCGCTTGAGTAGCACAATCATTATTCCAAATAGAGAGGAGAGGGAGATAGAGGGCTACTAATCAAGTATTAAACATCAATCAGTTCATCCTAAGGCCTTGATGATGCACCTGAAATGGAATTCATACATGTGTTTAGATAGACAAACACTTTTTTTATTATTCAATACAAAGAAATTCATCATTCTACATACTAAGCTACTAGGTATGACAACACATCATTCATAACTTTAGAAATTAAGGAACACCTATAATTTCAATAAACATGATCACATGTATGTCTAATACAATCTTTGCATCCAAGTAAATACTAGCAAACTCAAGGAAACTCAATGTCACACAAAATCAAATCAGTAACTGCTTGTATTAGGAGAATACACAAGAAACAAATACTTATGCTATCAAAACAACCATAATCCAAGAGGAATAATCACCAACAAACACCAACTTACTAACTTTAGAGTCTCATAACATTTAAGAGAACAAGCACATAGACAAGAAGCATCTTGGCAAACATATCACAACATTGCACCTTACAAGGATAAGGGAAATATCCTAATCTAGAGATCCCAGTGTTGTAATCTTAGGCTCTAATACCGGATGTAATGCCCCGCCAGGTAACCCAAGAGAACAAACCTGATGCAGGAGCATCTAGTGGTGCAGGGAAATCTTGCATCACCCAAAAAAATTATTTTCTTTATTTTCTTTAATTATTTTGAGTCCCATTATGGCACTTAAGGGGTATAAGACTGACAAGCATAAAAAATAGAGAAAAATGGGAACTTACTATTTTTAGTAAGTTGGCCAAAATGGGCTCATATGGACTTGAAAATTTACCCCAAGGAGCAAAGAAAAAAAAAAAATTGATCACGAAAGAAGCACCTTAATACCCTACATGGTTTGGGAGAAATTAAAGTTTTCATCTAGGGAAATTTCTCCAATGCAACTTCAAATTTAGATATAAAACTTTAGGGGCCCTAAAATAGCTCAAAAGGTGGCCAACCAACCTACGGTGGGTTTGGGTGTTGTAGAGATCATGGACAATTTTCCAATGATATGCAATAATAGCAAATCAGACACCCAAATTAAAAGTTATGGCCCCACAAAATTGGTCCTCTAAAAAGTGAATTTCTTAAAAAATTCTTCCTAGGCCAGAAATCAAATGGTGGGACTTTTGGCACCCAAAAAAAAGGGGAAATTTGTACTTTCTAGAACTTTCTAAGCTGGTTATTTGGGGAAAATAAAAAGGGTTAAGTGGGGATTGTAGAAGGTGGCCCTAATAGTGTAGATTGCGGCTTTGAGTAGTAGATTTTCTTTTTTGAGTTGATTTTGTTGTAATAAATCAAGCCCATGAGGCTGTAGCATGTAAGTTTTGAATATGTAATGCATTTTTTGTGTTGGTATCTATTGTTGTGATTTATGTGGGTTTAGGGCAGTGTGGCTCTCATCAAAACCATAAATTAAGAAAGAAAAAGAGACAAATATTTTTTTTTTGTATAAAAGAGACATCATATCAAGTAATCACTCTAAGGAAAAATACACACTCACATTAAGAAGGTAAGAACATATGCACATGTGGAAGATAAAAAAACCTATCATAACACAAATTATAACTAATCAAGTGAACATAAAGGTTCTCTAAGGTTCATTAACGACATTACTTATGCCATAATAACCACATATACTAACTCCATAATCTAGATCAAGACTACACAAGTAACATGCTAAGATACTAGATCATGATGCATCTTTCCATAAATGATACCACATAACATAAAGTAGGAACATCACATAACCTACAACATCTTTATTTTCCCATGACCTAAATAGATTCATTTTAGTGCACCAACTCAAATATTCCTATGATAAACATTTTCCATAAATAAAGAACAACATTCAACTACATAGGGATAGATGGCTCCAACACCAATCTATCTAAACACTAAGCCAACATGTACAACCATATCACCAGTATATCTTTTCATTGATACAATTACATCAATCTCCATAAGGAATGTTCAATACTAATAACTATAATTACAATTCTAATCATAAGATACATATACATCATTTGCAATTGAAACATAATGCTTGAAAGTAGAAAGAAAGCTCCAACCATAAGCACACGAACAAGGCTCTGGAATCCCAATGGAAAGCAATGACCAGTCAACCATGTGTAACCCTAAGGTCCACCTCATCGTGCTCAGGAGATAGACACAAGGCCCCACACACAAGCATAAAAGGAAAAAAAATAAGTTCACCACTGACAACCATGGAAATAGAAATGGAGCAACACTCAATCATGAAGGGCATCATATATCAACACTAAATAATCATAAGTGGTGCTAATAATAATAAGATCCAAAAGCTCTCAAATTAGAATGCAACATAAATATCAATGGGCACCTTTCATTAGCATCAATAAAGTTTCCATGAGGCATATATGCAACATCAAATAAGTGAAAAGAGGCTTCAACAATAAATTCTTAGTGTTCTACTCAAGAATAGAAGAAAACATCAAATAAGACCAAAGATGATCCAAAGGCACACAAACATCAAAGAGAAATACAAGACAAGGGATTACTAGGTTGTAGTAGGGAAGAGTGGCATCACATGGTCCTAGCATGGGTTATCCTAGCTACCTCATACTAGGCATCGACCCCCATCTATGGTTATCCTGGTTGCCTAACACTAGGCACCGACCCCATAGGGTAACAAATGCGTAACCAACTTCCTTTCATGAGGACAAGGAGGTTGATCTTTCCAACCAGGCCTCCCCAACCCATCCTTAGCCTAAACAAGCACTATAGGCATGGGTGAAACATTTCATTATCTTAATTAAAGTTAGAATCTACCCAACCCCCCCTATTTCATTAATTAGGTTCACTTGTTTTTGTTTAAGAAAATCTCACATGGGTTTTCCTGGTCACCACTTTGTGTGTGGGCCCCCATTCAGAGTCACTCACCCTAATAATAACTAGAAGATCCAATAAGACCGAAAGGGTAAAGCCATCATGCACATAAAAAAAATCACAAAATACTTAACCTCGAGCACAACATAACTCATCTCGCTCTCAAACACAATTGTAGTACAAATAAAGAGTGCATGGAAAAAGACCCATATCAACATATCACAAGTATCAAATCAACCCAGTTCAAAGATCAACATAAACATTTAACAAATAACATAACTTTCAAGCCTCTGGAAGACTCCTAATATTCACCTCACTAAATGATTTATACATTTGTACAATAACCTACAATCATTCTCAATCAATAATCATTCACTTTACTTCATAAAAACAACTTCAAACACTAAAAGAAACATGGAATCAAGAATGGGTTTACAAGCAACCATTTCAAGTTTAGTAAATATTCATCTTAATCAAAAGATAATCTATTTCCATAAGAATGTCACCATATAATCATACATGGCTTTCCTAGAATGATACATGAATCAAAATCAGGACTTCCCAAGGAAACCTTCCAATATGAAGTTTCAATCCGATACTCTCAAAATGGAGAAATACATAATAATTCTTAATCAATTGAAGAGAAAATACATAGAATCTTAAAACCAACTTTAATTAGACATAACAACATGAAATTCCACAAATATCAGGTTTCTATACCAAACCCTAACCTCTGGAACCAACTGGGAAATAATTAAAAAAATGTAGCAGAGATAGATAGCCACTAAATTAATCATAACTAAAAATTTACTAACTGGGTGTAGCTGAAATTTTTATATGATTTAAAATGCTTGGCGGTGCACTTTAGATAAAAATTCAAGGGAACCCAAATCAAAAAATGAAAGTTATTAAATTCACAACAAACTAGTTTTTTTATGACAGTTTTATTGTTGTCATAACCTTCAAAAATTCTCATTTCAAGGAACATGGAACCAACAACCTCATGCAATTTTTAGAATTTCAAACACATAATACAATTGATTTAAACACACATAAATAAAATAACTACAATCTTCTTTTACGTTTCCCAAAACAGAAATTACAAGGGTACAAACCCTAGCTCAAATCTAACAAAAAATTAGAAAGAAGAAGAGGAAATTCTAAAACTCAAAACACATCAAACACTTGATACATACAAAAAATTGAATCATAATAAATCTTTTCATTGTACAGCATCAATGAAAAAAGGGTATTAAACCCTACCTTGGTCCAATGCAAGAATGGTAGGAGGAAGAGAAATTCGAAGAACAATACTTGCAACCAAGCTCCCTAATACACAACAACAATCTTCAGCCAATTCACCAATTCCCAACACATAATAGCCAAGAAAACTTGCAGCCAAAATGATAGCACAAAGATGCAACAACCCCCACAACAATCCCCCAAAGACTCCTTTTTAAAATCTTCCAAAAGACTCATCCCCTTCTCCCACAAAACTCTGTGAATAACCAAAAGGAAATTCCCCCTAAAATTTTGTAGGGAAGTTCAAACAAAAACCAAATAAAAATAATAAAAATAATAAAATATTTTCCCACATCACAAATACCCCCACTTAAATATTTACTTAATATCACATAATACTTAACACATAACCCTCATACCCATATACTTTATTACATAGTATACTAACATAACATTATTAAATATTAATTACATAATGTGAATAATTCACACATACATAACCTATAAAAAAGGTACAATCACATATAGTCGAAAGAATAAGATACAACCTAACCAACATAATAAACAAGTTACTCAGATATCATCTATGTGATAGTTCGATAGGTAGACTCATGATACTTGTCCAATGTTAGGACAATGGCTTGTGTTTGGATACTTGGCCTTGTACTATCTCCCATCAACAACCATTAGGAATAAAGGCACACTCAGACTTGTGGGACTAGGTGGAATCGATGCCTGATACCTGCATACTGCATAAAATTAAATATTGTGTACAATATATATATATATATAATATCAAATTAATCTAGTGTAGAGGAAATTGTTGTGTCATATGCCTCTCATGAATGAATGATACGGCATCATCCTTCTAACACTTAACAATCAGTAAGACATCATATAAATGATCTCATTAGATGACATTAGTACTCATATTCCAATCTAATAAAATTACTTGTAACATAAGTTAGCACATCATGAAACATGTAGCATAATCATCATGGATATCAATAAATCTTAACATGTAGGAATCATTAATAACATCAGTAACACAAAATAGGAAGCAACATAAGCATCGTCAGTAAACACCACTATGAGATCATCAATATAAATAATCATGAATAGATGCTATGAATATGTCCACACATGTCTAACAAAGTATCATAAACATCAATATAAATTCATCAAGGCCAGTCACACAAGGGAACATGGAAGGGCACTGTCAAAATACTTACTTAACTAGGTTAGGGTTAGAGGGGTATTACAAAATATCATTAGATAATGTGTCACCGTGACCAAAGAACATTTTAGGAGCATAATATATTGTGCAACAAGATTTCATATGGCTATAGAAGCCCCAAAATTAATTTATAATATATTCACTATTATGACCCATCAAAGACATGAGTTTTCAAAGAAGGTAAGGTTTATACTAAATTAACCCTAGAGGGAGTTTGGAAAAATTTCATCATTCTTATTCATCAAATGATGAGTTCGTTCAACAAGGAAGAGTTGAAAAAGTCATACACTAAAAGAGAATAGAAATGTAAGAGGTATTTGCATGTATCTTGGATGTTAGAAGATAATAAACCAAAGGCCCTATCTTAGATTCCTAAAAAGCTATACAAGTTTGATTTCAAAATAGAAATAAGGGATATTGTCACTTTATTGAGAAGATTTATAAGATTGATAAAGGTAGGAACATTCAAAACTTGGATGTATAATTATATTAAGGTTGTCAATAATGGAGAAGAAATTATCCATTGGTCCTAAGAATTGAGTGATTATATACACTCACAAATGGTGAATTTCAAAAAATCCAAGAAATTTTATATGTCATCCTATAATATCTATGCATGTTCCCTTTGAGTTAAAATTCCTAGGTTGAATATAATTGGTGTATTAGGTCGTGTTTTTGGACAAAAATTGGCTTACCAAAATTTTCCCCAGTTGAAGCTAGAAGAGTCAATAAAAGACTATAATACAGTTAATGGTGTCTTCTCAATGAATTTTGTAAGGACCATAAGAAAATATAAGGAACAAAGTATATTCAGTGGATACACAAGGTGTAATCCATTCTCATGGAAGTTGGTACATTCAATTTACTATGTTCACTTACATCCTAATAGAAGGATTCATTGGAAAACCCTATATTTTCCTTAAGTACCCTATTGATAAATTGACATTATTGGAATTAACAAGGAAAATATTTGAGTCATATGGACACTTTGAGAAATTTTATATGAAAGGAAAAATAAAATTACCTCTATACATGGGAGGTTATGTTTGTAATGCACTAAGTAATGTGAGAGGATCAAAGAAAGAGTTACAAGTGTTTTATTTCTATCCTTTTGAATTAGCAAGACCAATCTATCAACCATGTGGATGTAATGATGGAAATAGGGTTCTCCACCTTTCAGGAGATAAAGCACAATGAGGGATTCATATTTCACTACTATTACATTCAAGGAAACCCTAGAGATCCCAATACGAAGATAGAAAGGAGAAAATATATTTTCTAAAGGGTTTCCTAGGGTATGATTAGAGACTAAAAGAGGGTTCACCACCAAGATAGGGCTTGGAAAGACAAATGACATGCAAGATCTAATTGTGAAAATGAATGATATGCAAAACTCCAACAACTGACCTAGAAATGCATGCAAAACATAATAACAAATTGAGAGATCAAGGGTGTGCACCTAGAAATTTGTAGGAGCTTGAATGGAGGTTTGAAATGTTGAAAATATTGAAATTAATGTAGACTGGGACTCCTATGCGAGACTAGGTGATTTAGTCCCAAATTAGGGTTTCTGTGTAGGAACAAAAATCTGACAAAGACAAGTTTGGAACTCTTGAAAATTGCAAATTTGATTATACTAGGACTCATATGCCAGAAGTGGTGTATTAGTCCAATTTTTCTTTTTTGGAGAATTAGGATCTGAATCTCCTCTTCAATCTCTGCCTTGTCTTCTTGACCTATTTTTCAAATCTAAATTGTTGAATTATGTTCTATAAGTGTCTTTTAATGTTATTCAAAACAAGGTGACAAATAGGACAACTTTGCAACTTTAACAACTTATTTCAAATCTTGCTCCTTAGAAGGTATTCAACCTAGATCTACAAATCACACACTAAAGAGAGGGTAAAATGTTGTTTAGTTAGTGGAAAGGAGTTTTCCTTGGTCAAACCCCATTTTGGTTATCAAACCTTGTAATGAAATCAAATGAGATAAAGTAATGATGAATGAACAAAATATAATGTTGCAAGTCACCAAACCCTATAATAAAGTGCTATAAACATGTATGGAGTGGATCCAATGGATGTAGATCTTAACTCTTGCTTGAATGATATGAATCTTGAATTGAATGCTTGCTTGAATCATGAAACCCTACATCACCATTGTTAGCTCAAAAACAAACATGATGCATGATGACTTTGACATGATGCTTGATACTTGAATTATGCTCCAAAACAATTGATAATTAACTCTTGAAGGCTCTTGAATGATCTTGTAAACACTTGAATACTTTTATGAACACAAATTTACTATAAGGATCACTTGATTTCTTGTTAGGATGAAAATGAGTGAAATAAACTTGTATTTATACTTGTTTATGCCAAATTTCTTGAAATTACAACACTATAAGCCGACATCAGATCTAGGAAGATAAAATCCCACCAAGAATTTGAATTAAATTTAATTTTGAACCACATGAGACTCATTACTCCAAAAGTGGCGTATGAGTCCCATTAGGCTAGGTTATGGGACACATTTTTCAAAAAATATCAAATGCATGTGAAATCAGGATTGAGGCCCCAAAATTTAGGTGGGACCCATATGCCCAAGTTGGTGTATGAGTCATAGACAACTAAATCTGGTCCATACAATCCAAAAACAATTGAATCATGATTGAATGTTGGTTTATGTCAATATTATATTTGGAAATATGCATTAAATGAGGCTTGTGGATGCAAAATAAGGCTAAATAAGGCATAAAAAGCCCAATTAATTAACAAAACCCTAGATAAGTGTGAAAGTGTGGTACCAAACTATACAACACCCTAAATAAGGAACAACTAGGTCCACTTAGTTTACATGGGCCCAAGACCTAATGTGAATGTGTTAAGCATATTACAACAATAAATCAAGGCAACATATTAGGGAGTACATTTTTTGTCATTACATCTAGCCCCCACTTTAGTGAGAGGAGTAAGTTGCTTCAAACTCACACTAAAGTAGAAAAATTTTCATCAAGAGGGGTTCAAATGTATCCATGCTAGTTAGACAAGATGACAATGATCAAGAGGGATGATCAAGCCCCCAAGATTAAGATCCCATGACAAACCAAAATAAGCACAAAGGAACACACATGAAAATGATATAAGGAGAAACAACCATGCACAATCATACATTGCCAAAGAAAAAAAGGAAAAACAAAACAAAAGGGGTGGATCAAGCTTCGACTGTTTGACCATCATGATGTGGATCAGATCTAGGATTTTTGTCTGAATAATGCATTATTACTCTAAGGAAATAGAACCATAGGCTATCCGTTGGGTGAATATCGAAAGAGGTGAGACACATACACGCATGGCTGGTATGCACACACACAATCAAGTGGCTATGGGAAATTCATGCCTAAGTTCGACTTCCCATATAACCAAACCAAAGTTATACCTCTTGATAACTTTGATAAGGTGCCACACAAAAATGAACTTCGAGATTCGTGAGAAAAGAAAAGCTTCATATTATTGAAGCTCATGAACAAACCAAATGGCTCCACAGGCATGCAAAGTGTGTTATGCAAGGTGGCCATATAACAAAAATTGCAAATGCAATGTAGGGAGCATTCAAAGGAGTCTTGCTTAGTTCATGCAAGGATTTTAACTTAGGGAACGTCATTCCTAATGTCTCCAAGAGAGCACCAATAAAATAATAAAATATTTGCAACTTATGGGATGCAATGTGTCTCATCAAGCCACTAAGAGGAATATAATATGCTAAGAGAGATAATGCTCTTGAGGGACATCATGCCCAATATCACCAGAAATAAAAAAGACATATCCCATGAAGTAAGAAGGCTACACAATGAAACATGAAATAAATAATAATAATGCCATTATATGCCCCCACTTTAAAGAAATTGCTAAACACCATGCTTTCAAAATTATTTTAAAGTAGAAAATGATAAATGCTAACAATAAAAATGACATGAGAGCTAAATTCGAAAGCCCTATGCCAAGTCATATGTTTCCAAATAAAGCTACATCGTGAAAAGAAAAAGAGGGGTTGTCCCCAAAAACTCCAAACACATGAGGGATCCATGGATTTGGGGTCAATATGATCTTTCTACAATGTTATTAGAGAGCTCAGAACTATCATCATTCCCCAAATACTCATAGAACTTGAAGAATTACACAAAGAGAGAGAAATCAAAGGAAAACCTTTCAGGTCAGCATGGAAGAGAGCTGAATGTCTCGATGCCTTACATCATCCCTAAAAGGAAAAAATAAGATAAATGAAAAAAAGATAAAGGAAATTTTTTGGGTCAACATGGAAGAGATATGAATATTTCAACACCTTGCATCATACCCAAAGGGAAAACACAAAAAAACAATGAAAAGATAAAGGAAAATGCAAAGATTTATGACATAGATAGGAATTTAGGTACAAATAGAGGAATATCACAAAGAGAGAGAGAGAGATACATCAAACAAAATAGTACGGGGGATCACATTACACACATGCAATCACACAAAAGAAAAATTAATAATGTAAAATACTGGTAAGGAACATGTGAGTCAACCTATTAGTAGGTCATCTGCATCCCAATCATGATCATCGTATATAGAAGGTGGGAAACTAGCCAAAGGGACAATAGCAAGTGTCTAACCAGGGTCACTACCAAGTTCAACACTCTTCTTAGGAGAATTATCACTTAATCTCATAGAAGAGGAAAACAATGTGTTTAGTTCTTTATGCACCTCTTCATCTATTTTAGCAATCTCCTCATTGTCATCTAAATTAATCACAATAGGAGGTCAAATGATAATGTCCAAAGAAGGTTTTGTTCTTGTTGCAGTTGCAGTATAGGATAATTTTATTGCAATGAGGGAGACTCATCGTGCATTTCTTCAGTCAAGTTTGTATTTTGGAAGTCAAGTTTGTATTTTGGTTTTCTTTATTTATTTCTTCGTTTAATCTCCAAGAAAGAGCATGACATCTACACCTACACTCTCTAGCATTTCTATTTCTTTTATTATGACTATCAAGTTGCATTTGTGTAGGATCGGGTTTATCAACCATAGGTTTCTTTTCTTCCCTAGGGGGAGGAATGGAAGGAACGATGGAAGGTTGTTCAACCACTTGCTCTTTAATTTTGTAAACTACTTTATCTTAGAAGGTAGGATGGGATTTATTTCGTTACCTCTTGGTCTTTTATAGGAGGTAGGCAAAGGATTTTTCTTAGGTTGTTCTTGGTTGCTTGGAATGTATTTAGTTTCAATCATGGTTTCTTCAAGGATTGTAGGTCCGGTCATAGGTTGAGGCATGTTTTGAAGGGATATTTTTGCTATTCATTTGTCCTTGAACTTTAGAATTTGAAAAAGAATTCTTCACAGGGTTTAATAGGTTCCATAGGCTCAAGCCAAAATAAATCTAGTGAAAATTTTCCATGGGAAGACAAAGGGTTAAAGCCACTATGGTGAATGGTAAAGCTTTCATTGTCAAAGGGAAACTTTAAGCATTTGTGTATGACCGATAGGATGGATTCCGTGAAATGTAGCCATGGGTGACCAAGCTTCACATGAAATTGATCTGACATTGAAATGATGGAGAATGAGACCTATAGTAATTTTAGTCCTATTTGTAAAGGTAAGGTAATCGATCCCATAATAGGGCAAGAAAAACCATTATGCATATTTATCCATGCTTTTGATTTGGCATATGTTTCTTGGTAGAGATCATGCACAAGTAAGAATACCTTGGTGATCACATTCTCTCCACAGACAAGATCAATTAATATCCCATTAGTGGGATTATCATAGATTCGGCTGACTATGTAAAGAGGACCATTAGGTGCATGTTTAAGTATATATTTAGAAGAGAAAGCAATGTCAAGAGGCTTTTTAGTTTGACCCTTATGAGGTTGAGTTTTGATCAATGCAATCAAACCTTTTTCAATATTATCCATGGGACCTTATTCAATGGTATCCATACAACTTTGTTGAACTGTATCCATGTTCTCATCATTCGTGCCAACATTCATCACATCATTCTTTGAAGTTTCACTAGCTTTGATGAATAAAATATTATGTTTAGGCATGGGGTCGGTAAAGATTTGAAAATTTTGGTTAGGAGGGGAAACAGACTTATTTCCTTGATCATTAACAACGCGAACTGAAAGACGACCTATATCAATGAGGTCTTGCAAAAGATTTTTAAGATTATTATAATGTTTTGTGCTATGTTCATTTTATCTGTGATAATAGTAATAAGCATTTGATCTAAAGTTTGGGGGTAAAGGCTTATTAGGATCAGGAGTCTTAACAAGAGGTAAGGTGATCATATTTTGTTCTAAAATTTTTGACATTATGTTATGGAGGGTATCGAGTAGGGGAGTGAATTTCCTAGCTAGATCCCCAAATGCAAAAGGAGTTGTCTTCCTTATAGCAGCCACTTGGGTATCAACATGTGAGTTATTTTTTGAGGGTGATTAAGTTGAAGGAAGCCTTTATTTTGTTTTCTAAAAGATTGGTAATTGTTTTGGTTTTCAGATTTAGACTTCTTGGGTTGACAAGAGGTGGGTTTTGTTTCATGACTACTAACCAAATTTTGATAATTGTGAAGGGCAGTACACAAGTGCATGAAGAAGGGGAACTTCATCATGGTAAGATTATATTGTATCATACTTTGCAAGTTTTGAATGAACATCCTTTAAAGGTGAGGGCTAGGATTCTTTACATCAATTTGTGAGTAAACTAATTGATAGCATGAAATAAAGTCGGTAATCTTTTCCTCTTATTTTTGCTTACATCTCATTAAATCAGCTAAGGTCATCTTAGGAGTCATTTATGCACTTGGAAATGGTTTATAAAGGCCTCAAAAATTTCTTTGAATGAGTGAATTGAGTTGTTTGGTAATGAGGAAAACCATTCTAAGGTAGTGTCCTTCAAGTCTCTAGGGAAAAGCTTATCCAAGAGCTTATCCTCAAGAATAAAGTCACTACATAGGGTGGCATAAGCAGAAACATGGTTAGAAGGATCTCCTTTTCCCCCATATTTCTCAAATCTAGGAACCTCTATACCTTGTGGCATCAGTGTTCTCAAAATATACAAGGACAAGGGATTGCTTTTGACATAATATGTAGGTTGGCCATTTTGATTTTTGGTTTATGGTGGAAACTTTATTTTGAAGGGATGAAATGGTTTGCAAAAGTTGGTTTATGAGAGGATCACTGTTTACATTTTGAGACAAAGGTAAATAAGGTGGAGGTGTGTATCTATTTGAGGGACAAGTGAATGGAATTCTTATAGGAGGTAAAGTGCTAGGAGATATGATGTGCGATGCCACAAAGGTACTAGGGATGCTAGCAAAAATATCTAAGGAAGGAATCACATTATTAGTAAGTTGCATTGTTATTGTGACTTGAGGATTGGTATAGGTAGGGATAGATTCAATTGTTGTGGGAGGAGGAATTTGAAGTCCTCCTTGACTTGTAACATTGTTCTAAGATAAAGGACAACTAGTGGTTGATGTAAGACATGGTCCAAAAATCTAAATTATGTTACACATAAGATAAACTCCTTCACTTTCAATCATGTGATATATGTTATCTATGGTACGGATAGTAGTGTTTGAAATGTTTTTAGTAATTATTTGATTTTGTAGGTTTGCTAAGTATTCATGAATTTGGATTATGTTTTCTTGCAAAATACTAGTAACCATTGTTTTAACATGCATCACATTACTTGAAGGTAGAGGGTTGTTAAGGGTATGGTCCATACCTAGTGAACTTGTGTCAACACTAGGAGTGAAAGAGATAGACAACCCAAGATCCATGATGATTGCGCTATCACGGGATGACATGAGTCCCAAACTTCATCTCACTATAGTAATAGCAATAGGACACAAAGTAGAAAATATTATAAAAGAGACAATCTAGGGAATTCAAGATGCAATGAACACAAGATAAATTCTCTGCTCTAATTTAGATTCTAATGAAATTAATCTAAATGTGGTTAAATAAAAGTAATACAAACTCTAGAAAATGAAACAAGAAACTAAAAATAGAAAATTGAAACAAAGAAACAAAGAATTTAATGTTGTAAAATGTAGTTTAAAATATGAAACAAGACAAAATTTCCTAAGGGGCATATAAGTCCCAAAAGAGCTTTTTTAGAGGTTTTAGTGTTGAATGACAGTCACCACATAATACCCAGAAATTAGGCAAAACCACCTATACTATGAATAAATCGCCTAAAGGGGCATATGAGTCCCGAATGAGGGTTTTTGCAGAAATTTCAAAAAATTCCAAGTGAAAGTTATGCTTTCTAGTTTGTATGATGTCTAGGCTAAGTGAAAATGTAGATTTTAAGTCAATTTCAATGATGCAAGAGACAAAAATGCAACCTAAATACACTTACACTAATGCAATATTTAGAAACCCTAGATGCCAATTAACTAATGCAAACCCTAATGCAATGTTAATTCAAGCTAGATCTAGGATGATGATGCACTCCAAATCATAATTAAGATGTTCTAAATGCAGGTTCACCAAAATGTAATTATTGAAATAGGGTGCTCCACCTTTTATGAGATGAATCACAATGAAGGGTTCCTATTTTGCTACTGTTACATTCAAGGAAACCCTAGAGATCCCAATCTGAAGATAGAAAGGGGAAAATAGATTTGCTAAAGGATGTCCTAGGGTGTGATTAGAGCCTTAAAGTGGGTTCACCACCAAGCTAGGGCTTGAAAAGACAAATGGCATGCAAGATCTAATTGTGAAACTTAATGATATGCAAAGCTCAAACAAATGACCTAGAAATGAATGCAAAATAGAATAAAAAACTAAGAGATCAGGGGTGTGCACCTAGAAATCTATAGGAGCTTGAATGTAGGTCTAAAATGCTAAAAATATTAAAATTAATGTAGACTGGGACTATTATGCCAGACTAGGTGATTTAGTCCTAGATTATGGTTTTTGGCTAGGAACAAAAATCTAAAAAGGATAAGTCCAAAACTCCTAAAAACTACAAATTTGACTGTACTAGGACTCATATGCCAGAAGTGGCATATTAGTCCAATTTGGATTTTTTAGAGAATTAGGATTTGAATCTTCTCTTCAATCTTTGACTTGTCTTCTTGACCTGGTTTCTAGATCAGAATTGTTGAGTTATGCCATGTAGGTGTCTTTTAATGTTCTTCAAAATAAGGTGACAACTTGGACAACTTTGCAACTTTAACAACTTCTTTCCAATATTGCTCCTTAGAAGGTCTTCAATATAGATCTTCAAATCACACAGTAAAGAGAGGGGAAAAAATTGCTAGTGGAAAGGGGTTTTCCTTGTTCAAACCCCATTTTATTAATCAAACCTTGTAATGAAATCAAATGAGATAAAGGAATGATGAATGAACAAAATGTAATGTTGCAATTCACCAAACCCTAGTAATAAAGTGTTGTAAACATGTATGAAGTGGTTCCAATGGATGTAGATCTTAAATATTGCTTGAATGTTATGGATCTTGAATTGGATGCTTTCTTGAATCATGAAACCCTACATCACCATTGTTAGCTAAAAAACAAACATGATGCATGATGACTTTGACATGATGCTTGATACTTGAATTATGCTCCAAAAGACTTGATAATCAACTCTTGAAGGCTCATGAATGTTCTTTTAGACACTTGAATTCTCTTATAAACTCAAATTTTCTATAAGATCACTTGATTGCTTGTTAGGATGAAAATGAGTGAAATAACCTTTTATTTATACTTGTTTTTTTTCTAAATTTGCTAAAATTACAACACTACAAGTTGACATCAGATCAAGGAAGATAAAATCTCACCAATAATTTTTATTAAATTTAATTTTGGGCCACATGAGGCTCATACGCTAGAAGTCATGTATGAGTCCCATTAGGCTAGGCTATGGGACACATTTTTCAAGAAATTCTCAAATTAATGTGAAATCAAGATCAAGGCCTCAAAACTTAGATGGGGCCCATATGACCAAGGTGGCGTATGAATCCCAAATCACTAAAAATAGGCCATACAATTGAAAAGAACTTGAATCATTATTAGATGTTGGTTTGTGTCGGGATTATCCTTAGAAAGATGCATTAAATGAGGCTTGTGGATGTAACATAAGTCTAAAAAAGGCATAAAGAATCCCAATTAATTAATAAAACCTAGATAAGTGTGAAAGTGTGGTACAACACTTTACAACACCCTAAATAAGGCACAACTAGGTCCACTTCCCCAAGACCTAATGTGAATGTGTTAAACACATTACAACACTAAATCAAGGCAACATATTAGGGAATACATTTGTTTTCATTATAGTGGAATATTAAAGAAGTATGTAAATAAGAAGATGAGGCATGAGCCACATGTGGAAGATTTTGTCAATTATTATGTAGATGAACATGAGGTAATAAATATGTCACATCAAAAGCTAACACTTAATGAGATGAGGGCTTTGTGAACTCACAATGTCCCACCTCACATAAAAGAGGATGATGAAAACAATTTGAATCCAAGATATGATGCAAATAAAATATTTGACCAGCCTCTACAAGACATAGACTACACAAAAACAAAGGTAAACTCTCTTAATGTTATAATGAAGTCAATTTTTCTAGACATAGTTATGTCAATGCAAACATACATCAAAAATGAAGGGGATTGATATCTTTTATCCCAAATATAATATCCAAAAGATAAAATATAAACCTATGAAGGATGTTGATTATGATGACTCCCTAGTAAAGAAGAGAAGAATAATTGCATCTAATGCCATAAAGATGGAAAAGGTGGAAGGTAGTGAAGAATTATCATGAGCATAAGGATTAGAATTGCTAACCTATTAGATGATAAAAATAATCATATAAGGGAAATTCCTGTTAAGTTGATAGAGAAACCACAAGTTATTAGCTAACACCTCATTCATTCTATAGGTTGAGATAGTAATTCTAGGAACAAAACAAGTAATACAAGGAATTGTGCCTATTATGCAGATGACTAGTCCTAAGGGTAAAGTTTATGAAAACCCAAGTCTTACCATCATGTCTTGTAGCTATGTTATTTTCTTATCCAACCTTTGTTAAAAAAAATAGTTCAAATATCTAGGCAAGTGGGAGGACAAAAAGAGACTTCCAAAACAAAAAAATGAGGAAGATGATATGACTATGAAAGAATTGTTCTAAGAACAAAGAAATTTGGAAGAAAATGAGGGAGTATAAGGAGAAATTGAAGAATAAGAAGATGTAGTCTCCTGGTGCAACATGAAACATCATGATTGAAAGTGGTGATAGTAAGGATGAGATGGATTATATAAGTTTTGTGGTTTTACCAAGAAGTTGGTACATTCTTTCAGGATCTTTTGAACAAGAAACAAAGGATCTAATTTTGGAAGAGGTTGTATAGATAAGTAACGCTAAGGTCTCTCATGTTCATAAAACTCGGGAAGTATCTACTCAACCCATTCTTTCTAAGATGGCCTAAGTCTAATATCTAGCTAAATAAATGAATAAAGAAGTTATTCAAGAAGGAATTCATGTTGAAACAAGTTCATAAATTGAGAACTTAACAAAATAAATCAACCTTGAGGTGAGAATATTGTAACTAGAACTAAACCAAATGTTGCTAGTGAAGAAGATGAGCAACCAGTACAATAAGCTACTCAATATGTATTAGAATAATATTTTGTAGAGGAAAATGTAGTAAGCTCAAAATCCTAAACAACAACAATAGGATATGATAATTAACCAATGTAACATAGAGGTTGTGGAAGAAAAAACTACCAATGAAGGTATCCATGATTATAAAATAACTCCTAGTGAAAATCCTATAGATGAAAGTGTGTGCAAGTGTTTTTGCCTACTTTAAAATGAAAAACTAAGAAAAATGCAACAAGGGAAAACACAAAACAAACACTCAAGATTAGGCCTAGTTGAATTCAAACAAATCACTAGAAAATATAAATTTTTACCTTGTTCAAATTGATGGTTTGGTTGGCCCTTGTTGATGCTCGATTTTCTGCTCCTTCTTGGAAAAAAATGGCATGTAACCTAGTGAAAATGGAAGCTATGAGGATGAAGAATGCAATGGTGGATATGGGTATTGAAATGGATGCAAGATTGTGGCTCAAAATTCTACAACAATGGTGGTATGAAAAAAAATGGCTAAGTATTGGCTTGAATGTGGATGATTGAGAGTGATTGGTAAGGTGGATGCTAGAGAGTGATCATCAGAATGTAGAAATTTCCACCATTTTTAGGGGAAGTGCCTCTAAAGAAATGGAGGGCTAGGATTAAGCCATGGTGGATGAGATCAAGAGCTAGGGTGAGTTGAGAACTCACAAGCCCTCACAAGTTGACATGTGGTGAATGATGTGGAAGGGAGAGGATGATGTACCTTGGGAATGGAAAAGATCTCCTCATAAAGGAGGTCCTTGTACACATGTGCCTTGAGAGGAAATGTGAGGAATTAAAAATTCCTCACAAATCCTCATGGGGATGGGAGAAGGAATTTAAAATTCCTTAAAATTCATTGGAGGAATAAATGTGAATTAAAAATTCACATAGGGAAGGGGATACCTTCTCCAAATAGAGAAAGCATTTAATGTAAGTTGACTAAGGAAACATACCATAAATGGAATGAAGATTAGATTATCTTAATTAGGCGATTAAGGTTGTACAAATGTGGGATTAGGTAGGATAATGAAGGATTAGAGGCAAGTGAGAGATTATGGAGGATGTGACCCTAATGGTGATTAGGGGTGAGCACATCTTAATCATAGATTAATTAGATTAAAGAGGATTAAAGAGGATTGTGGAGGACATGACATGAGGAGAGGGAAGAAAATGAATTAAAAATCAATTTAATTCATTTGAGCTAATGACTAAATTAAATAAATTGGCCTATTTATTTAATTTAGAGATTAACAAGGTAAGGTATTTGATTGATTAATTAAATACCTTAATGGACATTAGGATGAAGGGAAATATTAATAAAATAATAAATTATTTAATTAATATGGATAAGGCATGTAGGATAGAGGAATGCAAGGGTGAATTTGACTATATGGGAGAGGTCAAATTCAGGTGTCTACATTTTTCTCCTCTTTGAAATACTATTAGAATAATAGTGTTTTGAAGAAAAATAAAACACAAATGACTCGATAGAAGAAAAGAATGTTAAATGATGCCCGAGTATCACAGGAGAGTGAATAGGAAGGAATAATGGAGAAATATGGTAGGGTATGCCCCCTTGATAGGGCAGATGGGGAAGAAAAGGGGCCCCAAGCGACTTCTTGATATGGAGAAACAGAGGACACCACATGATAGAGCATGAAAAACCATGAGTAATAGCTTTTGAATGGAGGAAAATGGGGAAATAGGGTGCAAATGGCAGCCCTCAATAGAAAAGAGGTAAATGAATTAATCAAATGTTAATTAAGGGGTAAAATTACCCAAAAATTAAAAGGCTAAATAGGAAAAAAAGTGAAAATTATAAATAGTAAATTTAAAAATTCACTATTCACCTAATTCTCATTTGCACAGTTGGCCTTCTATGATTTGATGAGAGAGAGAGAGAGTGTGTGTGTGACGAGGATGGTTGATAGGGTGAGTGACAAGGATTTGGTTAGTGATGATGAGTTGATCGACTGAGGCGAGGAGGTGTGTCGGTACTAGCACAAGCACATGGTACCCTGCCAGGGAGGCCTTGAATCCTAACTTTATGATTTTATTTTGATTTCATGCATATGTTTTATTGTGAGATGGGTATATTAGGACGTACGAAATCACCACAGAAGGTTACATGCACCCTTCCGAAAAAGCACATTTCCCTATTCAAAAGATCAGCAAGGGAAGGGATGGGTGTGCACACTGAAGGGCCATGTGCTCTAGGAGAAGCGAAATTGCAAGATCACCTCTCTCTAATAAGGGTGAACTTGAAGGATGCAGGGGTAGGTGGGTCAGGTGATATGCAATTGCAAAATCACCTATCAAGGAAAAGGGTGAATGCAAATTCACCCAAAAGGGAAATAGGCAGATGCAAATCTACCCAAAATGGGAACAAGCGGATGAGAATCAACCTTTTAGGAAAACTGGTGAATGTGAATTCGCCATGTGGGAGGGAAGAAAGATAGAGGTGAGTGTGGACTTCCCCATGGGGGAAAGAGGCAAACACGAGTTTACCTCTAAACAAAAAAATGGAAAAATTGTGCCCAAACAAGAAAAGGGTAGGTGTGCTCGGAGAACAAGAGAACCCATGAAAAGCAACTAGAGGGGTGAACACATGACCTGAACAGGTGAATGTGTTGGAAATTTAAAAGGGGAAAACCTAACTTACATAGAGGTGAACTCCCCAAACCGGGGGAGGGGTGAAAAAGAAAAGAAAAAGGAATGAAATGTTAGAAAAACTGACTAAATGGTTGGTATGGGTGCAAAATTTTGAGACGCTGAGGACATGCAAGAGACACTCGGTAGTGTTGGATGTTTGTATGAGGGCAATGACTCCATAGGATCATGCAAAATTAGCCCAGGATAAACTACTTCATATGTTGGGATATCCCAACATCATAGCACATATACCCCTTCTGATAGCATCGATGGAGTGATGTAGCTCAGAGACCTCCACATTCCATCTCTCGATAGGGGAGATAACGGTGACTTGTGCAGGAGCACCAATCCATTTTAATGGTTTTTCTTTAGTTGTCTCATGAAGAGTTGATTCTAGGTTGTTTGGGTATAGGTAGATTTTAATGTTTGAGTTCAAATAAGGTCTAATGTGAGACCATTTTGATGTAATTGGAAAACTTGAGTATCTTTTGGGTCCATATTGTAAAAATTGTAAATCGTGTTGAAAACTTGTCAAGTTTGAAAAAAGTTACCAAGGTAGGTGAATTGTCATTTTCTTGTGTGAGGTCATTTTATTATATTAAATAAGGTCATCTTGACCATTTCTTGATGTAATGGGTCTATTAGGAGTCTACGAGAGTCAAATTGCAAATATGTAAAAAGTTGTCAACATAAACTTGCAAAAAAAATGTAAAATTTGTAAGGCTTAGAAGCCCAATGGTCATAGGTTTCAAATATCACTTTTGTACAGTTGTGGAAGTTGCATGTGGAGGGAAAAAAATTTAAATATGGAGGTATCTCATTGTAAAATATCTCTAGAAGGTTTTGAAGGAGAAATTTAATAAAAACATCTCAGTTTTACTATGTTTTCTATACATTCTCATTGTTTTCTGCCTATGTACAGCCCGTACCATTGAATCTTGTCTAAAAATTTGTTAGAATTCATTGGAGGCTACAATCATATTTAATTTGATTCCATTCTAAAGAAGTTTCATCAAGTGTAAAGATTTTTGTGGCCAAATTTCTGACAGTAGGTTTGCATACCCAGATTTAAGGGCTTTGAGAGAAAAATGTCTTTTTAAGCCTTTCCACCCACTATTTTCTTCTATGACTCGATGGAAAGGCTCATTATAGAATTTTTTAGATGTGTGTAGGGTCTTTTGGGGCAAGGAAGATGATTGATGGTGTTTTATGTTGTTGTCTTAAAGGAATTTGTGTCAATTTTGCATGAACATGAAGGTTTTGGCCAAGGGTTTGATGAAATAAAAGAGGGTAGTGATATTTCTTAACATTTTAAGCTTTATTAGGGTCATTCAAGGGTGTTTGAGTTGGTGGTAAGGTCTAGTAGATTCTGTAAGTAGGGTATTCAATAAACCTTAGGGTAAATTGGGAAAAGAGAGGGTTTTAAAGTTTGGGATGTTGCAAGGCCCTACTTGCCCTAAAGGTTGTGGTTTTGGTGATTTATTAGTTGGAGAGTGTTACCCAATTGATTTTTGGGTGAAAGATAAATTTTCAATTGCACCTCCTTAGTAAAACTGACATAATTGGGGTCTTGGACAGTGTTATTTCAAGCTTTTGTGAAAGTTGATACAAAGGAGTTTAAGGAAGGTTTGATGCATGTTGTAGAAGGATTAAATGGGTGCTTAAATTGATGGTTTGTTGTAGGGGTTCTTAAGGGAATCTGAGAGTTAAGTTGGGAAAATTAGGTTTGTAGACCTACAAGGGTGATTAGGTGAAAAGTTGTGAATGAGCCAAAAGTGAGTTTTGAAAGAAGGAAGGTCGTTTAGAATCCTTTGTATTGTGAAAGTGAGTTGTTTTCCAACCTAGGTTGCTACCAGTTGGTATCAAATCAAAGCCCGAGTAGATCTCTTGAGGGAGAAGGTTAAAGGTTTTTGTGCAAGGAAAAGGTGAAATTGGAGGAATAAAAAATGCCTCCTAAAGGAAGCATTGTTGTTAGGAAGATTGATTGGTAGGTTAGAGAATTAGAAGCCTTGAAAAGGGAGATGGCTGCATTGAAGTCTAAAACTCGGGTTGATATGGATGAGAGTGATTTTGAAGAGGAAGAAACCTCTAGTGAAGAGGAAGAGTTGGATCTAGAGGATGTGAGGATGTTGAAGCTTTTGAAGCCTATGAAAGGTGATGAACATGGAAAAATGGACTTGCCTATGTATGGGGGTAAACTAGATGGTGAAGAGCTCTTGGACTATATAGGGGCCATGGAGAATTACTTTGAAAGCGAGGAGGTAGATGAAGAACACAAAGTGAAGATGGAAAAAACCAAGTTGAAAGGACATGCTTTGTTGTGGTGGAATTTTGTGCAAGAAGAAAGGAAAAAAATGGGAAGGCTAAGATCACTTCTTGGGAGAGAATGAAGGAAAAAATCAAAGGTAAGTTCCTTCCAAATGATTACAATGTTCAATTGCTTAAAATACTTCAAAATATTAGGAAAAAGGACTTAGATGTGCAAGGATACACCGAGGAGTTCTATAGGTTAATAATAAGAACAAAGCATGAGGAATATGAGGAAGAAAGAGTGGCAAGGTATCTTAATGGTCTAAGGTATAATATACAAGATGAAATCAATTTGATGACACCAAATACAATAGAAGAATGTTTTCAAATGGCTATAAGGGCTAAAAAGAAAGTGAAGAGAAGATGAGAAAAGGAAACAAGAGGAAGAGGAAGTACTTCTAGGGGAAGAGGTACTTTTTCTACACCAAAATAGTCCAAAGAAGATCAAGAAGATGTTGGTAAAGGTAAAGAAGAAGTGGTTGAATCTAGAGGTGGATGGAGAGGTGGAAGAACAAGCTTTAGAGGCATAAATACTATTCAAGGAAGTGGTCCAAATGTGTTTTTAGGAAGGTGTTATAATTGTGGTGAGTTTGGGCATCCATCTTTTAAGTGTCTTGATAAGTTTGGTGTTACTTCTAGTGGGGGTGAGAGAAAAGGTGAAAAGAGGGTTCAAATTGTGCAAGAAGATGAAGAGGAAAGTGTCAATTCTCCAAGTCATAATTATGTTCCTAAAGTTGGTAAGAGTTTGATACTACAAAGAAAAATTTTGAATGCCTCCAAGGAGAAAGAACCATTGCAAAGGAGAATTTTTTTCAAGACCACCTACAAGAGAAAAGGTAAAGTATGCAAGTTAGTAATAGATTCAGGCTCCACTGACAATATAGTATCAAAGGAAATGGTAGATAAGTTGAGTTTGGTAAAATTTCCTCATCAAACACCCTATAAGGTGTCATGGTTAAATGATGATTAGTGACTTCTATTCAATGAGCAGGCTTTAGTATAATTTTAGATTGGAGGATACAAAAATAGTGTACTTTGTGATGTTCTACCAATGCAATGTTGGCATTTATTGCTTGGAAGGCCATGGGAATTTGATAAATGTGTTGTGTATGATGGATTGGATAATACATACCAGATTGTGCATGAAGGGAACTCATTTACTTTACATCCATTGCAAGAAGAAGATAAGGAGCAGATAAGGGTAGTAAAGGTAATCATGATGGGTAATAAGGAGTATGTGTAAATTGGAGAAACTAAGAATGATATGTTAGCAGCCATGAAAAAGGTATTGAAAGGTGATGCATAGTTGGAAGGGAAGAATAATGAGGAGAATAAGATGTAGATTTATCTAGAGAAGGTTAATGGTGAATTTATGGAGCAAGATGGGTTGAGGAAAGATGATCAATTCTGATTGGGGAAATGTTGTGTCCTATATGGGGTGCAAAATTTAAGGGACAGTCAAGCCTTGTTGAGGAAAAGGCTCCTAAGACTGATAATGCAATGGTTTGTAGGTCTTAAAATGAAAGGATTTTGAGAATAGTGAGTTTGATGCCTGAATTCAAGGCAAAGGAAGGAGTGAGACAAGTAGGAAAGAAAGGAAAAAGTTATGAAGATAATTATGTTGCATGGATAAGGTAGAGGGAAGTTGATGTAGGTCATATATCAGTCACAAATGGAAGGGAGGTCAGAGGATGTTTAAAAAAACAAGGGTAGCATTATCTAGTTGACCATGGGCTTAAGGATAGTAAGCATAAATCAATTTTTCTAAATTTTACAGTCAAGGTATATTTTGTAGGTCAAAGAGAGGAATTTTTCAAAGGAAGAACAATTGAAGATCAGTTTCCAGAGACATGGAAACCTTTTAGGCAATGTGTATGGTGTAGGAGCACCAATCCATTTTAATGTATTTTCTTTAGTTGTCTCATGAAGATTTGAGTCTAGGTTGTTTAGGTATAGGTAGCTTTGAATGTTTGAGTTCAAATAAGGTCTAATGTGAGAAAATTTTGATGTAATTGGAAAACTTGAGTATCTTTTGGGTCCATATTGTTAAAGTTGTAAATCATGTTGAAAAGTTGTCAAGTTTGAAAAAAATTTCCAAGTTAGGTGAATTGTCATTTTCTTGTGTGAGGTCATGTTCTTAGATTAAATAAGGTAATAATTACCATTTCTTGATGTAATGGGTCTATTAGGAGTCTAGGAGAGTCAAATTGCAAATATTGCAAAAATATGTAAAAAGTTGTCAACATAAACTTGCAAAAAAAAGCAAAATTTGTAAAGGCTTAGAAGCCCAATGGCCATAGGTTTCAAAAATCAGTTTTGTATGATTGTGGAAGTTGTATGTGGAGGGGAAAAAGTTTAAATATGGAGGGATTTTTTTGTAAAATCTCTCTAGAAGTTTTTGAAGGAGAAATTCAATAAAAACATCTCAGTTTTACCATGTTTTCTAAACATTCTCATTGTTTTCTACTTGTGTATGGCTCGTATTGTTGAATCTTGTCACAAATTTTGTTATAATTCATTGGAGGCTAGAATTAGATTTAATTTGATTCCATTCTAAAGAATTTTCATCAAGTGTAAAGCTTTTTGTGGCCAAATTTCTGATAGTGGGTCTGCATACCCAGATTTAAGGGCTTTGAGAGAAAAAAATGTCTTTTTAAGCCTTTCCACCCACTGTTTTCTTATGTGAATCAGTGGAAAGGATCATTATAGCATGAATTATATGCGTGTAGGGTCTGTTGGTGCAGTGTAGATGAGTGATGGTGTTTTATGTTGTCCTAAACGATTTTGTGTCAATTTTGCATGAAAATGAGGGTTTTGGCCTAGGGTTTGATGAAATCGGAGAGGAAAATGATTTTTATTGACATTTTAAGTTTTTGCAAGGTTATTCAGGGTTGTTTGAGTTGGTGGTAAGGTCTGGTACAGTTTGGAAGTAGGTTATTCAATAAACCCTAGGGTAAATTGGGAAAAGAGAAGGTTTTTGAGTTTGGGATGTTGTAGGGCCCTACTCGCTCTAAAGGTTGTGGTTTTGGTGATTTATCGAGCTAGAGAGTGTTCTCTAATTGAGTTTTGGGTGAGAGAGAAATTTTAAAGTGCACCTCCTTTGTAAAACTGACCTAATTAGGGTCTTGGACAACATTATTTCAAGCTTTTGTGAATGTTGATCCAAAGGATTTTATGGAGGGTTTGATGCATGTTGTAGAATGCTTAAATGGGTGCTTAAATTGATGGTTTTTTATAGGGGTTGTTAAGGGAATCTAAGAATTAAGTTGGGAAAATTGGGTCTATAGACCTACAGGGTGACTAGGTGAAAAGTTGTGAATGAGCCAACAGTGAGTTTTGAGAGAAGGGAGGTGGTTTAGAATCATTTGTATTGTGAAAGTGAGTTACATGCCAACCTAGGTTGCTATCAGTGACACTAGAGGATGTATGGAGGATCCTACACTTTCCCATCTAAGGGAATTTGTTTAGCACTATGCCATGACGATCAGTGGATAGGATCGTGCGAGCATGGTTTGGACCAAGTGACCTTCCCATCTGAGGGAAGGAGTTAGATATTGATGCATGTTTGGGACTTGATATGGTGGTGTTTCCTTTGTACCTATGCAACCTTATCAGTAGGATCCTCCTACCAAATAGGAGTGGACATTTCTTTAGCCTCAAGATGATTAAGGTGGTCTGACACATAGTGGAGAGATGCGAGGGAGAGTATGCATTGGGGGGTGTGCATGTTGGAATAATTGTACTGAGACATGCACATCATATACTATAGATGCTTTCCTTAAGCATTACACACATGATAGTACTTCAAGTCTAGGCCTGGGAGCATATTTGGATAGTGAGGCCAGACATATTGATCACCAAAGTGCAAGATGAGACACTGCCAGTAGCATATTGGTGGGGAAATGAGTATGGTTGGAGATTACATTATCAAGAGGTAGGGAGTTTGGAGGAGTGGTGGAGGAGACTAGATGGATTGAGCAAGGAGGATATTACATGGAGGTCGTACTTAGGATGACAATTTTTGGGGTGGTAGGATGATGATAGGAGATGGAGGAGCTACTTTTTCTCAGTGTGTTATTTGATCAGTCAAGATCCTTTTATTATTGAGCTACATAGAACTAATAGGGAAACCTGGTAGTATAGAGTACATCAGGACATCCCTGTAGGACCACATATATTCAGACAAGTCAATCATGAGTCTAGGGCAATATGGGGTGGGAAGATCACCATGGAGTTTGCTCGATAGATGTGGGATGCAGTGTCAATGACACAATTTCCATGGAGGGGAGAACTGACTAATGTAGGTAAAATAGTATGGTATTATGTGGTGGAAGGATCATAAGCTAGGGAAGATTACCATAGTAGATCCAATCATCGGTGCTCTAGGGTTTGAATTAGATGACAAGATGGAGATGGCTAGGCCACATAGGAGAGGAGGAAATGTTGAGATGGAGGAGGTTGGGGAGGAGGAGCAGGTGATGGAGGTGGATGCTCCTATAGTAGGGCCATTATCCATGGTACATTACATACCACAAATACAAGAGGACCTGGTTGTGCTACTGACAGGAGCTCTAGCTTGGCTAGGTATAGCAAAGCATAGGTTATAGGAGTCAGGGGCAGATAGAGACAAATTGTAAATGGAGGTGGGGAAACTTTAGGTTGAGGTGGAGCGACTATAGGGTGTACAGGGAGAGGGAGATAGAGCCTTCGGGCAATTGGTGGATGAGTGAGGAGATTACAGGAGGAAGAGATAGAGAGAGATGATATGTGGAGGCTATTGGGGGAGTTGTAGGGAGGGTTGGAGATGTAGAGAGAGATGAGGCTCAAGATAGAGCATAGTGTGTAGAGACAGCATTGGGAGATGTGGGGGGATTGTTGGAGAGGGTTGAGGGAGCAGAGGGGTAGGTACAGACTCTGCAGGGAGAGATAGATGAGGTAGTAGGGAGGATATCTCAGTTAGAGGGATAGGTTGAGTAAATGAGGATGTCCTATGAGGCATGGGAGGCTGAGAGATGGAAGATCACTCAGCAGAGGGATAAGTACCACATAGAGTAGGATGTGGGCATAGGATATGTAGTAGGAGAGGCTAACACGAGGACACATGAATCATATTATGTGCTTGCTTACCTTTAGGTCATCCTAGATCCTACACAAAGGGTGCCACCATACATTAGAACAGTGGCGTAGGAACCAACACCCTCCCGGTCAGATCAAATACATACTAGAGGGTACAACTAGTATAGAGAGGCTCCTCCTCATAGCCATGGTTCAAGGTTAGACTCCCCTTAGAGGTCATATCTAGGGATATGTAGATAGTAGATGATGGATATACAAGATCACAATTTTGATAGGTGTAGAGTGGATGTACAGTATAGGCAGACAAAGACTATAGATTCATTTTGTACAGATTGGATAGATGCATGCATTCATTTATTCTTTCATTCTTTATTCATTTAGGACACCATGATGTGTTAGATGTAGTCTATGTATTTGATTATTCACCCCTAATTGTACCATTATTTGATGGAATTTCATGGACTCTATGATGGACTGGTTATTATGGACTTTTATGATCTTTTATTATGGACCTAGGATGGACTATGTGATGGACATTATATTTTTTGATATATGTGTGTGTGTGTGTGTGTGTGATGTGATGGATAGTGATGATTCCATATGATTATTATATGATGGAATGGATGTTTATTATGCTCATGTGTATGATAGTTATGATTATGATGTATTCATGTGATTATGATGATTTATGTTTATGTCGATGTGAACTATATGGATTATATGTATTATGTCTAACTCCTTTGGATGCAGGATGTGAATCATGATTAATGATATCATGATATATGCTATGTATTTTTGGCATATGGATTCTAATTTTTTCATTGATGTCAAAGGGGTAGAGAGTGTAGTGAAAAATTCCTTGACATTCTAAGGGGGAGGAGTGTTTGAAAAGAAGTTGTGTTTTGAAATTTTGAACTTTGGCATAGTACTTACTGGTTTTGACACTTAGTCATTTTTCACGAAGTGTTTCCATCAATGCCAAAGAGGGAGATTGCTGTCATATGGCTTCTAGTGTTGTCATTGATGGAAACTGAAGTCATTATTTTGGTCCACAGATTAGAATTTGTTCATACTGACAGATAAAGTAGAGAACAAAGTGTTATCGGCAGAAAGTAGGAAGAATAGGGTATTTGGGTAGTATGTCAATCTGTATGCTTCACCAGATCATCATTTTGAGTTGTGGATTCCTAGGATAGGTTTTTAGGCATATATATTATCTTACTATTAAGTTTTGTGGTGTTGCATTAATTGGTATATGAGTAAGGAGATCCAGCAAGATTTTTTTCTATTTATTTGCTCATTATGGCCAACTTAATGAATGTGGCGTGTTACAAATGTATAAGGAATAATTATTTAAATGATTTTATGTTCAAGCATTTTTTTTTGGGTCCAAGCTATGTTGTGGCTGACTTGTATGGTTGTGCATAAAAAATTGTTCATGATGTGATCCGACACATGGAGAATTTTTTTTTTGAATCCGACTTGTAAAGATAAGATCTTTTGTTGTGGATATATATAAGTGATCAATTATATATTTTTTGTGTGTAAGAGGTGTGTGAAAGGTGTTTTGAAGTGTGTTTCAATCATTAGAAGAGTGATTAGGCGATTATGTATAGTTTCACTTGTGCATGAAATATTTTGTGAAGCGAGTAGAGTAGAGAAGAATTGCAGAATTAGTCAAAAGGATAGAAGATCACTACTGAGCTTAACTGGAACTAAAATCAAGCATTTTTTAGATGCTATTCTCTTGGTTCATTTTCTTAGATCTAATCCAAATCATTGTAAGGAAGTGTGCCTCTATATTTTGAGCAGTGAGCTCTAGGCAGTGTGCCTGAATGCAAGTGCATTCCCATTTTGTAATCTTTCTTTTTGGTATACTCAGATTATATTGTGGATTGGCCATCCACCATGGTTTTTCCCCTAACAAGGTTTCCACATAAAAATCCTGGTGTTATGGTGTTGTGATTTTTTTCTTTCTGTTCATGCATATTTCTTTTGTTGAATGCTTAAGTGAGTTAAAGATCAGAACATTAAACTTAATTTTTGCACAACACTAATTCACCCCCCCTCTCAGTGTTGCTTTTTTCCAAGATGGATGTGATACTAATGGTGTGTGATGCAAGTGGAGATGATAGTATGATCATGATGTATGCATATATGATCATGTTATGGATGGATGGGATAAAAGGCAACACATGCAATGGAATGAACTAATATGTTTAGAATAATAACTCTAATCAATTAAAAATAATAATGCAATGAGAAGATAATGGAATGGAATGATCTTAAGATGCTTAGAATAATGAATCTAGATTAACCTAAACAACTTAAAAATGATAATGAAGATGCAATAATGAAATGGACTTAAGATTCTTAGAATAACTAATCTATATTAATCTAAACAACTTAAATTGGATATGAAATGATAATGCAATGGATAATGAGATGAAAATGGAATGGAATAAGATGCTTAGAATAACCAATCTAGATTCATCTAAAAAACTTAAAAATGATTATGAATATGATAATGCAATGGATAATGAAAATGAACTTAAGATGCTTAGAATAACCAATCTAGATTAATCTAAACAACTTAAGAGGATAATGAAAAAGATAATGTAATGGACCTAAGATGATAATGAACATGCATAGCGAGATGGATGATGATGGGTGTGATAGTGCACCTATCAAAAACCATTGGAATCCTAGTAGGAAGAATAGATGGGAGAAGAACATTTGCACAACCAAAATCACTAACCATAGGCTACGGGAAGAACAGATGGGGATAGATGCAATGCAATGGGATGATAAATGAAATGAAAACCTAATGCCATTTTTCCATATTAGGAGCACTGATTTTTTCTATATCATAGGACATGATATGCTAGGGTAAGAAGAACCATGGCCAACCCATTTCTAATGCATAAAAAAAAAACAACAAACAGGAAGGCTATCCCAACACCCCAAAGCTACAAGGGCTTTGATTAGGCTAGGTATTGGGATAACCACAAGCACAAAGGATTCCCCAGCATAACACAAGACCACATGGATCTTGATGGGTACTACATGGGACAACCAAGAAGACAAGATCACACATAATCAAGATATTCCCCTATGTTTACCTGTCAAAGTGCACCATGATAAGATGGATCATGGCAACCCTAACAAGGTTTAATAAGAACCTCAAATGATAAAAAAAATACCAGAAACATTAAGAGATCACAACATATTTCAAATGTCCTTTACCATAGGATCAAAAGGGTGGATAGGATTGATGTAGTCTAATTTAGGAAGGATACATCCTATTAAGACCAAAGATGGAGGATAGATTAGGTGATCATCATGACTCAAGATACTGGAAACCAATTGAACCTCATGATACTAATGGATTTTTTTGGTTAGGAACTAGCTGAATAAGGACACACTTGAGGACACAACATGACACAAAGACACACCCTAAAGGCCTAGGGGCACAAGGGATTATCAAAGATTAGCCTTGCCTACATGAAAGCATAGAGCCCTCGTAGTTTGATAAAATGACCATGGATAAAAGTGGAAAGAGGACAATGAATATATTGATGGATGACAAAGACAGGACAAAAAAATGTCATGGGGGCTGATCAAATGATTAGCCTTGCCTGCATGAAAGTGCAGGGCCCTCATAATTTGAAAAAATGACCATGGATAAAAATAGAAAGAGAATAATGAAGACATTGATTGCTAACAAATAAAGGACAAAAAAATTCCCTGAGGACTAATCAAATGATTAGCCTTGCCTATGTGAAAGTGCAGGGGAAATATAGTTTAAAAAAATGGACAAAAGATGACATGAGACCTAGTGATGACCAACATGATGAAGGACCCTAGATGAGGACACAAAACCAACAAATGAAACTGACATACATACGATGAAAATCTCATATTCAAGATAAAAGCTCAAGATTTGGGATAGTAAATTTGAATTTTCCAATGCTCAATCAAAATCTACCAAGCGATGGATGATAGGATTTCAATGGGAGGATGGGTATGATAGGATGTGAGGATAGGATATGCCGATAAGACAGATGGGAGAATAAGGAAAATAGGACACAAGGTAGATAATGATTAATCCCTCTATGAATGGTGCCCATTGATAGATTATCCAATGCGTCACCTAGGGTAGTTTTCACCATAGGATGGATTATTTCTCTTTACTATTTTTGGAATTTTTTTACTTTTTTTTTGTTATTTTGCTGATTTTTTACTTTTTTTGGTATTTTTCAAGGTAGCATAACCCAACTTACCTAGGTGTAGAGCTTCTTTAGATGCATGATGTTGATAAACTCTTCTAAGGGTTCCCCCTCAGGGGTTGCAAGTCGATATGCCCCAGAACAATATTTTTCTATGACAAGATATGGACCCAACCAATTTTCCTCGAACTTTCCTTTCTTTTCTCTATCTTGTTGGGTACGTTGATTCTCCTTCAAGACTAAATCACCAACGTTGAATTGGTGGGGACAAACCCTCTTGTTATAGCTTCTCCTAAGATTATGCTAATATTCTTGGAGATTATTCTAGTCCTTGATGCATTTTTCATCCAGGAGTTTAGTTGACTTAACTGACCGACCCAAGCATCTTCATCACTGATGAGATTCTTCAGAGAAATTTAAAGTGATTGGATCTCGACCTCAATCAGCAAGATAGAATTGAAACCATAAACAAGGGAGTATGGAGTAGGGCTAGTGGGTGTGCGGTATGCTCAAAGGGTAGGATTGAGATGGAGGTTCCAATCTCGACCAGTGTTATTGACCACCTTTTTAAGGATTTTGATAAGAGCTTTGTTGGTCGCTTCAACTTGGCAATTACCTTGAGGGTAATAGGGGGTTGAAGAATGATGTTGGATATGGTATGTCTTACAAAGGGCTTTCATATACTAGTTTTTGAATGGCTTACCATTGTTAGTGATGATAGTGGAGGGGATACCATATGTACAAAAGATATGGTAAAGGATAAATTTGGAGATCTGAATACCAATGATTTGGGAGAGTGGAATTGCTTCCACCCACTTAGTAAATTATTCAATGGTGGTGATGATGAAGGTATGGCCATCAGATGATGGAAGGTAAATCTTGTCAATTAAGTTGAAACCCCATTGTGAAAAAGGCCAAGGTGCAATGATAGGCTACAAATATTATGCAAGAGCATGGATGAGATTTGCATGTTGTTGACAAGGTATGCATTTCTTCATAAACTCACAAGCGGCATGCTCCATGGTGGGCCAATAATATCCTAATCTTAGAGCCTTCTTTATTCAGGTCATTCCATTAGAATGAGACCCACAGACACCATTATGCACCTTGTTTAATGCAACATGGGATTATGATTCATTGAGACACTGAAGGAGAGTGCCATCATACCCTCTATGATAAAGTGTATCTCCTACGATGGTATAACGAGAAGTGCATTGGATAAATTATTTACATTGATTTTAGGTAAGGTTGGGTGGTAGGATGTTTTCATGGAGAAAAGCATAAATGTCATGATACGAGGGTGATTCAAGACCTACAATATTGCACACCATCTCATTGTCAGGAACATTGTATGCTGGGATTAATAGTTGCTCGATAAGAAACTCACAATACATTCAATCTTTAGGCATGATGATGAGAGAACCAATTGTAGCCATAGCATCTATTTCCTTGTTCTAGACTCTAGGAATCTGCTCAAACTAGATGTAGGTGAAATATTTCTTGAAGTCATCTAGCATGCATTTGTAGGGTAAAATCTTATCATCCTTGGTTTGAAATTAATCATTGACATGTTTGATTATCAGTTGAGAATCATCAAAGACACATAGATGAGTGATATTCCATTGGATTATGATTCTTAGACCAATGATTAGAGCTTCATATTCGACAATGTTGTTAGTGCATAGAAATGCTAGTCTAAATGACTTTGGAATATAATCACCTTGAGGAGTGAATAAGAGGACACCTACACCAGCTCTATTATGAGTATATGACCCATCAAAATAAAGTGTCCATGTATCTAATTCTAAAACTATAAGGACCCCTTCATTAGGAAAATTTTCTACTAATGGATATGCATCCACCAAAGGAGAATTGACCAATTGATTTTCTATCACTTGTCCCTTGATTGCTTTAAGATCCACATATTCTATGTCAAGCTTGCTTAGCAACATAACCCACTTGGCCATACAGCTAGTTAATGATGTTCTAGATAACATATACTTGAGTGCGTCAACTTTTGATATTAGCTTGATAAGATGACTAAGCATATAATGGCATAGTTTTTGTGAATTGAAAAACAACTGTTAAGCAATATTTTTCCATGGGGGAATAGTTGAGTTCATAACCCACAAGCGTTCAACTGATGTAGTAGATTGCACATTCCTTGGAGAACTCATCATGATGTTCCTGCAATTCCCCTAATGTGACTGATGTGGCTAAGATATATCGTAGGAGTGCTCTACCTAGAATGGGAGGCATTAAAATGGGTGGATTAGCTAGGTATTCCTTGATCTTGTCAAATCCTTGCTGACACTTTGGATCCCACTTGAAGGTGATGTCTTTGTGTAAGAGATGTATGAAGGATTAACATTTATCAGTAAGTTAAGCTATGAAGTTCCTAATAGACTATAGCTTTCCTTGTAGACTTCTTAATTGTTTGAGATTGTGTGGTGGGGGAATTTTCATTATTTCTTTGACTTTCACTAGATCCACTTCAATGCCCCTTCTAGATACTATTAAGCCTAATATTTTACTAGATGTGATGCCAAACACACACTTTTTTTGAATCAAGCGCATCTTATATTTATTTAACTACTCAAAGATTTTCTTTAGGATCATGGGATGCTCTTCTCTTGTCTTGGACTTCCCTAGTAAATCACCAACACAATCTTCCATTATGATATGGATGAGGTAATGGAAGATGACATTCATCGCATGTTGATAGGTTTCCCTCACATTTATAACACCAAAGAGCATGACATTGTAGGATAAAGTTCCCCATGGAGTGATGAAGGCAGTCTTATCCTAGTCTTTAGGTGCAATTCTAATTTGATTGTAGCCAGAAAAACCATCCATGAGGGATAGCATAGCCTATCCTACTGTAAGAGCTACCAACATATCAATGTTTGGAAGCGAGAAATCATCCTTTGGGAAAGCTTTGTTAAGATCCCAAAAAAGTGTACAAATTATGATGTTCTCATTTGGTTTAGCCATAGGCACTATGTTGGATATCTAATCGGAGTAGTCACTAGGTCTGGTGAATCCAACCTCTAATAGTTTTTACAGGTCTTTCACGACAAGTAGGGCCACTTGGGGATGCATTTTTCTAATCTTCTACTTAACTGGTTTTGCATCTAGATGGACATCAAGGTAGTGTACAACCAATATGAGATCTAATCTTGGAATATCTAAATAATTCCATGTGAATTTGATGATCCCTTCCTTTAGCAGGTTGAAAATGATGGGATACTCTTCCTCTAACGATGACTTGCCCACATAAGTGATTTTCGGATCCTCTTCTGTTCCCAGATTATCTTCAATCATGATGGAAGATCATTTGAATAAATGATTTCTAACAGGGGGAAGAATAAAATCCCCATCCTATAGCACCTCATTGAGGTTTTCACTATTGGATACACTGTTTATTTTTACTTTTAATGAGTCAAGAAGTTCCTTGGGGAGGTTTTCACTAGGTGAATTTTTTTTTGTTTCTTTTTTCTTTTTTAGTTAGGGTGTTCATCTTCCCCCAATCCCATGAGATGTACATAAGTGTTCACTAAAGGAAATATGTCTATAGGTGTGCTACCTCATAAATCCCAATAAATAAGGTTGGGGTGGCAGAGGGAAAGGCTAGAAAAGATTGATGTGGAATCAAAGAGGCAAGGGAGATCTACATCATTGTATGAGAGTATGATGGCTTCTTCTTCTGGTATGTCATCATTATCTGAATTGAAATTATCCAAGGTGCTAGTGAATGGTGTGGGACCTTTCTTATTTTGTCATAACCTAAGCCCAAATTTCTAGGTCACACAAGTGTCTCAATAGGCTACAATCTTCCATGTTCATCTACACTGATTCCTCCCCCTTGATAATTGTATTTTTCTACCAACTTTCATGCATAGGGATAAACCTCTTGGAAGTATTCAATAAGAGGAGGTAATGGATCAGGTTATTCCCTATATATCCATCAACTGATGTCATCATCTACCTGATCTTGTTGTGTTCCTAGGAACCGGAAAGTGGTAGAACCCATGCTCTTAGAGCTAAGAGTTTTTGTCTTCACTTATTCCTTTGGTGTAGACTAAGAAGGTTGACCATAGGTGTGATGAGATGGAGGCATGGTTACCACATTAAGAGTCATGCACATATCATATTCACCATATACTTTATCAATGATCTAGACATTGGTAATGGTGGATTTAGATGCAGTGGATGGAGTGGATCATGTGGTGGATGATGAATTGGAGGATGGATTGGATAATGATGCTTGAGGTGCCCCCACTTTGACTCTTGGACAATATTAGGAGTGGGGGAAGGAAGATAATAGAGCATAAAATTACTCAAAGGGTTGAAGGTCTACATGGATAGTTACTTCAACTCCATTGTATGGAAATTTCAAGCATTGGTGGTAGATGGATGGAACGGTGGTGTAGGTGCACCAAGCAAATAAACTTTGCAATAGGAGGTCAATTTTTTAAACTCTAGGTGTTATGGTATTTTGGAAATAGAAAAGGTATATTTACACTGAATAAGGTCTATTGAGACCATTTTCATGTATGTTGAGTCAGTTTTGAGTCATTTGAGTTAAAATATAAAATGTTGCAAAAATGTAAAAAGTTGTCAAAGCAAAAAAAATTATAAAAATGCAACTTTTAGGAATGTGAAAGGTTATGTATTTAAAAAGGAAGTTATAGGCATTAGGATGGCTAGTTTTGAATGGAATAATTATTTAAATCCTTAAAAGGGCTCAAGCAGGTGTTGTTCAAGATGGTATTGAAGTTCCAATATCAAATACAACATTTATTTCTATAATTTCACTGTATTTTTGAACTTCTCAGGATCTGTACAACCCGTACAATTTGTGATATGCTTTGAATTTCATTGTATTCTATAGAAGCATATTTTAACTCTCATTTGAGTCAAGTTTTAGTGTCTTTTGTTAATATTTGAGGGAGATCTCTTTAATTTTCTGAAACTGACTGTAAAAGGCCAGTGAGGGCTCTATTTGGGGTTTAAATAATTTTTTAGTCATTCCACCTACTTTCATGGCCTATATCTTGGTGGAATGACTTGTAACATGCTAGGTTATATTTTCTTATGGTTTTGAAGGTAGAGGTGACAAGCTGTTGGGATTTGGGTGATGCCCTAGGGCAAAATTACATTGTTTTCATGTGAAAATGGGATGTTAAGGTAGGGTTTTGGAAAAAAAGTGATGGAAATGTCTATTTAATGGATTTTTGAGTTTTTGCATACCATTTTTTATTTTTTGGTGGAATTGGTTTGATTAAATTAGCCTGAGTGATAGGAGATTGAATAAACCCTTGTCTTTTTACATGTAAAGTGAGGGTTTGGTGGTATAGTGTCTTAGATGTCATAATTTTGAGAAAGGATGGTGGAATTTGTTGTTTTGTAACACAATTAGTGACTTTCAATTGAGATTTGGTGAAAAATTGGTGTTTAGGAGGCACCTCCTTTGTAAAAGAGGGCTATTTGGTGGCCTTAAAATAGGGGTAGTTTATTGGTTTTCAATATTGTCTCAAAGAAACCTCATGGAGTTTTTTAATATGTTGTGTTATCTCATGAAGTGAATCTTATAAGGTGTTTTGGAGGTCTTTGTATTTCCTTCTCTAAAAGATATTCAGAAAAAGTGGTTTTGGAGGGCTACAAGCCTCTAGGAGTGTGTTGGCAAAAGGTTGAGTGGATAGTGTTGTAAGGGTTGGTGATAGGGAGGCTGCAGGAAGCAATCACAGATTCTTGGAGGTTGCAAGAATCAATCACACTATTTTCAGGTGCTGCACGAAGCAATCACAGATTCCTGCACTAGGCCTTGTCATAGACCTCCTTGGTGAAATTTTTGTTCCTCCCTAACCTATAGGAACTCTACCTTGTCTAAGTTCCCATGGTTCTCCTACCAACCTCACTATCTTGTCAAGTTTGCAACTACCAAGCCAAATCTTGGTGCTATGACTCCTTTCTTCCTTAGCCTTTTATGCATTCAAAAGACTAATTCTTCCTCAATACATGAATGAATCTTGCAAAGGTGAGGGAATTTTTTCCAAAGCTCCTAAAAAACCTCCTGGGGTTCCTAAAACTTCACTTAGACTCCAACCTACCAACACTTGCATGAAGCCTATTCCATAGGTTTAGCCTTGAGCCCCTATTTGGTCTCTGAACAGGGTTAAATTGCTTTTGCTTCCTAAACCCACCAAAGAAACATGGTTCTTGGCTTAGGAAATGTGTTTCCCCTACCTAAACCTTCAATATTTCTAGGGTCTTGGCTCTGTCCAGGCCGTACTCTACCCTCATGCAAACTCTGCCCAGAAAACTAGGGTTTCTAACTGTTCAGAACCAGTTTTAGGAATGGTGAAAATTTCTCCTCCTAAACGGATTATTAGGCTTTCCTCCTTGGCACCATACATGGCCAAGACCTTCCCCTAAATTCTCCAAAAATAATTTTTTGAAAACCTTTTCTCCCCTGCAATTTATCAACGCTGTTCTGCAGCCTTTCCTAGTTGGGTCCTCACTGGCTCGCCTAGGGCAAGGCTTTTCTCATAGCTCCTACAACCAAAGAAAACCTAACACCTACCACTAAAATATGTATAGAGATGGAGCTTGACCATGTTCCCAACAATTCCATACTTCCTGGTATGAAGGGAATGCAGCCTAGAACTCCATTTTTACACAGTTCCAGTCAAAACAGAAATAAGGAAATAAAACACAAAATTTACAAGAATGGATGAAACGATGAAACAGCTATCAAATGTGCCAAAAAAAACTTCCAGAGGCCTCTCTAAATGCTAAAAAAACCTACAAAATGCCTCTTTTAATTCATTTAGCTACTGTTATGCAAACAAGAAAAGAAAAAACAAAAAAAAAGACAAGAACGTTGTTTTCTTCAATTTCTGGAAAAACAGTCCATACAAAAAAACTTCTAACCAACCAAAAATGTCGTGGTATGCCTTAAATATTCCTCCACAACAATTTAGGTACTTGGGTCGAGGCTTAAATGACCTATAAACAACTTTTGTAAAACCCGCTGTGTTTTCAGACATTTAACAATTTTTGCCAACCTAGCAATATGATGTTGTAAAATTATTTAATACTTGTCACTTTCTTTCCCAAAGTTCAGAAACACCCTAAGCACCTAAAATAATGGTCAACATGACCTTATGATAGCACAACAAAATTAAGAACTTCAAACAAAATTCCAACAATAGTCCTTTGCCAGGTGCTCCTGCACCATTCTCCCCCTCTCAGCTCAAACAACTAAGGAATTTTAGAAGAGATTAGAGATATGTCAATATCTTGCTTCTTAAAATCTGCTTCTTCTACCCAGGTAGCTTCAGATTCATGTTTATCCTTCCATTTGACAAGATGCTCCATGTACACCTTGTGCCTTGTAGTCTTCTTCACTCTTGACTCCAAGATCTTCTCTGCTTGTAGCTTGTCTAGAGTTGGTATGGACATATTGTTGATGTCCTTGAAGACCTCTTGACTGCCCTAAACCAGATCCTTGACTGTCCCTTTATATTTGATCAAATCAGCAACATTGAAAACTGGAGAGATGCCCAAATCTGATGGTAATTCCACCTTATATGCATTCTTGCCATATTTGGCCAATACCTTGCATGGACCCACTCTTTTCATCTGTAACTTGGTTGACATGCCCTTCTGCAATCTAGATTTATTGAGGTGGACCATAACATAGTCCCCAACTACAAATTGTACATCCTTCCTTGACAAATCAACATTCTCCTTCAACTTTTGAGTTGTTGATGTGACTGTGTTCTTGACCTTCTCATGAATTTCTTTCATGGTCTGAGTGAAGTCTTCAGCATGTCCACTCCTATGCTCCATAGATCCAAGGTCTCTACGTTCACAAACTCCTCTTGGGTGCATCCCATACACAACTTCAAATGGACTTTTCCCTGTAGTTCTATTGACACTGTCATTATAGGCATATTCAGCTTAGGAAATCACCATATCCTAGGTCTGTCCATATTCCTTTTTCAAGCACCTTAAAATATTACCCAACACTTTGTTAACCACCTCTATTTGACCATCAGTTTGAGGATGGTAAGCTGATCCAAATGATAGATTTTTTCCCAATATGCTCCATAGAGTCTTCCAAAAATGACTCATGAACTTCACATCCCTGTCTGATACAATGCTCAATGGCAATCCATGGATTCTTACAACTTCCCTGAAGAAAAGATGGGTTATGTAACTTGCATCATGTGTAGTCTTGCATGGAATAAAGTGACTCATCTTGCTAAATCTGTCCACAACTACATAAATACTATCAAAACCAGTTTTGGTCTTAGGAATACCTACCACAAAATCCATGCTCACACACTCCCATGGTCTGTTAGGAATAGGCAGGGGTTGATATAAACCAGCATTGCTAGCTCCCCCTTTGGCTTTCATACAAACAACACACTATTCCACATATTTTCTGACATCTCTTGCTAACTTATGCCAGTAATAGAACCTTTGAACTAGCTCTAAAGTTTTCTTAATACCAAAATGCCCACTAAGACTACCATTGTGTTTCTCTTGGATCAGATTTTCCCTCATTGATACTCTTGGGACACATAACAGATTTCCCTTGAATAACAAACCATTTTGTAGTGTATACTCAGCATATTGACTATGAAAGTGATTTTCAAAATCTGAACATACCTTGTAGGCTTCTAAAAAGTCTTCATCATCACCATAGAGGTCTTTGAAACTCTCCAATCCAATGCTTTTCAACTGTATCTCTTGGACTGTCAACATTGTCCTGCTTAATGCATCTGCCACTTTGTTTTGCTGTCCCTTCCTATGCTTAATGGTAAATGTAAAGGCTTGGATGTATTCCATCCATTTCAAGTGTCTATTACTTAGCTTCTCTTGGGTATTTATGTAACTGAGTGCCTAGTTATCTGTGAAAACCACAAACTCTTTGGGCAATAAATAATGCCTGCACTTCCTAAGGGACTGCACTAAAGCATATAATTCTAGATCATAGGTAGAGTACTTTTTCTTGGCTTCATTGAGCTTTTCACTAAATAAGGCTACAGGTCTACCTTCTTGACTAAGTACTCCTCCTACTGCTACTCCACTTGCATCACACTCAACTGTGAACAACTTGTCAAAACTAGGCAATAATAGAATGGGTTGAGTTGCCACTTCTTGTTTTAGTTTTTCAAACCCTTTATCAACTTCTTGAGTCCATTTAAACTTTGTTTTCAGACCACCTTTGACAGTATCTAGGACTGGTGCACATATACCACTAAAATTCCTTATGAATTTTCTATAAAATTGGGCTAAACCATGAAAACTCCTTACCTCTATTGCTGTGGTTGGTGTAGGCCAATTTAGGATGGCTTCCACCTTGCTTGGATCCATCTTCAACACTCCTTGAGATACTGCAAACTCCAAATACATGAGTTCCATCTTGAAGAACTCACACTTCTCTAGATTGATTGCCAACTTCTCTTCTTGCAACCTTTTAAGAACCATCTCCACATGCTTAAGGTGTTCTTCTGCTGTCTTACTGAAAATCAGTATGTCATCAAGGTATACTACCACAAAAATCCCTGTGAAATCCTTAAGCACTTCATTCATTAGTCTCATGAACGTGCTAGGGGCATTTGAGAGGCCAAATGGCATCACTTTCCACTCATATAAGCCATCATTTGTCTTAAAAGTTGTCTTCCATTCATCACCATCCTTAATCCTAATTTGATGATACCCACTCTTAAGATCTAACTTGGTGTAATACTGTGCTCCTCCAAGGCAATCCATTAAATCTTCTATTCTAGGTATTGGGAATCTATACCTAATGGTGATCCTATTAATTGCTCTAGAACCAGTACAAAGTCTCCACTTACCTCCTTTCTTTGTTACTAAGACCACCGAGACTGCACATGGGCTGATGCTCTTTTGAATCAGACCTTGATTCAACAATTCTTCCACTTGCCTAGCCACCTCTTGGTTCTGCTCAGGAGTAAATTTGTATGCTGCTTTGTTAGGCAATGAGGCTCCAGGTATGAAGTCAATTTGATGACTTATTGCTCTCTTTGGTGGTAAAGTTTCAGGTGTACCATCACTCACTATGCTCTTGTACTTTTCTAGCAGCCTTTGAACTATTTCAGGTATGACTATCTTCTCAGCCTTTTCTTCCTCTTTGGACTGCATTAGGACCACATAACCTTCATTCCCTTGGTGTATATCCTTGTTGAACTCCTTGCCACTGCTCAACATGATATTAGGAACCTTTGACTGCCCCTCATCTTCTTCTAATAATGACTGCAACTTGAAAGTTCTTCCATCCTTCTTGAATTCAATGGTGTTCTCCTTCCCATGATATATAGCACCTCTGTCATATTGCCATGGCCTGCCAAGTAGAAGATGGCATGCATCCATGGGTAGTACATCACAAATCAGCTTGTCTTTGTAGCCTCCAATTGAGAATTCCACTGTAACCTGCTCATTCACCAAAACACTCTGCCCTTTATTCAACCATGTGACCTTGTAGGGGTTGGTATGAGGTACCTTCTACAGTTTTAGCTTAGTTATTGCCTCCTCAGAGATGATATTATCTATAGAACTAGAATCCATAATGACCTTGCATACTTTACCAAGTATTTTGCACCTTGCTCTAAACAAAGCTCTCCTTTGCTTGGGTTCTTCCTTGACCGGTTGTCTGATCAACACTCTATTAAACATCAAATTTTCTCCTACTTATAATTCTATTTGACTGATTTCAGATGCTTTAGGACTCATAGTGTCCTCTTGTGCATAGGCCACTCTCTTTTCATTGGTAGAAGATGATGCTTTCTCCAAACATCTATAAGCAGGGTGACCTAGTTGGTAACAATGATAACACTTCATGTTTGCAAAATAAGAGTTGCTCCTACCTTCTCCTCTTCCTCTATTTGAACCTCCTTGAGGTCCTCTTCCTCTGTTAAATCCTCCTCTTGAAGATGTTTCACCTCCATGTTCAGTGAGATTAGATTCTCCTTGGTTTCTTTGATCATTTTCCCTTTAGGAATCCACTACCGCTTTTGGTTCCTTCTTTGATCTCGCTTTACCTTCCTCGCCTCTTGAAGCACCGGATCTCTTATTCCCTTTCAATAGCCAACCGAGTATTTCGAACCGGACTCAAAAGAGCTTCATCTCTCTTCTTGATGTTCCGACCTCTCAACCCATTTAGGTTTCTTTATCCACCTTTAGTTTCATCCTCGTTATATTATCTCTGCTGCTTTTGAACTCTTTCAAGCATAGGTGTGCTGGACATTCCTGGTCTTTCCGCTCCAGACCTTGCCCTCTCTTGTGAAGTTGGATCTCATAATCATCCGGCATATAGGCCTCCCTTTTACCTTAGCAAACTCATTCCTTTCCAGTTGAAATGGGTTGCCTGGCTCTTCTCCCTCCCTCTCCTCTCATTCAATAAACTTCCACCATGTCAAGGCTGATCCTCTCAACCTTGATTTAGCAACCTTCACCTTCTGTGCTTTAGTAACTCCATCACACTCAAAATGATTCTCCATGACCAAATCAGGTTCCATTTTCCCACTAAATAATGGTACTCCCTCAAGTCCTTTTCCACTCAAGGCTTTCAATTCCTTCAAGAAAGGCTCCTCCTCCAAAACAAGGTCAGTTCAGGGACTTTGTCTTCCTCTGCAACCTCTTCTTCCTTTGGTACCGTTCCTTCCAACCTTGCATCATTCAATGCTTTCTCAAGTTGTTCTATTCTTTCAAGCGACTTGTTGTCATCTTCTTGTTCTTCAACCCTCTTGGCTAATTGTGCATTTGTCACCATGGCAGGGGTTTCACTTGACTCAACTTTTGACATATAAGCTACTTTCCAAAATATTTTGCTTGCTCTGATACCAATCTGATAGGGAGGCTGGAGGAAGCAATTATAGATTCCTGGAGGTTGCAGGAATCAATCACACTGTTTTCAAGTGCTGCAGGAAGCAATCACAGATTCTTGCACTAGGCCTTGTCATAGACCCCATTGGTGAAATTTTTGTTCCACCCTAACCTATAGGAACTCTACCTTGTCTAAGTTCCCATGGTTCTCCTGCCAACCTCACTATCTTGTCAAGTTTGCAACTACCAAGCCAAATCTTGGTGCTATGACTCCTTTCTTCCTTAGCCTTTTATGCATCCAAAAGACTAATCCTTCCTCAATACATGAATGAATCTTGTAGGGGTGATGGAATGTTTTCCAAAGCTCCAAAACAACCTCTTGGGGTTCCTAAAATTTCACTTAGACTCCAACCTACCAACACTTGCATGAAGCCTATTCCATAGGTTTAGCCTTGAGCCCCTATTTGGTCTCTGAACATGGGTAAATTGCTTTTCCTTCCTAAACCCACCAAAGAAACATGGTTCTTGGCTTAGGAAATGTGTTTCCCCTACCTACACCTTCAATATTTCTAGGGTCTTGGCTCTATCCAGGCCGTACTCTGCCCTCATGCAAACTCTGCCTAGAAAACTAGGGTTTATAACTGTTCAGAACCAGTTTTAGGACTGGTGAAAATTTATCCTCCTAAATGGATTGCTGGGCTCTCCTCCTTGGCACCATACATGGCCAAGACCTTCCCCTAAATTCTCAAAAAATAATTTTTCCAAAATAATTTTTCCCCTGCAATTTATCAACGCTGTTTTGCAGCCTTTCCTAGCCGGGTCCTCACTGGCTCGCCTAGGGCAAGGCTTTTCTCATAGCTCCTGCAACCAAAGAAAACCTAACACCTACCACTAAAATATGTATAGAGATGGAGCCTGACCACATTCCCAACAATTCCATACTTCCTGGTATGGAGGGAATGCAGCCTAGAACTCCATTTTTACATAGTTCCAGTCAAAACATAAATAAGGAAATAAAACACTGAATTTACAAGAATGGATGAAACGATAAAAAAGCTATCAAATGTGCCAAAAAAAAATTCTAGAGGCCTCTCTACATGCTAAAAAAACCTACAAAATTCCTCTTTTAATTCATTTAGCTGATGTTACACAAACATGAATAGAAAAAATAGAAAATAAGACAAGAACGTTGTTTTCTTCAATTTCTGGAAAAACAGTCCGTACAAAAAAACTTCTAACCAACCAAAAAGGTCATGGTATGCCTTAAATATGCCTCCAAAAAAATTTAGGTACTTGGGTCAAGGCTTAAATGACCTAAAAACAACTTTTGTAAAACCCGTTGTGTTTTCAGACATTTAACAATTTTTGCCAACCTAGCAATATGATGTTGTAAAATTATTTAATACTTGTCACTTTCTTGCCCAAAGTTCAAAAAAACCCTAAGAACCTAAAATAATGGTCAAAATTACCTAATGATAGCACAAAAAAATTAAGAACTTCAAACAAAATTCCAACAATAGTCCTTTGCCAGGTGCTCCTGCACCAGTTGGTTTCTTGATTGAGTCTAATCATTTGAGTTGGGTTGGGGTCTTCACCACCTAGGGTGTTATCAAACGGCCTTCATGGAATGGATCCATGGACGGCCAAGGAGAAGGTTGTATGGTAGATCCAGATCAAGGATGTGGCATGTGGTGTATTGCACAATGAGGCCAACCTAGATAGGAAGACAAATAATACCTTCTGATTCCCTTTCTAAATTTTCATAGGCCTTTATTATGATGGTTTGATTATCTGGGTTAGCATGAGTATACCCTACCTATTTCATGAACATTAATGTACATAGGTTGAGGGTAGAACCATTATCTAGCAAGACCTATTTCACCTTATGGTGGGTGATAATGACTTCAATGTGTAGGGCATAGTTATGGGAAGAATCGATTGGTAGCATACCATTCTATCTGAATCCTAGCTCATAGGTGGAAGATAAATGTCCTTCTAGATCTTGAAATTGGTTAGGATCGATGTTGTTTGGCACATGTGTATCTTGAAGAGATTTTGTAAGGATTTATTGATGAATTGGGGAAGACTTAAGCAAATCTAGAATGGATATTTGGGTTTGGGTCTTACCAAGATGGTCAAGAATATTGTATTTTGAGCTCACAGGTGTAGGCTAAGATGAAGTGGAAGCCCCAGGAACTGTTATGCATGTATGATATGTAGTAACAACAAATTTAGGTTCTTTTCCTTTGACATGAATCATAGATACATGTGGCTCCCCTTGATTAATGCACATAACAATTCCATCATAATTATAGGTTACATTCTTATAGCTAACAATGTTTATGTTGTTATTTTGACTATTATTATTGCTAGGCCGAGGGTTTACATTTGAGATATTGGGACCCTGATTGTGTTTAGGGAAGGTATTTTGATATATCTATAATTAAGCATTGGATGATGTATCACAATTGGTATCCACTAAGATGTCACGTTGATCTATAAGATCTTGGATATAATTTCTTAGTACTTGAAATTTATTAGGGGAGTGAACTTTAATCTTATGAAAGTCACAATACTCATTTTCCATATACTAGGTGGGTTTTGGCTTTGACTCATCAAAAGTATTTGTCACAAGATAAGTGATTGGATAGTTCACTTGTAGGAGCCTCTTGAAAACAACATCTAAAGGTTCTCCAAAAGGAGTGAAGGAGTGCTTATTATTTCCTTGATTGGACTGTTGGGGAGGACAGGGTGCACCATGTGGTACAACTATGATGTTGGCAACCAATTGCGGATTGGGTACATACTGCGATCTTTGTGAAGTGTTAGCTACTTGGATGTTTTTGGTATTGGTGATGCCATTATTGATGAAATTCTTATTCTTATTCTAGTAGAGGGATTTATCTCTAGATGACTTATCCTTATTCTGGTTAAAGATTTTGATTTGACCTTTTGCAATAACTGCTCTCTTGATAGTAGTTCCTTTCTCAATGACTTCAACACAAGTGGTAACATAGTGAAGGCATAGATTATGAGCTAGTTCAAGATGGGCATTGGCAACAAAGATGGTTAGCAAATATTTTTCATTGAGATGGGATTATAGCTGACTAGCCAAGGATCGCCACCTTTGTAGGTAGCTTTCAAACATTTCTCCCTCACGTTGGCTATCTTTCAAAAGATCTAAGGTATCAATGTCCTCCAAATTGAAGGAGAAATGTGCAACAAATGTTTTTGATAGATCTGCAAAGGAAGAAATTGACCCCTTAGGAAGATCCATGAACCAATCTAGAGCTTTCCATGTTAGGCTCTTAGGGAACAATCACAGAAGGTAGTTGTCATTATGCATGACCTCTTGATTATGTGTGTAAAATTCTTACAAATGGTTCCTAGGATCCCCCCTTCCCTTGTATTTATCAAATTTAGGCATCTTGAAATGTTTAGGAAAGGGAATGAGTGAAATGGAGGGATCAAAAGAATAATGGAAAATATCCTCAAATTTGAAGGACTTCTTGGATGTCCCCACTTGCAGGAATTTTAACGTGGCTTTTATTTCTTCCCACTCTTTATTAATTGGTGCTGAGGAGGAAGGACCTACTAGATCAGACTAATCATAAGGGCTATATTGTTGATGTGAGGGAGGTGGAGGTAGAATGGTTTGACCATATGACAATGGGGATGGATAGGATGGGGTTTGTTGGTATTGGTCAGGATACATGGATTGAGGATTGGCATAAGCTTTTTGGTATGATAGTGAGGATTATTATATGAGGAATAGGCACCTTGCTAATAGGATGGTCGCTATTGGGAGAAATATGGGTTAGATTGGTAATTGTAAGCAGTTTGTTGTTGGGAAATGTATGGAGGCTGTTGTGGATTGGACTACTGGTAGTATGTATTTTTTTGCAATTATGAGGGATTAGCATATGAAAGCTATTGTTGGAATTGTTTTGTGTTATATTAATAATAATTAGGATTGGGGTTAGATGTGGTGGCTTGCGCATAATATTTTCTTTGTGGGTTGTATAGGTATTGGGTAGCAGGGTTGCTTGGCATTTGTTGGAAGGATTGTTGTGATTGTGTCAGGATTTGTGAATGTGCGGGGGTTGTTGGTAGGATGGTGGCTGCTAGTAAAGAGGTTGAGATGGGATTTGGGGTTGCTGAGGGACCTACAATTGGTGCAGAGTTTGTTGATAGGATGGTGATTGCTGATGAGAAGGGACCTACGATTGGTGAGGAGGTTGTGACGAATTACATTGTGGTTGGTGTGGAGGTTGTTGTTGGTGTTATGACAGAATTTGTGCATGATGTGGAGGCTGTGAAGGAATTTGGGTATGTTGTGGAGGCTATGACAGGGTTGTTGAGGTTGTGATGGAATTTGGGTAGGTTGTGGAGGTTGTGATGGGGGTTGTTGTGGGTTACGCAGAGGCTGAGGCAATGACGAGATATTTCCTTGAGGTGGTTATTGGGATGTGAATGAAGATGGAAATAAGTTTGATGTGTGTGTGGGACCAAGAGGTGGAGTTGGTGCAACAAAATGATTAGGAACATTTCCCCTCATATTCCCTGGTAATTGACCTGGTTGTTTTGGTGGTAGAGGTGATGCGAATGGTACAGGAATTAATCCTTGTGGGATATTCATGCTTTAAGGATTGGGAGGACCTTGTGGCATGCCAAGACTAAGAGGATTGATAGGTTTTGGGCCTTAAGAAATGTTAGGATCATGTGTTTCTCCCATTATTGAAATTGAGACATGGGTAGGAAAAAGCTAATAAAGCACAACATTTCCAAATCCCAGTTGATACCATGTATCTTATGGTGTGACCTTGGGGATTTGTAGGACTGATGAACTAGGATTTAGATCTTGTGGTAGAGCAAGTGGTGCAAGGGGTGTGATATTGACACACTTCAATAAATCAAACCTTGGAAATGGATTGATACCATTTAGGAGTAAGGTGGCAAGGATTTTATCCCCACGCTCATCAAGAATCCAATTTTCCATTTGCACTTTAATGGGGTTGCTAAGATATTCACCAACCAGGAGCTTGGTTTAGCTAACCATGCTTTCATCAGATGGGATTAATTGTGTACCTTAGTGTTAGATTGTGATGAGCCACCATTGATGGGCTAATCCTAAGGAATATGAGGCTGAGCACCTTGGGACTGTTGTTGTTCCATGATCTTTTTTGCTTGCGATCAAGTAAGGGGCATGAAAATGAAAAATAACTAGATGACTAGGATGACAATAAACCCTAAGATAGACTTAAGTGATGTTCTAAATGATAACTAAAATGATTTATAAGATGTTAGATCAATTGATTGGATGATTTATGGGATGATTTAGATATTTGATTAGGTTGGATTTGATTTAGCTTGATTGATTAGATTGGATAATTGTTAGGATTTGTTGATTGATTGGATTGGATAATTGTTAGGATTGGTTGATTGATTAGATTGGATGAGATTAACTCTAAACTAAGTTCAAGGGCTTAATTAGATGATGTTCAATGCTGATGATTAGACTTGGATTATAAAAGGATGATCACGACACAAAATATGCCTCAAGATGGGAGGAGATTGATTAGTCTGTAAAGGATTACTAACTTGGGATGGATGTCAATCCTAAGTGAGAATAAGTGATAAAGATTAGGGTCAGTTATCTAATCCAATTGGATAACAAGCCCCTAAAACAAATTTTAAAGGATTTAGATTGATGGATTGATGATGGATATGAAGCCTAGGGATGTCCTAAGATGTACCTATGTGATTTGACTAAGGATTTGAAAATTTTGAAAAATGCAGATGGACTAAAATGACGATTACGGGCAGATGATGATGATACAAAAATTTTCAATCACAAAATCAGACTCACAAAATAGTAGGCTTTTAGTGGTCCAAAGGATTAACTCTCAATATTTTTGTATGGGATGCACATACACCTTTGTGTGTGACAAAATCACCCCTCCAAGTGGCAGGATCGTCTATTGAAGGGTTAGTGGAATTGCCCTTGTTTCAAGTAGGTTTTCCTATCTAGCAAATGAATTTTCCTCTTGAGGTCATAGGATCCCTTATATCTTCGGATGCCAAATAAGAAACAGGTGGGCATGGGACACGATATAGCCTATCTAGAGTTTAGGATCAAAACTATCTTGAAACATAAGAACATGGACAGGAACGCCTATCAGGGTGACAAGTTTTCCTATTTCCTTGGATGTACGAACAAGGGACGAAAATGCCTATGGGTTGAACAAAGCCACCTATTTCTTGAACTATATGGAAAGGGATGGTATAGATGAGACACAAGATCTCCCCTATGCACAAAAGGTTCACCTATTCTAAGGGGTGTACAGACAAGGAGGACATGAATGAGATATAGGATTTCCCCTACGGATAGTAGGATCACCTATTCTATGAACAGGTAGATGGGGATGACATAGACCAAACTCAAACTCACCTAAAAGGATGACAGAATCACCTGTTCTATGGGAATAGGCAGACTTGGATGACAAATATTGGAAAAACTCACCTATGGACTAAGCAGGATCACCTTTTTTAGGGAATAGGCATACATTGGGTTGCCTAACTAAGAGACCCATAGGAAAATTCACCCCTGAAAAGGATGAATTCACCTAAAGGATGACTAGACTCTAACTCAAGACATGGAATCACCCCTTTCCAGTGCAAGATTTCCTTTCCACAATGCAATTTTTCCCCTGTGAGAAGCAAACTCACCACTAAGGGTAGGGGCAGACTATTGAAAAGGACAAAAACATGGAAAGAAATAAGCAAGGGGTTGGACTAACTTAGACTGATGACAAGCACTAGTATCGCACAAGAAGAAACTCTAGGTAACACAATCCAAAAATTAGTATTATGGGTTTTCTAACTTGATGTAGGCCTACCACCTTGAGGGGACACCCCAAGGTTAATACTCTATGATATCGATGTGGTTCTCTGGATCACCCTTTCTTGTGAAGGTGTATAGCTAGTGATTCAGTGGCACAAGGTCATCAACAAATTCCATGGGCTCACCTTCACACTCTCTCTTAGAGACTATCATAGGCCACCATGAGGATTTCTATCTCTACCAAAGGGAGTATGTGGTGAGTAACTTTAGGGTACAATGCACATCCCTTGCACTACACCAAGCCACAACTGAAACATGAGTCTCTATCTAGGATAAACAAGGCTATCTAGTGCATCCTCGATACACTAGGAGGGTGTGTGAGGCACAACCGTGAACACCAGCCCATCACAAGCATGGATCAAGATCCCTATTGAGGTACTGGAAAGTCAAAACAACCCTGCATGTCTTATCTAGGTATCACCCTAGCTTCGACGCTTCACTGGACACAACGTGACTAGATTGGGGTACATCTTTGGCTCTCTCCACTTTATATACCCCGCTGGTAACACATGGTTGAGATAATCCCTTAGGTGAAGAAATCCCAAGTAGGTCTCATTAAGGGAAGGAAATACTAGATATTTCAGATGGTCCCCAAGCTCGCACATAGTGCAAGGGGAGAGCTTACATGCACTAGTACTTCCTAGGTAGATTGGATTGGACTAGAACAAGTTGCAATTTATTGTCACCCAAGATCACCGAAAGGTGCAAGGGGAGTGGATACATCAACAACTTGCCCCAAAACATGACAAACAAATTAATTGACCCTATAATTAATATACGTGTGCCTAAATTAGTGTGAAAAAACACACACAGATATAGTTAAACTAGGGTCTTTGACTGATCATCCTATAGAAAATGAATTAGCATTTTTCACCACTGGTCTTCATCAAATGTGAGAGACAAGGTACACAAATTGTTATTTAAATCACACAATCACCAAAAAAAAAGTTAGTTGATTAGTACCCAAAATAGATATTGAATTGGAGCACAAATCAAAACATTTAATGTTCTAGAATACCTCAAATTTTCCCCTGCATAGAGCAAGTCTGCCTTCGTCTGTGATGCAATTTTGCATGTCTTCTGAAGAGGTGAGAATGTGTTCATCATTTGGATGGAGAGGCATATGTGCCTTCACCTCTATAACTCATGGAATTTTTCCTCTATCTTAAGCAGGTCCACCCATTCAAGTTATCTCACACGGATTTGCCTCTAAGATTGATGATTTAGATGGTCAGATGCAAGTTCGCCCTTTTTTGGAAGGGTGGGAGTGAATTTTCCTATTAATGTTGTAGGTCCACCTCTGTGTCTAGTGTATTCACCCATTGAGGCAGATTCGTCCATGCATGTGTAATCCAAACCTGCAAAATTTCAAACAACAAGCAAAAGTAAAATGGACACATGACATGGGTCCCATTAGGCATGCCCGAAATGTGTGCAAGTGTTTTTTCCTACTTTAAGATGCAAAACTAAGTGAAATGAAACAAGGAAAAACACAACAAAACACTCAAGATTAGGCCTAGTCGAATTCAAGCAAAGCACCAAAAAATGGAACTTTTTACCTTGTTCAAATTCATGGTTTGGTTGGCCTTTGTTGATGCTCGATTGTGTGCTCCTTCTTGGACAAAAATGGCATGTAATCTAGTGAAAAATGAAGCTATGAGGATGAAGAATGCGGTAGATATGGGTATTAAAATAGATGCAAGATTGTGGCTCAAAATGCTGCAACAATGGCAACATGAAAAAAATGGATAATTTTTGGCTTGAAAGCTTGAATGTGGATGCTTGAGAGTGATTGCTAAAGTGGATGCTAGAGAGTGATGGTCGAAATGGAGAAATTTCCACTATTTTTAGGGCAAGTGCCCCTAAAGCAATGGAGGGCTAGTATTAAGCCATGGTGGAGGAGATCAAGGGATAGGGTGAGTTGAGAACTCACAAGCCCTCACAAGCTAACATGTGGTGAATGATGTGGAAGGGAGAGGATGATGTGGATATGACATGGAGGTACTTTGATGTACCTTGGGAATGGAAAATATCTCCTCATAAAGGAGGTCCTTTTCCACATGTTCCTTGAGAGGACATGTGAGGAATTAAAAATTCCTCACAAATCCTCATGGGAATGAGAGAAGGAATTTAAAATTCCTTAAAATGCATTGGAGGAATAAATGTGAATTAAAAATTCACATATGGAAGGGGATGCTTTCTCCAAATAGAGAAATAATTTAATGTAAGTTGACTAGGGACACATGCCATAAATGGCATGAATATTAGGTTAGCTTAATTAGGTGATTAAGGTTGTATAAATGTGGTATTAGGCAGGCTAATGAAGGATTAGAGGCAAGTGGGAGATTATGGAGGATGTGACCCTATTGGTGATTATGGGTGTGAAAATATTAATTACAAATTAATTAGATTAATATGGATTAAAGAGGATTATGGAGGATGTAACATGAGGAGAGGGAAGACAATGAATTAAAAATTGATTTAATTCGTTTGAGCTAATGACTAAATTAAATAAATTGGTCTATTTATTTAATTTAGAGATGAACAACATAAGATTTTTGATTGATTAATTAAATACCTTAAGGGACATTAGGCTGAAGGGAAATATTAATCAAATTATAAATTATTTAATTAATATGGCTAAGAGATGTGGGACAGTGGAATGCAAGGGTGAATTTCACCATATGGGAGAGGTCAAATTCAGGTTTCTACAAAAAGCATTGGTTTTTTTTTAATTTTAAATAATTCTTGAAACCATCTAAAGAATTACCAATTCTTATGCTCAAATATTTCAAGAGGTTTGCCAACAAATAGGAGATTGATTTTACAGTTTTCTCCTTTGCACTTCAGGTTCTACAAGAAGAGGGTAATCCTTACAATATCAAAGGAAATTAAACTCAATTTACATTACGATAATATCTAAACAAAAAAATTCTTATGAAATATGTCATGAATTATAATTAGAACAAACTTAATTAGCTAGCTTTTTAGAGAATATTGCTTCAATGACTCTGAGAACATGAATAAAATTTAAGGAATAAATCACAACATAAATTGGAAATTGATTTTAAATAGAATAATTAGGGACATGTAACCAACATTCATACTTAGATTGGTGCTTAAACATGGGTTGTAGAGTCAAAAATAAATGTAATTTTATATTTTGAACTGAAATATAGGTAAAAGTGGAGTGACCTTAGGGATTGCACTCTAGGGTTTGACACTTTTCCACATATTTAATTTAGAATTGAGGTAGGAGGGATTTGGTGAATTTGGACAAGATATAGGACTGACTTACAACCAGAAAGGTGATTCAACCTACCATTGACCAAATTTGAAATGGAATAAAGGATGAAATGCAATGAAATTTCTAAGTTAATGAGGTAAATACTTATTCTAATGCAAATACAACAAATAGAGAAAGTCACAAACAATTTCATCCTAGAGAAATGGATTGAATATGACACTATTTACCTATCATATGAATATAGGGCTGAAAATTGAGGACTAAGTCACCTAGAGAAACTATGTTTTAGTTGAGAAACTTTAGATCTATTTTCATAGTTCTTTGTTGCTTGATCAGAGCCTTCTATTTCCACTTGTCACATTGTCAGATCACTGTAGGATATTGCGATAATTGAGTTTCTATTTTTTTATCAAGGTGTAGGGTTTTGAAAGAAATAATGAATAATTAACCTTCAAACTTCTCTTAATTTTCTTCAAATCTAAAACCTGCACATTCAAAGAGAGAGGAAGGGTTACGCCATATAGGGGCTTGCACTAGTCAAACACTTTGTTAGTGTTTCCACTTCCACAATGTAAATTTCAATAAAAGATAGATCAATGATAAATGAATTATGAATCAATAATGACTTACATTCACCACTCAAAAATGGCTTCCTTGAAGGATTGAGGTTATATGAATTTCCTCAAGGCTTGATTGTTGTTGGCTTTATTTTCTCAAATACCTACAAGGGTTAGATCTCACAAACAATATGAAAACATAAACATTAACAAACTCACATATACTTTGAAATGATGCTTTGATATTAAATTGTTGCAATAAATATATGAAATGATACTCTTGAATTGCTTGATAATGTTCTTGATCATAATTTCTCTAATAATTTCTAGATGTCTTTCAAATGATGTAATAAATAGGTATTTATATGATATTATTCTAATTTATCAAAAATTAAATACTGACAACTGACATTAGACATTTGAAATTCAAATAATAAAATTCCACTTTGACATATTCAATTTTGGAGGAAAAATAGGGTGACTAAGTCACCCTAGGTGATTGTATCCCAACCTTATTTTGTGGAACTTAATGTATCGATGATAAAATATTATATGAATACCTTTTTTTCTTGTAATTTTTTGGTAAATATTAAAATGGGCCACATAATGCATAATTTAAAAAATTAGGTGTACAATTAGTTCCATGCACTCAGGGGGGAGCAAAACATAGTATGAAATTATCATGGGTGACCATTTACGACACTACATTTAGCCTCCACTTTAGTGAGAGTATGAACTTATTCTTAGACTTACACTAAAGTAGAAAAATATGCCAAGAGGGGTCTGATTGTCCAAATGTTGAAGAGATAGGATGACAATTATCCTAGGGGGAGTGCACAATCCCCCAAGATCCAAGATACCATAACAAACCAACATGATCACAAACGAACACGCATGTATATAATGCAACATGATAACATACAAACATACACAATGTCAACATGAAATGTAAAGGAAGGGTATGAATATCACAAGATATCAAGTTGCATTATGCTAGGATCCACACCCAAATTTTTCATTACTTGTGAGCTAACAAAGTCCAATATTTGGTAGGTCAATCACAAACTGAAGGCACCACAGGCTAGTGAAGTCTGATATTCACTAGGTGATCCCCCAAGGTAAAGTAGGAAAATGAGAAACACACAAGGTCTAGTGAAGTCCAATATTCACTAGTTGTGTACCTATGTCAACCATACCAAGAATTATACTCCTTGATAATTATGATAAGGTGCTACCCAAATGATAAAAATCTTATGCCAACACATTACTAAGTCCAACATGTGTGAATAAAGTGAAGCAAAAATGCCAATGTATGCCCTCACCTTAAAGAAACTACTAAGCACCATGCTATGAGAAATTTATTTAAGGTATAAAATAGATAAATACCATGTGTTAAGGTCATGAGAGCTTATTTGGAAAGCCCTATGCCAATGTCATTTTTCTAAATAAATCTACCTCATGATAAGGGGTTTCCCCCAATACTTTGTAACAAACATCACAAAGGACAAAGTAATATAAATCGAAAAAGATACACTTTGATAAACAAGGTCACACTTCCTAGGATATGTATGCTATCATCACTAAGAAGGGACTATTTTGTATGCAAACAATGATAGAGTGACTATATTCCCCCCTAAAAAGGTTAGTGTACTTGCCACACTAGTATTTTAAGGAGAAATAAAGAGATCCCTTGCTAGAAGGAATGCACCTAGTACAAGGCTACCTAACCCCTTACCCCCAAGTCTAGGAACAAAGATGATAATATGCTACTCCTTGTGAAATGAAATATGATTATATAAAGCTGAAACATAGGAAAATAGGGTATATCATCAATAGGGTATCGATGATGAACCTAATTTTCACTAGGTGTGTGTTTCATTCAATTATGTGTGCAATATGATGTAACTAAGGTGTAGAAATTAAACCTAATATTATAGTAACAAAAAGGTAGGTTTTAAGAGGGTCAAATGATGTGTACCTTGTTTAAAACTTGTTTTTAGGCCACAGAGGACTTATTCACCTTTAGTGGTGAATGGGTCCCTATAAGGGTCTCTAAAAACTAAATTCTAGGTTCTTCTCCTTTCATCCTATAACTCCAGATTCCAGATGTTCACTACTTTAGGCCTTACTGAGGACTCAATTTCTTTTAGTGGTGAATGGGTCCTTTTAGGGTTTGGAAAAAATAATTTTTTAGGTTTTGTTCTACAATATCTCCACTTCTAGCTCCTTGGATTTCATCTCCCGAAAGTCTAGAACAAATCCTATAGCTTTGTTTTTGTGTTCTTGTAATGTAGATGACAAATTGACAACTTTGAAATTTTTCTCCTGTATACACCTAAAAATGGTCTAGATAATCTAATTAATTAAATATGATTTATTTGATTAATTAACCATTCTATTTTCATCTACTTAGAAATAAATAAATAGAAATATTTATTTATATAGTTCACTTCTAATTCTTCTATCTTTATCATATTATTTCATCTTAATTAATTAAAAGAATTTAATACTTTGTTTTATTTAATTATTATTATCAAATTCTTCTATAATTATGTATTTATCATATCTTAATAACATCATACTATCTTAATTAAATAGACAAATCAAATACTTTTTTTTATTTAATTATCTATTTTCTTTCATCTAAATTAAATAAACAAATTCACATACTTTGTTTTATTTAATTACCACATTTCTTCCATGTTTATTTAATAAACAAATTTCTATAGTTTGTTTTATTAAATTAAATATCCTCTTTTGCTAATTTGAATAAATCCAAATATTCAAATAAAAGCATATTTCTACAGTTATTTCCTCTTTTCACTCATCATATCCACCAACAAAATTAGATATTTCATATATAATTAATTCAACTCAGCCTTCATGGACAAATTTGGAGACAAATTGGGGACAAATTACAAGAAAACTTCTCCATCTTCTTCCATTGATCATTCCTATTCTTTGGCAAAATGTTTCTATGGGGAGGAACAATCTCCATAATCTTCTCAGGTTTCTTCATCTTTCACCATTGAATCTTTCAAATCAAATCCAGACCCTTACTTGTTGCCACATCACAAATATGTTGTCAGGAATCTATAAATACAACTTCTTTTCATAGGAAAAGGATCCCAAATTTGTGCAATCTTACTTTGTAGAAATAACATTAGAGCAATTAAGCATTTGAGCATTGAGCAAATAGTAATCATATAGTAATCATAATCATGGCTTTTCATTTAGCTGCATCTTAGTTTATAATAGTTTGTTTTATCATTTTCATAGCAATTTCAACTACAATAACATCACCATATCATTTAGAAATCATTACATAGGATTAGATTCCTACATTTAACAACATCTCATTCTCTAGATTGTCATTTTAATAGTCACAGTGCTTACACAATCTGAGAGCCACAATGATTTAATAAATCTTTGGAGATAGGGAACAATAGGACACTTTCAATAGATTTCTTGCTTTAATTAGATCAAATGTTGTTTAAATATCTTGATATAATGTCTTATTAGGTGTGTTTGTTATTCATTTATGCATATTTTACTCACACATAAATTGGCACCCACCGTGGGGCCCAAAAACCCCATTGTTAATGTATACACCTAAAAATGGTCATCACATTCAGTTAATTAAATACAACCTATTTGATTAATGCTTCAACTACATATAAATAAGGTCTTACTTTATTTATATTGTTCACTTTCCTTTTAATTCTCCTAAATCACATTCTTCTAAATAATTAAATAAACAAAATACCCTAAATGTGTTTATTTAATTAACCTTCCTTAATCCTAATTAATAAATAGAGCACATTTCTACAAATTTTTGTGTGCCACCTCATAAAGGTCACATGAAAATAAATAAGCCTAATTATTAATTAGAATTATCCTCACACACTTCCACCAATGAGAAAAAGCACATGGCTTTATTCCCCCACACTTCCAACAAATTTGGAGCACATGGGTTTTTGTTTCACACACTTGGGAATCCCATACATTTGGCATGTTTCCAATTGGTCAAGGTATTACCTCCACACACATGGCATATTGTCCTTGGTCAAGGGGACAACGTCTTGATTCCTTTCATCTCCATTGTCTATTATTTCTATTTCGAATCTAGACTGTTGATAGGTGCCACCTCACAAAATCCTATAGAAACCCTATAAATACACCCTCTTGCCTTAGCATTTATCATCCAAAATTTGAGTAAAGTTACTATGCAGGTTTATCTTAGGATCTTGGAGCTTTCATGGAGTCTTATACTTAGTTTTCATATCATGTGTTACTTTCCATTCTCATCTTAGATTAATTAATTGCTTGATAGTTACATTTTAGGTTAGTTTGTTTTATGTTTGCATTTGATCATATGCATAATCATGGATAGTTCATTTTAGTTTCGTATCATCTCACTCATCTACACTTGTTCATTTATCATCAACATCATCCTTCATTTATCATTGTATCCATTATCCTTTCCATCATTTTGTTTCATTTAGAAGCATACCACTAATCATTCCAGCACACATTTGCACATAGAAATCATCTTATCTTGCATATTAAGCATCAAATCTCATTTTCTATGTAGTCACTTTAACAACCTTTGTGCCCATAGAAATCTGAGGGACAAATGGTTTAATAAATCCATAGAAATAGAGGGAAATGATACGTATTTGAAAGATTTGATTGTATTATGAATATAGTAGTTTTACTTGCTTCAAACTTTGAATGTAAATCGTCTCATTAAGGTTCGTATTGACATTAGAATACTCTCCACATTTGACACATGCACAATTAACATATTTTTTTGAAAAGTGTGCTCGTAGGTTTTTGACGTGTTTTTTTTAGTGTGATTGAGAGTTTTTACGACGCATATGACAAATATTTTAGTGCATCCAATTACTGTAACAATGCATCTAAAAGATATTTCAACACATACAACTACTATTATGGTGCATCCAGTATTCTATTTCACCACAGTCAGGGGGTTTTCTTTCGGCGCATTGACACTTTCTTTTAGTGCATTCACCAATTTTTCTAGTGCATAAAATTGTTATTTTAGTGCATTTGAATATTATTTTAGCACATCTAATAACTATTATAGTGCATCTAACTGTTTTGTAGAATTCTAAAAAAATCTAAGAATTAATCATTGTTTTCTTTGTTGTAGGTACAAAATATGCTTGTCAAAGACAATTGTTAGAAACACTTATGCCGGTCAAAGAAAAAAATTTACAAATTACTAATGGTGTTTGTAGGGATTTAATTTTACTATTGCTTTTCCTTTGGTTAAGATAGTGCATCTAGCTTAATTAAAGAAATAGTTTGAAGCCCATGTCCACTATATTTCAAAAGCAATAGGCTTATGCTCCCCCCTTAACTGGGTGATCAAAATGCTAGACTTGCTATCCTGCTTTATTAACACCTTTAGACGGACTGCCATAGTGGGAAAAAGTACTCACCCTATGGGAATGACCTAAGTGGGAACAACCAAAGCCAAGTTTTCCAACTCACTCTAATCAAAAGTAAATTTTGGGAAACCCACAATTCAATGGAAGTGTACAAGATAACCATCCCCAAAATATTTGTTCTAAAGATTAGGAGGTCTCCTGAGGGAGTTTATCAATTGCCATGCCAAACAGAAACCCTTTCTATGAACTTTAGTGTAGAATCCAACTATGTCAGTTTCTGAACACTTTTTATATCACAGTGCAAGGGGAGGGAAGAATCTGCCCCTAAGACACTCACCATATAACTATCAAAGACCTTGGCCAAAAGTGGAGGATTCAACTTTGGTTAAGACTCGGGAAAGGAAAAAACACGGGCACCCTCTATGGGGTGATAGGGTTGTGTGAGCTGACATAGTTGCAAGCTGTGGGTTGTGATATTCTAAGTGACCTACTTGACAATTAGAAAAAGTGCTTAATTGTCTTTATTTGTGTTAAAACCCATGGAAATTGAAAGAATCATAATTGATTCTAGAATACACACTCTTTTTTTAATACGTAGTGTTGAAATCAATGTTTACAAACTTGTTGATTTTGTGTGTAAAGTCATTTCTGAAGGTATCATCCAAATAGATCATCAAATTCCAAGATTTACAAGCAAAATACCTCTCCAAAATCTTCATTGGTTAGAAAATTACACCCTAGAATTAATCCTTTTACTGAGAAAGACCAGAACAAATAGACAAAACTATGACCACTTCTAGATTAGTGCAACCAACCTCTATTTTAGTGCATATACCCAGTCTATTAGCACATTTTCGTTATTTAAACAACACATTTAAACTTTGTTTTAGTGCATCTATCCTATTTTTCTTCACATCTATATAGTCTGTCAACACATTTACCTAAAATTGTAGCACATCCAACCTCTATTTCAGCACATCTACCCAGTTTGTCAATGCATGTACCCAGTTTTTCAACGTATACACCTTGTTTTACAGTGCATGTACCCATTTTGTCAGTGCATTCAATTAGTTTATCAGTGCATTCACACCCTGTTCTAGCGCATCTGAAGTCTATTATAGCACATCTGAGGTCTGTTATAACACATCCACAGAATAAAAAACCAGAGAGCTATTTTTACCTCCTATCAGATATTTGACGTCATAATTCGGATCTTTATCAGAACAAAAACATTTTCTCAATCAAACCAGTATCTTAAACTTGGGAAAATAGGACCTTACACGCCAAACCCTTCCAAATTAAACCAAGATCTTACACTTTTAAAGTGCCTTATCATCAAACACAACTCTTTATTATTAAGTTAAGTTTCATTATCAAGATCAGTCATCCTATAATCATGAAACAAAATGGTATAAAAAAAGAGAAAAATATAACTTAGTCTCATCAATATAATTTATCATTCTATTTTATTTAGTTATTATCTTTGGCACTACTTCACAAAAAGATCAAAGTTTAGTGAAAATCCTAACACTTTTATGCCCATTTCAACAAGGTTACAAAGATAGAAACTCATCGAAAAAGAGATTGAATCTCTAAATATCATGCCTAAAGAAAATCCATTTCATAGATTTAATCAATCCAAACCTAAGGAAATAATGGAAGAGGACATTCAAACTGCACAACAAGATCATAACTTCCACCAATTCATGGAAATTTTTTTAGAAAATCATGGAGAAAAATACCTTTTAATGCTAGCTGAAATAGGTGCAAAAATTCCAAAGGACTTTGACATTAATCGACTTAAAGAAGCACCTATAGGAGCTGAAATTGAACCACAAAACACACAAAACATAGATCAAGTGAATAACCTAACACATCAAATGCAAAAATTGCAACAACAACTTCAAGATATGCTAAAAGGGACCACAAGAAGGTACTCGTTATAGGACATTTGTCCCTATCCTTTTGATCCAAGTGTGGACATGATACCATTTCCTAGACAATATGAATTCCTAAACTACAACAAATACAATGGTAAAACTGATCCAATAGATCATGTGAGGTAATTTAGGACCATGAGTTTAGAATTTTCACAAGAAGAAACTTATTTGATGAATTTTTTTCCAAGAAGCTTGGGAGGTCAATGTATGGAATGGTTCTCTGAACTACAACCAAGAATTTGATCTTTTGAGGAACTAGTTAGCAAGTTTATCTCACAATACTTCAATAATATTCAACATGAGATAACAATAAAGGATCTTTACAATACAAAACAAAAGAAAGGTGAAACATTCCTCTCATTTCTACAATGATGGCAAAGGTTGTTTGCTAGGTATCCTCATTCCATACCTAAAGAGGAAAAGATGGAATTATTCATTGACAACCTAACTAATGAGATGAGCTATAGTCTTGAGCTATAATGCCCACCTACATTTGAGAAAGTGATTGAAAATAAGCTCAATATTTAAGAATCCTTGGTCAAGAGAGGGGTAATAAAAATCTACAATGAAGGATCAAATAATACAAACTCCTTGAATCACTACAATAACAATAATAAACCAAAGTTTTGGCAAAAGAATAGAAATATTAGTAACAATGATGCTACCAATGAAACACAAAATGCGAAACCGGTATTTAATTTGACAGTGACTACTACAAAGACCAATCAAAACAATGGCCAAAACATCAATCAAAGTGTCAATCAAAACAACAATCTGAACAATGGTGAATCTAAACCATAATCATATCAAAAAACCATCAAATCGAAGAAGATTCACACTATTGGGACAAACACTAGAATTAGCAATGAGAGAAATTCTTACACATGGACTTATCACATTACCTGAAGCAAGAAATTGGGAACCAAGAGTAAAGCCATCTTGGTGGAATGACACAGACTATTGTGACTTTCATAAAAAAAAGGACACAAAAAAATGATTGTATGCAGTTGAAACATCTAGTACAAGATTTGATCGATAACAAGAAAGTATTTGTAGAAAGACATCAAATGAATAATGATCATAGTGCATTTAAAAATCCTTTACCAAATTATGAAAAGGGAGAATCTTCTTCTACAAATAGTAAAGGTAAAAATGTAAACTACATTTATGACAACACTATTCATTGTATTTTTGCAGTTGAAAATAATGGAGCCACTAATAATCAAACTGATAATGTTGGAATCAATGACATAATACCAATAAATCTAATCCCCAACATGGTCACATCCAACAATCAGATTAATTTCATAAAAATCAGGGAAAAGCAAGATTACCAATCAATCAATGTAACAACAAGGGGGCAATCCAAAGTAATATTGAAAGGAGTTGTGTCTAAAACCACTACTGCCCCTTCAAATCAGTACAACATATTTTATCAACTGTAGAAAATACCAGCCCAAATATTGATATTAGAACTCCTTAAAATCTCACCATCTCATAAGGAGGTTTTGGAACAAGCTCTTGTGGCCACCACAATATCCAATAATCTAGAATTTTAACAATTCTAGGCTATGGTGGGACACTTAACTACACCTCACTACCTATCATTTTCATAACAAGATGACATATCACTTAATCATCCACACAATGCTGCTCTTCACATTGAAATCTTAATCCACAAACACCGTGTTAAACGTTTCCTAATAGATGGTGGAGCTGGTTTAAACATTTGCACTTTGAAACTGGTCTGTTCACTAAGATATTTTGATAACGCTATTGATGTCAAAAGGAAAATCACAATAAAAGCTTATGACAAACAAGAAAGATCCTCCAAGGGATTGATCTTGTTTCCTATTCAAATAGGACCAATTGTGAAGAATATAGTTTTTCAAGTGTTAGACAAAGAGTTGACATATAATATACTCTTGGGACATCCTTGGATTCATTAAATGCAAGCAGTAACTTCAACTTATCATCAGTGCTTAAATTTTCCTATCAATGGACAAGAAGTCACTATATCAGCTGACTAAAACAATCCCCAATATTGTAACATGATTAAAACAACTCAAGATACTTTTGTGCCCCATAATAGGGAAGCAAACACTTCTAGTTCATCCAACAGTGAAAGAAATCCAAATGTGGTATCTAAATGGGTTGAGAAAAAGGATATGTCAAAGGATACAAGTGTTGCTAACTCCACTCCATCAAACAATGAAGGTCAACTGAATTATCTATCACAACAATTCAAAGAAAAGATCCAGTTAAAAGACAAAGGCATGGGAGAGTATTCCATTGAGTAGTCCTTATGTCTTTCATAGTTGCTGCCATCTCCAAGATCATATGGGCAGCCATCAACATTAACATAGTAATCATCACAACCTATTACGGTTTTGGATGATATATTTGTAAAGGTAGGTACTTTAGAAGATGAATCTGAAGATAAGGCTATCCTCAATTGGCTCTACAAATATGAGGAAGCATCTACATCAGTAACTATCAGCATAAAGATAGATCAATATGGAAAGGGAAAAGCCGTATTAGAGAAAATGGGGTATGAAGGGCAAGGACCTATTGGAAAAAGAAAATAGGGAATTGTAGAACCCATCCAACCTCTCACACTTTAGTCAAAGGAAAAAAACATGACTCGGTTATACAGGGGAAACAAAAGAAGAAATCACTCATAGACTAGTTGTTGAAAGAATCCTTCAAATGTGGGATAGTTCTAAAATAGATTCCTATGAGTATGAGTGGGATTATTTATCTAAAGCATCATACAAGGACATACAAATTGATGTCATCAAGAGTATGCACCCACATGTGAGGAGGGACAAACCTCAGGGACTAGACCCCTTGTATTTGGATCACAGAATATCAATGACTCAAGTGAGGATGGACAAATATCGAGTGAAATAGATGACTTGGAGGAGAGTAATATCATAGACCTTGACATCACTATTGACCACCTTGAAAACATGGCTATCAGAACTCTCACTTCCATTGACCTTAGCCAATTTGATGACCTCTTACCCCTAATACATCTTGAACTTATCAACTGGGAACCAACTAAACCTATCAATGTACCTATCTTTGTGAATGATGATGCTATCAAAAATTTCCTTTGTTGTGAAAAACCTAACACAAGTTCTACTCATAAATCTCATAACGACGTTTTCAGTCAAGAGGGTGTCAAATCTTCTAGTTGTAAAATTGAAAACATGAATAATAGATCTAATGGTGAAACCCATTTAATGGTAGCATTAGATCTCGAAAAAGTAAAAATAATGAATGCATATGACAGTGAAAACCTCTCTGAGGCACTAAAAGATGGGATATTTGACACCCTTCCAGAACACTATCATGAAAGATCATTAGTATTGGTGGAGCCTACATAGTCTATCAATCTTGGCACAACAGAAAAAGAAAAAACTCTACATTTGGCAACATCAATGACTAAATAGGAAAAGCCTAAATTCACCAAGTTCTTTGAGGATAGACACATTAAATTTGCTTGTTCTTACTCTGATATGCCAGGTTTAGACCCAGATCTTCTAATGCATCATCTATCTCTACCATCTATAATAAAACTTGTGAAGCAGAAACTAAGGAAAATGCACCTGTATATCACCTTGTTGGTAAAAGTAGAATTCAAAAAGTTGTTAGATGTAGGATTCATTAGATCTATTGATTATGCTGAGTGGATTTCTAATATTGTACATGTTTTTAAACTAGATAGTAGTATCAGAATATGTACTGACTTTAGAGATCTCAAAAAGGCATGCCCAAAGGACAATTTTCCTTTACCAAACATTGACATTATTGTAGACTTAACAATAGGACACACCATATTATCACTAATGGATGGCTTCTCAGGTTACAACCAAATCAAAATAGCACCAAAAGATCAGGAGAAAACAACATTCACATGTCCATGGGGAATATTCTACTAGAACGTCATTCCTTTTGGGTTGAAAAATGCAGGGGCTACATATCAGTGAGAAATGACCACCATTTGCCTTGACATGATGCATACCTTTATGGAGGATTACGTGGATGATATATTAGAAAATTCATATACCAAAGAAGGACATCTAGAGATCCTAGACAAAATATTTACCAGATTAGAGAAGCTCAATGCCATATTCAATCCTAAGAAATGTGTGTTTGGTGTTACATCAACAAAGCTTCTAGGATACATAGTTTTAAAAAAGGGTATCGAAGTGGATCCCGCCAAGGTCAAGGCCATAATTGAAATGTCACCACCAAAGAATATCAATCAACTATGGTCTCTATAGGGTAGGTTACAATCAATTAGTAGGTTTATCTCCCAATTAACAGACAAAATTAATCCCTTCAATCATTTGTTACATAAGAATATCTCTTTCAAATGTGATCAAGGATGTGAAATAACTTTCAATAAAATAAAGCAATATCTGATGTCACCATCCATACTAATTCCACCTATAGAATATAGACCATTATTACTATACATTGCAACAACTAAGATTTCTTTGGGCACTCTATTAGCATAGGAAGATCTTGTGGGAAAGGAATAGACTATCTATTATATTAGCAGGACTTTGAATAGTTATGAGATAAATTACACCTTCATTGAGAAAGCTTGTTTTGTAGTGGTCTTTGCTACTCAACACTTGCAGTATTACATGCTAACCCACATAGTCAAACTCATCACAAAGATTGATCCATTAAAGTATTTACTCAACAAGGCTGCCCTAACAGGAAGACTAGCCAAGTGGGTCATGATCTTGAGTGAATTTGACATCCAGTATGTAGATCGAAGAGCCATCAAGGGTTAGGTGATAGTCGATCAGTTATCCAAAGCTCCACTGACAAATGATCATCCAATGAGCATTGAGTTTCCTAATATAGACATTCTTACTATGACAACACAACAATGCATGCTTTATTTGATGGGTCCTACACACAACATGGGTCAAGTGTGAGAATTATGTTTGTTACACCTTAAGGACATACCATCCCAAAGTGCTATAGACTCATGTTTCCATGTACAAATAATATAGCTGAATATGAGGCATTAATCATTGGCATCAAAGTGGTAGTTGAATGGAAGATCACAAAGTTACAAGTAAATGGAGATTCAAAACTAGTCATTAACTAAGTAAATGATGAATATCAAAAAAAATATGAGAAATTGATGCTATATAAGAAAATGGTGGATGATTTCAAAAATTATTTTATGGATATCAAATTTGAATAGATTCAAAGGGCAGAAAACAAAGCTATTGATGTTATGGTGACTATTGCCTCTCTCTTATAGATACCAGAAAAGTGAGGTCATTATGAGTTTATGGTGGAACAAGTGTCTAATCTTGCTTATGATAATCCTGAATCTTGAACCATATGGTTTTTAGTTGATTTTGAATCCTCAATTTATGGAAAGACCTATGCTTACCTAAAAGACAATATCCTTCCTCTCGATCTTTCTAGAAACCAAAAATGCAACTTCATTTGCCAAATAGCATGACATACCTTAATTACCGACATACTTTATCATCGAGGTCAAGATGGTACTCTTCTTTGGTTTCTAGAACATAACGAGTCTTAGACAACTTTACATGAGGTTCATGAAGGTATTTGTGGAACTCATTCAAGTGAACTAACCCTAGCAAATAAACTCCTATGTTTGGGGTATTATTGGCCGAATATGGAGAAGGAGTCTTTTTAGTTTGTTAAGAAATGCCAAAAATGTCAAATCCATGGTAACCTAATCCATGCACCAACACAAGAATTGCAACTGTTCACTTCAACATGGCCTTTTTGTTAGTGGGGACTGGACCTGGTAGGAAAGATTAATCTGTCTTCATCCAATGGACACAAATTTATAATCACAGCCACAAAGTACTTTACAAAGTGGATAGAAGCTATTCCCTTGACAACAATCACTAGAAAATAGATTTCTTCTTTCATACTAAATTACCTCATCTTTTGATATGGCATTCCTCAGTCCATTGTCACAAAAATGGTAGAGCTTTTAAGAATCAAGATGTTCAAGAACTATGTGAGAGGTTTCATATCCAACATCATTTTTCAACCATATACTATCCTTAAGGAAATGGCCAAGCAGAGGCCTCAAACAAAACTATTCTAAAAATCCTAAAGAAAATAGTCAACAATGTTGGACATGATTGACAAAGTCAACTAAACCTTGCTTTGTAGGCATACTAAACTAGCATCATAACACCTATAGGAGCTACACCATATGCCTTGGTATATGGATCAAAGGCCATCATACCTATTGAGGTGGAGATACCATCACTCCATGTGTCACTAAAGGGAATTAATTTAGATGAGGATTATAGAGTGTCTAGACTTCAAGAGCTAGAATAGTTGGATGAACATCATCAACAAGTTGTGGACCATTTGAAGGAATATCAATAGAGGATGTCCAGAAGCTACAATCATAGAGTAAAACCTAGAGAATTTCAAGTTGGTGACTTGGTTTTAAAGGAAAACCCTCGAAATCAATAGGACAGAGAAAAGAAAGGGAAGTTTGAACCTAACTGGCTAGGTCCCTTTGTTGTCATATCAATCTATGGATCTAGAGTCTATCAGTTATCTACACCTAAAGGGGATTTTTTTGATGAACCTATCAATAGTTTCCATCTCAAAAAATTCTACACCTGAATCATCTAGTGCACGGTTAAGGTCTTGGGAAAATGGTCGCCTTGATGAAAACCTAGAAAACAAGTGTCTTGGTGACAGAAAATAGAAAAAAAAATCAAAAAGAGAAAAATCAAAAAGAGAAAAATATAAAAAAAAATCAAAAAGAGAAAAATACAAAAAAAAGTGAAAAAGTCAGAAAAATACAAAAAAATAACAAAATCTGAAAAAGTGTAGTAAAAACACATAGTGAAAACCTAGAAATAGGTGCTACTTGTGATTTAAACTAGCTTTTTCATCTATTATATGCATGTCTTGGTCGTTCACTTTCACCATCATTCTACCTATCATTGAAAAGAGAACATCATATATATATCTTGGCAAGGTGGTCGTGTCTCACCCTAGCTTGGGGGAAAATTCCTGAACTCATTGGGGGCAATAAACTTTGAGCTTAATCAAATGGACAACAATAGTATGACAACAAAATGAACACAATGATCATAGAGAAACTCAACATTGAACATACATCAAACATCAAAACATTTTAGAAAATCAACCTCCACATCAAACAGCTGAAATAAAATCAATCAGAACAAATTTAGATGGATGATATCCTTTTGAATCATGATTTTATTGCTTTAGCTTGAATGTTCAAATTTTGTACTTTGATTATTGTTATCATTTCTTTGGAGAAACTCGATGATGTATTGAACTAGAGAAGCTAGGAAGGAGAATGGTATTTTCTTTGTCTATTATCTATGAGTTGATCATTATTATTGTGAGTTGTCATGAGACATGCTCTACAAAGTATCATTGGTGAAATCCTGAATTCACATAACAAAATGATTGATTCTTGTTTGTTTATGCAAGAAATTCTTAGGTCATCTTGGTTTAATTATACCTAGATGCTTGTGTTAACTTGCAATATCAAAAATCATGAAAGTAATACTTAGGTCATCATTGATCTAAATTATACCATTGATGCTTGTACTAACTTTCAACATTTTAAAGGCTCAATGATGATAAAAAGCATGATAAATGGACTATTAAGGTGACAAATTTGGCATATGTAGATTTGCATGGTTAAATTAGATTGCATTTATGTTAGTTTTGCATCTGCAGAGTAATTTATTCCAAAGGCTAGTGGAGAATTCAAAAATAATGTTATCTTTTATCATTGATGGATTCAGTATACTTGACATTAACAAAAACATCATCAGTATCATGTAGTTGCATAATCATTTGCATTGAATACATTAGAGGGCATTATTATATCATTTAATCATTCATACATTTGATCATATATTTGCATTTATCATATCATATATTTTTTTCATTTGTGTATCACATCATATAGTTGCATAAGAAAAATATACAAAACAAATCATCTATATAGTGAATTTTCATTAACATTATCATATCATACATCTTACATTAGATGTATCATCATATTTGATCATTTGAAATACCAACAATGAAGTGCATCATTATCATATATCATAGAAATGACATATCTAAAATCATACATGTAGTTGCATGATCATATCTTTCATGTATATACACTATCATACACCTATTGATCCATGTAAATACTACAGGAACCATGCATCCATACATCATCATTATAAGCATAATCACAATTAACATCATAAATAAAACATCATAAAATCATAGCATGTAATCATGATCATAAAATTGCATCCATAACATCATCAAATAATTCATCACATGACATTTAGAATAGTAAATTAAATGCATCCATCGTAGACATCCATCATAGAATCATATAGAACACATACAGATCTATAAATCCACTACATATCATATAAATCTCAAATATCATAATGTCAAGTATACAATGATTTGTGAAATGTAAAGAGATACAACATCAAAATGGCCATGAATCAAAAAATTAGAGTATACATCATGTCTCAAAATACATCAGGGAATCCAATCATGAAGCTATGTGCCACTAGCCTTAGACGGTGTAGGAATATCTAGACCAATGCCTCCCCCACTCAACATACTAGGATCTCTCAGATCTCTCTGAAGAGGCTATGTCACACCCCTGCTCATAGTCTTAGAATGAGTCATGCCTGATCGAGATTGAGCATAACTAACTCTCTGCTCTGCAGGAACTACATCATGGTATCAGCCTCTATAGTACTCGGCCTCTTTACCCACATGGAGAACCTCTCTCATATAATCAGCTACGGAGGTACCATTGGCTAATCTTTGCAGTCTATCATCCAATCCATGTGCCTACTATGCAATCCATCTAGCTACATCTCTATCTGTTGTTAAAGAGTTTATCTATGCCTATGCAGCCGTCAACTGTGCCTATACCTGTGAGAGAGTATGTGCATGAGCCTGTGCCTGTGTTTGCATCTGTGTTTGTGTCTAGACTAATAACCCCTAGGCCTATGTCAGTTGACACTGTAATGTCTACGCCTGAACCTATAGGTTGGCAATCTAGATTTGCTACTACTAGGAGGCTACTCCAATCTGTACATGTTGCTATGCTGGAGCTACCAGTGATTGCCTCTTACAAGGCACCATGAAGTCTCTAACCTCAAACATCGAGCCTCCTCCACCCTCATCTCCTCCATCCCCATCTCCATCACCATCTACATCTCCCTCCTCATAATCACCATCTCTCTCATCATCACTGCTCTCCACATCAACTGACTCCTCCCCCTCCTCCTCATCTCTCTCATCTCTCCTCCATCAATTCCCATGTGCAACTACCATCTCCTCCTCACCTGGTATCGACACTGGCTCATATGGGACAAAGATCCATGGAAATGGATGTAAAACGAGGTACTGTGCATACTCATCGGTAATTAGAACCTCGATGATCTCAAGATGAATCTCCCAAATAAAAGTTTGTATACCTTGGTAATCCTGCACTGCAGCATCATATGATAAGAAGGGTCCCCACTTAGTGGTATCTATCTGACACCGTGCATAATGTGTAACACCCTAGGGAATTCCCTATACTATGCCATACTATCTTAGCACCCTCCCCAACAAAAATCTCTTAATGATGAAATGTGTCCTACCAATCAGGTACATGGATTGGCATAAGTATGGAATCTCTATATCATCCTCCGGCCAGTGTTCACAGTCAAGATAGGGCTGCCATGTAACTATCTCTACATCATCCAGGACTCTCCTCCAATGCTCCAATTTTCCCAGTCTAGGCTAAGCAAGTGGATTTGCATATGCATGAATGTATGGCCTCATGGTGGGTGGTTGTCTTTCTGTAACTAAACGAGTGACCACTATATGCTCTCATGCCCACACCTGAAGTAATGTAACTCTTGAAGAAAAACTGGCCCCTCAGAGGTAGACAACCTAATGCAAATCCTGGTATAGATGGGAAAGCATACACATACCCTAGGCATATCTAGTACCATGGCAAATCATGCTCTCCAGAATATGACCCCACCCAATAGAAAGTCTCTTTGACCTGTGATCAAGACAAAGGAACCCTCCAATGAAACCAAAAAGTACTAATGGCAAGGTATCATAGGCATCAACCATCTCTAGCCATGGGATCTCGTATCCACAAATCGTATCATCCTGAAACACTCAACATAGTGCATTAGTCCCACCCTACTCAGAAGAATCATAAACTACCAGCTCCCCAATAACAGGTATACACAAAATCCACCATACATCCTCAGGAGTCACTTACATCTCACTGGTAGGAAGGTGGAAGGTATTGTGCTCACTATGCCATCTCTCTGCTAAGGCTATCAAGAGACCCTGATTAATCCTAATCTAAAGCATATCTAGAAGAGAAGACAAACCACATCATGTGATAATTTTTGTCTTAGGCCAGGTACTAGTTGCGATATCAAATCAAATGTCCTATGAAAGCGCTCTTAGATTTGTAAGTTCGTCAAAGGCTCCTATCATTACAGAAAAAGAAAGTTAATAATCTTTGTCAATTAATCAATCAAAAATCAATTAGCCTATCAATCTAATCGGCTCTGGGGAGACTTTGATCAAATCTCATGAGAAATTATCATTGAACCTCACCTATCATGAGTTCAATCATCAATCTATCAATGAATCTCGCTTGTCATGAGGTCAATCAATCAGTTTATCATTGTACCTCACCTATCATGAGATCAATTAATCAAATCAACCTCACCTATCATGGGGTTTATCAATCAAACTATCATTGAACCTCACTTATCATGAGGTCAATCATCAATCTATCATTCAACCTTGCCTATCATGAGGGTTATCAATCAATCTATCAATGAACCTCACCTATCATGAGGTTAATCAATCATTTTATCATTGATCCTCACCTATCATGAGGTCAATTATCATCAATCAATTATTGCATCTCACCTATCATGAGATCAATAAACATCTAATCTATTAAGATTATCAATCAATATCAACTCAAAGGTTGACGTAATCGAAAATCGTCAAACACAAGGAGGCAAAGCAAGGAAACATTTAATTAACTGGTGAAATCAATATTCTTTATTGGGAGATAAATCGTCGAATCATCATAAAATCATAAAAAATTCAAAAATTCAAAAAAATCATCGATTTATCTCCTGAGGGGGCATATATCCATCATCACCTGAAAATCAATGTCTGGGGCATATTGAAATTTTTTTCAATACTGGCAACAACAACAAAATTTTCTTTGAAGCAATGTGTAAACACATCACTTCAGAGAGGGGAAAAATGTATACACCTAAAAATGGTATGGATAATCTAATTACTTAAACACAATTTATTTGATTAATTAACCCTTCTATTTTCATCTACTTATAAATAAATAAATAGAAATATTTATTTATATAGTTCACTTCTAATTCTTCTATCTTTATCATATTATTTCTTCTTAATTAAATAAACGAATTTAATACTTTGTTTTATTTAATTATTATTATCAAATTGTTCTATAATTCACTGATACATTTTGAACCATTTTTTGACGACAGCTCAACGAAATTCCGACGAGCTGTCATTGAAAAATGGTTCAAAATGTATCAGTGATTATATATATATATATATATTATATCTTAATCACATCATCCTATCTTAATTAAATAAACAAATTCAAATACTTTGTTTTATTTAATTATCTATTTTCTTTCATCTAAATTAAATAAAAAAATTCACATACTGTGTTTTATTTAATTACCACATTTCTTCCATGTTTATTTAATAAATAGACTTCTATAGTTTGTTTTACTAAACTAAATACCCTCTTTTGCTAATTTGAATAAATCCAAATATTCAAATAAAAGCATATTTCTACAGTTATTTCCTCTTTTCACTCATCATATCCACCAACAAAATTAGATATTTCATATCTAATTAAATCAATTCAGCTATCACAAAAAAATTTGGACACAAATTGGAGACAAATTATAGGAAAACTTCTTCATCTTCTTCCATTAATCATTCCTATCCTCTGGCAGAATTTTTTTGTGGGGAGGAACAATCTCCATAATCTTCTCAGGTTTCTTCATCTTTCACCATTGAATCTTTCAAATCAAATCCAAACCCTTACTTGCTACCACATCACAAATATGTTGTCGGGAATCTATAAATATAGCTTTTTTTCACAAGAAAAGGATCTCAAATTTGTGCAATCTTACTATGCAGAAATAGCATTAGAGAAATTAAGCATTTGAGCATTGAGGAAATAGCAATCAGATAGCAATCATAATCATGGCTTTTCATTTAGCTTCATCTTAGTTTAAAATAGTTTGTTTTATCATTTTCTTATCAATTTCAACTACAATAGCATCACCATATCATTTAGCAATCATTACATAGGATTAGATTCCTGCATTTAACATCTCATTCTCTAGATTGTCATTTTAATAGTCACAGTGCTTACACAATCTGAGAGCCACAGCAATTTAATAAATCTTTGGAGATAGGGAACATTAGGACACTTTCAATAGATTTCCTGCTTTAATTAGATTTTTTTTGTTTAAATCTCTTTATATAATGTCTTATTAGGTGTGTTTGTTATTCATTTACGCATATTTTACTCACATATCTCCAAGTTTATTCTCCGCTTGATATTCATCCTATAAATCTGCAAACACACATTCAAGAGGAGAAAAACTTATTGATTGTTAGTGAATAGGGGTTTTCCTAATTCAAACCCCTTTTAGGTAATTAAACCAAATGATGAAATATTGAAATTGAAGCATGAAACGTGAAACAATGAAATGATGATACCTTGGAGGAAGTCTTAGAATGAAAATATGAAAACTAACATGAAGTGGCCATGAAAAAAGTAGATCTTGATCTCAAATTAGAAGTGAAACAATGCTTTCAAATATATCCTCAATGCTACATCGACAATCTTAACTTAACAACATGCTTGATGTGCTATGCCTTTGATATGATGATATGATCTTGAATTATTGTAATAAAACTTCACCAATCTTCCCTTGAATGCCTTTGAAATTACTCTTGAAGTTCTCTATAATGCTCTTGTGAATTATGAAGTTCTAGGATTGCTTATGAAAACTTTCTAGGTGAAACTATGTGAATTAGCCTCATATTTATACTAAATCTAGAGATTAACCCTGAAATTTAAATAATTCAAGCCAACACCAAATCTAGGATTGAAAATCATTAAAATCCCGTCATAATTAATTTCAAAAAGGGGTGTCCTATGTGATGAGGACCCATTCACCACTAAAGGCAAATGGATCCTAGCACAAATTTCTTGGACCATGCTTCAAGGGGATGAAATAATATCAAAAACCCATTTCAAAAATGCCAAGAAAGGGGTGTCCTATGTGGAAAGGAACCCACATTAAATTTAGGAGGCTTGTAAACTAAGGTGTACCAAATCTAGTGTTGCAATGTGTTCTAGATGTTCACATTGGATTTAGGGCCCTTCTAAGCTAAATAGACCCAATTTTTCCTTAATTTAGTGTTGTAAAGTGTATTTATTTACACTTTCACATTGGATTTTGGGACCTATTGCATTTATGACCTTTATATCATCATTAATAGGCCCCTATGACCCTATTTGTGCATCCCAAGGAATATTTTGATCAAAAACCCAACAAGATCTATATATAAGCTTAATTTCTTGACTCCCCGACACTTTAGGACTAAAAATAGCCCTTGTGTAACCCATTCACCACCTTGGGCAAATGAGTCCCATTTGGCCTATTTTTAAGGTTATGAGTGGGAAAAGTAGGCTTTTAATTCAAATTTCTTCCATGTCAGCCTTAGGGATCAAATTAATGGTCATTTGAGTGCATTTCCTATATAAAAAAGGTTTCAAATCATTATTTCACCAATTATTCATGTTATCAAGTTGAGCAAGCAAGAGTTAAGCATTCCAAGTCTTTACAAGATCATCAAGATAGCATTCAAGATCATTTCTAAGGAATTCAAGGGAAAAATTCTCCATCAATTATTGTAGGAATCCAAGATCCGTCATCATGTCAAGCATATCAAGCATCAAACATGTTATTGAGCTAGTGTTTTGATGTAGCATTGAAGATCCAAGATCAAGCATTATTCTATTCCTATTGTCAAAGATCAAGATCTACATCCTTTATGGTCATTTCATGTTAAGTTTTAGATTTACAAGACATCATCTACAAGGAATCATTCAAGGTATCATTGTCCATTATTCATGTTCTGTGTTTCATGTTTCATACCTTCATTTTATTGTCTCATCATTTGGTTTAATTACCTACAAGGGGTTTGACCAAGGAAAACCCCTATTCCCTAACAATAAAAATGATTTTCTCTCTTTATGTGATTGTAGGTCTAGGTGGTTTGAAGACTTGAAGATCATTGAAGATTAGGTTACTGACTTGTTGGAGTTTTCTCCCCATTTTCAAGGTCATAATCTTCACTAAAATCTCATCTACATCCCTGAAATCATAGTTTTAGATTTGGGAACCTAAAGAAATAAATTGAGTAGATAGAAGAGTCGATTCAGACTATGAATTTCTAGAAATCCAAAATAGACTCATTCACCACAAGTGGCGAATGTGTCCCACTTTATGTGTTTTTTGAAGATCTTTGTAGATTTGGATACCCATTTTCCTAAAACATGTTCTTGTGCAAAAACCTTGATCTAGGACTGATTCAACAAAATTGACGAATGAATCCTAGTAGGCCAAAACTTCAAGCTTTGTAGAATTTTCAGTCTCCATTCAAGACTCTACAATTTTCTAGGTGCACACATTCTATTCTATAGCTTTTGTTTTGTTCTTCTTTCATTTCTAGATCATTTAAATCAAGTTTGCATTCAACTATGGTTTTTCATTTTATCTTACATTTCATTGTCTTTTCCAAGTTTAAACTTGGTGGTGAACCCCTCATTAGATCATATTTAGACCCTAGGATATCCCTATTAGAAGATCTCTTTCTCTTTTCCATTGGGATCTCTAGGGTTATCCTTGAGTGGAATATCTTGGAAAGTGGGTGTGATAGTACTTGATCCTCCTATCCCCCTTTTTTTGAGATTCCATTTTGGTTTCATTTTAGTTAAAAGATTAAAGAACCACCTCTTAGGTCTTCCTTGTTGAGAATTGAATCACCTTGTGAGGTTGATAGTCAATCCAATTAGGATTCCTAGGACATTATTGAGTGACAATAGGAAAATAAGGTGGGCTTTCCCCCATCATATTATTCTTCTTGTCCATTTTGGTGAACCTGCATTTAGGACATCATAATTCTAATTTGGAGTGCATCTTCATCCTAGATTTATATTGCATTAACATTGCATTAAGGTTTGCATTGGTTAATTTACATTCTAGGGTTTCAAATATTACATTAGTAAAAGCTTATTTAGCTTGCATTTTTGCACTTAATTTCATTGAAAATTATTGAAAAACTACATTTGCATCTTAGGCTTAGATCACACAGCATAAAAAACATAAAAATCAACTAAAATTTTTGGAAAATCTTGAAAAAATCCCTATTGGGACTCATTTGCCACCTTGGACGAATCAGTCCCAGTGTAAATTTTGAACTGCATTTTATAGAGTTAAATTTCCTATTTTTAAGTTTTTTTTTGCTATTAAAACTTTTATGTTTCAGTTGGCATACTTTCAGTTACATTCAAATAATTAGAAGTGGAATAATTTACATTCAATTGCAATTATGGATAGAATTATTTTCTTGCATTTTTCATTCTCAACATTAGTTCAAAGTTTAATTAGATCAAATTACATTTGGAATTCATTAAAAAATGAAAGCAAAAAACAAAAAACATTAAAAGAAAAAAGAACAAAAAAGGTCAACCTTAGAGATAACATATCATTCAAACCCTTTAGTAGTGATAACTTTGACATGTTAGATGAAGCCCTTGATGGCTTCATCTATCCTATATCATCCATTAAAGGTTTGGTACAAGAGGATGCAAGCATCGACAATCATGATAATCGTATAATTTTTCTTCTCCTGATATCTCTCCCATTGGTGGCAAATGTATCTTGGTGAAAGAACATACAATCATCAAAGATCATGAAAGTCTTGTTTTTCTTCCCCCTTGGAAAGATTTTATGACACATGAAGCTGATATCATGGCAACTACTTTACCTAGTCTCCATTCATCTCTCAACACCTCCCCTACTTGTGAGAATGCTTTAGTGAATAAGGATACAATTTTCAATGATCATGAAAAACACATTTGTGTGGAGGATAAGTTGATATTCAGAGATCCAATAATTGAGAGCTATGAAAATCCTTCCTCTCCTACTTGGGAAGAAATTATAGGATATGGCGATGCAAATGTAGATAATCATGATGATCAAACCTTTCCTTCTAATATCTTCTCTAGACATGAAGAAGATAGTTTAGTGTTAGAAGATATCCTTATTGATATTCATGAGAATCTTATTCCTCCCTTTACTGATGCTCCTACCATTTGGGAAGACCTATTTGAACAAGAAATATCAATCATTGGTAACCATGAAACTCATAGTTATCTTTCTCTTGATGTCTCTCCTATTTGTGATGAAGCTACTTTACAACATCTAACCACTAAATGTGATGAACCTCTTGTTTGTTACTTTCCTGAAATCTCTCCTACAAGGGTGGATATTATAGCACAAGAGAATAAGACCTTGGAGAAAAATGATGAAATTATGGACCAAAATAAAATTTACCCCTCTCCTAATATCTCTCCTATTGGTGAAGAATATATTATGGTGTTACAAGATCCAATCGATAAGAATCATGAGGAAAAAATTATTAATCGAGAAAATGACATCATTAACATGCAAAACAATCTAAACATTGATAACCCCCTTACTTGTGATGAAGTTATTTTAGAAGAACCCACCTTTGAATGTCATGAACATCTAGTTTCTTCTCCTAAAAAATCTCCTACTAGCGAATGTATCATGGTGCACGAAAACAACAACATTGAAAAAATTCCTTCATACAATAGTAATATGGGTTCCTTAGATGAAGATAATGAAGTGAAATTATACTCCTCTTCACTAAGGGATCATGAAATTAAGGATAAGTCTTTTGAAATTATGCACATTAAACATCCCTCGACACCAACCACACATATGGAACCCATGCAAGAGATAGGAAAACAAAAGCAAATTGAAGAATCCATAAGGTTATTGGAATATGCTTCAGAAACCCTTGATTTCATACCTATATTCATGGGATAATACAAGATCATAACAAAAGAGTCTAAAAATGGGAAAGAAAATTTGGTAATGACAATAAAAAATTCAAAAGCATCCATTTCAACCACCTTAAAATAAAATACAACATTCAAAACAAAATTTGAGGAAGTTGAACAACCATCGAATCTGAAACAAGTGAAAAAGCTTTATGGAAGAGGTTTTAAAATTATGAAGCAACTTGGAAAAGGATGTGATGCTATAGAACAAGGTATACATATCCTTATAAAGCCTAAAATGCAAGAAATTATTAATTATCTTGGTTATTGTTTTTCAAAAGAAAAACCTTCATTCAATGTCAACACTATCATAAAAGATTCTTTGAAGACAAATTTAACTTTGATGCATCCTAAATTGATAAATATCTCATTAAATATGTATCAAGTTGACACTTGATTTACTCATCATAATAAATAACATTAGTTGCTACTCCTTGCCATGTAATAGTTGTAGGATCATAGCATACTCACTATTGCATGCCATTCCCTTTTCAGAAGGATCAACATATCATTATCCATTCTGGGCTCACCCTTGTCTGGCACTAAGTGGGGGCAAGAGGGTTAGGTAGCTCTATCCTCGTATGTCACTTGTCATTGTCTCTTTTGGCTGGTTGATCACCTTTCGTGTATATATAAGAGCAACCTTGGGATGTGGATGACATGCCTTAAATTGGCTCACATGTAATATAATTATCCATGATGTAGTTTGATTTGGAAACATATGGCTTGCCATAGGGCTTTCCAAGTTGGCTCTCATGTCTTCTTTCATATTAGCATTTATCATTGGCTACTTTAAAGCATTGCTCAAAGTGATGGTGTAGCAACTTCTTTAAAGTGGGGGCATACATCGATGACATCTTTTGGAAAAAATTTCATGGCGTGATTTTTCTTTTTTCTTGTGATGTGTTCTCTTCTTAGTGGTGTCATTGGGTTTTATGTCATACAAAAGTGTACGATCTATGACAATGCATGATGCAAATGAGGCATCCCATGGATGACGATCTGACACTTTTGACTTGTCCTCTCTTGGATAAATTAGGCATAATGCTCCCTAAGAAGAAGACAGTTACATGAACAAAGAAAAATACCCTTTAACAAAAAATTTACCTGACAAAAGCATTTACAAAAAGAATTACATTGTGGTGCCTTCTCAAATTTATCAGGAGGATAACTTTGGTATGGTTAGTATGATGGGAATTTGACACACTGGCATGACTTTCTCATTATATGGTGGGAAACTGACACACTGGCATGAAATTCTCACTAAACCACTTCTTTGGGAAAACTCACCCTGTGGATGACCTGATGTTCCATGGCCCTAGAGTAAGTGCATCCTTTTCAAAGCTTGATCCACCTCATTTTTATATTTACTCTTTTTTCTTTCTTTTAGTTATTGACATTGCACATTCATGTATCTTGTTTTGTTGCATATTGTGCATCTTGTGTGTGTCCTTTCATGCTTATCTCAATTTTTACTTAGGGTCTTAGATCCTGGGGGTTTGACCACTTCTTTGATCTTTTTTATCCTAGACCATCCACATCAATACAATCAGACCCCTCTTGAATGTCTATTTTAGGATGAGTTTGAAGCAAGTTCACCCTCTCACTAAAGTGGGTGCTAAATGGAGTCACTAAAAAAGTATCACTTGCTTAATTTGGAAATGTTTAATGATAAATTGGACTTGATCTAGTGTTGTGATGAGTTTTACATATCCACATCAGGTCTTGGGCCCTTTTTAAAGCTAAATAAATGTAACTCTTCCTTAATTTAATGTTGTAAAATGTATTTATTTACACTTTCACATTAAATTTAGGGGGCTTGTAAACTAAGGTGGACCTAATCTAGTGTTGTAATGTGTTCTACATGTTCACATTGGATTCAGGACCCTTCTAAGCTAAATGAACCCAATTTTTCCTTAATTTAGTGTTAAGTGTATTTATTTACACTTTCACATTGGATTTTGTGCACTATTATATTTATGACCTTTATATCATCATTAATAGCCCCCTATGACCCTATACTATGCATCCCAAGACATTTTGATCAAAAACCTAAAAATATCAATATATAAGCTTAATGTTTTGACTCCCCGACACTTTAGGACTAAAAATAGCCCTTGAGTGACCCATTCACTAGCTTGGGAGAAAGAGTGCCATCTAGGTGGGACTCATTCACCCAAGATGGCGAATGAGTCCCATTTGGCTTATTTTTAAGGTTCTAGGTATGTGCAGGATCATGATGGGCTAAAAAGTGGCAATCTATGATGGGTATGTGGCTGATAACTTTTTTTTTTACCCAAAATTGATGAAATGAAAAAGCGTTTTAAAGGAGATTCTCAAATTTCCACAATATAAATTATGCTTTACTTTAAATTTAATAAATAATTATTATTCATTTTCTATTTGAATTATGACTAAATTTTGATTGATAGGTTGATTGAAAACATCTATAGCTTTCAAATGGTATCACATTTTTTGAATCTGAAACATTTGTCACTGTTGGCAAAACAAGGACAAACAACTGAGAGGGGGGGTGAATCAGTTGTCACAGAACAATAAAATTTTCAAACTTTACTTAAGATCTAAGCAATTAACCATAAATAATTAACACATCAAAGAGACAGAGAACACCAAGATTTTTTACATGGAAACCCTATTAGGGGAAAAACCACGGTGGATGTTATTCCACAAGATTATACCCTGTTAAAAGTATAATGAAATCAATAAAGGGGAATGCACATGCATTCAAGCATACTGCCTAGAGCTCACTGCTCAATTACAAAAGGGGATCACTACCCAATAATATAGAATATGATTAAAATCTAGAGGGTATGAACTAAAAAATTAGCTTCTACACAAGCCTAATTACAGTTCCGATTAAGCACAAAAAACTCCTCTTTTCACTTTTCACACTTTGCTCGATCTTCTAGACACTTTGCTCTGCAATTGAATGATATTTACACATACACACATAAGAGCACACCCAACACACAAAGAAAGTTTTCCCACAAACTACATCGATGAAACAATCACACTTATATATCTGCATCGTGAGATTTCATCAACAATTTAGTTGGCCGGGAAAATAAAACATATTTGCAATGTCGGCACAAATTTACAAATAATTTTTTTAATGTGAATCCACCAAGGTCAGCCACAACATAGTGGAGACCCAAATTAACAACTCCAACACAAAAATACTTCAATTACTTCCTCCTTAAAGATCCACAACTCGCTACCACCAACATGTCAGCCAAGAACAAGAAAAATTGAACATATGCAAGAAAAATTTCTAACCACGAGCACACCGATCAATGTGGACATACCAAAAAGATAGAGCATGATCTAGAAACATCCAAGAGCACCAAGAAACAATAGAGAAACATCTGCAGCAACTAATATTTCCATATCACACAAACTTTACTCAGGAACACTAACAAAGACCGCATAAACACTGTCAGACCACAACATGATCAAATCTATACGCAAACCTTTGAAACTTCCGGTAGATGATCTAGATACACTCAGTAGAAAACCCTTTAATCCACAACAGTTGAACTTCAATGTATAGAACAAGATGCCTTCATGACCTTCACAGTTCCACTAGGAACCTAGAACACTTTCTTTTACAATTTTCTCAATAACCTCGACATATACAACCTCTGATACACCAAATGCTAATAGTGTTGACATCAATGACAACCACATATCAACAACACATCCACAACATCCAACAATATCCCCCTTTTGCATTGATTGCAACACATGATATGAAAAATACCATCAGCCCAACACACTTTCTTTCCCTTTGGTTCTGATTCATCTCCCCAATTGCTCTTCGACCCTTAAAATGATTTTTCACATTGCACTTCTCCCCCTTTGACATCAATGGAAAAGGTAACCATACATGCTCTAAAACCACATATTTGGACATCTGACTACTCCCCCTGAGTAGTAGCCACAGAGACATCAGTCCAGATTAGAATATAGCAATGCAGCTCATAGATTGATGCAAGTAAATGCATCTCTTAGTTCTTATCAGGAGGGGTGATTACCCCTATCATTCCCCTGAGATACTCAAAAGTATCCTTCAACAACGGTTTAGTAAAGATGTCTGAAATCTGCTCTTTGGTAGGCACATACTCCAATCTAACTTCTTTCTCATTCACTTTCTCCCTTAAAAAGTGAAACTTGATTGATATATGTTTAGTCTTAGAGTGAAGCACCAGATTCTTTGAAATATTTATTGCACTTGAATTATCACAATATATGGAAATAGGCTCTTCATATACCACCTTGATATGTTTCAACATTTGTTTCATCCATTCTACTTGAGTACAATTGTTTGCAGCAGCAATATATTTTGCTTTAGCAGTAGATATAGAAATGGAATTCTGCTTCTTGCTCAACCAGGATACCAGCGTCTTTCCTAGGAAGAAAGCACCACCACTAGTACTTTTCTTGTCATCTACATCTCCAGCCCAATCCACATTAGTATATGCACTCAAAGTGAGATCATCATCCTTTGGATACCAAAGTACAAAGTCAACTTTTCCTTTTAGATATCTGAAGATTCTCTTGACAACAGTCACATGTGATTCTTTTGGATCAA
>VDFB02281492.1:749334805-749507044 GCA_007258455.2 Sequoia sempervirens
TGTAATTTTTGGTGCCAAACCGTCAAAACTCATAATTCGAATGTTGTTTGGCTCCAAACTGCGAGGAGCCTCACGTACATTTCACTTTTAGGTAGCTTTTAGTATTGCTCTATAATATGGAAGGGTTATTCTGTAGTCAGAATTTGTATGTAAGTGTAGAACTTGGGGATTGAGATCCTCTCAGATGTAAGAAGCTCCATTTTCTTGTCATTGTACCATTTTGTTTCAGGGTATATTATGTCTCGTGCTGTGCCCTCATCACAAATCCATATGCAAGTTCCCCTTTTGATTTATTTAATCCTGAAAAACAGATATCATCATTAGTAGCTCACATGGCACAAATCCATATGCAAGTTCCCCTTTTTTATGGAAACTTTCCATTTTTAGAAATTTTTCTATTTTTGAAAATTTTTATTTTTGAATTTTTTTCTCCATCTCAAGAATTTCATTTCTAGGAACATTTTAAAATTTCAAGAAAAATCATTTTTGGAAAAATTGTATTTCAGGAAAAAATCCATTTTGGAAAAATCATTTTTGGAAAAATTTTGAGATTTTGAGAAGCTTAGAATGCAAAAATGGAAATTTTGGGGATTTCCATCAGGGACGGAAATCCCCCATTTTTGGGCAAGGTCAAAATCCCCTAAACTCCATAACTTTTTTCTAGAAGGAATTTTCAAAAAGTTCAACAAGCAACCCAGCCTAATTTTTCGTCCTCTATCCATAGGTGCAAAAAAGATTTACATATAACATTGAAAATTCACTTCAAAATCCCCATTTTCAAATTCCAAGACAACTGAATTTCCCCCAAAGCCTCAAAATATTGCCTCCATCAAACCTAGTCTAGACTTAATCCCAAAATAACCTTCCAAGAAGAGCAAAACCAAAATTTGACCAAGCCAAGATGCAGAGATGCAAAAGAAAAAAGAGGGTCCCCGCCTTCAGTGGGGCGTGTGTGTGAAAATTGCACAACATAACTCTTCTCAATGACACCTCATTAAACCATGAAATGAACCTTTTTAGGAGCCCATTTGGACAAAATTTGACATACTCAAAATCCACCTATGGTCACTTCAGACCAGAGCACTCAAATTTCACTTTTTCACCATTTTAGGCTTCTAATTAGCCTCTTTTTCCAAAGAAACTATGCTTGAAACTCAATCAACCTTGGGGCAGCAATTTAAATGTGTCAAAACCTCAAAATCCACAATCCGATCTTAGACACACCATCGTACAAAGGGTAATCCACAAAACCCTATGTTTTAGCCTAAACCCTAGGGGTTTATTGAAAAATGCCTCTCCCACTCTTTTGCAAACTTAGCAACTGTTCCAACAAGCTTGTTACACCTGCACATGCTCAAAACATCATAAAATAATGTTGTGCATTCATAAAACTCAAATTGACATACCAAAACCTTCAATTTTCCAAGGAAATCTCAAATTTCACCTTTAGGGTTTCACACCCAATGCACTATCAGACCTCCCAATTTCATTCATTTGAATGGAAAAATACTTTAGGAACTAATATTTTTCTAATTACCATGATACAAGTAAAATTATCCGCTATGCCGAAGAAACGAAGAAGGAATAAACTAATAGACAAATAGTATGAAACCTTCAAAGCGAAGGAGATAGAACAGTTGAGGGCATATCATGAAAAGAAGAAATTGGGTACTATTGACACCTCAATTGGAATCAACTCAATCAGGTAACTTATCTCAATGAAACCTCATCAGTCCATGACAAGAACCTCTTCAAGGACCCATTTGAACAAAATTTGACATACTCAAAATGCACCTATGATCACTTCAGACCAAAGCACTCAAATTTCATGTTTTCACCATTTTAGGCTTCTAATTAGCTTCTTTTTCCAAAGCATCTATACTTGAAACTTATCCAAACCCTAGAAAACCATGGGGAAGCAATTTAAATGTGTCAATTTTAACCCTTCACTTTGCCTTGTCTAGTAGGTTAGCCAACCCTAGTTTTAGACATTTTCTCACAAACTTCTCGAATAACTTCACAAATAAATGACTGATCTAGATAGCCATTATTGAGTTACAATACATACTTCAAAATCAATAGTGACTGTCTTGGAACATGTGCATCAAAAATGGCCTTCTTCATTGTCCTTATTAGGCTAACTAGGCCTAATTTACAAAGGAACATACCTTTAAACATTCAACAACCCCCTGAACTTGTTGGGGCAGCAATTCTCATGTATCGAAACCCTCAAATCCGCAATTTTTCTCAGGATAAATTCACTCCACCATGCCAAACCACAAAACCCTTATTTTATGCTAGTATGAGGAGGGTTTATTGAAAGGAATGGTTCCATGCCTTACCAGAACATGTGACCACCTCAGACCTTCTTAAAATCACCTACAAAAACTCAAAAGACAATCACCCAACCTCTACATGCAATATTTTATCAAACCCTAGGGTGAAACCTCATTTTTCATGCTCTTTTCCATCAAAATCTACAGGGGCAGCAACACAAACCCCATAAAACTTATTCCCTTTCACCAAATAAGCACCCTAACATCAAAATGAGTTTCTAAATATGTATTGGGTCTATGGAAACACAAAGAGATTGAAAAAGAGAACACAATCACCCTATGTGGAACCGTACAGTTCAAGGAAATATCATATTTCTAGTAAAAATAGAGAAAAATGGAAGGAAACAATGAATTTTATTGATCTTCTTCTAAGTACATAGTAGATTTATGCTATGCATAGTACATTTATGCTATGCATGGTATATTCATGCTAGGAATGGTCCTCTTTCGCACCCAAACATGCAAAATCGCTCCAACCTACGTTCAACCGACTCGATCCCTTAAGGGTCCAAAGTGCAAAAGGGCATCAATCTTTGATGGGGTATTACTCAGAAACCATGGTGCTTACACAATCTCCATCTAAGCTTATGAGATCATGTTGGGCCCCTCTATGAAAACCTCTCTTAGTTTTTCACTATCTCGGAGTGATTTTCCCGTGGTGTCCAATTTTCACTTGATGGAAAAAGAGTCAAATGCAAGTAGTGCAAAGTTACAAAGTGGTGCAATTTTTGTTCTACAACTCGTGTGACCAAAAATACTTTCCAACATATTTGAATAGGTATGTTTACACCAGGAATGGTCCTCTTTCACACCCAAACATGTGGAATCGCTCCGAGCTACGTTCAACCAAATTGATCCCTTAAGAGTCCAAAGTGCAAAATGGCTGCAAACTTCAACATGTTGTTACTCGGATACTATGATGCTTAGCTATCCTACAGATCAAATTATCATCTAATCCTACAGGATCATGTTGGGCCCCTCTACAAAAACCTCTCTCAATTTTGACTATCTTGGAGTGGTTTTCCCATGGCAACAGATTTTTACTTGATGGAAAAAGTGTCAAATGCAAGTAGTGCAAAGTTGCAAAATGGTGCAACTTTCATTCTGCAACTCGTGTGACCAAACAGACTATTTGAACACATCTGAATAGGTATTTTTACACTAGGAATGGTCCTCTTTTGCACCCAAACACGTTGAATCACTTCCAGCTACGTTCAACTAGATCGATCTATTAAGAGTCCAAAGTGCAAAATGGCTACAAACTTCAGCATGTTGTTACTTGGATACCGTGATGCTTAGAAACTTTTTGTCTAATTCTACAAGATTACATTGGGACCCTCTACAAAACACTCTCTCGGTTTTGGCTATCTCGGAGTGGTTTTCCCATGGCGGCAAATTTTCACTTGATAGAAAAAGTGTCAAATGCAAGCAATGCAAAGTTGCAAAGTGGTGCAACTTTCATTCTGCAACTTGTGTGACCAAACGGACTATACCAATGTGTCTGAATAGGTATTTTTACACTAGGCATGGTCCTCTTTCACACCCAAACATGTGAAATCACTCTGATCCATGTTCAACCAAATTGATTCCTTAAGAGTCCAAAGTGCAAAATGGTTGTAAACTTCAATATGTTGTGACTCGGATACCATGATGCTTAGAAATTTCTCATTTGATCCCATAGGATCATATTGGGCCCCTCTACAAAAACCCCTATTAGTTTTGGCTATCTCAGAGTGGTTTTTCTATGGCAACAGATTTTCACTTGATGGAAAAAGTGTCAAATACAAGTAGTGAAAAGTTGCAAAGTGGTGCAACATTCATTCAAAAACTTGTGTGACCAAAAAAACTATTCCAACGTGTCTGAATGGGTATTTTTACGCTAGGAATGGTCCTCTTTCACACCAAAACACGCGGAAATCACTCCGAGCTATGTTCAACTGGACCGGTCCCTTAAGGGTCCAAAGTGCAAAAGGGAAGCAAACTTTAGCATGTTGTTACTCATATACCATGATGCTTAGAAACTTTTTGTCTAATCCTATAGGATCACATTGGGCCTGTCTACAAGAACCTTGCTCGGTTTTGGCTATTTCAGAGTGGTTTTCCCGTGGCAGCAAATTTTTATTTGATGGAAAAAGTGTCAAATGCAAGAAATGCAAAGTTGCAAAGTGGTGCAACTTTCATTCTACAACTCGTGTGACCAAACAAACTATTGCAATGCATTTGAATAGGTATTTTTATGCTACGTTCAACCGAACCAATCCCTTAAGGGTCCAAAGTGCAAAATGGCTACAAAATTCAACATGTTGTTACTCGGCTGCCATGATGCTTAGAAAATACTTATTTGATTCTACAAGATCATGTTAGGCCCCTCTACAAAAACCTCTCTCAGTTTTGGCTATCTCAGAGTGGTTTTCCTATGGCAGCATATTTTTACTTGATGGAAAAAGTGTCAAATGCAAGCAGTGCAAAGTTGCAAAGTGGTGCAACTTTCGTTCTGCAACTTGTGTGACCAAACAAACTATTCCAACACATCTGAATAGGTATGTTTATGCTAGGAATGGTCATCTTTTTCATCCAAACATTGGGAATCGCTCTGAGGTACGTTCAATCAGACCGATCCCTTAAGGGTCCAAAGTGCAAAAGGGAACCAAACTTCAACATGCTATTACTCGGATACAATGATGCTTAGAAACTTCTCGTCTGATCCTACAGGATCGTGTTGGGCCCCTCTACAGAAAAATCTCTCAGTTTTGGATATCTTAGAGTGGTTTTCCTATGGTGACATATTTTCACTTGATGGAAAAAGTGTCAAATGCAAGGAATGCAAAGTTGCAAAGTGGTGCAACTTTTGTTCTACAACTCGTGTGACCAAACAGATTGTTCCAACGCATCTAAATAGGTATTTTTACTCTAGTTATGGTCCTCTTTCATACCCAAACATGGGGAATTTCTCTAAGCTATGTTCAACCAGACCGATCCCTTAAGGGTCCAAAGTGCAAAATGGAAGCAAACTTTGACGGGCTATTACTTGAAAAATGTGATGCTTACAAACTCTCCATTTGAGCCTATGGGATCATGTTGGGCCCCTCTACAATAACCTCTCTCAGTTTTTGTTATTTCAAAGTCATCTTCCTATGGTGTCCAGTTCACATTTGATCGAAAAAGTGTCAAATTGAAGCAATGTAAAGTTGCAAAGTGGTACAACTTTCATTTTGTAATTTGTGTGACCAAACTAACTACTCCAACATGTCCTAATAGGTAGGTTTACATTAGGCATGGTCCTCTTTCACACCCAAACACACAAAATTGATCTGAGCTACGTTTAACTGGCTTGATCTCTTATGATGGCATGCAAAACAATGGAAAAGAGAAACATACACATGACGGTTGAGAAGTCTGAGTATTCCACACAAAAAGCATATGATCATTGGTGCAAAGCACCTTGTTCCTCCATTTGATGAAGAATGTCTAGTTCAGTGGTTTTAGTCATTATAATATCAAATAAGGACATGATAGGCCATTTTGTAATCTTTCTTTTATTTTTGAGTTAGTGTGGGGTCATTTGAGTCAATTATATAAGTACAAATAAGAAAATAGCTTTGGTAAAGGCATTGGAAGAGATTACTAACACTGCCCTTGTTTAAAATTTAGAATTTAGGCCTTAAAAGCAAGGATAGATGAGGTGAAAAGAAGAAATTGCTTGAGAATAATTTAGAATAGGTTGGAAATAGGGTGAGGTTGTGGAGTTTGATGTGTTCAAATGGTCTGGAAGGACAAGGGAGGTCAAAAATATGTTATGGAATGATGCCCTAATTGGGAATAGAGGGGTTTTGAATGAAAAAGAGAAGTTTGAGGGAGTAAAATTGGGTAAAGTCAAGGGGCAGCATAATTTGGTAAATGTTGTCCAATGGTGTTTTTCCAATTGGAGGAGTGATTGAGAGCATGTTGCTTTGTTAAATAGACCTATTCGGGGGTCTAGGACAGCGTTGAGTCCATTTCTTATTTGTATTATAAATTATAACTTTCTTTCTCCCGAGTCCATTTCATATACAAGAAATAATATTGTAAAAAGTTGACATATAAATATTTGGACGTATTTATATGGTGACGCATCAAGAACATAACAATTCATTTTTCACTATCAGGATTATGCTGTGAAAATGTTTAAAGACTATTGAAGATAAAAGTTTCTATGATAATGTGTCGAGAAGTTAACTACTTCATCTACTCTGAATATTATGTTTTGCAAGTTTTGTGAAGATTATGTATCCTTTGCTTAATTGAGTTGTTCCAATCAAAGGATTAAACACATTGAAATCCTTTTATGAATCATTTCATGGAATACCAATTGAAAACATGTTTTTTGATTTTAGATAAAGTTGTTTAGCATCAATCAATTAATATTCAAGACAAACCATGAAGGAAAACAATGATCAATGCTAGGGATAACCAATTAATAAGTATACACGTGAATAATTCAAGCATGTACATGTGAATAAGGGAAGCACAAATACTCAAAAACACGTAAGTCTTGAAGTATACACAAATTAATACAAAGTATATGCATGAATACAAGGTATACACATGAAAACACGTAAGTCGCAAAGTATACATTGGAACACATGTAAGTTGTAAAGTATAGACTTGAATACACGTAACTCATATCTATTGAACCATCAATTTAGAATGCAAATATGGACACCATCGATAAAAAAAAATTGTATTAACCAAATAGCCATGTAGTCATACATCAATATATGTTGATATAAGTATGAAATATAGGTACAAAATAGCCATATAGGCTTACGAGAATGCCATATCTAGGCATACAATGTCAAATATATCCAATACAAAATATATACAAAGCTGCCATGTAGGCATACAACAAAGGGCTCTGGAATCAAAAGTCATTTTTTTCCATGCTCTAGAAATAAATTCTTTCCCTTTGCTTGTCGATCAGATGGTGATAGGTTTGTCACTCATTTGTACTATTCTCGAGGAGTGCTCTTGCTGCTCCTAGTTTTTAGTTCATGGTGAAGTTTTAACTATTACAATAAGAAGTAAAGACATTAATATATAGAAATTGCATTATAAAAAATGATATATTTAACAAAATAATCACTTACCGCCATCTCATGATCTCTCTCCACGAGGGAAATATTCACATGCCCATTACTTAGGTGTGTCAGGCCCTATATAAACCATCAAATGAAATTGAAGCTATTTTTCACTAACATCTATAACAACGAATGTAAATTGAAATTTACTAATTTGCCTCATACCTCCCCTGCCAGAGCCATCGATGATTGTATAGCAGATGAAATACCAATCTCCATTGCCCTCATCACATTTAGAGGTGTTTTGGCTTGCAACAACTGAAAATAAAACAACAAATTATTCAATCACAAGAAAACTACAATATGATCCACGTCATTGTTGGAAAAACAAGGACGGTGTGAAGGGGTGAATCGGTTGTCATATAATATAAATATTTTCAAACTTTATTTGTCCAATCTAGGATCGATGATAAACAATAAACCATAAACATTCAACACATCAAAACCAGAATATTTTTTTATGTGGAAACCATGATAGAGAAAAACCATGGTGGAGTTACTCATAATATTATACCCTGTTAAAATTATAATGAGAAATAATCATAATGCACATGCATTTAGGAACACTGCCTAGAGCTCACTTCTCAAATACAAAAAAGGACTCACTGTTCAAAGAAAATTTTGGATTAAAACCATCCAAATTGTGAACTGATAAAATAGCTTCTACACAAGCTTGATTACAGTTCCAGTTAAGCACAGAAAAACCTTCTTCACTCTTTGGTCAAACTTCCTCACACTTCGCTCAGTCTTCTTCACACTTTCCTCTACAATTGAATGATATTCACACATACAAACATGGGAGTACATCGAGAACACTTTTCACCAATGAAACAATTGCTCTTATATATCTGCAACATGAGATTACATCAACAACTTAGTCGGCTAGAAATATAAAACATGTTTTCAATATCGACCCAAATTTACAAATAAATTTTCAATACAAATCCACCAACGTTGGCCACAACATAGTGGAGACCCAAATTAACAAATCCAACACAAGAATACTTCAATTAATTTCACCTCGAAGGTCCACCACATGTTACACCCATCATGTCGGCCAAGAACATGAGAAACGAAACATATAGAGAAAAATCTTCAACCACGAGCACACCGATCAATGCGGATGAACCACAAAGATAGAGAATGATATAGATACATCCAAGAACACCAAGAAAAAATAGAGAAACATCCACAACAACTACAATTACAAGAATTATACCAACTTTAATCAAGAACACTGACAAAGACCATAGAAACATTGTCAGAACACAAATCTTCATAATTTTGAACAAATCTTCACGCAGACCTCTAAAACTTCCAAAGAATGGACTAGATACACTAAAAAATTAACCCTTAGTCCACACCAATTGATCTTCAACTTACAGAACAAGACACCTTCATGACCTTCATAGTTCCACTGGGAACCTACAATACTTCCTTTTACAATTTTCTCAATATCCTCGACATATACAACCTTCAATACATCAAATGCTACTAGTGTTGACATTAATGACAACTACATATCAACCACACAACCACAACATCCAACAATCTCCCCCTTTGGAATTGATGGAAACACATGATGTGAAAAACACCATCAACCCAACTCTCAATCAACACTTACTCCTTAGATTTTGACTCTTCTTCCTTGACTTCTTTTGCAATATATTCTCCCCACAATACTTTTTACTCCAGATAGGTAGCATTTTTCACATGAATCTTCTCCCCCTTTGACATCAATGGAAAATATAAACATTATCTTTCTACATACAAGCTCTGAACCACATATCTACACATTTGACTACTCCCCCTAAGTAGCAGCCATGAAAACATCAATCTAGATCAGAATATGATCATGAAATGCACATATTGATGCAAATTAATGCATCCTAGTTCATATCAGGAGGGGTAATCACCCCTAGCATCCCTCTGAGATACTCAAAAGTATCCTTCGACAATGGCTTAGTGAAAATATCTGCAATCTATTCTTTGGTAGGCACATACTCTAGTCTAACTTCTTTTTCACACACTTTCTCCCTCAAAAAGTGAAACTTGATTGATATATGTTTGATCTTAGAGTGTAGCACCGAATTCTTTGATATGTTAATTGCACTTGAGTTATCACAGTATATTGTAATGGTTTCATCATATACTACTCTGATATCTTTCAGCATATGTTTCATCCACATCACTTGAGTATAGTTATTTGTAGCAGCAATATACTCTACCTCAGCAGTAGATAAAGAAATGGAATTCTACTTTTTTCTCAACCAAGACATCAGCTTCTTCCCTAGGAAGAAAGCACCACCACTAGTACTCTTTTTTTCATCTACATCTCCTACCCAATCTACATCAGTATATGCATTTAAAGTAAGATCATCATCCTTAGGGTACTAAAGCCCAAAATTAATTGTTCCTTTCAGATACCTGAAGATTCTCTTAACAACAGTCACATGAGATTCTTTTGGATCAAACTAAAATCTAGCAACCATACATACAGCATTCATAATGTCTAGTCTAGTCTGAGTTAAGCAGAGAAATCCACCAATCATTGATTTGTATCTTGTTTGATTTTTTTTAGGAGAATCATCATTTTGTGTTAACTTACATCCAGTTACCATGGGAGTACCAACATTTTTTGAATCATCCATGCCAAAATTCTTCATCAATTCTCTCACATATTTGGACTGAGATATGAAGATCCCCTTGTCTAGCAGAGTAACTTGAAATCCCAAAACGAACTTCATTTCTCCAATCATAATCATCTCAAATTCACTATGCATTTCATCAACAAACCTCATACATAGGTTTTCATCTCCTCCAAAAATAATGTCATCAACAAAGACTTCAATAATTAATTCTTTATCATGATCCAATTTGAAGTATAAGTTGCAGTCAGTAGTACCTTTATTGAATCCAAGCTTCAGTAAGTATTTGTCTAATCTAGCATACCAGGCTCTGGGGGCTTGCTTGAGTCCATACAAAGCTTTCTTCAATTGGAAAATTATGTCTTCCTTATCATTCAATTGAAATCCATCAGGCTATTCAATATATACTTCTTCTTCTAGCTCACCATTCAAAAATGTTGATGTCACTTCCATTTGATAAGCTTTATAGTTCTTATATGTAGTATAAGCAAGAAATAACCTTACGACTTCAATTATAGAAATAGGGGCAAAGGTTTCTTCAAAATTAATACCTTCCATTTGTGAATACCCTTTACATACAAGTCTTGCTTTATTCTGGACCACTTCACCTTGTTCATTTAGCTTATTCTGAAAGACCCATTTAGTACCAATTATATTTTTATCTTTTGGTTTGGGAACTAGTATCCATGTATCATTATTTTCAATTTACATTAGTTCTTCCTTCATAGCTTCCATCCAGTGTTCATAATTGTAGGCTTCTTTGACATCTTTAGGTTTAATCTTGGAAATAAAAAGCATAACTACCAAGGCAGGGGCCTAGGTAAGGAAGAACAGGGATGGTTGCAACCTATTGATGTATCAAAGTTGCTATGAAATATAGGCCTCAGATATGACAAAAAAAAGAAAGGCCTTGCAACATCATCTAATACCTCCAATAGTGTTACTGTGGAGAATGGTCCCTTGGAAGACATACCCGAGGAAGAATCCATCATACGTGTGTACGATGATGTTGATCACATAGACCTGTCATCCATGTTTGACTGCTTATCTGTCTGTACCATCAGCCTTTCTCTTTAGCATCCTAACTCATTGATTGGGACCTATGTGATAGCACACCTGCCAAGGTCTCCTTGGATACATATGTCAACCTCATGGGATTGGGGGAAGATGAATGCTCAAGTCACAAGAATAAAAAAAAGAAAAATAAAAAATGGTCATCTAGTGAAAACCTCCTTGAGGCACTTCCTGACCTAGAAAAAGTAAAAATAAATGACACATATGATAGTGAAAACCTCGAAGAGGCATTGGAGGATGGAGACATTCATCTTCCCCTTGTGGGAACTCAATTATTCATGCGTTCATCCATTCTAATTGAAGAAACTCAAGAAGTTAATCTGGGTACTGTAGAAAACCTTAAGATCACCTATGTGGCCAAATCTCTATTAGAGCAAGAATATTTAGTCATTGTTCAGCTACTCCAAGATGGTATCATTAACTTCACTTGGTCATACTTAGACATGCCAGGCTTAGACCTTGCTTTAGTAGTTCATCATCTAACAAAAACTCCAAAAAATGCATCCATAGGTAGCATTATTAGTCAAGAAGGAATTGGAGAAACTTTTGGATGCCGGTTTTATTAGACCCATTGACTACTCTGATTGGATCTCCAACATAGTACCTATTTCCAAACCAAATGGAGACATTTAGATGTGCACAGACTTCCAAGATCTTAACAAATCCTATCCAAAAGACAACTTCCTACTACCCAATATTGACATTTTGGTTGAACTTATTGCGAGACATGAAATGTTATCCATTATGGATGGTTTCTCTGGTTATATTCAGATCTGAATTGCACCTAAAGACCAATACAAGACTGCTTTTACGACACCTTGGGGTACTTTTTGCTATAATGTTATGCCCTTTGGTCTCAAGAATGTGGGGGTGACATATCAGAGGGAAATGACTGTCATCTTCGATGACCTCATCTATATTATAATGGAAGATTATGTTGACAACTTGCTAGAAAAATCCAAAACCAGAGTAGAGCACCCTTCCATCCTAAAAAAGATCTTCGAGTAGTTAGAACATTACAAGCTACAACTAAATCAAAAAAAGTGTCTTTGGTGTTACATCAGGGAAATTTTTGGGTTTCATAGTCTCTCGAAGAGGAATTGAGGTTGATCCCGCCAAGGTGAAAGATATTTTGGATATGCCACCCCCGTGCAATCTGAAACAATTAAGAAGTCTCTAGGGAAAGCTGCAATCCATCTGTTGGTTCATAGCCTAGCTTGCAGATAAGTGTCAGTCATTCACCCATCTTCTAAAAAAAGACTCCGCCTTCAGATGGAACCAACAATGTCAGATAAGTTTCAATAAGATCAAGGAATACTTGGCTCATCCACCAATCTTAATGCCACCAATTCTAGGGAAACCCCTCCTACTTTACATCTCCACCACTTCAGTTGCACTAAGGGCATTATTGGCACAACATGATGAATCATCAAAAGAAAGAGCAATCTAATACATTAGTTGAACATTGGTCGACTATGAATTAAACTATTCACCCATGGAGAAAGCTTGTCTTGCAGTGATCTTCAATACACAAAAACTCTGAAATTACATGCTCAGCCATCCAGTCAAATTAATAGAAAAAATTGATCCACTAAAGTATCTGTTATCAAGAACCACTTTAACTGGTCACATGGCTAAGTGGGTCATGCTCCTAAGTGAATTTGACATATATTACATGGATTGCAAAGCCATAAAGGGACAAGTCATAACTGATCAGTTGGTTGAGGCACCCCTATCGAATGCTTATCCTCTAGTCACTAAATTTCTAGATGAAGAAGTTTTTACAGTTACAGAAGCACCTGCTTGGATATTGTATTTTGATGGCCCATATACTCATAATGGATCAGGCATAGGAATTCTATTGGTTACCCCTCAAGGTGACTATATTCCAAAATTGTTTAGGATATCATTCTCGTGTACTAACAACATAGCTAAGTATGAAGCCCTCCTCATGGGCCTTCGAATTGCAAAGCAGTGGCACATAACTCACTTGAGAGTATTTTGTGATTCATTGTTGGTCATTAAGCAAGTTAATGATGAATTCCTAACAAAAGATGATAAGTTGTTACCCTATAAACACATGGTGGATGACTTCAAGAAATATTTCACCTTCATACAATTTGACCAAATTTTGAGGGTACAGAACAAAGCAGCTGATGCAATGGCTACTATTGGCTCCCTAATTGGCATGCCTAAAGATCGAATAGAATGCGAGTTCCTTGTGGAACAACTTTTAATCCCATCATATGATATCCCTAAGATTGACATGGTGTGTGACATTGTAGGTCCCACTTCCCCATGGTATTAAGACATATATACTTATCTACCTGATAATATTTCACCCCCAGACCTCACATGAAACAAATGAAAATCCTTTATTCAACGTTCAGCCCAATACGTCATCATCGGTGATATGCTTTATCGTCACAGGTATGATGGAACCCTCCTTAGGTGTCTGGATGAGACCGAAGCCCATACTACACTAACAGAGGTACATAGTGGTGTTTGTGGGACCCATTCAAATGGTATGGATTTGGCCAAAAGGATTCTCCAAGCTAGATATTATTGGCCTATTTTAGAACATGATGCTTGTGAATTCGTGAAGAAATGCCTTCCTTGCTAGCAACATGCAGATTTGATTCATGCTCCAACACAATACCTTCAGCCCCTACTAGCACCATGTCCCTTCTCTCAATGGGGTTTCGACTTGATTGGAAATATTTACCCACCCTCTTCCAATGACCATACATTCATAATTACTGCCACTGAATACTTCACCAAATGGGTGGAAGTAATGTCACTCTCACAAATCACCGGTACTCAAATTTCAAAATTCATCCTTTACCATATTCTTTGCAAATATGGTATTCCATCCACCATCCTATCTGATAATGGAAAACCTTTTAAAAACTAAGCTATGAAACATCTCTTTGATACCTTTCATATCCAACATCGTTGGTCAACGCCTTATTACCCCCAGGGTAATGGTCAGGCTGAAGAAACCAACAAGACCCTTATCCACATCCTCTCTTTTAATTAAATAGATTTGTTAATTTATTTAATTAATTAACCACTTCTTCTAAATTAAATAATTATTTTTAATTATTTAATTGTTGTATGTGACACTTCTTTATTTTTAAATAAAACAATTTATTTAAAAATGTCTCACATAGTTAACTGATTCTTCTTTTAGTAATTAATTTCAAAAATCAATTACTCATTATCTCACAAAATCCATAATTTGAATTAATTTAATTCAAAATGGAAATATTCTTCTACAAATCAAGTAATTTATAAAATTACTGATTTTCTAAAATCCCATCTTCTTATCTTCTGATTTTTGCTAATTTCATCTCAAGTGTCATATTTATTCTTGATTTAATTTATTTAATTAAATCTTATTGACACATTTGGGAATTTTTCCCTAACCCTAATTGAGATTTTCCATTTTGAATCTTAACCATTGATTCTAGGGCATTTTCTCAATTTCTCATTTCATCCATCCATGCAAAATTGCATTTTCTATAAAATGACAATTTTGCTCTCATTTTAGGGATCTTAACCTTTACCTTGATCTTGAATTTCTTAAAATCATTTTAGATTCCTTGTTTATTGTCATTTCTTGCATTCTAGCCATTAGTATTGGAATATTTTCACTTAGATTTCATTTTCTATTTGCATAAATCTTTTAAAATAAATCCTTCAAAGTCTTGTTTAGGTCTAGGCATATAGAGTTTGCTCCTCAAAATTTGAGGGCATCCATTTTTATAGCAAGCTAGGAGGTATAATAGAAGTTAGTCATGGAGGAGAGAAATGGGTGAGATTTTTCTAGTTTCATTCCCTTTCTTTCACATTTCTCCTTTGCATTCTATTGTGTTGTTTGGATAATATTGCATGCATGTGATACTAACTTATTCTGTTTTGCAGAAATCCTTCATTACAATATGGTATTCCATCCACCATCCTATCTGATAATGGAAAACCTTTTAAAAACCAAGCTATGAAACATTTCTATGATACCTTTCATATCCAACATCATTGGTCAATGCCTTATTACCCCCAGGGTAATGGTTAGGCAGAAGCAACCAACAAGACTCTTATCCACATCCTCAAAAAGGTTGTCAATAACACTAGTTGAGATTGGAACCTCCATATTCATCCTGCCCTCTGGGCATATCGTACCTCCATCCACACCCCTATAGGCACCACCCTCTATTCTTTAGTATATGGTGCTAAAGCCATCTTGCCAATCGATGTTGAGCTCCCATTCGCTGAGGATTTCTCTAAAGAACCTTATCAATGAAGAGGATGCTCGTGTTGCACGGCTTGCACAACTGGAGTTACTTGATGAAAGATGAATCAAAGCCTATGATCATCTACAAGTCTACCAAAACCACCTCAAGCGTAACTACAACAAGAAGGATTTTCCTCAACAATTCTAGATTGGTTAACTTGTCCTTAAATAAAACTAGTGTAATCAGCAGTACCGCTATAAGAAAGGAAAATTTGAAGCAAATTGGTTGGGTCCTTATATCATAACCACTAAATATGGGTCTACGGCATACAGACTTGCTACCCTTGAAGGAGAACCCCTAGAAGAGCCTATCAATATCATGAATCCGAAGAGGTTTAACACCTAAGTTCACTTGGTAACCCTACTTATGAAAAAGCCAAAAAAATAAATCAAAAAAATCAAAAAATCAAAAAAATCAAGAAAATCAAAAAATAGTAAAGAGAAATAAATTCATCCTATGGTGAAAACCACCATTGGTGGCACCTTGGATAAGTATGGGTGGTGAAAACTTGTTCACAGGCGCCATTTTTAAAGGGGTTAATCATTATCTACCTTGCGTCCTAGTTATTTTATGCTTTCATCTACCCTATCATCCTCACCCATCCCATCCTCAACCGCTTGGTATATATCTTGGTTGAGCATTGGATGATCCACAATTAGCTATCCATCGTCCTGAGCTTTTATCCCAACATGAGCTTTTTTCATTTTAACCATTCTTCGGTCACTTTTTGTCACCATCCAGGAACATCCATCACATCAGTCTCACCTAGTTTCCATCTTGTCTTGTTAGTCTTTTTAGTTTTAGTTGAACTATGTTGCCCCTGCACTTTCATGTAGGCAAGGCTAGTCATTTGATTTGTCCCCAGGGCCTTTTGACCAACCTAGTTGGTCCTCCATCGCTTGTCTCCATTAGTCTCTTTTCACTTTTATCCATGGTCGTTTATCTTTCATCTTTTTCGAACTACGTTTCCCTTATGCTTGCACGTAGGCAAGGTTGATATTTTGATCCACCCCTGGGGCTTTGTTTTGTCATTCATCATCTATCACCATTGTCTTCTTTCCACTTTATCCATATTCTTTTCAATAACTATGAGGGCTCTGTGCTTTCACGTAGGCAAGACTAATTTTTGATCAGTCCCCAAGCCCCTAGGTTTGTAGGATGTGACAGTCTTCTATCTTGTGACTTATCTCTTGTATTGTGTCATCAAGATATGCCCTTATATAGCTGGTTATTAACAAACGAGATCCACTAGTATCAGAAAATCCAATCGGTTTCATGTATCCTGTGTCATATCGATCTGTTAGTTTAGTATCCATCATCGGTCTCAACAGGATGCATCCTTCCTAACAGACCTCATCAACATCATCCATCCTCTCGATCCTATGGAAAAGGACATTTGAAATTTGATTGCGATCTTTTGATACTTTTGGTTTTTGTTTATCATTTCAACTCCCTATTACAATTAGTCAAGATCGCCATAATCTATGATATTATGGTGTGTCTTGGTTGATTCACATAGGGGCATATCTTGATCTTTTATTGTTGTTGTCTACTGGGTTGTCCCACATAGTACCCACCAAGATCCCTATGATCTTGTGTTACATTGTGACATCCCTTTGTACCTGTGGTTATCCCTATACCTGGCCCGACCAAAGTCTTTGACACTTTGGGGTGTTAGGATAACCTTCTTTTCTATGTATCTGCTTCATGCATTCGACGCTCGGTTTCCTTGGTTTCCTATACCCTGGCACTAGGTGTCTTATGCTATAGCATAAATCAGTGCTCCGAAGATGGAAAATTATATTAGGATTGCATTTCAAGATCATGACCGTTGCATTGCATTCACCCTATGATTTTGGTTGTGCAAATACTCCCCCCTCTATCCCCTATTCTTCTCAGGATACTAAAAGGTTTGTAATAGGTGCACACTCACACTATACCCATGCCCATCTTCCATTATCATGTACGCCCTTATTGACATTAATGTTATTGTTATTTTACCATAAATTAATTACACTTGCATCATTATGATAAGTATCCATGCATAACTAGGTCTATACATACATACATTGCCACCTGCATCAAAAAGTGTTAGAATCATAATACATCACATCCTGCATGTATAAAACATTCATAAAAGCATATACATAAGCCATCATAAACATATACATACATGTCAATAAATCAAATGAGCATCCATACATAAACATCCATATAAGCCATCATAGATAAAACATATGCATATATCAAGTCATCCACCCACTGCATGAGCATCGTGTCAATAAGGGCCGATATGTATACCATATATATATCATAATCCAAAATTCCATAGAATAATGTCTATCGACAACATCAAAATATATGCCCATCATATACAAAATCATAAGATCAAAATACTAGTGCAAGGTCTTGTAAATAACCACTGTCACTATGACCTATCCATCCACCCTGCACCTGTCAAAAACTCAGTAGTAGCCTGTCATCTGCCAAATGAGCTACCTATATCTAATCTCTGAGGTGAATCAGGTACTGATCTCCTACTTGGAAAAACACCCTATGACTCACTAAAACCTCGGGTCCGCATCCCCAGCATCTGGGATGGCACTGGCATCTGTGGTGTCTGCCAAACATACTGGAACATCCGTTGTGCTAGGTCTGGAACTGTAGGATAATATGCAGCCATCCAAAAACCTACCTCCCTCACATTCTCCTCTTGCTCAGCAACCTGGACCCAAGAAAAATTCTGCTCCTAACGATACCTATCCTGATCTCTAGTGATCACTCTCCTCTCCTGCTCCTAGGCCTCCTAGGATAGTCGTAACTACGCCACCTCTGCCTGAACCCGATCTCTCATCTCCTCGGCAGCCACTTCCCTAGCCACTATTGCATCCCTCTCCCCCTATAACCCTTGTAAATTTGTCCCTATCACATCACCAACCTGTACTAACTACAACTGAGCCATTGTTGCATCCCACTCTCCCTACAACATTTGCATCTGCATCTCTGCAACATCCCTCTCCCTCTGCGTGACCTGTGACTGAGCCACCGTTGCATCCCTGTCCCTCTATAGCTGATGTACTCTCAAATCTAATGCTTCTCACTCTCTCTGCAATGATGATACCTCTAAAACTACCTCCTCTCTCCTCCTCTAAAGAGACTATATCTATGCCTCTGCCAACTCTCTCACTCTGTAAAACCTAAACTCGTGCTTGCGCCACATCCCTCTCTGCCTCCATAGCCTACACCTATGTCTATGCTACATCTCTCTCTATCTACATAATACGGGCTTGCTCCCTCACCTTTCTCTCTCTCTCTCTCTCCTGCATCAACCCCATATATCTGAATGTTTGCTCTAAACAATGCACTCTATCACATAACTCCTCTCACTCTCGCCAAAGATCATCTATCTACTGCCCAATGCCTACCAACCCCTAATCTGTCATCCCCTCTAGCTCCCCCCTAGCCTCTAATATAACAACCTCTTCCTATAGTCTGTCATGGTCCCAAATAACAGTAGCCAACTCATCTTGTACCCCCTATATGTCAGTCTGTAGTCCATCTCTCTCCCTCCCCATTGCCTCTACCTATGTGGATAGGAGGTCAACCATAAATCTATAATCTCTCTGACCTACTGTCGGTAACCTTGATAGCTTGACCTTGAGTCTGATCACCTTAGCCTCCGCTATCCTCAACCTCTGATCTATAATCTAAATCCTCTCTATAGTATCTATCAGCTAAGAAATAGGATCCTCTAATGCCACACAAGGAACCACCACCAATGGCTCTACATCTAAACTATCCATATCTAGAACATCTCCATCTATCTCCATAGCATCATTGCCCCCTTGCACTCCTACTCCTACTGAGTCTCGCGGTCCTCCATCGTGGAGTGAACCCAAAATCTCTATGGCTGACCATGCCTCCCCACTCTCATCAGTCTCCTCAGCTCTCCTACAGCCCTCGCATCCCCCTCCAGCTCCTCCTCATCCTCACTCCCCCTATCTCTACCATAGAAGGCCCCTGCTCTACCACGCTCTGGACCTTCCTTTGTCATCTCCTACTCACCATCCTCTATGACTGACCCCTGGCCTCAATCTCCTCCTAGGCTCCATCATGTTGTCCACCCCCTCCCATCTCCTTCTACTCAGCCCACACGAGCACTCTCCTCTTTCGTACCCTACCTCCTATGCTTGTCTACTTAACAACTCCACTCTCCCCCACACATATCATCTCCACCTCTGGCTCATCCTTTCCTACTGCATCTGGCTCTGGACCTATCCCACCCTCTTGTCATATTGCATCTCTCCCACCGATGGGTCCTGCTACATCCACCTCCACCCTAGCCCTCCTCTGATGTCTCCTCCTCCTCCTCCTCCTCCTCTCTAGCTGTCCTACCACCTCAACCTCATCCTCTCCTCTACCTTGATGACCAAGACCCTCTGCATCCTCCTGTTGTCCTACCGCCCTCACCTCCCCTCCCCTCTACGCCTGTCTCCTCCTATCTCCACCCTCCCTCGCCCTCTAGCACTCATCCTCTGATCCAAATCCTATGGCTCCTACAATAGGCACCGTCAATGTAATCCTCTCCCATTGGTGGTTGTGGCACCACTGATCATATCTTATCATCACTCCTACATCCTCCATCCCAATAGCTCTCCCTAGGTAGGGCACCTGCACTATCACTTCCCACAACACTCTAGCATCCTTCAGTCTCAAAGTAGGTCCCCATGGTCACTCTCTGGTGAGTTAACGAAACTTGACAGGTGCCTTCAGAATATCCTGTATCAACCCAAACTACCTCAACACTTTGTCTGGTCGATGCATCTCCACTATGCGTGGCTGACTCCTAATCATGACACACTAGCTCATAAAGTAGCTCCTCTATCTCTCCTCCCCCCTCCATCCCCTAAACTGTCAATACATATATGGATGCCATAATATGTCTCTCTCCTACAGGCCATCTATCGCTCTCCTCCACCTATCCATATCCCCTTGCATCTCGTACCACAAAACCTAGCCCCTCACCTCCCCATACCCCCAAGCCATAGGATCCCTATCATCCTCCTCTCCCTCCCTAACCACTATGGGTCTTGTCACCATAGTATGCTCCCATGCCCACACCTATAGTAGGGTCGTGTTGTCAAACTCACTGACCTTCGGTAGCAAATCATATGCATATCCATGTATAACTGGGCTAATACACAGGTACCCCATGAGATTTGTCCCTCACGCCACTCAACAATATGTTGAATCACCTCCATGTACCGTAGACTGCAAAAGCACCTACTATGATCCGGTAAAAATATCCCACTAATCAGTCCACACAAAAATAATGTTAGGGGTGGTACCCTCACTAACAAACATCTATCTAGGTCCAACTGCCCACTCTGTATGGGCAGATCCTCATCTCCAAATAACACTAAAATGGTGTGATCTAACTCTGCTCCTCTTGATACCACATCACTCACTAACAACCCTAGTATTGGCAGCTTTAGGATGCGCCATACATCCTCCAGCGTCACTATCATCTCCCTCGTCAGAAGATGAAACATCGATGTCTCTGAACTCCATCTCTCTATCAATGTTGTCAACATCGCTCAATGTGCCCTCATCACTGGAACCTATAAAAAGTGCAATAACCCTGCATGATCCAATGCTGCATGATCTACTCCGGTCATGGCTACTATGGTCATTGTCAGTACCTTCGACCGTCGTTCATGTGTCTGTAATTGCTTAAAACTCTACATCCATATTACCCAATTGTTAGTAAATCTTATTCTCAGCCCTAGGACATCACTCATTTTCCTCTCTTCCTTTGTTTTGTTTTTCTCTCTTCTTCCTCCCGCTTTTCCCTAGTCGGGGAAAACCTGTCTTCCTAGCCATGGCCGATACGCTCCCGCACTAGGGCAGATGCGCCCCTGCACTGTAGCGGATGCACCCCTACATCGGGGTGGACCTGTCTCAGTCCAGGGTGGATGCGCACCCACACTAGGGTGAATCTACCTTGAGCCAGGGTGATAGGGCCCCCACACTGAGGTGGATACACCCCCGCGCCGGGGCCGAGGTGTCTGCACCCCAACGCTGGTGCGGGTACACCTTGAGCCGAGGCAACAACACCCCTGCTCCAAGGAGGATATGCCCCTACGCCGGGGCAGATGTGCCCTGAGCTGGGGCATCTATGCCCCAGCGCCGGAGCAGGTACGCCCTGAGCTGGGGCGACAACACCCCTGCTCCAGGGTGGGTGCACCCCGAGCCAGAGCGTTTGCACCCCAGTGCTGGGGTGGGTGTGCCCCAAGCCGGGGCCATGGTGCCCCCACACCGCAGCGGACTTGCCTTGAACTGAGGCAGATTCGCCCCTCTAGCACCCATGCCAACCCCCCCTCTAAAATGTTGTCTTTTCCCTACCCCTCTACAAAAAACTTAGTCTACCCATTTTTATATTCTATCTCGCAAACAAAACCCATGTTTTACATTTTTTATCAACATTCAAAAATATGCTACAAATCGTTAAAATACATAAGAGGATTTTTGTTACTAACCTGGTGAGGCATCGCGTAGTGGGTGTGGAACCTTCACACCTCATCTACCTAGTGAATGATATCAGAGTCGTAATCTTGCGGCATTGTTGCTCTTTCCCCTCCTCCTCTCCTCTCCTCTTCTCTCAGCTACTATAGTGACAATGTGACAAGGTAATTTATAAAATTACCTTTTAACCCCTTCCCCCTCTTTTTTTTCCTTTTTAAAATAAAATGTATTTTTACCTTTTATTTAACTTTTTTTCTCCTCCAACTAATTCCCTACTTTCTCAAGGCTGCCATTTGCAAACTGTGCATCCAATCGAATCCGTTCAAAAGTCAAAGTTGCTTAGGTTTTCGAGCTTTATCCAATGGTTTCTTCCATTTTTTTCTATCGAGAATTCATTTGGGGCATACCCTACCATTTTCCCTCCATCCCTTCATGGCAGTCATTGGGGCATCTCCCTCCTTTTTCCCTCCACTTGAGTAGCTCATTCAACCTCTTTCATGTTGGGGCATCAAGCCCTATCACTTCTTTTACCATCGGCATTTTATTTTTCTTTGAAACACTGTTATTCTAACAATATTTTGAAGAGGGAAAAAATGTAGACATCCAAATTTGATCGCTCCCATACAATCAAATTTACCTCTTTATTCATCCATTCCGTCAATATTAATTTGTTTAATTAATATTACACTTCTCGCCTAAGGTTCTTAAAGTATTTAATTTAACAATTAAATATTTTAGCCTACATCCTTTCCTTCTCTGAATTAAATAAATAAATCAATTTAAAATTCTTCCTTTTTCTCTCTCCTTGTCACATCCTCCATAATCCCTTTCTAATCTAGATTAATTTAATTAATTCATGATTAAGATATGCATCCTCTTAATCGGGGATTAATGTCATATCCTCCTACATTTTCCACTTGCTTCTAATCTCTCATTAATTACCCTAATCAGGTATTTTCACAACTTTAATCAAAGTCATTAGCCACTTTTAGCACCCCGTTTTAGTCAACCTTTTCCTTTTCCTTTCTTGGCATTGACCCTCTTTCCCATGTGAATTTTTAATTCACATTTATTCATCCTAGGTCTCTCTCCTCCCCAAGTGAATTTTTAATTCACATTTTATCCTTCCAAGAATTCTAGAACATGGGACTTCTCACCTCATCCACATGTGACCAACTCCCACCTTTTTGGAGGCCCTCTCTTATCCATTAGATTCTTCCAAGCTTGTGAATTTTTAATTCACATTTATTTCTCCAACCACTTTCTCTTTTCCCATGGAGATTTTTGAGGAATTCCAAAATTCCTCAAATGTCACTTTCATCCTCACTTGGGGACAAGAACTTCCTTTTTGAGGAAATCCTTTCACTCCCCAAGGTACTTTTCCTTCCTCCACATCATGTACCTCCCTTCCACCTCACTTCCACATCATCTTATCCTAGGCCATCTCACATTCCACATGTCAAGATGTGAGGGCTTGTGAGCCCTCAACTCACCATAGCCCTACATCTTGACTTTGGTGGCTCAATCTCAACCATTGAATTCTCTAGAGAATTCAAATTTCTCTATAAATACCCCCTCTTCTAAGGAATTTACAACACTTAGTCATTTTGCACATAAATGCTATCATTTTGAACACTCAACTCACAATCATCTTCTCTTACTTATCCAAACCATTTTAGCCATTCATATTTGCATCCCACAATATAATCAATCTTTCATTTAGTCATATCAATAGCCATCCAAAGAGAACACAAGTACTCAAAATCAAGGGCCAACCAAGGAATTTCAGCTGCAAAGAGAAGGTGTAATCATTTGCAATCTTCATTTATTTTATCTTTTTCTATTAACAATTCCTTAGGCTAATCTTGACGTGTCCCTTTGTGTTTTCTTTCATTGCATTATTGTTGTTTTTGCATATTTAGGGTTGATAAACATTTAGGATCACATTAGGCAATACTCTTTTGCAATCTTTCTTCTAGTTTGCACTCCTTTATTCTTACCTCCTATAATTTGATTTTTAGAATGATTTAGCTTTACATGCCTCAGATTTTTGGGATTCTATCGAACTCTTGATTCTTCTGTTCTTTCTTCTGCACTTGTCTCTACTTCGTGACTATCTTGATTTATTAGAACAAATTGAAGTTGTCTTATCAGAGCATATGGCAAAATTTGAAGTTGATTTTGTGTCTAAACATTCTTCCCTTTGTTTGTATTGTCTTCATCTAAATCATATCCACAATAACTAGATGATTTAGCAGAATCCTCATCAACTCTGACATTTGCACACTCAACCATTTTCCTTAGTCTTCTATTATAGCACTGGTAGGCCTTGCTTCTAATAGAGTAACCTAGAAAGATTCCTTCATTACTTCTTGCATCAAACTTGCCTATATCATCATCTCTCTTGATGTAGCATTTTCTTCCAAAGATCATGAAATATTTAATAGTAGGATTATAACCAAACCATAATTCAAAAGGAGTCTTACCAGAATTACCATTTACATTTACTCAGTTCAAAGTATACACAAAAGTGCTTACTGCTTCACTCTAGTACATGTGAGGCACATTTCCTTCAATCATCATTGTTCTAGCAATATCCACAATTGTTTTGTTCTTTCTCTCAGCAACACCATTTTGTTGAGGGGTTCGGGGAGCAGATAACTATCTTCTGATTCCATGCTCTTCATAGAAAGAATTAAACTCCCTAGGGGTGAACTCACCACCTTTGTTTGACCTTAGTAATTTGATTTTTAGACCTTTCTCATTTTTTTACATAGCTTTGAAGCTTTTGAACTTTTCTAATGCTTCACATTTTTCTTTTAAGAAAGCAACCCATATCATTCTAGAGTAATCATCAATAAGCAACATAAAGTACCTTTCACCATGGAGACTTTTGAATTTGGAAGGACCACATAGATCAGTATGTACCAGCTCCAACAATCCATTTGAATGATGTTGTTTTCTCCAAAAAGAAACTCTAGTCTATTTTCCCATCTGACACTCTTTGAAAATTGTGCTAGTAGGCTTCAATAGCTTAGGTAGATCTCTTACTGCTTGAGTGGAACTTATTTTGACAATGTTATCAAAATTTACATGACACAACCTTTTATGCCATAACCAGCTTTCATCTACTTGATAAATTAAATAACTTTCACTACCAACATTCAGGTGAAAAATATTACCTTTTGTCTATTTACTTGAGGCAATTACATTTCCAAAGCTTCCATATATCCTGCATCTTCCATCTTTGAACTAAAGATCATAACCTTTGTCCACCATCTTTCCAACACTCAACAGGTTGTGCTTCAAGCCTTCAACATAAAGAACATCATCAGTGTTATGCTTACCACCAAGACAAATAGATCCTCTACCACAAATCACACAAGCATTGTTATCTCAAAATATTACAACCCCACCGCCATACTTCTCTAGACTTACAAATTTTCTTTTGTCACCAGTCATATGATGTGAGCATCCGTTGTCAATGAACCACTCATCTTTTTCTTCAATTCAACCTGCAAGAGCTTTCTCAACTTTAGCAGATTTAGTAGCCATAGGACTATTTTCCTTGATAGCAATGAAAACCCAATCATCTTCATTTCCATTATCTTTATCAGACTAATCATCAATCACACCTTCTTCAGCAAAGTAACATTTCTTTTGGAATCTAGATTTGTAAGGCTTAGATCTAGGAACTCTTTCAGGACACCTTGATGCAAAATGACCTATTTTACTGCAAGAAAAAAATTTGATAGGCAGCTTTCCTTTATACTTACCTTGTCCTCTACCTTCTTTCTTACTATCAGTGCTTCCAACTCTTCTACCTCTCTTTCTTCATCTTCAAGCTATTTCATTTCTTCTTCATACTTGAATGCCTTTCTAGAACTCTTTCCTAGATCATATCTTTGCTTGTTTCTTCTGGATATAGTACCCTTGAATGTAGTTTCAGTATTAGGAACATAATCACCAAATTCACTCAACTCCAAGGTAGCAAGTTTACCAATCAGTGTGTCCCTTGTCACATTCGTCAATGATCTGGTTTCTTCAATAGAATGAGCCTTTTCTTTGTAGGAGGGAGGTAATGATTTGTGGACTTTAGCCACAATTTCATCCTCATCCAAGGTACCACCAACACATCTAATACCCATCACTAGTTCATTTACTCTTTGCATAAAAAAAGAAATATTTTCATCTTCACCCATCTTCAGATTTTCATACTTTCCTTTCAAACTCTGTAGCTTAGCCATTTTCACATGTACATATCCTTCATACAAAGTTTCTAGCTTCGTCCACATCTTGTGAGCTGTCTTTAGACCTAACACATTTGTCATTTTCAAAACTGTTAAAGCACTTAGCAAATCTTCCATACCCCTACCATTATTCTTAGCCTCCTTAATCTCATTAGCAATGGAAGGACCATTTTGAGGAATAACATATTTTTTCTTTGTAATTTTCCAGAAGGGTTCACCAATATACTTCAAATGACACTCCATTCGAGCTTTCCACAATGAGTAATTTTTTCCATCAAATCTAGGACTATCCTTCTTGTATGATACCATCTCGGATCACCTCAAACTTTTAAACTTATTTAGAGGAACTTGGCTCTAATACTAATTGTTGGAAAAACAAGGACAGACAACTGGGAGGGGGGGTGAACTAGTTGTCACATAATACTTAAATATTTTCAAACTTTATTTAATTCAATCTCAAATATGATGAATAAAAAATAAACCATAAGCATTCAACACATTAGAAACTTAGAGAACTCCAAGATTTTTACGTGGAAACCCTATTAGGGGAAAAACCATGATGGAGGTTAGTCTACAATATTATAACCTATTAAAAGTATAATGAGAAATAATGGGAATTCACATGCATTTAGACACACTGCCTAGAGCTCGCTGCTCAAATACAAAAGAGGACTCACTATCCAAAGAAAATTTTGGATTAAAACCATCCAAATTGTGAACTAAGAAAATAGCTTCTATACAAGCCTGACTATAGTTTTAGTTAAGCACAGAAAAACTTTCTTCACTCTTCGCTCAAACTTCTTCACACTTCACTCAATCTTCTTCACACTCTGCTTTGCAATCTAATGATATTCACACATACAAACATGGGAGCATAATGAGCACACTTTTCACCGATGAAACAAATGATCTTATATATCCACAACATGATATTACATCAACAACTTAGTCAGACATAAATATAAAACATGTTTTCAATGTTGGCCCAAATTTAAAAATAAATTTTCAATGTGAATCCACCAAGGTCAGCCACAACATAGTGGAGACCCAAATTAACAACTCCAATGCAAAAATACTTCAATTAATTTCACCTCGAAGATCCACCACATGTTACACCCATCATGTCGGCCAAGAACATGAGAAACTGAACATACAGAGAAAATATTCAACCACGAGCACACCAATGAATGTGGACATACCACAAAGATAGAGCATGATCTAGAGACATCCAAGAATACCAAGAAACAATAGAGAAATATCTACAACAACTAGAATTACTAGAATTATACCAACATTAATCAGGAACACTGACAAAGACCACAAAAACACTGTCAGAACACAGATCTTCATAATTTTGAACAAATCTTCACCCAAACCTCTAAAACTTCTAGATAATGGACTAGATACACACAAAAATAAACCCTTTAGTCCACAATAATTTATCTTCAACATACAAAACAAGACACCTTCATGACCTTCACAGTTCCACTGGGAACCTGCAATAATTTCTTTTACAATTTTCTCAATATCCTTGACATATACAACCTTCAATACATCAAATGCTAATAGTGTTGAAATAAATGACAACCACATATCAGCCACACAAACACAACATCCAATAGTCATGACTTGTAATGTATAAGATAATGAACAAAATTTGGAGTACTTATTAAACTATATATTTTTTATTATCATGCTTACTATTTTCCCTATCCATATCTTGTTCGAAAGGACGTGTTTTTAGGCTTTCACCCATAGCAGCAAGCTAGTGAACCATTTGATCAAATGATTTTGTAGACGTATATGATAATTGTGGTGGCATAGAGAAGGTAGTGAACTATTTGAAAAAATACCTCAAATAAATGGGGTCTCATGATGATGGAATGCCATTACAAACAAATGCACATCATGGCATTCCATCACCATAAGACCGTATTTCTTTTAGGAATTTTTTCATAAAGTTCATTTCCTTATCTATGGTATTATTGCTTACTATTATTCTTTGATAGATATTTTTCTAAGCATCCATAGTTTGTTGGAAAGCACCTATTTTAGGCTTTTAGCCATAGCAGCAAGGAAGAGTAGTTTCATAAAATGCTTTGGTACACATGTATGGAAAATGTGGTATCATAGAAAAGGTGGTGAGTTGTTTGAAGAAATTCCTCGAAGAAATGTGGTCTCATGGTGATGGAATGGAATTCCATCACCATGAGACCGCATTTCTTCAAGGCATTTTTTCAAACTACTAACTTCCTTGTCTATGCTATTGCTTACTATTATGCTTTGATAGATTTTTTCCAAGCATCCATAGTTTGTCATGCAGGTGCAAATTTGCAAGCACATGCCTCCATGAAAATTAGAAAGTAAAAAGTGAACTATTTGAAAAGATGTTGAGCAGTAAAAATTGGTCTCATGGAATGCCATGAAAAGCAAATGCAATTGGAAGCTGCTCCTAGACTTATTACAAATGCTATGTGAAGTAATTGCATCACTGCTTATGTTGGCTTTCTAAACAACTATATTGTAGTTGAAATTTTGTCATCTATCAACATCTAGTTATTAGCTATGGAGTGTGAAGGTAATGCTTTGAGTTTGAATGGTGTGCAATGCAACGTAATCAATGATATGAATATAAACTACACAAATCTATTAAGTACAATTCATTAGTTAAACTCTTTATTCTATTACCTGCATGTAGGTTTGAGTAAATCCACTGGCATTGGGAGGTGTTCCCTGGAAAACTCCAATATTAGCCTGTTCAACATACAAAATCATATATTAAAATACCATTTGTAAAAAATTGCTATTAACATGTAATAAATTTATAATTGTTTACTAGTTACATACCCTGCCGATAGGTGTACTACAAAAATAAGTAGGTGGAGGGCCAGTGTATCCAATCTCAACACTGTGACACTACAATTTTATTAAAATCATAAAACTAAATTAGTTAATCTTGCATTTTAAAATCAAAATTTAATAAATTAAATTCAATGAACATGCTACTTTTATCTAACTATTAATGCGATACGCCTCATGCAAAATGTCATCTTCCCTCTCAATCTCCATAGCTGCAGATGGATCCTATGTAGTAGCCTCCTGAGTGTCGGTGGGGTCATATGAATAAGTCACCCCACAATATTGACACACATGGGTTCGAAGGCCACCACTCGAAGACTCCCTTGGATGGCATTGTAGAATAGGGCTAGTATGATGGATGACACTCTGGGTCAAAGTGTTGATCACCTGCAATGTCTCTATGCCAACACTCTCCTTCATGATGGAAGGAATAACAATGTGCTCATGAGGTGGCCTAGCGATAGCTCATCTCCCTTGCCACATAGGATCCGGCTATGCACCGGGTCTATCCTGAGCTGACCCCGCACCTCTCCCCTGGAAGTACCTCATATCAAAATAATTTGGGATTTTGTTCAATATGAACTCACTATATAGTTTCCTACGGAAATACTACAGGACTTCACAATTGTTGCATGGTGAGTAATCAAAGACAATGTACCACTTATCATAAAAATAGTTCCTAATCTATTGGTGGTGGCACCAATAAATAGGAAACCTCTTTGCATTGAGGGTAAGATTTTGATTTGTGCATGGGTCAGTGAATAATGAGCACAAATCACCTTTTGTAATTTGTAAATCTTTTACATCTTTATATGATAGTTTATCCACATAATAAGCCCTAGCCACCTACCTCCTATCTTGCCATCCAGTTACTTGTTTGCTAATTGATTCTACATTTTTAACATATCTTTCAATGAACTTGCTAGGGTCATTCTTTCTATGGTTGAACCATTTGGATCACTCAACCTACTGATTAAATCCTCAATTTTCTTTTTGTTCTCAATTTCACTCATTAAATTTTGTTGAGTGCCAGGAGGGTATTGAGTGATTAGTGGAGGAGGTTGTTGTTGTGGTTGATTTTTTTCTTGAGGATTTGGTTGATCTTCTTATTGAGGATTTTGAGGGTTTGAAGGTTGATTTACATCTCCTACAAATTCAAAAAATATATATCAAATACAACCTAAAACTAATAAATTCAAAACAAAAAGAAAAAAATCCTTACCTCTCACACCTCCTCCTTGTCGTGGCACCATCCTTGCGAAGAAATAGCGACCATTGGTGGAGATTTTTGCACAATGCCTCCTAGAACATGAGCACAAAAAATGGGGGTTTTGGCCATGGGCACAACAAAAAACATAGTAGAAATGTAGAATGAATGAGTTTCACTTTTTTTTTTCTTTTAACATGTCTAATGCGAGCGTGTTATAATGTGCTCACATTATGGGCTCGTTGTGGCCGAGCCTCAGGCTCGGCCCACCAAGCCATAATGCGAGCGTGTTATAACATGCTTGCGTTATGACTTTTCAAAAAAATAAATTGAAAGTGGCCACAAATTGGTTACCCATCTCCATGCACCCACCCTCAGGGGTAGTGGAACCTCAGTTTATCCACTAGGTGATTTTTCCCAATCGAGGTGGCCAACCATACCGAAGTAATGCTTTTATGAATTCTTTTGAATGTCATGTTTGTAAGTTTTTTGTTAAAGTGGATTTTTCTTTGTTCATATAAGGTCTTATTTTTAGGGAACACCATGCCTAATGTCTCCAAGAGAGGACAAAGAAAATAGTACCATATCTCCATTTATGCGATGCCTCTCGCTTCACATCATGCTACTAAGGGAATTTTTATGCTTAGAAATATCACAATATTAGAGGACATCAAACCCAATGACACCACCAAGAAAAGGATATGTAACAAGAAAAAAGAAAATCACGCCATGAAATATGTCAAAAGATGTCAATGATGTATGCCCCACTTTAAAGTGATTACTAATACCAATGTTAATCTAAGCAATTGCTTTAAAATAATCAATTTTTTCTCCTAAGACATGAGAGATTTCCTTAGAAAACCTTATGCCAAGTCATATTTTTTTGAAATAAAGCTAGGCCATGAAAAAGGAGGGAGGGGTTGCCCCCAACAAATACAATGCTAAACCTAAAAACAAAAGAATGTCACATGCGAGAAAACTTAAGGCATGTCATCCACATCCCAAGCTTGCTCTTATAAATACATGGAAGGTGGTCAACTAGCTAAAAGGAGACAACAACAAGTGACATATTATGGTGAAGCTACCTCACACCTTGCCTCCACTGAGTGTGGGGAAAGAGTGAACTGAGGATGGATGATGGTATGCCACTCCTTGCAATAAGGAAATGACATTCAATGAATGTAAAATATACAATAGTGAGTAAATTATGATCCCAAAACTATTACATGGCAAGGAGCAACACCTATTGTTATTGATTATAATGAGTAGAAAAAGTATCAATTGTATGCATATCTAATGAAATATTTCTACATGTAGTATCTATTAGTCAAGGATGCACCAAAGTTAAACTTGTCCTAGAAGAATCTTTTGTAAGGTTGTTGATATTAAGTGAATGTTTGTTTGATGCTTTTATTTCTATCAAAGGAAAGTAACCAAGACCATATGATTTTTTGCTTGTGTGTTAGGCTCTATAAGAACATGGATATCGTGTTCTCTAGCACCACATCCTTTTCCAATATAACCAAGTTGTATCATAAGTTCATAACCTCTTCCTGTGTCACCAAAAAATGTATAGCTGGACATTTTCACCCCCACTTGAGTCTCTCTCATGGACTTTGGCTGGATTTTACCTATATTTAATGTTGTAATGTGGTCAACACATTCATATTAGGTCTTGGACCCTTGTGAAATACTAATAATTCTATGATGTCTTGTAAAAGTGTTGTGAACTATTGTAACCCACTTTCACACTTTTCTAGGACCCTTTCATTATAATTCACTTAAATTACCCCTTTTTATCACTTACCAAGTCCTATTTCAAAGTGTTGTAAAGATTTGTAACAAACTCTCATGCTTTTCTAGGCTTGTCATCAATAATTCAACCATTTCTTATGTTTAAATGATCCCTTAATACACTTTTTGGCCCTACTTAAGTGTATTTTTGAAAATTTTAGCTTTAAACATCATTAAATACACTTTAATTCCTGAGACCTAGTTAAATTTCCCTAGTGGGACCAAGTCACCACCTAGGGTGACATAGTCCCACTAGGCACAAAAACTTAAATTATTTAAAATTTCTAGCTGGATTTTATTCTCTTAACCTGAAGGTCAGCCTGTGATGTGTTATTTTTGGGAAATATTGTGAAATCAAGTATAAATAAAGAGTTTTCCCCTAATTTTTCATCTCTTAATATTTTACAATCTTCTAATATCTTTAGTGCATTTAATTAATCATTCTCAAGATTTTTAAGCAATATCAAACATCCATTGGAGCATCTTCTTGCATATCTTCAGATTTCTACATCAAGGGTTTGGTGAGTTGTAGCATTTCATGTTGTTCATTCATCATTCTCTTTCCATTTCATTTCATTTTCAAGGGTTTTATTACCAAATTGGGGTTTGACCAAGGAAAATCTCTATTCTCTAACCCTTAAACCTTTTTCCCATTTTTGCATGTGTGTTTTGCAAGTCTCATATGCAGATTTGTCAAAGAGGAAACTGTTAAAAAGGTGTTGTCAACTCATCAAAATCATTCAAGTCAACAAATCCCTAATTGAAGCTTGGAGACCTCTTTCAACCCATTTCTACAGAATCTAAACTAGACACTTGTTAGGAAGGGAAGTGCAGATAGAGAGCTATAGATTCTTGCCCCAAATTTCCCCAGATTCCTAGGTGGACTAAATCACCATCTGTGGAAAATTACTCCCACTATTAGGTTTGGAAAGTGATTTCTACATTTTGGACACCCATTTGGTAGAAACCCATTCCTGTAGAATCACCCCAAAATAGGACTAAGTCGCCCAACTTGGCGTAAGTGTCCTAGTGGGCTTTAACAATAAAATTTGTAGGATTCCAGAGCCTCTTAGCATCAAATTTTAGTTTCTAGGTGTACCTCTCCAATATCTTTCATTTTTGTTATTGTTTGTTTGCATTCTTATGTCATTTTTGCATGCATCCCTGTGTTTTCAAACATCTTACATTTCTTAGGTTTTGCATTCATATTCATTATCTTTTATCAATTCTTTGGATTTAGGACATTTCATTTAGTCATATTTCAATCACACTAGCATTAGTTTTGAGTGAACCTCCAAGTTTTTGTAGGATACCTTTCTTCTTTTAGGTGAAAAACCCTATAAGTGCAAGAGAGAATCCCCTACAAAAATTTGCGGCTCATTTTGGTGAACCTAAATTTTGAACATCTTACTTCTGATTTTAATTGCATTCACATCCTAGGAATAACTTGCATCAACATTTCATTAGATTTTGCATTTTTTAATTTGCATCCTATGGTTTTAAACATTGCATTAGTGAAAAGCTCATATAGCTTGCATTTTTGCATTATATTTCATTGGAAAACAACAAAACTATGTATATCCATATTATATCTACATTTGAAAATATGAAACACATAAAATTTCATTTAAAATTTCTAAAAAATCTCAAAAAAATCACTACTAGGACTATTTCACCACACTGGGTGACTTAGTCCTCTTGCACATTTTGCATAGAAATTTCTATCATTTTCAGAGTATTTTCTACATTTCAGTTTTATGTTATTGCATCTTTGTCATAGTTTCTATATTTTTTGTTTTATTCCATTTAGTCTACTTTCATTCCTTTGCAGCATGGCTCTCTATTTTAATAAGTTTTATATTTCATTAAAATATTTAGTTGACATGTCAAACTGTGCCTTTGGAATTGATCCTAATGACCTTGAGCTTCCTCATGCTTCTTCAACTCCTTGTGATGTTGACATCATTGGAGAAGATGATGATAGCATGAATAAGTTCCTAAATGAAAGTCTTGAAAACCTTGAAGCTAATGCATCATTTTATCCATCCATGAAACAATAAGACCTTCCTATAATCTCACCTCTTGATATGTTTGGTTACTTTTATCCTAAAAAAAATGAAGGACCTAAGTTCCCTCCATCAGGTGGACCTATTTCTTCTAACCAAGCAAGGTCCCCTCAACCATTCTATGATAACAAAGTCACTATTACTCCAATCAGCCTTGAAGAAACTTATGGCAAAGGTTTTACCATCTTAAACAAACAAGGATGTGACACAACAACTGAACATGACATTCATCAACTTTTAGAACAAACTCCAAAAGATGAAAACACAACAGGGTTAGGATATCAAGATCCTCCTCATGTCAGAAAGCATCCTTTATAATATTGGAGACTTCATGATGATGGCACAATGATCTTTGATTCCCCTCCCGATTTGAAAGTACTCCTTCCTCAAGAAAAACCCATACATGATAACAATGACAAGGATGATAGGATCACTTTGGGTCCTCCTCCTCCTATTTGAGAAAAGGGTGAATCTAGCAAATGCAAGAGGCCTTACATGTTACAAAAACTCAAGTTTCTTTTTTGTCCACCACCTAAATGTGAAAGGAAATTACAAATCCTTTTAAACAAAGGACTCATACTATTACCACCTATGAATAGGTTGGTGATCTGTCCTAAAGATGCTAATGTTCCACATTGTGCATATCATCATGTTCTTGGACATCGAAGTGATGAATGTCACCAATTGAAAGAAATAATGAGAAATTATCATCTTTATGGTGATAATTGCTATCCAATAAATCCATAAACCACCATTAAACACCTTATAATGTAATAGTTGTAGAAGATTCTCTTCTCACTATTACATGACCCCTTCCCATCACCTATCTCAACTCATTCTTTCTCAATGGGGGCAAGAAATTTCTAGCCTTGTCCTAGTAATTCATTTTTCATTGTCCCTTAGTTGTGTTATTCACCTTCCGCTTATACCAATTGAGGTTGGGAGGTGATTAACTTGCTCGACGGTTGACTTGCATTTGTCTTACTAGTTGTTTTGCATTTTTTTTTTTCTTTTGTGTTTGTATGTGTGTATTGTGTTCCCCCATGACATGATGTTTGATGTTCTCTCTCTTTGTGACATTCCTCTATTTGTACCTTCATTCTTCTATATGTCATACATCACATTCCTCCTTTTTTTTCTCTTGTGTTTTCTTTTTGGGGATGATGCAAGGCATTGAGACTGCAATGTCTCTTTAAAGTTGGCCCAAAACACCCCTTTTTCTTTTTATTTTCCTTTTATTTTGTCTTTTTATTGTGTTTTCCTTTTGGGGATGACACAAGGCATAGAGACCACAATGTCTCTCTCATGTTTACCCAAAATATTTTCCTTTTTCTTTCACCTTTTCATTTTTTTTTGCACGTGTTTTCCTTTTGGGGATGATGAAAAGCATTGAGGCACCTTATTTCTCTTCCATGTTGACCCAAACGGATCTTTTTCTTTCTTTCTTTTTCACTCTCTTTGTGTCATTCTTCCAATTCTATGTATTCAAGGAATGATGATAGTTCTGAGCTCTCTAAACAAAATATTGCAACAACGAACATACTAACCCAAAATTCATAGATCCCTTATGTGTTTGGTGTTTTCATTTTGGGGGAAACCCCTTCTTTTTCTTTTTCTTTCTCCTTCAGATGACATAGCCTTACTCGGAAGTGTATGACTTGGGATAGGGGCTTTCCAAGTTGGCTCTCATTTCTTTTTTTGCATTTTTCATTTTCTACTTTAAAGTAATTTCTCACAATACGGTGTGTAGCAATTCCTTTAAAGTGGGGGAATACATTGGCATTATTCATTTGCATTTTTCTTTTTTCTTGGTTCTTTTTGTAGCCTTCTTACTTCATAAAATGCATTTTTTTGCTTTGTGGATGACATTGGTTGTGATGTCCTTCATCAGCATGATCTATCTTACCATATTACATTCCTCTTAGTGGCTTGATGTGACACACTACATGCCCTAAGTTATGAATTTTCTATTCTTTGATTGGTCCTCTCTTGGAGACATTAGACATAATGTTCCCTAAATTAAAGATCTTTCATGAACTAAGAAAGACTCCTTTGAACATTATTTGCATGTTTCATTTTTCATTTGTTATATGGCCACCTTGTATAACATAGCTTGCACGTCTATTGTGCCATCACGTTTGTTCATGAGCTCCAAGAATATGAAGCTTTGCTTGTCTTGGGAAGCTTGAAATGTCGGTTTTCTTTTGTGACACCTTATTAAAGTTATTAGGAGGTATAACTTTGGTATGGTTGAGTGGGAAGTCCATTCTAAGGCATGAATTTTCCCCATAGCCACTTGTGTGTGTGTGAGTGCATGACAACCATGAGTGTATGTTTCTCACCTTTTGGTCCTTCTCACCTAGTGGAAATCCATGAGTTTTGTCACCTCAGAGTGATTATACATTTATTTTTCTAGAAAAACCTAGATTTGATCCACAATGGGATGGAAAAATGATTGAAGCTTGATCTGTCTCTCTTTTCTTTCTCATTTTCTCTCTTTCATCATTCTTTTGTGTTTTCCTTTGTGCTAATATTTGGTTTTCCCTGGGATCTTGATCTTGGGGGATTTATCATCCCTCTTGATTATTTTTGTATCATCTTACTAGGAATGAGTGCATTTGGATCCCTCTTGAGTGCATGTTGGTCTACTTTAGTGTGACTTTGAAGCAAGTTCATCCTCTCACTAAAGTGGGGGCTTAATGTGTCACCAAAAAATGTATACTTGGACATTTTTACGCTCACTTGAGTCTCTCTCATGGACTTTGGCCTGATTTTACCTAGATTTGATGTTGTAATGTGGTCAACACATTCATATTAGGTCTTGGACCCTTATGAAACATTAAGAATTCTAGGATGTCTTGTATAAGTGTTGTGAACTGTTGTAACCCACTTTCACACTTTTCTAGGACCCTTTCATTATAATTCACTTAAATAACCCCTTTTGATCACTTACCAAGTCCTATTTCAAAGTGTTGTAAAGAGTTGTAACAAACTCTCATGCTTTTCTAGGCTTGTCATCAATAATTCAACCATTTCTTATGTTTAAATGACCCCTTAATACACTTTCTGACCCTACTTAAGTGTATTTTTGAGAATACTCCCATTAAACATCATTAAATACACTTTAATTCTTGACACCTAGTAAAATTACCTTGGTGGGACCAAGTCATCACCTAGGGCGACTTAGTCCCACTGGGCACAAAAATAAAAATTATTTTAAATTTCTTGTAGGATTTTATTCTCTTAACCTTAGGGTCAACCTGTGATGTGTTATTTTTGGGAAATATTGTGAAATAAAGAATAAATAAAAGGTTTTCCCCTCATTTTTCATCTCCTAATCTTTTATAATCTTCTAATTTCTTTAGTGCATTTACTTAATCATTCTCAAGCATTCTAAGCAATATCAAGCATCCATTGGAGAATCTTCTTGCATATCTTCAGATTTCTACATCAAGGGTTTGGTGAGTTGTAGCATTACATGTTGTTCATTCATCATTCTCTTTCCATTTCATTTCATTTTCAAGGGTTTGATTACCAAATTGGGGTTTGACCAAGGAGAACCCCTATTCTCTAACCTTTAACCCTTTTCCCCCTATTTGCATGTGTGTTTTGCAAGTCTTATATGCTAATTTGTCAAAGAGGAAAGTGTTAAATAGGTATTTTCAACTCATCAAAGTCATTCAAGTCAACAAATCCCTAATTGAAGCTTGGAGACCTCTTCTAGCCCATTTTCTGTAGAATGTGAACTAGACACCTGTTACGAAGGGAAGTGCAGATACAAAGCTACAGATTCCTGCCCCAAATTTCCCAAGATTCCTGGGTGGACTAAGTCACCATTTGTGGTGAATTAGTCCCACTGCTAGGCCTAAAAAGTGATTTTTTCATTTTTGGACACCCATTTGGCAGAAACCTATTGTGGTAGAATCACCCCAAAATAGGACAAAGTCACCTAGCTTGGCATAAGTGTCCTAGTGGTCTTCAACAACATAATATGTAGGATTCTAGAGCCTCTCTGCATCACATTTTAGTTTCCAGGTGCACCTCTCCAATATCTTTCATTTATATTATTGTTTGTTTGCATTCTTAGGCCATTTTTGCATACATCACTATGTTTTCAAACATCTTACATTTCATAGGTTTTGCATTCATATTCATTATCTTTTATCAGTTCTTTGCATTTAGGACATTGCATTTAGACATATTTCAATCACATTAGCATTATTTTTTAGTGAACCTCCAAGTTTTTGTAGGATACCTTTCTCCTTTTAGGTGAAAAACCCTAGAAGTGCAAGAGAGAAGCCCCTACAGAAATTTGTCGTTCACTTCCATAAAGTTTTTTCATTTCCTTCCGATTTAGTGGTTGTTCATAATCAACTTCATAAAAAAAATTTTGATCTTCTAAAGTAGTTGAGGTGGATGTTTTTGAATCTTGTGTTGACATTACTACTTTTTCTTTTCCCTTTTCAAACTCTTTGTTTATGATATTGTATTAACCAATGAATGTTGGTGTGAAATCTAAGAAACCCCAATTGTATTCCAATATCTTAGTGACTTCATCAATTTTATTCTTGTGTTATTCTTCCTTTGCAACTTACTTTTCTTTAGTTGATTCTAGTGCTTCCAAAGGATCTCAACCTTCTCTCTCAACAATCAAGCAACTTTCATGTTTAGGATCAACTTTTAGTTTGTAAGGCTTGTTATACACATACTTCATTACACAATGCAAAGTAGAAGGAACTCCATTCATTTGATGAATCCGAGGCCTTCCTAAGAGGAGATTGTAAGAAAGATCATGAGGCATAACATGTACCAAAGTTTTTAATGTTACTTTCCTAACTTTAGTAGGTAAAGTGATGACTCAGAGTAGTTGTTTTCCTATATTGTCAAATCCACGAATAGAAAAAGAATTGGGTTTAATATCACTTCTACTCATGTCAAACCTTTCCAAAAGGCTCATACTACACACATTTAGGGATGAACCATTGTCAACAAGGGTTCATTTATATCGTGATTTGATTAACATGGACTATTATATTGAAGGCTTCATGTTTCTTTTGAATTTCTAAGGTAACTCACTCTAGTGAAATACAATATCTAAGTTCATCTCATTCATTCCTTGAACTAGTGTTGCTAAATTATTTTAAATAGTGTTAGGAGGAATCACAACTATTTGTAAGGTGGTTTGAAGCATGCTATGATAGTTAGGTAAGTTTTGAATAAGATCCCATAAGAATATCTTAGTGAGAGTATTCTTAAGTTGTTCAACAAGATTATATTCCTCTCCACCATTTAAATGAAAATGTGGAGGATGAGGTAAGATAGGGTTAGGAAATGGAAGAGATGTTTTAGTTTTTTGTCTTGGTTGTGGTTTATTCCTCATGTTATACGTATGAGCAATGGTGTTATAATCCAATTGTTGTGAAACATTATTCTTAGGTGTTTCAAGGATGAAGATAGGTTTATTTTCACCTTGTGGTCATTTTGAAGGTGGGTAAACAATTAGAGGATTCTTAGGATGTCCCATAGGGTATGTTGGAGGTCCAATAATCAATGGGTATCTAATAGAAACTTGTTTATTCATAACCTCAGTGGTTTCATTTTGTTGTCTTTCCAATGAAGGGGAGTCTAGTGTCATCTTTTCAATATTATCTAAGGAAGTCACATCACTATTGTTTGAAAGAGATGTGTAAATGTTGTCATTTTATTGTACCATGATATCCTCCCTAGGAGGAGAGTTTTTAGGAGAACTACAAACTAGATGTTCATGACATTCAAAGGTTGGTTCTTTTAAAGTAACCTCATCACAAGTAGGGGAATCATTAGTGGTTGGGTTTTCTTGTTTATAAATGATTTCATTCTCTTGTTTAATAACATTTTTCCTATGGGAAGAGGCAACTAAGATTTCCACATGGACTTTAATAGATCAAGTATCTTCTTCAAAACTAGGAGAGATACTAGGAGAAGAAAAAATGTGGTTGTCATGATTGTCCATAATTTCATTCCTTTGTCCCATACTTTATTCCAAAATAGGATAGGTAGGGGAAGAAAAATAAAGAGGGTTGTCATAGATCTTAAATATTTGATCATCTAACACCAGCCTATCATCCTCACTTACAATATGATTGACATGATTCCTTATAATTCCATCCTCTTTCACTAAAATATTCTCACATGCAAGAGATGAATGGAGATTAGGTAAGGTGATGTTTAGAAATGTGTCTATGATCTCATTCTCTTATGCTATAATATCTTCCAATGTAGGAGAGTTTATAGAAGAGGAGCTTTCAACATTGTCATGATTCTCAATGAGTGCATATTCTAAAGAAAAAATACCTTCGTCACATGTAGGAGAGGTATTAGGAGAAGATAAAATATTATCATCATGATTGTCTATGATTTCATATTCTTCATAACATAATTCACACAAATAGGAGAGATAAGACGGGGGTATGTGCAGGATCATCATGGAAAAAACAGGCCCTTAAGTGGCAAAAAATTCAAATAAATCATATTTAGGCAACTTGATGTAAAAATTTGAATAAGTTATATATATTATTTCAAAAATATGTAAGAATAGAATCTATAGAAAATTGAATTTAGTTTCTAAACTACTAGGTTTATTTGAAGAGAAAAAAATTCTATTTGGTGAAAATTTGAAATTTCAATGCAATAGTACTTAAATTTCAGGGAAAAAATAAGAAGTAGGTGTCTGTCTGACCACCCTAACCACAATAAAATGATAATATTTTTTTATAAGGTTTAGATATAAGTAGAGGACTCATGTCTGGATGCGATGCATATTTTTTTGTAATTTTTTTCCAAGTAAATAATTAATTATGAATTTTTTAGTACAACTTTTAAAATATATAAAAACTTGTATGTCTGACCACCTTAACTTGGTCAAAAATTCATGAAATTTATTTTTTATTTTTTTAATCCTATAGTATGCAAAGCATAGAATGTGACACATTTTTTGGATTCAAAACATGTGATACCGTTTGAAAGATATAGATGTTTTTCAATCAGCTTATCGATCAGGACTTCAGTCATAATTCAAATAGAAAATGAATAATAATAATTTATTAAATTCAAAGTAAAGCATAATTTATATTGGTGGAAAGCTAAGAATCTCCTTTAAAAACCCTTTTCATTTCATCAATTTTGCGTAAAAAAAAAGTTGCCAACCACATACCCTACACATACCCATAATATCGCCACTTTTTGGCCCATCATGATCCTGCACATACCCAGGGGGTGTAGTTTTAAGGAAAGTATCAACATTTTCCCTTTCTTGCAACAAGAGACTCTCATAACTAGGAAATGTATTAAATGAATTACTAGCATATGCTTATTGATGAACTTATTCTTTACAATCTTGGAAAAGATAGATACTAACATTTGTGAAAAGTAATCTATATGAACTCAAAATGGAAAGAGTCTTGACATGCAATGCAATGACTTAGAATAAAATGTTTAAATGCAATTTTCAGCTTCTCAACAAGGTAATTTACTAATTACACATTTCAATAAACTAAAAATGAACTATTGTAAATGCAATTTTGAATTTTGACATTGCACTAGATGAAGTAAATTAAGCTAGATGTAATGAATTTGATGAAATGGAAACATAGAAAAATAAAACAGAAAAGAAACAGTAGCAAATAAAATCCAAAAACAAAGATTTCAATCCCAAAAAATGTAGATTAGGACCCATCAAGGACTCATTCTCTAGTAAGGGCGAATGGGTACTCAATATGGATTTTTGAATTTTTTTGACTAATTTATAAGTGTTTTTCAATGCTTTTGAGATGCCAAAAAGTTTAAGTCAAGCCTAATCATAGACTCGTTCACCAGTAAAGGAAAATGGGTCCTTGATGAGGAATTTTTTTATCTATTTTTGAATCATTTTAAAGTTTTTTACAATGTCTTTCAGTTTCAGGTCTGAAATAGTAACTCTCAGTTTTAGATTTTCTAGAAATGCAATGTGAAAATGTAATAAAATGATAAATGCAAATACCTAATTTGAAATGCAATGTTGTTTTGATTTTCAAATGAAAATTTATGAGATCTTAATGATAAGCAAAATGACTAATTTTTTTTGTATTTTTTGAGATTTAAGCAATGTAAAATAATGCAATTCCAAACCCTAAATGAGATGCAAGTTTGAATGCCATGTGAGAAACCATAAATGAATGCAAACGAAATGCAAATAAATGCAAGATATAACCTAGGATGAGAAGAAATACTCCAAGATAAAAAACTTATAGTATTCAATAGGTCATGTTCACCAAAATGAAACATAGGAAAATAGGGTTTATCATCAATAGGGTATCAATGATGAACCTAATTTTCACTAGGTGTGTATTTCATTCAATTATGTGTGCAATATGATGTAACTAAGGTACAAAAATTAAACCTAACTATTATAGTAACTAAAGGTAGGTCTTAAGAGGGTCAAATGATGTGTACCTTGTTGAAAACTTGTTGTTTTTAGGCCACAGAGGACTTATTCGCCTTTAGTTGTGAATGTTGCAAGGTGTGACCCTTGGTCTTCCTTGCAACACTAGCACTTGGGTTTGTGACATGGTCTAACTACCTCCTATGGTTCTTAACCAAAGCTTGTATCGGGCATTGACAGGTTGATGTTTTGGTGCAATGACAAGTCAAACAATTGGTATTAGAGTTGGTCATAGGTTCAAACCCCACGCTTGTGCTGGGGGGGATTATTGCAAGGTGTGACCCTTGGTCTTCCTTGTAGCACTAGCACTTGGGTTTGTGACATGGTCTAACCTCCTCCTGTGGTTCTTAACCAAAGCTTGTATCGAGCATTGACAGGTTGATCTTTTGGTGCAACGACAAGTCCAATAGTGAATGGGTCCCTATTAGGGTCTCTGAAAACTAACTTCTCAGTTTTGGTACTCTTAATGTTTAACTCCAAATTCTAGATGTTCAATCCTTTAGGCCTTACTGAGGACTCATTCCCCTTTAGTGGTGAATGGGTCCTTTTAATGTTTCAAATTTTTTTTTTTGGGTTCTGTTCTTCAAGACTTGCATTTCTAGCTCCATGGTTTTCAACTCCCGAAAGTCTGAAACAAATCTTGTAGCTTTTTTTTTTTTTCTTGCAATGTAGATTAAAACTTTGCAACTCGACAACTTTGAAATTTTTTCTCCAAATTTTTTCTTCACTTGATCTTCAACCTATAAATCTAAAAACACATGTTCAAGAGGAGAAAAACTTCTTGATTGTTAATGAATAGGGGTTTTCCTAAGTCAAAACCATTTTAGGTAATTAAACCAAATGATGAAATAATTAAATTGAAGTATGAAACATGAAATAATGAAATGATGATACCTTGGAAGAAGTCTTGGAATGAAAATATGCAAACTAACATGAAGTGGCCATGAATAATGTAGATCTTGATCTCAAATTAGATGTGAAATAATGCTTGAAAATAGATCGTCAATGCTACATAAACAAACTTAACTCAAAAACATGCTTGATGCACTATGCCTTTGATATGGTGATATGATCTTGAATTGCTGCAATAGAACTTCACTAGTCTATGCTTGAATGCCTTTGAAATTTCTCTTGAAGTGCTCTATAATGCTCTTGTGAATGTACTCTTGATTGCTTATGAAAAATTTCTAGGTGAAACTATGTGAATTAACCTCATATTTATACTAAATTTAGAGATTAACCACGAAATTCAAATAATTCAAGCCAACACCAGATCTAGGATTAAAAATCATTAAAATACCTCCATAATTAAATTCAAAAAGGGTTGTCCTATGTGAGGAGGACCCATTTACCACTAATGGAAAATGGGTCCTAGCACAACTTTCTTGGACCACGCTTTGGGGGGGTGAAATAATATTAAAAACCTATTTCAAAAATTCCAAGAAAGGGGTGCCTTATGTGGAGAGGACCCATTCACCACTAAAGGTGAATGGGTCCAAGCACCATTTTCTAGGACCTCAAATTTTCCAAATTAAGTGTCATGCAATATCATTTGGGTATTGGGATAGATTCTTTGGAAAGTGTAATTAATAAGGCTTAAATTTGAATTAAAGGGGTCAATTAAGCTCAATTAACCATAATTAAGTAATGAAACCCTAGATAAGTGTGAAAGTGTAATACAACACTTTACAACATCCCAAATAAGGCATAAATTAAGTCTATTTAGTTTAAAAGGGCCCTATACTTAGTGTGAATGTGTACTTCACATTACAACCCTAAATCAAGGCATAATTAGGTTAATTTTGGTATTAATTATTCTCAAATTAAGTGTGAAAAAGGGTTACTTTTGATGAGGGCCACACCGCTCAAAACCCACAGAAATCACAACAACAGATACCAACATAGAAGATGTGAGATATAAAAATGGCTTACTTTCAATTATTTTTAGAAAATGAAATTACAGATTCAAAGCTCACATGCTATATCCTCATGGGCTTGATTTATTACAAAAAAATCAACTCTGAAAAGAAAATCTACTATTTAGAGCCACAATTTGCACTATTAGGGCCACCTGCTACAACCCCCACTTAACCCTTTTTATTTTCCCCAATAACTGCCCTAGAATGTTCTAGAAGTTAAAATTTCCCCTTTTTGTTTTGGCGCAAAAAGTATCGCCATCTGATTTCTTGCCTAGGAAGAAATTTTTATCAAATTCACTTTTTAGAGGACCAACTTCAAGGAGCCATAACTTTTGATCTAGGTGTATGATTTGCTATTATTGCATATCGTTGGAAATCTCTTAATGAGCTCTACAAATCGCGAACCTATTGTAGGTTGGTTTAGCCACCTTTTGAGCTATTTCAGGGCATCTAAAGTTTTATATATGAATTTGAAGTTGCATTGGAGGAATTTCTCAGGATGAAAACTTTAATTTCTCCCAAACTATGTAGGGTATTAAGGTGATTCTTTCACGATCAGAAATTTTTTTCAGCTCTGCTCCTTGGGGTAAATATTCACATCCATATGAGTGTGTTTGGGCCAACTTACTAAAAATAATAGGTGCCCATTTTTCACTATTTTTTATTTCTGACAGTCTTATATCCCTTAAGTGCCATCATGGGACTCAGAAAAACTAAAGAAAATATTTTTTTTGGGTGATGCAAGATTGCCCTACATTGCTAGATGCTCCTACATCAGACACCCAGGGTAATTTGAAAAGTGACCCTGTAACTTCTCTAGAGTTAGAGGGAAGCCAAGACAATTAACCTCAACCTAAGATAACCATGATGAATCTTTAGCAGGCCTTCCTCTCCATTTCACCAAGTACTATGCATATTTCTTGTTTCTTGTGCTTCTACCCACATGGCTATCCAAGATTTCTTCTATCTTTTCCTTCTCTAAAGTAGGTGCTCAAATTTTCAACTATTCATTTATTGAGCCCTCCTCTATATCACCTTCATGATACTCTGTAAAATCAGAAATGTTGAACACATGAGAAATGTTTATTCCACTAGGAAACTCTACCACATAAGCATTTCCTAAATCATGCTTCTTTGGGATCTTGCATTGTCCAAACTTCTTCATCTTTAACTTGTTGTATGTACCAACTAGAAACCTTTCCTTTCACAAATGAACCATGAATTCATCTCCTACCTGGAACTCCTTATACCTCCTTTTCTAATCTAACTAAGCCTTATATTTTGAGTTCATCTTGTTGATGTGTTTCTTCACTTCTTCATGCAAATTCTTTAGGTGCTCAACAAAATATTCAGCCTCAACACTACTCTTCTCCCCCTTATCCATCTTTCTCAGTTCGGAAGCAGTTCTTCGACTACTCCCATACACAAACTACAATGGTGATTTAACAGTGCTCCTATTGACAAAATTATTATAAGAATTTTTTTCCTATGTTATAATCAAATCCCATCCCTTAGGCTTATCTCTTACCAAGCATCTTATCAGGTTACCCAAACTCCTATTCACCACCTCTGTTTTTCCATAAATTTTTGGATGGTGTGTAGAACTAAAATTCAAATATGTCTTCAACTTCTTCCATAATGTCCTCTAGAGATAACCAACAAATTTTTTATCTCTATCTAAAACTATACTCTTTGGTAGACCATGTAGTCTCACCAACTCCCTAAAAAATAATTCTGCAACATGAACATCACTAGTCTTATGAAACAAAATGAAATGCACCATCTTTGAAAATCTATCCACCACTGCAAATATGGAATCATGCCATCTCTATGTCCTTGGCAAGCCAAGAACAAAATCCATTCTAATATCCTCCCATGGCCTCTCAAGTATAGGTAATGGTTGATACAATCCAGTATTCTGACTTGTTCCTTTCACCATCTGACATACTCTGCAGCTTTGTGCAAACTTCTTCACATCTTGTTGTAACTATGGCCAATAATAATTCTCACTGACAAGAGCAGTGGTCTTATCTCAACCAAAATGTCTAGCCAATCCTCCACTATGCTTCTCCTTGATTAGATTCTCTCTCATAGAACTCCTTGGAATGCACAATTGGCTTCCTCTAAAAAACATCCCATCTTGGATTAAGAAATACAACCATCTCATCTTATCCAATGTAACAGATTCCAAACAAGCCTTCCAAGCTTCTACAAAGTCTAGATCTTCTGGATACAAAATCTTGTGTTCATTCAACCCCATAACCTCTATATTCATCTCTATCAACAAATTTTTCCTTCTACTCAAGGCATATGCAACTCTGTTTGACCTTCCACTCTTGTGCTTCAAAAAAAAGGTATAACTTTGCAAAAACTCAACCCATTTTTAGTGCCTTTGATTCAACTTTCTTTGACTATTCAGATACTACAAAGCCTGGTGATCAGTATATAAAAAAAATTATTTTGGAAACAAATAGTGTCTCCATTTCTTCAAAGCTTGAACTATAGCATAAAACTCTTGATCATATAAAAAATATTTCTTCTTAGCATCATTTAACTTCTCACTAAAATAGGCAACAGGCTTACCTTCTTGACTCAAAATGGCTCCTATGGCAGTGCCACTAGCTTCACAATCTACCTGAAAGCTCTTATTGAAATATGGAAGGGCCAAAATAGGTTGATCTATAACTTTCTTCTTCAACATATCAAAAATTTTGGCTGCTCTTGTGGGCCACTTAAACTCTTTTCTATCCCCTCTCATCACTTCAGTTAGAAGTGCACAAGTACTACTGAAATTATTAATAAAATTTCTATAAAAGCTCGCTAGACCATGAAATGATCTTACCTCTATAACACTCCTTGTAGTAGGCCATTCAATGATAGCCCTCACCTTCTCTAGATCCATTTTTAGACCCTCTATTAAGACAACAAATCCTAGATACACCAACTCTCTCTTCCCAAAACTACATTTCTTCAAATTAATCAACAAATTCTCCTCCCTTAGCTTCTCAAAAAATCTTTGGATATGCATCAAGTGATCCTCCAATGTCTTACTGAAAATAAAAATATCATTCAAGTAAACAATAAAAAATTTTCCTAAAAATTATTTCAACATCTCAGTTATAAGTCATATAAATGTGCTCAGTGCATTGGCTAGCCCAAAAGGAATGACTAACCACTTGTACAAGCCCTCCTTGGTTTTAAAGATTGTCTTCCATTCATCTCCTTCTCTAATTTAGATTTGGTGATATCTACTCTTTAAATCTATCTTTGTGAAGTACTCAGCTCCACTCAAACAATCCATAATGTCATCCATTCTCGACAAGGGAATTCTATACTTGATGGTGATCTTGTTGATGGCTCTAGAATCTATACACATCTGCCATTCACCATCCTTCTTTGGTGCTAGTATTGTAGGTACTGCACATGGACTCAATCTCTCTCTGATCAATCCCTTCTACAACAACTCTTGCACTTGTCTGTTCAACTCTTCATTCTTTTTTGGAGTCATATGATGAGTTGCCTTATTCGAACAATTGGCTCCAAGAATTAGGTCCATCTGATGACTAAACTTTCTTACAGGAGGAAAACCTTTATGTACGTTATCAGAAATAATATCTTGAAACTCATTCAACAAATCTGAAACCTCTATAAGTACCTTAGTAGTATCTTCTTTATCAACTCTAGGGATCACTGCAAAGCACATATGCTCATGCTTCATTCCTTCTAGGAAATTTCTTCCATTAAACAATTTTTTTTTTGCATTATTGCATACCTTTTCCTCTACCTCTTTCAAGGGCTTCAACTTATGACAAAATCCATCCTTTTTCAAAGAATAGGTGTTGGCATGCCCATCATGTATTGCTCGTCAATCAAACTACCATGCTCTACCTAACAACATATGACAAACATCCATAGGCATATTATCACATAGTACCTCATCATGATAATTTCCAATCTTGAAATTTACCAAAAATTGTTCATTTACCAAGGCCTTATGGTCCTTCTGTAACCAAGCAATCCATTATGGGTTCGAATGCCTTCTTCTCTCCAATCACAACTTACTAACAATTTCTTCTAAAATAAGGTTATCAGTACTACCTCCATTAATAATAACATTGTAAACTTTACCTTCACACTTACATCTAGTGTGAAACAAATTCTTCCTTGAGTTGGCTCATTCTCCTCATTCAACAAGGCTATTCTAGTAACAAGAACCTCTCCTCTTTTTGCAACCTCAAAATGTGAAGATTCAACATCTTCATCAACATGTGCAACTTCAACATTATCCTTAGGTCTTCTATTTGTTATTCCTTTATTTTGAAGACACACATAAGCTCTATGTCCTTCTTCTCCACACTAGAAACAAATTCCATGGAAACCTCCTCTTCTCGATCCTCATCCAAATCTTCCCATTCCTCTTTGGTCTCCATTATTTTGATCACAATTATGGTAGGTGTTATCTCCTTTATGGTTCTGGCCACTACTGGAGCCTTCACCCTTCTTTTTATCTTCATTTCAACCCCCATATGACTGTCCACCGGTCTTTCCTCCATGGCCTCCACCTCATTGTTTGTTCTCAAACCTCTTGTTTAGTCAATCTTCAACCTTTAGAGAAAACTGATAAGAATCCTTAATGGTGGTCATTCTCACCAGTGACAATTATTCTTGTATGCTTGGCTTCAACCCATTAACATAATGAGAAACCTTCTCTTTATTCACCTCAGAATGTCTTGTCTGAATCAGGACCTTGTGAAATTCGTCTATGTGTTATTTCACCATCCTTGTCCCTTACCTCAAGCTCTACATCATCTTGAGTAGCTCCAATTCATAATCAACTAGAAAAAATTATATCTTTAGTTTTGACACCATTCTACCCCATCTGGAAATTTTATCTTTCCCTTGTCTTCCTCTTTCTAACTAGACCCTCTTTCCACCATATACTGGCATAACATTTCAATTTTGTCTTTGCAAACCTCACTCTGTGAGGAACTTCAATCTCCTCAAACTCAAAAAATTCCTCCATGTCATTGATCCAATCAATCAATTCTTTAGGATTAATATTTCCACTAAAAGTTCAAACCTCCATTTTAGGTCTCTTCCCAATGCTTGAGATCGCTCACAACAATCTTCTTTCTCTAGGATCCATTGGATCCTAATCTTCCTCTTCCATTTCCTCTTTTGTTTCATCTTCAATGTCATCTATGTATTATTGCACATCTCTTCTTCAAACCTCTTATTGCAAGGTTTCTAATTGCCTTCTAAGGGCTCTTATTTCATCTCTAGGTGGATCTCTTCCACCACCTCAACATCTACCTTTGTTGTACTGGGAAATTATTAGAGGCATCTTGAACTCAACCCACACTCACATGTTCTGCTACAACTACCTCATGTTTGACACTCTGTTATAGGCTCAAGAACTCCTACTCTGATACCACTTGAAGAGGGCCACACTACCCAAAACCCACATATATCACAACAACAGATACCAACACAAAAGATGCGAGATAGAAAAATGAATCACTTTCAATTATTTTCAGAAAATGAAATTATAGATTCAAAGCTCACATGCTACAACCTCATGGGCTTGATTTATTACAAAAAATCCAAATCTAAAAAGAAAATATACTATTTAGAGCAACAATCTACACTATCAGGGCCACCTCCTACAATCCCCACTTAACCCTTTTTATTTTCCCCAATAACTGCTCTAGAATGTTCTAGAAGTTAAAATTTCCCCATTTTGTTTTGGTGCCAAAAGTCTCATTGTTTGATTTTTGGCCTAGGAAGAATTTCTTATGAAATTCATGTTTTAGAGGACCAACTTTGCGGGGCCATAACTTTTGATCCAGGTGCCTGATTTTCTATTATTGCATATTGTTGGAAAGCTCTTGATGAGCTCTACAACAAAAAATCCCGCCATAGGTCAATTCTGCCACCTTTTGAGCTCTTTTGAGGCCTCTAAATTTTTGTATCTTAATCTAAACTTGCATTGGAGATATTTCTTGGGATAGAAACTTTAATTTCTCCCAAACCGTGCAAGGTATTGAGGTGATTCTTTTGTGACAAGAATTTTTTTTTAGCTCTGCTCCTTGGGATAAATTTTCATGTCCATATGAGCCTGTTTGGGATGACTTACTAACAATAGTAAGTGCTTGTTTTTCGCTATTTTTTATGTCTGATAGTATTATATCCCTTAAGTTCCATCAAGGGAATCAAAAAAATTAAATAAAATAAAGAAAAAAAATATTTTTGGGTGATGCAAGATTGGCCTACACCACTAGATGCTCCTACATCAACTTTTTCTGAAGCTACATTTTCCCCCCACTTTAGTGAGAGTTTTCCCCCATGACATGTTGGTGTAATTAATTATTTAATTACACTAGCATAAGTTTACTTAGGCATAATATTTAATTAATTAAGTCTTAGGTTGAATTATTAGGAAATTAATTAATAATGGGGTCATCCCCCTTTCCATGTATTTAGGAGACAAGATTCTTTCTAGAATATCATCTATAACTTATCTAAATTAGTTCATCATTATCTAGGTAGTTAGTTAGGGTTTACATGTCACATGTTTTATAGATCCAGACACATGGAAAAATCATAATGCATGTTGTATCTCAACCTTTCCCATATATGGAAGGGTCTTGTACATTTTTAATCATATTCTAGATCAATTAGATAATCTAAATTTGCATGTCTAAGTTGCAACACTTTCTGTGTGGGTGAATTTCTTCTTGGAAAAGATCCTTTGAAGTATGTGTGGTCAAAATTAAGGGGGGTGTTGGGATATGTAATTTCTCCCACTCCTATGTAAGCGATTACAATGAAAAGTTCTAGAAAGTTCTAGGATGAGGATGAAAGAGGAAAAATATTAAATATTTGTTAAATCAGCCTAAGATGTAAAATTAGTTTTGTGATAAGTCAGCCTAAGATCTCGTAAGAGCTAGAAATTTCCAAAGACCTCTATATATTGAGGCATTTGTAATGGCTTAATTATCACATCAAGGTGTAGCATGATCAAGTGATCATGAGAATGTTGTAGCGTTTGTTGTATGGATTTGTAATCATGTAATGAATTGATGAAGTAATGGAATGAGGTATAGCAACACATATTGAAGAAACAATTTGTGTTTGATATTTGGATCTTTTCCAAGAAGAAATTGAATGAAATTTTTTTTTGCAACTTAGGCATGCAAATTGAGATTACCTAATTGATCTAAAATATGATTTACAAATGTACAAGACCCTTCCTTATATAGGAAAGGTTGAGATACAAGATGCATTATGATGTTTCCATGTGTCTTGATCTAACAACATGTGACAACATGTAAACCCTAACTAACTACCTAGGGAATGATGAAATGATTGAGATAAGTTTAGATGATATTCTAGGAGGAATCTTATCTCCTAAATACATGGAAAGGGGGATGACCCCATTATTAACTAATGCCTAGTAAATTCAACCTAGGAATTAATTAAATTATTCCTAAGTAAACTTATGCTAGTGTAATTAAATAATTAATTACACCAACATTGTGGTGAAAATATAATTCAATGCACTATCTGGTGGTGCAATCTATTTTGTAGAATTTGGCTACCAATGAAAATGATATTCAACTAAAGTCAAAACCCTAATTTGGACTCAAAAGACAAAATATTCTCATCATATTGTCAAAATTTGGTGATTCCAACAACATCAGGAAGGTATTGTAGTGATTTTTATATTAGTCCTTTCCTTTTATTTAGATTCAACTCCAGGTGATTTGCTTTGGTGTTTTTCCATTTTTTGAGAATTTTCATCATTACTTGGATATCTTGAAGATTGGAGAAAGGTTTTTTGCATTAAGGGACATCATTATTTGGAAGTTTCTATTTGTTGTTGAAGGCCAATATCTTTGTTATATTGGATATTTTTCATAATTTTTTATGGGGTTTTCAAGTCATGCTTCTCTAATCATGTTGGGAAAGGGAAAGTATAGACAATGGAGAGATTGCATCATCAACCATCTTCAATCACTTGAGTTGTTGCCACATTTGTATGGTGTTTTTCCCCCTCCTAATAATTGTATCCAAAAAATTTATTGGAATTGTTGAAGGTATGATGTTCTAAGGGTTATTGCAATGTATGTTGTTGATGATATTTTGAAAGCTATTGATCATTGTAACTATCCTCACTTTTTTTGGACTAAAATTTGGGAGCTATATGGAGATCCTGATACTCCACCATTCCTTGATGATCATGTTTCAGAATGTCATTTTCCTTTTCTTTGGATCAAGTAACCCATGATGATATTGTTGTGTACGAGGTTGATTAACTGGGAAACTTTGAATCTTCTAAAGAGGTTGAAAAGCTTTCTTTAGATGTTCTTTCTTCTCTATCAGAGATAATTGATATACCTTCACCTTTCGTGATTCCTTTTCCAAAGTTATTGATTGAGGCTTCCATCATTCCTATTCATCAAGACACATTCAATTTTCCAAACTTGGAATCACAGGATGGATTTGTATTAGGTATTACAGACTTGGCTACTTCTACAGGTTTGGAGGACATTCTTGAGGGGATATCTCTCCTCTATGCAAATTCTACTTTGGAGTATTTTCTTGAGTCTCCAAATTTATTTTTCTTGACCTTGATTGGGGATCTAGAGACTACCTTGGAGGCACTTGTTTTTTGTTCAAAGATTTCCTATACGAGACTTCTTCCCCCTCATTTCATTATGGAGTCAAAGTTTCTTCAACATCTACCATTGGATTGGCTTTAGTCTTCTCTTAGTGGTTTTTAGGACACTTCATTTTGGGGAGGAAATCTAGTCTCCATCTATTCCTTCAATAGAAGGATCATTGCATTGCAGTCTTTGGATCTTGTTCAACATTAGTTTCCACATTGTCCTAATTTGTCATCTTCTTCTTTGATTGGGAATATACCTGATTTGATTGCGGCATCTTCATCTTCCTTGGGAAAGAAGACACTTGAGAATTTTTCAGAGACATATTCATCATTGATATCCATTCTTCCTTCCTTCAATTCCTATCTGGAATGGGAAGCATCCCTACATTTCTCTTTGGTTTTGTTTCTCCCGAAAGGGAGAAAAATTGTTTTTCGAAATTGGATCATGTTTTTTCTATAGACACTTACCAATTTTATAGGTGATCACACATTATGGGGGTGCCACATAGTCTCTCTCTTTCCCTCCTTTCTGGGGGATATTGATTGTATTGTATCCATGTGATAGATGGTGTACTTGGGGCATATCATGAAGTCCTCCATCCTTCCTCCCTTATCTACATTTCATCTCTTTTTTGGAGAGGGGTTTTCTTCCCACTGGGTTTCCCCCTTTTCTCTATTTGTGGGAGATTAGTTTCATTTCATCTTAATTTGTAAATGGGTACCTAAAATGGCCATCATATACCTAGGACCCATCATTCCATCATTGCATAACCATTGCATTTTCATTTCCTCCCTAAGTTTCACTTATGGGGGGTGTTGGTGTATTTAATTATTTAATTACACTAGAATAAATTTACTTAGGCCTAATATTTAATTAATTAAGTCTTAGGTTGCATTATTAGGAAAATCATTAATAATGGGGTCATCTCCCTTTCCATGTATTTAGGAGATAATATTCCTTCTAGAATATCATCTAAACTTATCTAAATCAGTTCATCATTCCCTAGGTAGTTAGTTAGGGTTTACATGTTGTCACATATGGAAACATCATAATTCATGTTATATCTCAACCTTTCCTATATAAGGAAGGATCTTGTACATTTGTAATCATATTGTAGATCAATCAGATAATCTCAATTTGCATACCTAAGTTGCAACACTTTTTGTGTGGGTGAATTTCTTCTTGGAAAAGATCCTTTGAAGTATGCACAGGTTCATTGCATGATTCAACATCCAAAATTTATACATGAAAAAATCACACTAAAGAGACATTCAAGACACATAAGTATGTAGTAATAACAAAGAAACATAGTCATACCCTATCAAAGGCCAAGGAAAAATAATAATAAATAAAAACAAAGGATCAAACACAACCATTCCAATGAAATGTGGAAAGGGGTTGTTTTTCTGTAACATGCATTGCTCACTCTGGGGTAGTGGAACCTCAATCTATCCACTAGGTGAGTTATCCCAACATGCTCACTCTGGGGTAGTGGAACCTCAATATATCCACCAAGTGAATTGTCCCAATCGATTTGGCAAACCATACCAAAGTTATCCTCTTGACAACTTCGATAAGGCATCACAATGTAATGCTTTTATGAATACTTTTGAATGCCATGTCTGTAAGTTTTTTGTTAAAGGGAATTTTTCTTTTTTCATGTAAGGTCTTCTTCTTAGGGAACATCGTGCCTAATGTCTCCAAGAGAGGAAAAATCAAAGAGTATCAGATCGTCACTTATGGGATGTCTCTCACTTCACATCATGCCACTAAGGGAAATGATATGCTTAAAAATATCATACTCTTGGATGACATCAAACCCAATGACACCACCAAGAAAAGGACATGTCACAATAAAAAATAAAATCATGCCATGAAATATGCCAAAATATTTCATCGATGTATGCCCCCACTTTAAAGAGGTTTCTAACACCATTACTGTGAGAAATTGCTTTAAAGTAACCAATGTTTTCTCCTAAGACATGATATATTTCCTTAGAAAATCCTATGCCAATTCATATCTTTCCAAAATAAAGCTATGCCATGAAAAAGGATGGAGGGGTTTCCCCTAAGAAATGCAATGCTAAACCTAGAAAGAAAAGAATTTCACATGTGAGCCAACTTAAGGCATGTTATCCACATCCCAAGTTTTCTCTTACATATACATGGAAGGTGGTTAACTAGCCAAAAGGAGACAACGACAAGTGACATACAAGGATGAAGCAACCTAACCCCTTGCCTCCAATGAGTGCAAGACAAGAATGAGTCGAGGATGGATGATGGTATGCTACTCCTTGTGATAAGGAAATGATTTTTAGTAAATGTAAAACATGCAATAGTGAGTATCCAGGTATGTGCAGGATCATGATGGGCCAAAAAGTGGCAATATGATGGGTATATGGCTGATGATTTTTTTTGTACCTAAAATTGATGAAATCAAAAGGGGTTTTAAAGGATATTCTCAGCTTTCCACCAATATAAATTATGCTTTACTTTGAATTTAATAAATAATTATTATTAATTTTCTATTTAAATTATGACTAAAGTCTTAATCGATAGGCTGATTGAAAAACATCTATAACTTTCAAATGGTATCACATTTTTTGAATCCAAAACATGCATCACATTCTATGCTTCGTATACTATAGGATTAAAAAAATAAAAAATGAATTTCATGATTTTTTTTATCAAGTTAAGGTGGTCAGACATACGAGCTTTTATATTTTTAAAATTTGTAATAAAAAAATCATAATTAATTATTTACTTGGAAAAAAATTACAAAAAAATATGCATCACATCGGGACATGAGTCCTCTAATATATCTAAAATCTTATAAAAAAATATTATCATTGTATTGTGGTTAGGGTGGTCAGACATACGAGCTTTTATATTTTTTAAAATTTGTAATAAAAAAATCATAATTAACTATTTGCTTGGAAAAAAATTACAAAAAAATATGTATCACATCGGGACATGAGTCCTCTACTTATATCTAAAATATTATAAAAAAATATTATCATTTTATTGTGGTTAGGGTGGTCAGCAGACACCTACTTCTTATTTTTTCCCTAAAATTTAAGTACTACTACATTGAAATTTCAAATTTTCACCAAATATTTTTTTTTCTTTTTAATTAAGCCTAGTAGTTTAGAAACTACATTCAATTTTCTAAAGATTATATTCTTACATATTTTTGAAATAATATAGATAACTTATTCAAATTTTTATGTCAAGTTTCCTAACTCTAATTTTTCTGAATTTTTTGCCACTTAAGGGCCTATTTTTTCCATGATGATCCTGCACATACCCATCCTATGATCCCACAACTATTACATGGCAAGGAGTAGCAACTATTGTTATTGATTATAATGAGTAGACAAAGTATTAATTGTTTGCATATCTAATGAAATATTTTTGCATGTAGTATCTATTAGTTTAGGATGCACCAAAGTTAAACTTGTCTTGGAAGAATCTTTTGTAAGGTTTTTGATATTAAGTTAAGGATTGTTTAGTGCTTTTCTTTCTATCAAAGGAGAGTAACCAAGACCACAAGTTGTTTCTTGTGTGTTAGGCTCTATAAGGAGATAGATACCTTGTTCTCTAGCACCACATCCTTTTCGACTATAACCAAGTTGTCTCATAAGTTCATAACCTCTTGCATAAAGTTTTTGCATTTCCTTCAGATTTGGTGGTTGTTTATAATCAACTTCATCAAAATTTGTTTGATCTTCTAAAGTATTTGAGGTGGATTCTTTTTAATTTTATGTTGACATTACGTCTTTTTCTTTTCCCTTTTCAAATTATGTGTTTATGATCTTGTACTCACCCATGGATGTTGGTGTGAAATCTAAGGAACCCCAATCATCTTCCAATATCTTAGTGACTTCATCAATTTTATTCTTATGTTCTTCCTTTGTAACTTCATTTTTTGTAGTTAATTCTAGTGCTTCCAAAGGATCTTGTCCTTCTCTCTCAACAATCAAGAAAATTTTAGGTTTAGGATCAACTTTTAGCATGTAAACCTTGTTTTTATAGACATACTTCATTACACAATGCAAAGTAGAAGGCACTCCATTCATTTCATGAATCGAAGGCCTTCCTAAGAGGAGATTGTAAGAAATTTCATGAGGCATAACATGTACCAAATTTTTTAATGTTAACTTCCCAGCTTTAATAGGAAATATGATGAATCTGAGTGTTTGTTTTCCTATATTATCAAATCCACAGATAAGAAAAGAATCAGGTTTAATATCACTTCTACTCATGTCAATCTTTTCCAAAAGGGTCACACTACACACATTTAGGGCCAACCCATTTTCAACAAGGGTTTGTTTTATCGTGATTTGATTAACATGGACTATTATATTGAAGGCTTCATGTTTCTTTTGAATTTCTAAGGTAACTCACTCTGGTGAAAGAAAATATCTAAGTTCATCTCATTCATTCCTTGAACTAGTATTGCCATATAATTTGAACTAGTGTTAGGAGAAATCATAACTTGTTGTAAGGGAGTTTGAAGCATGCTATGATAGTTACGTAAAGTTTGAATAATATCCCATAGGGATATCTTAGCGGGAGTATTCTTAAGTTTCTCAACAAGATTATATTCATTTCCATTGTTTAAAGGAAAATGAGGAGGACTAGGTAAGATAGGGTTAGGAAATGGGAGATATGTTTGAGTTGTTTGTCTTGGTTGTAGGTTATTTCTCATGTTATATGTATGAGAAATGGTGTTATAATTTGATTGTTGTGAAACATTATTCTTAGTTGCTTCGAGGATGAGGACAAGTTTATTTTGAGTTTGTGGTCATTGTGAGGATGGGTAAATAATTAGAGGACTCTTAGGATGTCCCACAGGGTATGTATGAGGTCCAATAATCAATGGGGATCATGTTGTACAATTTTCACACACACACACCCCACTGAAGGAAGGGACCCTCTTTTCTTGCTTTGTCTACTTCTTTGTTTTCATAGGGTCTTGACTTCATCCCCTTAAGGGATAAGTCTCCTGATCTTGGTTTTGTTTCACCTGTGTACTTAATGGTAAATCTACATTTGAGATGTTATTCTTGTAACTTCATGATGATTGTCTAACTACTTGAGGCTAACCCTTGGCCGAAGTTTTGAATTTGAGGAAAAATTGATTAAGTTCAGAGTAGGTTCGGTAATTCTAAGGTACCTTGGATTACCCTAAAACCTTAATCCAGCTAGGTAATTTGAGCTACCTTAGATTACATGAGTCTAAGCTCCCGTTAGGTTTCTGAGTTTTCTGTAGATGTACGAGTGAACATTTATTGCTTGTGTTAATGAGTCTTAAAAGGGTCAATTTGGAAATATAATGAACTTTGAGTGGTCATTTTGTCATTTTGCATTCCTATGTGCTTGAAGTTGAGAAAGGTCTCCATCATCTTGCATTTGATTTGAGCTCCTACGTTGGGTTTATTTTCTTCAAGTCATCATTCTAGGGTTTGAAAATATCTATTACTAGTCTACCATTGCATCTTCTTTTGTTGTGTAAGGTATTCTTTTGCTATTTCTTGGGTGATTTTACTTCATTTTGAGCTTTGTGGTTAAATTATTGTGTGGTGGGCCATTTTTTGAGTTTGGGATGTTGGTTTTGTTCCACCATCTAGGGTTTTCCATTCTTTAAAGTGCTTATTCTAAAAGGTTAGAATAGGGCTTAAATTTGGGTGCATCTGGTGAATAAGATTTGTTGAATACCCTCAAAATTCACTCGTTACATTTTATTTTTGTGTTTGATTTCAAGATTTTGGAAGAGTCACCCTAATTTGAATGATAATTTAAAACCATAGTTTTGTACTTGTGAATGTGATAAAAGATGAATGATGTTGAATATTATGGAACAAATTGTTTGATTCAAATCCATCATGAAATGTCAATGATTCAATCTTAAGAAGATTAGGCATTTACTATTCATCAATTCAAATTAAATAGAATTCGACACTTAGTCAGAATTTTGATCTTGAGCTAAACTCAAAAAAATTGAGGTAGCTCAGATTTTGTGAGCTTTAATCTGCTCGGAGAATCTGAGCCCCTCAGATTATTTGAATCTGATGACGAACTTGAAGGTGACTTAGCATTTTTTTTATCTCATCTTTCATTTGATAATTCCAAGCCACCTTGGATTACCCAAATGATAGTTCACCTAGGTAATCTGAGGTCCCTTGAAGTACCTGAGCCCCATGAATGTTGAACTTTCAGTGCATGAAATGACTTAAACTTTGAATGAAAGCAATTTGTGAAGTGTTCTCAAGGTGATCAATGCTTGAATGGGATTAATTGTGTTAGCGAACTTCATCCATCAAAGATTTCAAATATTTACAAGTAAAAATGTGGTCGATGTTATGATCCCAAGGAATCCGAGCTTGCTCGGATTACCCGACCTTCCTCTATTAGTCCCAAATTTTGAGTATTAATGATGAATGCATTTGTGCACAGTACTATAAGATTATTTTATTGATCATTGATTCATTTGAGTATAATTCACTTGCATATTTTTTGAATAATCTAATGAGTGAATTTTTCCTTTGCATTTATCATTCAAGACTTATAATGTTGTCATTTAACTTGCATTAACAAATCTTCTTGAATGAATGGCATGTTGTGTTGTTTTTTGCATTTGGGTAATTATAACTTTTCTCTAATAGATGCAGGTTGAGCTCAGTCCTGACAAGACTACCAAGACAAAGGATGCTTTGGTGCAAGAGGAGGTTAAGAGAATATTTGAAAGGATGAAGTATGACTTCAAGGGAATATGGCCAGAGTCCAAGATTGCATCTACTTGGTCAAATATTGTGGACACAAATATGGGACATAAAGATTATGATAACTTTTAGCAGAGGATGTATGGAAATGCACCCACCCAACTGGAAAATGTTATCACTCAGACTGGTTTTGTAGAAGCAACAGGGTTCCCTCCAACACAACTATGTCCAAAGTTGGTCCTTGAATTTGCAAAGCACTATGACTCTAGAACAAGAATTATAATTGGCCCATAAGGAAGAGTCATGGAAAATCTTATCGAAGATTCCATTGCAGAGGTGTTCAATATTGCCTCTCATCACAAGCTCATTAAGGAAATTAACGTTGGGGAAGCAATAAATTTTAATGATGAAGACCCCAATAGGGCTTTGGAAATCATGAAAAACTCTTGGATATTGAAGCCTAAACCACACTATTCCAAGCTACCCAAACAATTGTACATGAGTGATTTTAAAATGGAGGATCATGATATCATAACTCTTTTGGACAAGGTCATGGGAGTAGAAGAGGATCACATCTTTCAAAATTGGATGTTCTACCCCATTACACAAATTGTGGCTAACAAGCATTATCATTGGGCTAGAATCATAAGTAACAATTTGGATTCCCAACTGAGAAGCATATAAGAGACCAATAGATTCACCATGACTTCATATCTTGTCTACATGTTGGAACATAAGACTAAGTACAAGGGTCTTAGTTGCAAAGGGACTATTGGGAAGGATAGGATATGGGACATATACCCACAATTCCAACATAAAACATCCAATTATAGGAGGGAAAATGATGCATTTGTCATGTACATCCCCAGGTTGTTACATGATTCTCTTCATGTCAAGGTTTCTGCTAATGCAATGGACTTGCTCAAGCAATATGGTCAATGGTTCATCATGTTTCAAAGGTTCACATACATTTGAGTACAAGGATCTCCAGCTTTTCCACTCAGACTACTAAGGTATCCAACCAATAAAATTCTAATCCTAGAATTGACAAGGAAAATTGTAGGCTTTGAGGAGATCCTACAACAAGAGTTGAAAAAGAAAGGGCTGGGAGCATAATTCCTTTTGAGAATGGGAACTTTGGAGGAATTCCCTTCTATTTAGAGTGCTCAACATTCTGAGAAGGAGATGAAAAAATTTGAGTTGTATTCTCATACCAACAAGAATAAGTTTGATCCATATGGAAAGGCCATAAAGCAAGCCAATAGAACATTTAGGCATAAGGATCATATCAAAGATTATTGGGCCAATTGTAGAGATGGATTCAATATCATCAGGAGGAAATTTTCTAGACTGCCTCTCAAATTGATAAGGCTATACAGGGTGGTAGAGTTCCCTAACCAAGTGTAGGATGATGAGGTGAATTTGATCCAACAACATGAGTATGAGCCTTACAGGAACAAGCCCTCACCTCTTGTCAACTGGTTAGAGGAAGAAATTACTTATTTAGATCAAGTTACTAAGTCGGTAAAGAAATACTCTAGGCTATGGGTAAAGCATAAGGTGTTGGAGCTCGAAGATTAGGGCACCAAATTCACATACAACTTGATGGGAGACTTGGAATCTCAATCTAAAGAAGAAGCAGAAGCAGAGAAGTAGGATAATATTGAGCCTTATGAGGAAGGACATGAAGAAGGAGAAAAGCCAGTATCCATCAAGAGGAGGACTAGGAGTTAGACACAAGTGAAGAAAGGGGAAAATCCATCTCCTAAAATCAAGAAGGCTCCTCAGGTTAGCACCACTAGAGAAGAAGGTGAAACTTCACAACTAGTGAGGAAGAGAAGGTTGGTCACAAAAGGATAGAAGGCTGCAAAGGCTAGAAAATGTAATGCTTCTCTCGATGCTCCTTCCTCTACAAAAATTGTTGATGTGGAAAGTTTTAGAGAGAAACCACAAGTATATGTTAGAAGAAATTCTCCCAAGCATAAGGTCTCTCCAGTAGAAGAGATAAGAAATGCAAAAGAAAAGGTGCAAGATGAAGAGGCAACTAGTGATGATGTTCAGAAGAGAGCAGCTATAGGAAATAATTCCCCTCCTCTTTCTCCTCATAATGTGCAAATTTTAGAGGAAGCATCCCACAAGGAAGGAAATATATCAAATGATCCTAAGCATCCTGAAGCTGAAGATGAAGAGATTTCTACTCCTGAAAGTGAAGAATGGAGGAAATTTTTGCAAGAAATGAAACAATCTACCTCTAGAGCAAAAAGAAAAAATATGGAATATGAGGTAGTACAAGAAAAACCATCTAGGTCTCCAGATAAAGTAGTAATTGAGGAACTAAAGGATCATCCTGATGTAGGGGAGAATAGGGAAGAAGTCGCTGATAGCCATCACCAAGAAAAAGATGAACAAAAGAATCAATTGGAAATAGAAAGGAATGTTGAAGAAAATGTGGTTAATAGTCCAAATAAGGAGGTAGCAACTGAACAATCTACTGCCCTTGAATGGCTTGAGAAAAGGCTTAGTAAGAAGCCAATAATTGTGCAAGAGGAAACTACTAGTTGGGATAAATTGCTTGAACAATGGAGCCAACCCAAGCAAAGAAAGAGGGCTAGGACTATTTCCAAACTTTCAAGGGATGAATTCAATAATAGAGTCATTCATGTAGTTGTTCCTATAGCTAATAAGTTCAAAGATGAAGTGAGGCCTACAGATTATAAAGTACAAACTATTAATCTAGGTCCAATAACCAAGGAGCAAGAGAAAGAAGAATTTCAGGAGTCTTCACAAGCTATTCTCAGAAGGGTTGATAAAGAAACAAAAGAGAAGGAAAAGCTACATAGGAAGTTCAATGATGTTTACAAGGATGTTTAACATTTAATGAAGCCTCTACAAACTGTTGGAAGTGAAAAAACTGTTCCAAAGGGATTGTTGCCTAAAGAGGAAGTTTCAAAAATTGAAAGGATAAAATCCTCTATTCATAGCACTCAAGGATGGATATAGGATGGCAGTAAGAGAGGGGATGAGTCAATTGAATAGATTCTTTCCATCCATATTAAGGTAGCTAAATTTCTTGAGGACACCTCCTAGTTTGCTATAAATTGTAATAAGATTGATGAATCTACTGGTAAAGAGATAAGAAGATCCTACAGTCACCTCCAGAAGAATTAACTTTAGATGATATTGGAAAGGTAAAGGAGTGGATAGAAGTTTGGAATTATATAAAGAAACTCCTTACTAAGTCCTTGAAGAAAATAATGAAGTTACAAGGGAAAATGAAGGAGATATACAATAATTGTATCATTTTTTTGGAGATAATGAGTGGAAGGAGAAATTTTGGCTAGAAAAACATGAACATTGGCAGGTTGCAAGGATGGTGGCATGAGATATATGCTCCTTCTGATATTGCTCCAATTACCAAAAAAAATCTGGAGGATGTAGCTATATATATATATAAAAACTGGATAAATATCATGAGTTACAAGTTGAGTGGAATAAAATGATGCCCCAATATTTGGAGGATTATATGACTCATAAGACCATAGTTAAATTTATTCCTGTTCTAGATCTAGAGGATGTGAAGGAAATATTAGAGAAAGTCAAAGAATTGTCCAACAAATTAGAAGCCAATCAGGAAAAGGAAGATAGCCAACCTCCAACCACTTATGTATTTGTTCCAAACATGTGACCTTTCACCAACAAAGATGACCTCAAATTTTGTGCCATCAAAAGGAATATTTCTAGAAGGATCCAAGCCAACCTGGAGTTAATTGCAAATATTTAATGTAATTTTATTTTATTTTAAAACTCTAGGCCGACCTGTTGGGCTAACCTAAGCATGTAACCCTAATTCTAGGCCAACCTAATGTTGCTCTTCTATAAATTGAGGCTTTAACTTAATTTGTAGGGTTTAGAATCAATTAGACATAGTTGCAAGAGCTAGAATTGAGCTAGGAGTTAGTATTTTCTAAGATCAAGTGGTGTAATACTGTGGATACTTGAATTGTTACAAACTTGGGTGATTCAATATAAGTAAAGAAATTCTTCTTTGGTGTTCTTTCTTATGTTATTCACTTTGCATGGTTCTTGTTTGTCTAGATCTTTGAGTAATTGCTTTGAGATTATTAGTTGCATGTTAGATTTTAGATCTAGATATGATGCAATGGTGTTTATGGTTTAATATTTGAAGTGTTTAAGCAATCCTTGGTCCATACTTTTAGTAGCTTGTTGATTGTAAGTTGCTGTGTAAAGTTAGTCTGGGTCTAAATACTATGTGCTAAGTTCAATTGTGGGTATTTATTCATCTCAATTGTTAAATAAGGTTGATTTGGATGAATGTTTCATGATCTAAAAATATTAATTCCTTAGAAGATTGCATTTTTTCTATGAGATTGTACGTTGATTCTAGGTTTAGCAGGAATTAGTTTTGAAGGATTGGTCCACTTTGAGTGTTTAATCATTTGCATTGTTGGTCTTAGGTTTAGTTTACTTTTCAGAAAATCTCTCTAAAATCCCTTTCTCTTTTGTTCTTTCTTTTAGAATCTGGGTTAGTTTTAGGATTAAAGGCATCACCATATTGCACGATTTGATGATTTCAAAGTTTCCATCATTTTTTTTGTAAGGTCCCTTGTGATTACCAGCATCTTCACATTTATCACTGAGTTGTTTTTGCATTGTCAAGACCTGACATTAGAGACCTTGGGGTTATCTCTTGAGGCTTGCTGATAGAGATTTACCTTTCAAGAGAGATAGGATACTATATTCTATCTAAGTTGTTGTTGTGTAGAAAACACCATCAACAGATCTAACAGACACTTGTGCATCCATAACCTCATCGATTTTTGTTTGATATCTTTATAATGAAGGGGAGTCTATTGTCATCTTTTCACTATCATCTAAGGAAGTCACATCACTATTATTTTAAAGAGATGTGTCAATTTTTTCATTTTCTTGTACCATGATATCCTTCCTAGGAGGAGAGTTTTTAGGAGAAATACAAGCTAGATATTATTGACATTCAAAGGTTGGTTCTTCTAAAGCAACCTCATCACAAGTAGGGGAATCATTAATGGTTGGGTTTTCTTGTTTATCAATGATGTCATTCTCTTTTTTAATAACATTTTTCCTAGGGGAAGAGATGAAACTAATATTTTCATGACTTTCATCAATCAAAGTATCTTCTTCACAACTAGGAGAGATAGTAGGAGAAGAAGAAATGTTGTTTTCATGATTGTTCATTATTTCATTCCTTTGTGCCATAATTTCTTCCAAAATAGGATATGTAGGGGAAGGAAAATAAAGAGGCTTGTCATAGACCTTAAAGATTCAATCATCTAACACCAACCTATCATCCTCACTTACAATATGATTGTCATGATTCCTTACAATTGCATCCTCTTTCACTAAAATATTCTCACAAGCAAGAGATTAATGGAGATTAGGTAAGGTGGTGCTTAGATCTCATTCTCTTATTCTATAATATCTTCCAATGTAGGAGAGTTTATAGAAGAGGAGCTTTCAACATTGTCATGATTGTCAATGAGTGCATCTTTTGACACTGAAATACCTTTGTCACATGTAGGAGAGGTATTAGGAGAAGAGAAACTATGATCATCATGATTGGCTATGCTTTCATCTTCTTCTATCACATCATTCCAACAAATAGGAGAAATAAGAGGGGCTTTAGGTTTAAAGAAAGTATCAACACTTTCCCTCTCTTGCACTAAGAGACTCTCATAGATAAAAAAATGTATTAAATGAATGAATAGCATGCTTATTGATGAAATTTTTCTTTGGAAACTTGGAAAAGATAGATACTAGCATTTATGAAAAGTAATATATATGAATGCAAAATGGAAAGATCCTTGACATGCAATATAATGACTTTTTTTTGTATTTTTCAGATTCAAGGAATGAAAACAACGTAATTATAAACCCTAAATGAGATGCAAGTTTGTATGCCAAGTAAGAAACCCTAAATGAGATTTAATTCAATGGAAATGAAATGAAAATAAGTGCAAGATCTAACCTAGGATGAGAAGAAAGACTCCAAGATTAAAAAATTAAAATATTCAATAGGTCAGGTTCACAAAAATAAAATATAGAAAAATAGGGTTTATCATCAATAGGGTATCAATGATGAACCTAATTTTCACTAGGTGTGTGTTTCATTCAAGTATGTGTGCAATATGATGTAACTAAGGTGTAAAAATTAAACCTAACTATTATAGTAACAAAAAGGTAGGTTTTAAGAGGGTCAAATGATGTGTACCTTGTTGAAAATGTGTTTTTAGGCCACAAAGGATTCATTCGCCTTTAGAGGTGAATGGGTTCCTATTAGGGTCTCTAATAACTAACTTTTGGGTTGTTCTCCTCTCAACCTATAACTCCAGGTTCCAGATGTTCACTACTTTAGGCCTTACTAAGGACTCATTCACCTTTAGTGGTGAATGGGTCCTTTTAGGGTTTTGGAAAACTGGTTTTTTAGTTGTGTTCTTCAAGATTTGCACTTCTAGCTCCCTAGTTTTCAGCTCTCAAAATTCTGAAACAAATCCTCTAGCTTCATTTTTTTGTTCTTGAAATGTAGATGACAACTTGATAACTTTGACAATTTTGCTCCAAATTTTTCCTCCACTTGATCTTCAACGTATAAATCTACAAACACACATTCAAGAGGAGAAAAAATTGTTGATTGTTAGTGAATAGGGGTTTGCCTAAGTCAAACCCCTTTTAGGTAATTAAACCAAATGATAAAATAATGAAATTGAAGCATGAAACATGAAAAAATGAAATGATGATACCTTGGAAGAAGTCTTTGAATGCAAATCTGAAAATTAACATGAAGTGGCCATGAAGAATATAGATCTTGATCTCAAATTAGATGTAAAACAATGCTTGCAAATAGATCCTTAATGATACATCAAAATCTTAACTCAACAACATGCTTGATGCACTATGCCTTTGATATGATGATATGATCTTGAATTGTTGCAATAAAACTTCACTAATCTTCCCTTCAATTCATTTGAAATTACTCTTGAAGTGATCTATAATGCTTTTGTGAATGTACTATTGATTTCTTATGAAGTTATATGATTGCTTATGAAAAATTTCTAGGTGAAATTTGTTGGCATATTATTTTCATTGATGTCAAAAGGGGATCAGGTGTGAGATGGAACTGATCATGCATAAAGGAGTGCCATCCTTGAGGTAAAAATTTTGTCGTTAATGTCTTAGAAAGATGGTGTATTATGGATCTAGAAGCTTAGAAATATGTTGTGAACCTCCAAGAGGTTGAAAGATAAGCTCAAAATTGTTATACTTGTGCTCTTGGCCTGAATTAGGGTTTTGCACTTAAATGCTAGTGTTGGTAGTCATTGTTCCTTAACAATCTTCTATTTTGTCATTAACTGCTAGTTGAAGGTTATAGGTCAATTAAGTTATAACTTATAGCCTTTAAGCTCGTTTGATGACTGGCCCCTTCACCTTGTCACTTGGTTGTTGTCATTGATGGGCTCCTGTGAAGATCAAATGGTGTGCATTCAAAAGATGGAGCTCCAATGGCTATCACTGAATATTACACATCACAAATAGATTTTGATAATTGGTTTGTAAATCAGCAATACATGATGAACGACTATTGCTAGATCTTGCACATCATGAAAGGAAATTTGAGATTGGTCTATAGATTAGCAATACATGATGAAGAAATTTAAGAATCACGATCATGATGATCAGAAGATGCACAATCATGATGATTAGATGACACATTCCTTTGTGAGATGAGTGACACATGGAATCATATCACCTGATTGCTTCACATTGCTATTGTGAAGAAAACATCGATGTTATGAAGCAAATCATTTGAAGAACTTAAGCGATGAGCAATAATAGTGGATTGAGAAGTCAACTTGGATAGGTGTCAGGATGGTATTGCATCACTGGGTGTTAGTACATTGCACTTACATTTCATTGAGATACAAAGGTTTCAACGATGAGTGATGAGTGTGTAAAGTTAGTATAAGTGTGATGTTAGTAAAAGAAACATGGAATTTTCTCACCAACTTGTGGAGATTCAATGGGTCCATTGTCAAAGCCAATGGGATAGCGGTGGGCAGTGCTGATTGTTTGATATTTGATCCAACGGTGATTGTTGCATTCTGGTGCATCACTGATAGAATTTGTGTCACTCGTAGCATATCAATGATATGTGATAGACAAAAAATATTAAAGGAAAGAAATCAAATGGTGATCGCTACATCATGGAAATTGATGTGATTGTTCTAAGTGTTATGGTGATATGAAATGGTTGTGAAGGATATGGTCAATGGAGGAGATTTAAATGACCGCTTATCATATGGTCATGCTTTAAAGTTATGACAATGTATGAAGAATGTAGGATCGTGGTGCGAAGGTGGGAGATTGATGGTCTAGATTTGAATAAGGTGATCATGAATGGCTAACTACATGTAAACATGGTTTCACCTACAAAATAACTTGGAGATGAAAATTTATTGGTCCACTTGCTTCAATGACAAGTGTAATGTTATTTGATGCAAAAAACAAAGGTATAGATGACCATAGGGATAAGTATCAAGATTAGATCAAATATTCAGTAGAAAGCATTAACTACGTATCTGATCTTAGGGTTTTGTAGGATGGAAATGAAGGGAAATTATCTACACCAAGAATTAATGTTGTGCGGCTCAGTGCACTTGGAGGATTGTGAAGAAGATATTCACCCTAACAAAGGATTAGGTTCAACAAAAGATCTTAAGGTGATCATCATTGATTATAACTACTCAAAACATATGGGAAGTGTGCAATAGGTTATGTTAAGTGAGTTTAGTCTATAGAAGTGAGGTAGAGCTCCTGAGACAACTAGAGTATACACAAAAATAGTAAAGGATAGTTGTTGAAGAGAAAAATGGTGCATTGAGTCATAAAAAGACTTCACTAAAGAAGAAAGAGAGGAGTAGAGTTAGAACAGTGAGGTGCAAAGTAGTGAAGAGAGTTGCTATGACAACAACAAATAGTTGAGTAGTTATAGAGGAAGTTTTAACATTTATTAGATTTCCTTAGGAAAAAATTCTAATCATCCTATGTGTTGTAAATCTAAAAGGTTGGTGCCATTTGATAACTGAGTTGGTTCTCAATTCAGGGGATAGGTGTCTCCTTGCGTTTGGTGCCCTTAAAAGTTGTAACAAAGGATTTCATTGTGAGGTTGGATTAGGATAGTATCTCCTAGGAACATTTTCTCATTGTGGTTTTTCCCATCTTTGGTTTTCCATGTATATCTATTATTATGTGCTGATCTTTCATGTGCATGTCTTTGTCATATCTATTTTTTTTTTAATCTACACATCTAGATTAAGAGTGGTGTTTGCCCCTTGAACTAGAAGTCTAAAATTTAATAATCTACTAATTCACCCCCCCTCTGAGTAGATTGTTGTGTTCCAACAATTGGTATCAGAGCCCTAGGTTCCTAGGAGTAGATTAACCAGCTCGGGTAGATCCTCAACTTTGTGAACACAAATGACCAATTAGGAGATCTCTTCCTCAACCAATCCACCTAAATTTGATGGAACATATTATTCCTATTGGAACTCATTAATGAAAGGATATTTGGGATCTTTAGGTTTTGACATATGGATGTTAGTAGTAGCTGGATACACACCACTTTCCACACCTAGTGATGCTGCTGCTAAAAGGGACTTCAAGATCAATGAAAAAGCATGGTTCGCTATCATGAAAAATCTATATAGGTCTATGCATGAAAAAGTTATGTATCACAAGAATGCACAAGATGTCTAGGATACATTGAATAAAATTTATGGAGACGACAAGGTAAAATTGGCAAAGCTTCAAATACGGAAAGCTAGATTTGAAGGCCTAAGAATGTTAGAGGAAGAAAATATTGCAAACTATATTTTGAGAGTTAATGATATTGTGAACTCTATCAAAGGATATGGATAAGAGTTGAAAGAGTATTTAGTTGTATTGAAATTTCTTAGATTAATGACATACAATTATATTCACAACTTATGAGATGAGGATGAGAGATGAAGAACCTTCAAAGAAAGAAGCTACTTTCAAGAATATTATCAAGGAGAAGGATATACCTCCCAAGAAAGATAAGGAATAACTAATTCCATCTGAGGATGATGAGATTGATGAAGAGGAGGCTAACTTCATCAGGAGAGTTAAGAAGAGGATCTAGAAAATACAAAGGTAAGTTGCCTTTTAAATGCTTTTAATGTGGTAAAGTAGGTCATTTCTCTACTAAATGTCGCTGCAATAAGAAAAATAACTCTGAACAAGAGGTAGATGCCAAAATGAAGAAACCCTACTACCCTAAGAGAATAAATTTTCAAAATAAAAAGAAAAGTCTATACATCCAAGAAGATAGTGATGTATCAAAATACTACAACAGCTCAGATGATGAACATAAATATGCTTTTATTGTAAGAGACAATTATTTTCTCTTTATGGCGAAAGATTTTGAGAAGTAGAAGAATGAAAAGGTTGGATATCTTCTTGAAAAGGGTGGAGTGGTTGACTTGGAGGGAGAACTCATATGTTCTCTAGATGAGATCAATGATCTTAGAGATGAGATTGATAATTTAAAAAGTGTAAGGAAAGTGACGGTGCGAAAACGCCTTCCTAATGAAAAATCCTTAGGAAAGAAGTGCAAATTAAAAATTCATTTTAACAAGTTACATTCATTTGAAATGCACATTCACATAAAAAAGTAGAGAAAACATGTCACACATAGAGATAACACTAGATATACATGGGAAAACCCTTACAGGATAAAAAAACCCACACACCAAGTAAAGTCACTTTGTATTATAGTAAATAGTTTACATATAGAGTTACAGAATTCACTCTCAGATGTTAACTCACAAAAAAATTACAACCCCATGGTCAACCTCCAGTCACAGAATTCAATTCACCTCACACTGTTATAATGCTCGAAAGCATATAATGTAAAAACATACACAACAACAATTAGGTTTTCATTAATTTCATTGTCTTCACCGACAAGCTTCCTTCATCTTGGGCCATACACACCACCATCTATCATGCATCACACTTCCAAACAATAAATTCAGTTATAGAGAATATTACCATATTTGCACTTAAACAAATTTTTGGCACCCACTTGGTTTCTATCGCTTCTAAGGTTTTTCACCTAGAAGGAGAAAGATGGGCCAAAGATGCTTATGTTACATTCAAATTCAATGCAATATGGATGAAAAATGCCTAGATATAATGCTTGAATGCAAGAAATGAATGAGATTGATTGACTAATGAGTAGAAACTAAAAGGAAACAACTTGTTTGAAAACACATTATGTAATGCAACAATGAACTAGGAATGAATGCAAAACTTAACAGAAATGAACCAAACTGAAAGTGTGCACCTGGGATGTGGATGGAGACTATAAATTACTTCTAGAATGTTGTTGATGCTGAAATTTAGGCCTGGTGGGACTCATTCACCATTCTGGGTGAATCAGTCCCAGTTCTGCCAAACTGTACCAGAACCTGTTTCTGACAAAAGGGTACTAAAAAATGCAGAAAGCTCAAAATTGACCCTAGAGTGGGACTCATTCACCACCCATGGTGAATGAGTCCACTTTTTAATTTTTAGATTTTCAAAGGTGGATTTCAAAGCTTCCAATTTTCACATTGATGCCCTATAGGTGTCCACTTCCGAAACTCTGATTTATGGGTCTGAAAATGGATTTTTGTTGAATGAGAAGAAGACTTGAGAAACCTTGCAACTTGATCTTCAATGATTCCCAAGCTTCCAAGAATCCTAAATCTGTAAACACACAAGACAAAAGAGAGAAATGTTGAATGTTAGGGCATGGGGGTTTTCCTTGGTCAAACCCCTTTTAAGTAATTAAACCAAAATGATGAAAGAAAGTAATTAAACATGAAATAATTGAATGGATTACCTTTCCATGATGATTGATCTTGAAAGTATGCAACATAACATGTAGAATCTTCCCTTGGAAGCTAAATTGATGACTTGCAATGTAAATTCCCTAGCTTGCTTGACTTGAGATAGAAGATAGATGATGAATGAATGATGAGAATGTGTTAATGGATGAATAGATGTAAAAATGAGTTTAGAGAGGTGATTTTATAGGAAATTCACCTTATTTTTCCTTTAATTGGACCCCTAAGGCCAACATGAAGAAAAAATAAACTTAAAATCTAAATTTTCCTACTCAAAACCTCAAAAATGACTCAAATGGGACTCATTCGCCACTAATGAAAAATGGGTCCCACCTAGATGGGACTAATTCACCACTAATGGTGAATGGGTCGCACAAGGGCCATTTTTTCTAGCTGTAATGCCTAGAAGTAAGAAAATTAGGCTTATATGATGACTATGTCAGTTATTTGATCAATTTATGCCTTGGGATGCACAATATGGGTTAATAGGGGCCTATTAATGATGATATAAATACCAATTGGGGATTGGGACACAAAATTCAATGTGAAAGTGTGATTAAGTACACTTTACAACACTAAAATGAGGTCCACATAGCCTAGGAAGGCACAAGAACCAATGTGAATGTGTAAAAAATATTACAACACTAGTTTAACATTAAGTTTATCTTACAAGCCTTCTAAATTGATGTAATGATGTTATTAATCAAATTTTATAATGTTGAATTAGGGAGAAATAGGTTCATTAAGTCTATAAAAGTGTGAAAGTATCTTACAACATCTTACGACACCTTTACAAGACATCGTTAAAAGCATGTTATTCAATTTATAAGGGTCCAAGACCTAGTGTGGATGCATAAAATGCCTCACAACACCTAAATCAAGGCATTATTAATTCCATTTTATCATGACTTAATCCCATGTCAAGCAAAGGGTCCATTTTTCTATGACACATGCACTTTTTCAACCCCCGAGTCAGATCATGTATTTAATGCAAGTATATCGTTATCAGGAAATACAAATTTCGGTCCAATGATCGTTGATTCACAACATTGATGTAGAATCAATGAATGAATTCATGCCACATGTCGACACATCACTCATTCATTGCTTTGACTATTGTACCAATATATTAGCTCATTCCATGTGGTCCCCACTATCCACACAACATCCATGTCACTGTCGTACAACTGACGTCACCATCCACGTAGACCGGTCCCACCATCCATTGGTCATGTTGCCAAGTCAAGAGAAATATTATCTTCACAACCTCTAGTCAGAGGTTAGGAAATTCAATAAACCCACAATGACAAGAAAGGGATTTCCATGTCAGGAGGTTAGGAAACTTATGAACCTCACAACATGAGTTCTAATGTTTAGAAATCCAACAATTCTGCGACCAACTTGATGCCACCAAGTTATAAACTTTCAGAACACTGTGACTTAGGTTTCTAGGTTATAAATTTTGGCGATAGGCCGAAAATGAAAGCCAGCAAAGGGGAAAAAGGCCAAGTGATTAATAGAGGTTCAATCCAACAAGTTGAGGAACATTTTCCAACAAGCTCCCGCTTGACAAAGACTTACTAGCTTCCTCTAAACTCAAAGTTATTGAAGGTCATAGGCCCAAAGGCCCATCGAACTAGCACACCACCTATACTTGTTTGTGCTCATGGGCTTTGTCAATGCATCAACAAAATTCTCTAGAGTATCTACCCTTTCTATATTAACCTTTCCATCTTCCACCATTTCACAAATGAAATGATACTGTACATCAATGTGCTTCATCCTGGCATGGAAAGTGGGATTTTTTACCAGATAAATAACACTCTGAATGTCACAACAAATAGTAATCTACTCTACATTAAACCCAATATCTGAACACAAACGTATAAGCCAAACAACTTCTTTGTAGGTGTGTGTTTCTGCCATATACTCTTCCTCAGTAGTAGATAAAGTGACTAGAACCTACCACTTGCTCATCCAACTCACTACTCCACCAAATAACATGAAGATGTATCCACTGGTGGATCTTCTACTATCAATGTACCTTGCCCAATCAGAACCCACATACCCACAAATGCTAAGAGATATTTTTGATCCAACCAAGTTTCCATGATAACACAAAGAAAACTCTGAGGTACCCTTCAAGTATCTAAAAACTCTCTTCACAACATCCCAATGCGGCCTTCCTGAATTATCCATAAATTGACTAAAAACTCCCACCGCTTTGGAAATGTCTGGCCTTGTATAGACCATTGCGTACATTAAACTACCAACAACACTTGCATACGACACCCTGGTCATGTCCTCCATCTCAATAGGAGACTTTGGACAATCTTCAATGGATAGCTTTGTTCCTTGCAACCCTGGAACAACTAGCTGCTTGCAATCAATCATCCCAAATCTCTCCAAGACAATGTTGATATACTTAATTTGGCTAAGCCAAAGCTTTCTACTTCCTCTATCTCATTTTATTTCCATCCCCAGAATATACCTTTCTACACCTAGATCTTTCATTTCAAACTTTGTAGAAAATTAAGATTTTAGATCAAAAATCATAGTCTTACTATTTCCTATGAACAACATATCATCCACATATAGGGTAATAATAAGAACATGATCATTTTCAATTTTATAATTAAAAAAATGATTAGATTTTGATCTTACATATCCCAATGACAACACAAACGTGTCAAACTTTTGGTACCACATTCTAGGCGATTGCTTCAAACCATACAAAGATTTCTTCAACTTGCAAACCAATATTTCTTTACATTTTTCAACAAAGTGCTTAGATTGGGACATATAAATTTATTCTTCTAACTCTCCATGAAGAAATTTTATCTTCACATCCATATGCTCGATCTCTAAGTCATACGCGGCTGCAAGTGACAAAAGAAATCTGATAGATGTTAGCTTAGCTACATGAGAAAATATTTCTCCACAATCAATTCCCTCCACCTGGGTATAACCTTTCGTGACTAACCAAGATTTATACTTTTCAACACTACCATCCAGACCAATCTTCTTCTTAAATACCCATTTATAGCCAATAGTCTTTTTCCCTTTAGGCAAAGGTACCAAATCCTAGGTTTCATTCTTTTTGAATGATGCCATTTCTTCATTCATGGATTCCAACCAAAAATTTGAGTCAAACATATTAATTTCCTCTTTCACAGTCCTAGGGTCATCAGTTCTAGTAATCAAAGCATAGACATAGTTCAAATACAACATAGAAAATCCATACCTATCAAGTTGATGCTTTTCACATGTAGAACTCCTCACAGGCTGAGGCTGAGGTCATGGTTCTTCTTCTTCAGAATTCTCAGAGCTACTAGAAATCTCCTCAGTTTTAGGTACACTTTGTAGTTCCTTTTTATCTGGAGTTTGAGGAATTTTAACTACATCATTCTTCTTTTCCTTTTTATTTGTTTCTAGTTGTGGACTAGCTATTGAAGGCTTCGACTCATGAAATATTAAACTTCTACTATACAAAACCTTCTCAATAATAGGATTCCAAAGCTAGTATCCTTTCACACCAACATCATAGCCAATGAAGATACATTTCATAGCCTTGTTCTCCAACTTTGATCTCTTATCATATGACACATATACATATACCTCATAGCCAAAGACACGAATATGTCTCAGAGAGGGCTTCTTACCAGACCATGCTTCCAAAGGTGTTTTGTCAACAAGAGTTGAACATGGTGAATGATTTATCAAGTAACATATTGTAGCCACAACCTCAACCTAGAACTTCTACTCTAGAACAACACTACTCAGCATACTTCTCACTCTTTCCATTAGCATCCTATTTAACCTTTCAACAACTCCATTCTGTTGTGGAGTATAAGGCGTAGTTTTATGCCTTTTAATCCCATGGTTTTTGTAGTACCTTTCAAAATCTACAAAATAGAACTCACTACCATTATACATCCTCAAGCACTTAATTTTCCTTCCAAACTGATTTTCTACCAAGTTTTTAAACTTTATAAACTGACTAAACACTTTTGATTTACTCTTAACAAATTACACAAATGACCTTCTCAAATCATCATCAATAAAGGAAACATAATATTCAGACTTTGATAATGAAGGAACATTCACTAGAACAGATACATTAGAATGAACATAATCTAGTATACCATAAGATTTATGAGGACTCAAATAAAATGAAACATGATGTTTCTTTACATAAATACAATGTTCATAGAAATCAATCTCAAGGTTACAATCAACAAGCCCTTCAACAAGATTTTTATTTTTCAAGGCTTTTAAGCCTTTCTCTCCTATGTGACCAAGTCTATGATTCCACAACATGGTCTTCTTTGCTAGGAGTTTCACCTCCAAGGAATTTTCACCCAGAGGAGCTTCATTCTCCTTCTCTACACGAGTAGCTTTGCTTGAATTTATAGAGAGATTGTTACATTAAACAAGACATGCATCCATCTTGTATAGAGTGCCTATGCATGGACCCTTAGCCAACACCATTGAGCCTCTAGTAATCTTATAGCCTCCACTCGAGAAGGAAATTTGCACACCAACATCATTCAACTTACTGAAAAAAAGTAGGTTATGAGCCAAACCTAGTATGTGTAGTATTCCATCAATCCCTTTGATTCTTCCATCAGGGAATTGGATTCTAACTCTTCCATGGCCAACAATTTCCAGAGTTGAATCACTTTCTAGGTACACCTTTCCACTAGCATAATTTTCATACTTAGTGAACCAATATCTATGATATGTCATGTGAAAGGATGAACTTGAGTCAATTAGCTAGACATCATCAAATGCCTAAGTCACCAAGGCTACAATGAAGGCATCAACATCACTCTGAGAAGAGTCATTGTCCGGAGAGTTATTCTTCTTCCTCTTTTTCTCCTCCTTACAATCCTTTCGTATATGACCAATCTGCCCAAAGTTCCAACATTTCACCTTGGACTTCTTAATAGGAGACTTTGATATCCCTTCAGATTTGGATTTAGACTTCTTGTCTTTCTTCTTGCCTCTCTCCTTTGATCTACCTCAAATAGCAAGAGCCTCCTTGGCCATTTCAAAAGACTTCCTTTGCATTTCTTTTGATAGTAGCGAGGAAAACACGTCTTCCATCTTGAAATTAGTTGTTGTACTTCCAATAGACATTACCAGATGGTCCCAAGTGTCAGGGAAGGAGCATAAAAAAAACATACAATGATCCTCCTCCTCTATCTTCACACACACAGATGCCAATTGAGCAACAATCATATTAAATGAATTCAAATGGTCTACCATAGATGCACCTTCTTCCATCTTCAAAGAGTACAACTTCTTCCTTAGAAATAACTTAATCACTAGAGACTTTCCCTGATAAATGTCACCAAGTTTCTTCCATAATGAAGATGTAGTCTTCTCCTTATGGAGGTTCAAGAGTACAAAATCAACTAGAAAAAGTCTTATCAACCCTCTATCTTTTCTGTCTACGAGGTCCCAATCTTTGTGCTTCATACTTTGTGGCATAGTTATAGTCACGACAATCTAGAGGTCTCTATCCACCAACAAGTCTTCCATTTTGATTTTCCACAACTCAAAATTTCTGCCATTGAACTTTTCAATTTCTACTCTTCTTGAAGTACTTGCCATCTCAAACTATAAACACGATAATTAGTTATTCTTTTACAAGACTCCCACTAAACATGATTAGCATAAAAAACCATCCCTATTCACAAGGATAACACAACTAGCTAGGCTTTGATACCACTTGTAAGGAAAGTGACAGTGCAGAAACACCTTCCTAATGCAAAATCCTTAGGAAATAAGTGTAGAAAAAACATTCATTTTAACAAGTTACATTCATTTGAGATGCGCATTCATAGAACAAAAGGAGAGATAAAATATCACATACAGAGATAGCACCTGTTGGTAAAACAAGGATAGACAACTGAGAGGGGGGGTGAATCAGTTGTCACAAAATATTTAAACCTTTTTAAACTTTACTTAACTCAATCTCAGATCTAAACAATAAACCATACACATTCAACACATCAAAAACATAGAGAAAACCAATATTTTTGTACATGGAAACCTTGTTAGGGGAAAACCATGGTGGATGTTAGTCCACAAGATTATACCCTGTTAAAAGTATAATGAAAGATATAATGGGAATGCACATGCATTCAAACACATTGCCTAGAGCTCACTAGTCAAATACAAGAGGGCTCACTTCCCAACAATACACAACAATATGGATTAGATCCACAGAGTATGAACTTAGAAAATAGCTTCTACACAAGCCTGATTACAGTTCCAGTTAAGCACTGAAAACCTTCATCACACTTCACTCAAACTTCTTCTCACTCTGCTATGCAATCAAATGATTTGGACACTAATTGCACATCTGCACCTTCTCTGGCATACATTCACTCTTATGCACACACTATCTTCACTCAAACAACTGCTCTTATATATCCGCAACAAGTTATTACATCAACAACCTAGTCAACCAGAAATATGAAACATATTTTCAATGTCGGCCCAAATTTACAAATAAAATTTCAATGTGGATCAAACACCATCCGCTAATATCATGATAATACCCAAAACAATATCCTCAAGCATGCCAAAGATTCAAATTTTAATCTCCAAGGATCCACAATACGTTACACCCATCATGTCAGCCAAGAACATGAAAACCCGAACATACTGAGAAAAATCTTCGACCATGAGTATACTGATTAATGCAGATGTACAACAAAGATACAGAATGATCTAGAAAAATCCATAAACACCAAGAAACAATAGAGAAACATCTACAACAACTAGAATTACTAGAATATACCAACTTTAATCAAGAGCACTAACATAAACCACAAAAACACTATTAGAACACAAATCTTCATAATTTGAACAAATCTTCACACAAACCTCTGAAACTTCTGGTGGATGGACTAGATATGCTCAACAATAAACCCTTTAGTCCACAATAATTTATCTTCAACATATAGAATAAGACAACTTCATGACCTTCACAGTTCCACTGGGAACTTGCAATACTTTCTTTTATGATTTTCTCAATATCCTCGACATATACAACCTTCAATACATCAAATACTAATAATGTTGACATCAATGGAAACCACATATTAGCAACACAACCACAACATCCAAAAATCTCCCCCTTTGGCATTGATGGAAACACATGATGTGAGAAACACCATCAACCCAACTCTCAATCAACACTATATCCTCCTTAGATTCTGATTCTACTTCCTTGACTTCTTATGAAAAATATTCTCCCCACAAGAATTTTTACTCCAGATAAGAAACAATTTTTCACATAACTCTTTTCTCCCTTTGACATCAATGGAAAAGATAAACATTATCTTTTCACATACAAGCTCTGAACCACATATCTGCACATCTAACGACTCCCCCTGAGTAGTAGCCATGGAAAAATCAATCTAGATCAAGAAATATTTATGAAGCACACAGATTGATGCAAGCAAAATGCATCTTTAGTTCAAATTAGGAGGGGTACTCACCCCTAGCATCCCTCTAAGATACTCAAAATTATCCTTTGGTAGCGGCTTGGTAAAAATGTCTACAATCTATTCTTTTCTAGGTACATACTCTAGTTTGACTTCTTTCTCACTCACTTTTTCTCTTAAGAAGTGAAACTTGATTGATATATGCTTGGTCTTAGAGTGTAGCACCAGATTCTTTGATATGTTTATTGCACTTGAGTTTTCACAGTATATGGCAATAGGTTCATCATATACTACTCTGATATATTTAAGCATCTATTTCATCCACATCACCTGAGTACATTTGTTTGTAGCAACAATATACTCTACCTCAACAGTAGATAGAGAAATGGAATTCTTCTTTTTGCTCAACCAAGACACTAGCTTCTTCCCTAGGAAGAAAGCACCACAACTAGTACTCTTTATGTCATCTACATCTCCTGCCCAATCTACATTAGTATATGCATTTAAAGTAATATCATCATCCTTAGGATACCAAAGCCCAAAATCAACTGTTCCTTTCAGATACCTAAAAATTATCTTAACATCAGTCACATGAGACTCTTTTGGATCAGCCTAAAATCTAGCAACCATACATACAACATTCATAATGTCTGGTCTAGTTTTAGTTAAATAGAGCAATCATCCAATCATCGACCTGTATCTTGATTTATTTTCCTTAGGACAATCATCATTTTGTGTCAACTTACATCCAATTACCATGGGAGTACCAACAGGTTTGGAGTCATCCATGCTAAACTTCTTCAACAGTTCTCACATATTTTGACTGAGATATGAATATCCCCTTATCTAAGTGAGTAACATGCAATCCTAGAAAGAACTTCATCTCTCCAATCATACTCATCTCAAATTCACTCTTCATTTAATCAACAAACCTCATACATTGATTATCATCTCCTCCAAAAATAATGTCATCAACAAAGACCTCAATAATTAATTATTTATCATGATCCAATTTGAAATATAAGTTGTTGTTAGTAGTACCTTTATTGAATCCAAGCTTCAGTAAGTTTTTGACTAATCTAGAATACCAGGCTCTAGGGGATTTTTTGAGTCCATACAAAGCTTTCTTCAATTGACAAACCATGTCTTCTTTGTCAGTCAGTTGAAATCCACCAGGCTGTTCAATATATACTTCTTCTTCTAGCTCACCATTCGGAAAGGCTAACTTCACATCCATTTGATAGACTTTATAGTTCTTGTATGCAACATAAGCAATAAATAACCTTACAACTTCAATTCTAGCAACAGGGGCAAAGGTTTCTTCAAAATCAATACCTTCCATTTGTGAGTACCCTTTACATACCAGTCTTGCTTTATTTTGAACCACTTCACCTTGTTCATTAAGCTTATTCTGAAAGACCCATTTAGTACCAATCACATTCTTGTCTTTTGTCTAGGTACAAGAATCCATGTATCATTCTTCTCAATCCACATCAGTTCTTCCTTCATAGCTTCCATCCAGTGTTCATCATTGCAAGATTATTTGAAATCTTTAGGTTTAATCTTGGAAATTAGACAATACTCTTCTACAATCTTTCTTCTAGTTTGCACACCTTTATTCTTACCTCATATAATTTTATTTTCAGAATGATTTAGTTTTACATACCTTGGAGTTTTAGGATTCTCTCAAACTTTTGATTCTTCTATTCTTTCTTCTGCACTTGTAGTTGTCTCTACTTCGTGACTATCTTGATTTACTAGAACAAATTGAAGTTGTCTTACCAGAACATATGGCACAATTTGAAGTTTATTTTGTGTCTGAACATTCTTCCGTTTGTTTGTATTGTCTTCATCTGAATCATATCCACAATATCTAGATGATTTAGTAGAGTCCTCATCAACTCTGACATTTGCACTCTCAACCATTTTTCTTAATCTTCTGTTATAGCACCAGTAGTACTTGATTCTAGTAGAGTAACCTAGAAAGATTCCTTCATCACTTCTTCCATCAAAATTTCCTATATCATCATCTCTCTTGATATAACACTTGCTTCCAAAGATCTTGAAATATTTAACAATAGGATTATAACCAAACCATAGTTCAAAAGGAGTCTTACCAGAATTACCATTTACATTTACCTAGTTGAAAGTATACACAACAATGCTTACTACTTCACTCCAGTAGATGTGAGGCACATTTCCTTCAATCATCATTTTTTAGCAACATCCAGAATTGTTTTGTTCTTTCTTTGAGCAACAACATTCTATTGAGGGGTTCGGGAAGTAGATAACTGTCTTCTAATTCCATGCTCTTCACAGAAGGAATTAAACTCCCTGGAGGTGAACTCAACACCTCTATCTAACCTTAATCATTTTATTTTTAGACCTTTCTCATTTTCTTCCATAGCTTTGAAACTTTTAAACTTTTCTAATATTAAAATTTTTCTCTTAAGAAAGAAACCCATATCATTCTAGAATAATCATCAATAAGCAACATAAATTACCTTTCACCATGAAGACTTCTGACTCTGGAGGGACCACATAGATCAGTATGTACTAGCTCTAGCAATCCATTTGAAAGATGTTGTTTGCTCTAAAACGAAACTCTAATTTGTTTTCCTATCTGACACTCTTTGCAAATTGTGCTAGCAGGCTTCACTAGCTTAGGTAGATGTCTTCCTGCTTGAGTGTAACTTATTTTGGAAATGTTATCAAAATTCATATGACACAACCTTCTATGCCATAACCAGATTTCATCTACTTGAGAAATTAAACAAATTTCACTGGCAACATTCAGGTGAAAAATATAGCCTTTTGTTTGTTTACCTAAGGCAATTACATTTCTAGAACTTCCATATATCCCACATCTTCCATCTTTGAACTGAAGATCATATCCCTTGTCCACCATCTACTCAACACTAAATAGGTTGTGCTTCAAGCCTTCAACATAAAGAACATCATCAGTGTTATGCTTACCACCAAGAAAAATAGATCCTCTACCACGAATCACACAAGGATTGTTATCTCCAAATCTTACAACCCCACTATCATACTTCTCTAGACTTACAAATTTTCTTTTGTCACCAGTCATATGATGTGAGCATCCACTATCAATGACCCACTCATACTTTTCTTCAATTGGGGCTGCAAGAGCTTTCTCAACTTTAGTAGATGCAGTAGCCATAGGACTATTTTCCTTGATAGAAATGAAAACCCAATCATCTTCATTTCCATTATCTTTATCAGACTCATCATTAGTCACACCTTCTTCAACAAAATAGCATTTCTTTTGGAATCTAGATTTGTAACACTTAGATCTAGGAACTCTTTCAGAACACCTTGATGCAAAATGACCTATTTTACTACAAGAAAAACATTTGATAGGAAACTTTCCTTTATACTTACCTTGTCATCTACCTTCTTTCTTCACAATCAGTGCTTCCAACTCTTTTACCTCTCTTTATTCATCTTCAAGCTATTTCATTTCTTCCTCATACTTGAATGTCTTTCTAGAACTCTCTCCCAGATCATATCTTTTCTTGTTTCTTCTAGATACAATAGCGTTAAATGATGTTTTAGTCTTAGGAGCAGATTCACCAAATTTGCTCAACTCAAAGGTAGCAAGTTTACCAATCAGTGTATCCCTTATCACATTCGTCAATGATCTGGTTTCTTCAATAGCATGAGCCTTTTATTTGTAGGAGGGAGACAATGATCTGAGCACTTTAGCCACAATTTATTCCTCATTGAGGGTACCACCAACACATCTAATACCCATCACTAGTTCATTTACTCTTTGCATAAAAGAAGAAATATTTTCATCTTCACCCATCTTCAGATTTTTATACTTGTCTTTCAAACTCTATAGCTTAGCCATCTTCACATGTACATCTACTTCATACAAAGTTTCCAGCTTCATCCACATCTCATGAGTTTTCTTTAGACCTAACACATTTTTCATTTCTGAATCTATTAAAGAACTCAACAAAGCTTCCATAGCCCTGACATTATTCTCAGCCTCTTTAATCTCATCAGCAGTGGAAGGGACATTCTTAGGAATAACATATTGATTCTTTGTAATTTTCCAGAAGGGTTCACCAATTTACACTTCAAATGACACTCCATCTAAGCTTTCCACAATGAGTAATTTGTTCCATAAAATCTAGGAATGTCCTTGTATGATGCCATCTCAGATTAGCTGACGATTTTAAACTTCTTTAGAGGAACCTGCTCTGATACCAATTGTTGGTAAAACAAGGACATACAACTGAGATGGGGGGTGAATAAGTTGTAACATAATATTTAAACCTTTTTAAAACTTTACTCAACTCAATCTCAAATCTAAACATTAAACCATACACATTCAACACATCAGAAACATAGAGAACACCAAGAATATTTTACGTGGAAACCCTATTAGGGGAAAAACCACGGTGGATGTTAGTCAACAAGATTATACCCTATCAAAAGTATAATGAAAGATATAATGGGAATGCACATGCATTTAGGCACACTGCCTAGAGCTCACTTCTCAAATACAAGAGGGCTCACTTCCCAACAATACACAACAATATGGATTAGATCCACAGAGTATGAACTAAGAAAATAGCTTCTACACAAGCGTGATTATAGTTCCAGTTAAGCACAGAAAACCTTCTTCACACTTCTCTCAAAATTCTTCTCACTCTGCCCTATAATCAAATTATTTGGACACTAATTGCACATCTACACTTTATTTTGCATACATTTTCTCTTATGCACACACTAACTTCACTCAAACAACCACTCTTATATATCTACAACAAGGAATTACATCAACAACCTAGTCGGCTAGAAATAGGAAACATATTTTCAATGTCGGCCCAAATTTACAAATAACTTTTTAATGTGGATCAAACACCATCAGCTAATATCATGATAAGACCCAAAAAAATATCATTGAGCACACTGAACATTCAAATTTTAATCTCCAAGGATCCACAACATGTTACACCCATCATGTTGGCCAAGAACATGAATACCCAAACATACCGAGAAAAATCTCCAATCATGAGTACACTGATTAATGTGGACGTACAACAAAGATAGAGCATGATCTAGAAACATCCATAAACACCAAGAAACAATAGAGAAACATCCACAACAACTAGAATTACCAAAATTATACCAACTTTAATCAAGAACATTGATAGAGACCACAGAAACACTGTTAGAACACAGATCTTCATAATTTGAAAAATATTCACGCTGACCTCTAAAAATTTTGATGGATGGACTAGATACACTTAGCAATAAACCCTTTAGTCCGCAATAATTGATATTCAACGTACAAAACAAGAAACCTTCATGAACTTCATAGTTCCACTGGGAACCTGCAATACTTTATTTTATAATTTTCTAAATATCCTCAACATATACATCCTTCAATACATCAAATGCTAATAGTGTTGACATCAATGAAAACCACATATCAGCAACACAACTACAGCATCCAATAAAACTAGATATATGTGGGAAAACCCTTATGTGAGAAAAAAACCACATACCAAGTAAAGTCACTTTGTATTACAGTAAATATTTTACATATAGAGTTACAAACTTCACTCTCATATGTTAACTCACAATAGGATTACAATCTACTTGGTTGACCTCTAGTCGCAGACTTCAATTCACCTCACACTATTGCAATGCTCGAAATCATACAATGTAAGAACATACACACCAACCATTAGGTTTTCATTAATTTGATTATCTTCACTGACAAGCTTCCTTCATCTCATGCCACACACACCTTGATCCAACATGCATCCAACCACCCAATAATAAATTTAGTTACAAAGAATATTACTATATTTGCACTTTGTCAACCCCTGAGTCAGATCATGCATTTAATGCAAGTATATCGTTATCAAGAAATACAACTTTCAGTCCAATGATTGTTGATTCACAAGAGTGATGTAGAATCAATGAATGAATTTGTGCCACATGTCAACACATCACTTGTCCATCACTTTGACTATCATACCAATATATCGACTCATTCCATGTGGTCCCCCCTATCCACTCAACATCCATGTCACTGTCGTATAACTAACATCACCATCCATGTAGACCGATCCCACCATCCATTGGTCATGTCACCAAATCAAGAGAAATCTTAACTTCACAACCTCTAGTTGGGGGTTAGGAAATTCCATAAACCCACAACAATAAGAAAGGGATCGCCATGTCGGGAGGTTAGGAAAGTTACGAACCCTACGAAATGAGTTCTGAAGTTTGGAAATCCAGCGATCTTGTGACCAGCTTGATGTTGCCAAGTTATAAAATTTCAAAACCCTGTGACTTAGGTTTCTAGGTTAGAAATTTCAGCGATAGGCTGAAAATGAAAGCAAACAAAGGGGAAAATGCCAAGTTATTAACAAAGGTTCAAGCTAGCAAGCTAGGGCATATTTTCCAACAAAAAGGGAGAAAAAGTAGCAGAACAAACTTGGACAAAAAGAGTTTGATAAACTAAGTAATGAACTAGAAGAATCTACCCAAAATGTGGTATATTTGAAGCTAAAGCTAGAAGAAGCCAAGATAGCAGAAGATGTGATTCAATTCAAGCTGCAAGCTAAAGCTAATAGATGCATGAAGTTTGAGGGAGAAATTGTTTCTCTAAGAAGAGATCTAGAAAAGGAAAAAGAACAAATAGAGAAAGGACTCAAGCTGAAAGGTGGGTCAAACATTTTTGGATGAATTATTATGCACCCAAAAGTCTGCAAACAAAGAAAAACTAGGCTTAGGTTTAGAGAAAAGGAAAATCTCTTTTGTTGATGCTTCTGCAAAGCTATATGAAGGAATTAGAGTAGAAGGAAAGTCTAAACCTATCAAGGAGAGCAATGGAAAAGGAAGAGACTACAATGAGAGATTTGTAGAGGAAGAGAAAGCTAAAGAGGAAAAGAAGCTTATTGTAGACAAGAAGGATAACCAATCAGATCCTAATCACCAGAACTACAAGAATTTTTTTAAAAGGACTGATGCTAATGGATTCACTAAGGTGAGAGACACAAGAAGGAAGATGCATAAAAGACCTCCTCATCCAACACAAAATGCTATGACCAAGTATTCATCATATTTCTATGGATATTGCTATTCATGTAATCATTTTGGTCATAAGGCTAGAGAATGTAGAATCATTCCTAAAAGGAGTGAAAAATATAAAAGTAGAAACTTGTTGTCTCCTTTATTTGATATGAATGTAATTTCTTATAACTATAATAACTTTGTTCATATAACTGAGAATTGTAGAAATTTTTTTACAAGGCCAGATGTTAAGAATGAGAGAAAGAAAGTTTTACCTCCTAAGTCAAATAAAGAATCTAAAAATAAGGAGGAGATGCTAGAAAAGGTAGAACAAAAAACTAAGAAAGTGTGGAAAGAAAGGAGAGAAAAGTGCACACAATCAATGATTTCACAGATAGCTCTGCATGCCAAAAATAAAAATATATGGGTGATAGATAGTGGTTTCTACAAACACATGATTGGAGATAAGAGTAAATTCATCAAACTCAAGAAATGTAATAGAGGATTTGTGAGTTTGGGTGATAACACTATAGTCAAAATATGTGGTAAAGGAATCTTAAGTCTCGATGGTAAAAATACCACAAAATATGTCTTATATGTTGGGGGATTAAAGAATAATTTAATAAGTGTGAGCCAAATGTGTGAAAATGGTTATACAGTCACATTTGATTCACAAGGTTGCAAAATAAAAAAGAATGGAAAGATATTTGCACAAGGATTAAGAACTAATTGCAATCTCTACAACCTTGCTGAAGTAAAAGGCCAAAGCTATCTAATAGGACAAGCTGATGAAAGCTGGTTATGTCATAGAATATTAGGCCACATAGACTTTAAAAATTTGGTGAAAGTAAGTTCAAGAGGTCTAGTTAGAAACATGCCTAAAGTATATAAGCCCACAAATGTCATATGAAAAGAGTGTTAACAAGGAAAGCAAACAAAGGCTAGCTTCCCAACAAAAGTGTACTCAACCACAAATCTTTTACAACTGGTTCATACTGATCTATTTGGATCCATAAGAATAAGAGGACTAAAAAGAGAAAGGCACTTTATGTTGCTAGTTGATGAATACACAAGAATGACATGGGTAACATTCCTGAGGGATATGTGATAAGAATTTGAGAGATTTAAGATATTTAGAAAGATGGTTAAGAAGGAGATAGGTAGAAGGATCGAATGCTTAAGGTCAGATAGAGGAGGAGAATTCACATCAAGTGAATTTGTTGAATACTGTGAGGCAGAGACAATACTCAGCGCCAAGAACTTGACAAAAAAATGGAGTGGTATAAAGGAAGAATAGAGTTGTGTAGGATTTGGCCAGAACAATGCTAAAAGAGGCTAGATTAGCTGATATGTTTTGGAGAGAAAAAATACATACTACAATATACATTTTGAAGAGTTCAAATCAGAGTACATAGTAACAGTACCCCCAATGAGCTATGGTATTGTAGACCTACATCTATGAAATAATTTAAGGTGTTTGGAAGTAAATGCTATATCAAAAGAGAATATGAAAACCTAGGAAAATTTGAATCAAGAAGTAATGAAGGAATGTTTTTAGGATATTCCAGTCAAAGTAAAGCATATTAACTCTATAACAAAAGACTAGAAAAAATTGTGGAAAGCATCAATGTTAAGATTGATGAAAGTATAAAACATATCAAATCAGAGAAAAATGATTTATAAAATGATTCAGATTATGAAGAAAATGTGGCAAATAATGAAGAATAATATAAGGAAATAGAAGTTTGGAAGGCCCTTGCAAAATATGAGGATCATCCATAAGATTAGATAATTGGGGATAAAAATTAAGGTGTTTAGACCAAGAGGAAGTTTGCAAAGACTAAAGAACAAGTAATTTTTTCTCTCCTATCTCAAATTGAACCAAAAAGTTTCTATGAAGCCAACAAGGATGAGAGCTAGATAGAAGTCATGGAAGAAGAGTTAAATCAGATTGACAAGAATAAAAAAATGGGAATTAGTTCCTAGACCCCCAAGCAAAAATGTGATTGGAACCAAGTGGGTGTTTAGAAACAAGTTGAATGAAGGATCTGTAATAAGAAAAAAGGCAAGACTAGTGTGCAAGGGGTATGCACAAGTTGAAGGCATTGATTTTGAAGAGACGTTTGCACCTGTAGCAAGACTAGAAGCAATCAGAATGTTTCTTGCCTTTTTCAGTCTACAAAGGATTCAAAGTGTATCAAATGGATGTCAAATATAACTTCCTAAATGGAAACTTAGAAGAGGAAGTCTACATAGAACAACCAGAGGGTTTTTAGTTGTCAGAAGATGATAATTATGTATGGAGATTGAGAAAGGCATTATATAGTCTAAAACAAGCACCTAGAGCATGGTATTCAAGATTAGACCAGTATTTGCAGCAACAAGGATTCAAAAATGGATGTGCAGGTAGTAACTTGTATTTCAAATCTAAAGGTTAGCACATGATTATAGTTGTTGTCTATGTGGATGACATCATTTTTGGTGGTAGTAATGACAAAATGCAAAATATTTGCTACACACATGCAAGATGAATTTGAGATGTCAATTTTAGGGGAGTTGTCATTTTTCCTTGGCTTGCAAATTGTACAAACTGATAATGGGATATTTATATCTCAAACCAAGTATGCTAAGGAAATGCTCAAGAAATTTTCTATGGAAGATAGTAAACCGGTCAGTGATCCCATGATAACTGGCTGCAAGTTAAGTAAATTAGATGAGGCACCTGAGGAAAATCAGATAGTTTATAGGTCAATGATTGGAAGCTTGTTGTATTTAACTACATCAAGGCAAGATATTATGCAAGAAGTATTCTTTGTGGCAATATTTCAAGATACATATAGAGAGTCACATGTCAATGTAGTAAAAATAATCTTTAGGTACATCAAGAGCACTGATGACTGTGGGTTATGGTACCCCAAGAGCAAGGATTTCAATTTAACTACATATACAAATGCTGATTAGGAAGGAAGCTTGGATGATATGAAAATAACCAGTGGTGGAGCATTCTTCTTGGGAAACAAGTTAGTTTCTTCGGTGAGCAAGAAGCAAGAGTTAGTCACTCTATCCACTATTAAAGCAGAGTATGTGGCAACTATTGCAAAGTGTGACCCTTGGTCTCCTCTTCCCATGGTAGGTGTAGTCTAGTGCAACACTTGGGCTTTGTGACATGGTTTAACAACCTCCTATGGATCTTGATCTTGTATAAATACAGTGGTTGTATCGGGCATTAACATGTCGATCTTTTGGTGCAAGGAAAGTCGCCTATGCAAAAATTGGTATCAAAGAAGAGGTCACAAGTTTGAACCCCTCACTTGCACTGGGGGGATTGTTGCAAGGTGTGACCCTTGGTATCCTCTTTCTATGGTAGGCATAGTCCAACACAATGCTTGGCCTTCATGACATCGTTTAATCACCTCCAGTGGATCTTGATCTTGTATAAATCTAGTGGTTGTATTGAGCACTAACAGGTAAATCTTTTGTTGCAATGGCAACCACTTGTGCAATAGCAACAACACCATTTTGTACTCAAGTCCTATAGATGAAGCAAACACTTAAGGACATCAAGGTGGAGTGAAAATAATCTATCTCAATTCTTTGTGACAATTCAAGTTCCATAAACATATCAAAGAATTCAGTGATGCACTCTAGAACAAAGAACATATCCATTAAGTATCACTTCATAAGAGAGAAACTTGTAGATAAGGAGGTCAACATGGAGTATGTTCCCAAAAAAGAACAGGTAGCTAACATTTTCACCAATCCTTTTGTTGAAAAATGAGGTGTTTCTTAGCTTAATACTCTATAAAACTTTAATATTGCTGATCTAAGTAAGTCTTTTCTTTGTTACATATATTCTTTGTGGGTGATTATCTTTATTAGTCCATTTTTACTGTTGTAGAATGTAGAGAAAATTTGATAGAAGAACTAGAAAGGATATTAGAAAGACCACACAAGATATACCATGGAGAAACCCTTTCGGGAAAAAACACCACCAAGAATTATTCTATTATTCAACCTGGATTACAATAGTTCCAATTCTTGCTTGAGAATGCTTCTTCTGTCTTTACCAATCTTCTTCACACCTGCAATAACAACTATAAAAAATCTCTTCAACTTGCTTGAGATAAATAGGATTTAATCAGCTTTGTAAACTCAACATGAGTTACAATTACAATGCACAAGCCTTATCCCTAAAAGGTACACCATATCTCATGCAAAAATAGGGTTATCTTATGAAGAACAATGCTAAAACATGTGCTTCATCCATTTGGGCATCCCAAAATGAAGCTACAACTCATCCTTCATTCCGGTGATAATTCCAAAGCTCTTCCTCAAAGTTGGCACCCATAAGTAATCCTACTTAACTAAGCCTTCAAAAATATCTCAACATACAAAATAGGTAAATCCAAGGAAGCATCTTGGGCGCCCAAGTTGGCTCCAAGTGATTATCAGATACTATATGATAAAGAAGAATAGGGCCTTGGTGGGACCAACAATATGTGGCATCATATCACTTGCTTGCTTCACATTGCTGTTGTGAAGCAAATATGGATGTTATGAAGCAAATTGAAGAACCTGAGAGATGAGTGATAATAGTGGATTGAGACATCAACTTGGATAGGTGTCAACATGGTATTGCATTGTTGGGTGTCAGTATATTGTGCTTAAATTTCTTTGAGATATGAAGGTTTCCGCGATGAGTGATGAATGTGCAAAGTTAGTGGAAGTGTGACGTTAGTAAAAGACACATGGTATTTGACCACCAGCTTGTGGAGATTTAGTGGGTCCATTGTTAGAGCCAATGGGATAGTAGTGGATGATGTGGATTGTTTGACATTTGATCCAATAGTGATTGTTGCATTCTAGTGCATTATGGATAGAATTGGTGTCACTCATAGCAGTTCAACAATATGCAATGGAGATTAAAGGAAAGCAATCGAATGGTGATCACTACATCAAAGAAATGGATGTGATTCTTCTAAGTGTTTTGGTGATATGTTATGGTTGTGAAGGATATGGTCAATAGAGGATATTTAAATGACCACTTATTAGATGGTCATGATTTAAGGTTGTGATAATGTTTGAAGAATGTAGGATCATGGCATGAAGGTGGAAGATCGATGGTCCAAATTTGAACAAGGTGATCACGAATAGCTAACTATGTGTAAATAGGGTTTCACCCGCAAACCAACTTGGAGATGAAAATTTATTGGTCTACCTGCTTCAACGATAGGTGTAATGTGATTTGATGCATAGAATGGTAGTACAAATGGCCACAGGGACAAGGATCAAGATCAAATCAAAGATTTAGTAGAAAGCATTAACTACATATCTGATCTTAGGGTTTTTGTAGGATGGAAATGAAGGGAAATCCTTTGCACCAGGAATTAATGTTGTGTGGCTCAATGTAGATAGAGGATTGTGAATAAGATATTCACCCTAACAGAGGATTAGGTTTAGTGGAAGATCTTGAGGTCATCATTATTGATTAGCACTACTCAAAACATATGAGAAGTGTGTCATAGGGTATGTAAAGTAAGTGAGTGTAGTGTGAAGAAGTGAGGCAGAGCTCTTGAGACAACTAGAGTTTATACAAAAATAGAAAAAGAGAGTTGTTGAAGAGTAAAATGGTGCATTAAGGTAGATAGAGAATGCACTAAAGAAGAAAGAGAGGAGAAGAGCTGGAATAGTGGGGTGCAGAGTAATGAAGAGAGTTGTTGTGACATCAACAGATAGTTGAGCAATTATAGAGTAAGTTGTAACATTGATTAGAGTTCCTTAGGAACAAATTGTAATCATCCTACATGTTTTAAATCTAATATATTGGTGCCATAAGATAACTAAGTTGGTGCTTAGTTCATGGGATAGGTGTCTCCTCAAGGTTGGTTCCATTAAAAGTTGTAACAAAGGATTTCATTGTAAGGTTAGATTAGGACAACAGCTCCTAGCAGTATTTTTACACTCTGGTTTTTCCCATCTTGGGTTTCCCACATATATTTGTTGTTATGTGTTGATTTTTCATGTGTGCGCGTTTGTCGTATCTATTTTGTTTTTAATATACACATCTAGATTAAGAGTGGTGTTTACACCCTAAACTAGAAGTCTACAATTTAAGAATCTACTAATTCACCCCCCTCTTAGTAGATTGATGTGTTCCAACAAAACTATGCAGATTAACCTCATTTTTATACTAAATCTAGAGATTAACTCCTAAATTCAAATAATTCAAGCTGACACCAGATCTAGGATTCAAAATCATTAAAATATCTCCACAATTAAATTCAAAAAGGGGTGTCATCTGTGAGGAGGACACATTTTCCACTAAAGGAAAATGGGTCCTAGCATAAATTTTTAGGACCATGCTTCAAGGGGATAAAATAAAATAAAAAACCCATTTCAAAAATTCCAATAAAAGGGTGTCCTATGTGGAGAGGACCCATTCACCACTAAAGGTGAATGGGTCCTAGCATTTTCCAGGACCTCAAATTTTCCAATTTAAATGTCATGCAATATCATTATTGGGTGTCGGGATAGATCCTTCATAAAGTGTAATTAATAAGGCTTAAATTTGAATTAAAGGGGCCAATTAAGCTCAATTAACCACAATTAATTAATGAAACCCTATATAAGTGTGAAAGTGTAATACAACACTTTACAAGACTCCAAATATGACACAAATTAAGTTTTTTTAGTTTAAAAGGTCCCTAGACTTAGTGTGAATGTGTACAACACATTACAACCCTAAATCAAGGCATAATTAGGTTAATTTTAGTATTAATTATTTCTGAATTAGGAATGAAAAAGGGTTACTTTTTTGATGCTACAAAAGCAAAGTCTTATACCCTCATGAATGGTAGTGAGAATTGTGTGATACTACAACTACCTCATAACAAGGAGCAACAACTAATGCTATTGATTATGATGTGTACATGAAATATTAGTCATACCAAAAAATTCTCGTAGGGACTCATAATTTTGAAACATACCCAATGACATATTCCCACATTTAGCATCTATTAGTTCAGGATGCACCAAGATTAAAGTTATCTTAGAAGAACCTTGCATGATGGAATTGTTATTGAGTGAAGGATTTTTTGATGCTTTCATTTCTTTCAAAGGAAAACATCCAAGTCCTCTTTTTGTTCTCTGCATGTTAGGAAATATAGGAAAATGAATGTCTTGTTTTGTCACTCCACATGATTTTCCATTATAACCAAATTATTTCAAAAGTTGGTAACCTCTTCCATAAAGTTTTTCCATTTTTTTCGGGGAAGGTGGTTGTTCATGATCACTTTCATCATAAGTGGATGTGTAATTTTTATCTTCCTATTTGCTAGAAGTTTTGGAATTGGATGTTTTTTATGATTCATTGATACATTATGTTGATACCATGACAACTTCCTTCTCTTATTTGATTTCTATGTAATCTTGTATCCCCCCATGGATGTAGGTGTGAAATATAATGAACTCCAAACATCATCCAATAACTTTGTCACATTTGAAAGACACTCATCTTTATCCTTGAATTGTAAAGGTTCCATTTTTTAGTTGGTTTTAATATGCTAAGAAGATTCTTTGTTCCTGCTTTAGTTTGTAAATACTATTCATATTTCGGGTCAACTTTTATCCTATAAACCTTATTGTTGTAAGTGTATTTCAGCATATGGTGTAGCATTGAAGGCACTACATTCATTTCAATAATCCATGGCCTACCCAAGAGAATATTATATGACAAATCATGGGGCATGAAATGGATGGGAGTTTGCAATACAACCTTACCAACTTTAATAGGTAATGTTATCGCACCAAGCGGTTGCTTACCCACATTATCAAAACCATGGATGGACAAATTATCTGGTTGAATCTTAGTCTTATTTTCTCCAATTTTTCCAAAAGATTCACACTACAAACATTAAGTCTCAAACCATTATCAATAAGGGTACATCTAATCCCAACCCTATTTATACTAGCCACTATCATCACAACATCATTTTGTTTTTTCTTTTTCAAAGGAGGAAATTCACTTTGATGAAAGACAATATCTGAATTAGGTTGATTCATATTCTCAATGAAATTTTCCACATCATTTGTTTACACAACAAGAGGTATAACAAAAAATTTTAAATCCTTTTGAAGCATTCCATGGTAAGAAGGTGATGTTTGAATCAAATCCCACAAGGATATCTCAATAGGAGTGTTACGAGGTTTCTCAACAAAATCAAATTATTTACCATTATTCTATGAAATGTTAGGTGTGGGTGGGAGATATGGCTGAGGCAATGAGATGGAAATTGGTGTTTATTTTGGTTGCTTATCGTTTCTAGTGTTATATGTGTGAGCTATAGTATGATAACTTGGTTGTTGTGACACATGATTACTACTTAGTTTCTTTGCAAAGTTTAAGATAGTGCTTGGAGGTTTAGGAGATCCTATAATGATAAGTGACTTAGGAGGTACAATAATTAGAGGATTTTTAGGAGGTGAGGAGGTCCAATAATCAATGGAGACCTAATAGCCACTTTTTCATTCATAACCTCAATGGATTTGATCTCTTATTGATGATTTTATAATGAGGAGGAATCTAAGGTGACCTTATTTTTTCATCTAAGCAAGCCCTCTTACTATATTTTGAAAGAAATCTATCAATGATTTCATCCTCTTGAACAAAAATATCTTCCCAAGTATGAGACATAGGGGGAGATAAACAAATAATATTCTCATGACACTCAATGATTGGATCCTCTAACATAAAAATACCTTCATCACAAGAAGATGAGATATTGGGAGAAGAATAGCTATGATTATCATGAGTGTCCATGATTGCATCTTCTTGCACCAAAAAATTCTCACAAGTGGGAGATATGTTAGGATATGAATGAAGACTACACAAAGTGATATTAAGAAATGTGTCAATGATTTCATTCTCTTGTACAAATATACTCTCACAATTAGGAGAGATTTTGGGAGAATAGTTAACATGCATATCAATGATTTTAGTTTGCTTCCTTAGATTATGCTCATAATTAGGGAGATTACAATCATACAAGCCATGTGTTATCCTATGAAAACCACATCTTTCAAAAGGAAACATGTTGCTACTTGCCTTATGGCTGAAATGATCAAAATCAAATAGTTCTATAAGAATTATTGAAAAACAAACACCAGATATAAATAGAAGACATTGAGAGAGCTTTGTCATTGAAATATGGGCTTAGAAAATTAAGACAAAGACACCTAGGGTGCCTATGTCTTGGACAGGGTGTCTAGAAATTCAAGTTTTGACCATTTAGGGTTTTGTTTAAGGTTTATAATTTTGTGTTCAAATAGGTGTAACTACGAATATTTTCTTGATTTTTTCAAATTTTATGAATGTGTGTAAGAGTGAAAATTTTCAACAATGTGGAATACAAAATGATAATTTTGAAATGCAAAAATAGAATTCAAACAATAGAATCCTACATAACATAGAGAAATAGATATCTGAGACAAATTTCAAGTAGATAAAGTAGGAGAGAAGCGCCTAGGGAACGTATGTCCTGGTTAGGTATTTAGGAAATTCAAAGTTGAATATTCTTGTTACTATTTAATGTTCTCAGATCTATGTACAATTTTTTTGACATTGAATATTTCTAGCAAATTTTTTTGTTTTTATGACTATGGAATTTAAACATGCAAGTATGAAAATGTATGATTGATGAATGAAAATTTTTGAATGAAAATTTTCAGATGCAAGATGCAATGATGGATTGATTCAAATATGCTAAATCTGAAAATGATGATATGAAAATTATTTTTGAATGAAAATAATGCAATTTTTCACTTTTTAGCATTATGCCAGATACCTAAATGTATGCAAATGACACTTTTTATTTTTTATTGATATTTTAAATGAATTAATGTAGACTTATTAATGCAATTTGACTATAGATCTAAGCTAAAATGGTTGAAATAAACCCTATTGCAACCTATGAGGCTATATGGTATGCATTTTTTTGAGTGTTTATTCTTTTCATGACACAAATATGAGAAATGCAACAAAATGATATGAAAAACCTAGATCTATGGTGAATTTTTAGAAGGTATATAATGTTAATAGGTTGTGTTAACCAAAATAAAATGAAGAAAAAAGTAACCCTAAGATTTTTCCCCTTTCCCAAAATGTTTCGGGCGGTTACTAGAATGGAATGGATGAATGTAAGGATGGAATGGAGATGGATGGATTTGTACAAGGTACATGATTGAGTTACAACCTGAAAGGTGAGTCAACCTACCCTTGACCAAATCTAGAAATGACCTAATTATGAAATGCAATGATCTAATCATCATAGTGATGACTATTATCACTTTTATGTAGAAGCAAATACCAAAAATAGAAAATAAAACACCAAAAATAGAAAGGGGAGGACAATATATACTTATGTGTGTGAGCTGAAAAATGAAGGATTCTATTGAATAAGAATCTCCATCTCACACTCACCTAAATGCAACCATTCAAACTAAAAACAAAACCAGAATGAAAACAAAATTCTAAACTATGGAAATGCAAACTTCTAAAACTATGGAAATGCTTTTAAATGAATCACTCTCCATCGTTTCCCTATCATGAAGATATTTTTTTATGCATTTGCTCTCATATTTTGTGAGCACAAAATGTAGTAAAGAGGTTATGGTGAATGGGAAAATGCAGTCCAAGATAAGAGATGATATCAATATGTAAATTCATTAGGGTGAAAATGAGAGAGGAATCCCATTTAAATAGGCATATTTGAGGATGGAGAGGTGTTTGAGAGGGAAATGTGGGATTAAATATTTTAGCTGAAAATGAAAATTTATCCCACATCCCTTGATTAAACAAAATGCATGTAAGTGAAAATGATAAAAGAGGAGAGACAAATGTATGGTGAAGGGTTTATGAATAATGAAAAATAATTAAATGGATTTAAATGTGTAGGAACATGATTTAATAATGATTTAATATGGATTTAATGGAATATGGATTATTATGATTTGATTTTAATGATTTAATTCTTTAGCGAAATATGAACATGTTGATGCAAATGGTTTATGTAATGCAGATGATTTCTGATAATGATTTATGTCATGAATGGATGCGAACGATATATGAATGCTTATGAAAAATGCATTATGAATGATAAAAATTAGAAGAAAAATTATTTAATATTTTAATGGTTTCATGGTTTAATGAAATACAATATGAAGTGAATGATTTATGCAAACGAAGAGATTAAATGATAATTTAGTATATTATGAAATGATAGTTGATGACCATTCAAATTGATTATGAAAATTATATGGGAGATAATAAATGATTATACTTTACTATGGAAACAAACATGAACAATAATGCAAACAGACATGAATGTTTATGAAACAAATTATGAACGAAAATGAAGGGGAATGATCATTTATACAAACAGTTAGTGAACGACCATGGGACGAATATGATCGTTTATGTAAACGGATAGTGAATGAGCATGAAAAATTTTAATGATTTGATGAAATGCATGAATAAAAGAAAGTATTGAATGAATTGATTAAGTAAATAATAATATATATTTAATCAATAGACAAATGTCTTGATGATTATGAGGAAAAACTTGAGTGTCTACAGTTTTCCCCTCTTTGAGACAATGCAGCTTGTCATGTTGTTCCAAAGAAAAAGATTGATCAAATGATACATGACCTAGAGATATCTTGGTAAGTATTATGATAAGAATGATATGCCCCCTTGAGAGATTGATCAAACAGATTGTAAGAAGATCATTCTCTCGATAGATGTCTAGAAAATGATTAGATGCTTGATATTGCGCCAGTAATAAAGCGGTAATGTACATTTGATGGAAATGCATAGTTGATAGGAATAACTAAACAATTGATGGAAATGGTTAGTGTTGTGAATTTTTTCGCTCACACGCCCCGCTGTAAGCAGGGACCCTCTTTTGCTTCGGTTTTGGTGTTCCTGCCCTTTTGAGGTTTTTGTCTTACTTAGGCACACACTTAAATGTTTATTTTGAATGCCCAAGTGTTTCTAGGTTATTCATTGAAAATATTAAGTTCTGATTGAATTTCGGGCTTTTGCCCTGATCAGGGATTCTCAGCCCTGGTCGGATTTTCCCAGATCCTGCTTGGATTCTGGTTGAACCTTGTTGCTAGGGACTTTTGGGTCTTCGCGGATTTCCGCATGGGCCGGATTTTCTGGGATTTTGCCCTATTATCGGGTTCCTGAAATCCTTCTCTGGCTATCCTATCGACTACATTAATGGCTTCGTGCATGGTCAGAGAAGTGTATTTAACTTGGTTTTGAGGTCTTTTATGCCATCCTGCTTGTTATTTTCCCTTGTTGTGCTCTGAAGTGCTTTCATGCGAGTATCTGGTTGAAATTTTGGGGCGTTCAGCTTTGATTTGATTGATTTGGTGGTGGTTTCTTGTGCGCTCTCACCTCTATTCTTTGTGGGCACCGCTGGGCTTTGCATTTACTATTTCTAAGGTAAATTCTCGCTTTGTAATGGTATGTCTCTAATTGCCCGACCTTTGATTGAAAATTATGAACGTCATGTTGGTATTGTGAGGGCTTGTGGGATTTGAATTCCTATGTATTTGTTCATTTTGTGCTAGGGTTGGTTGGCTTTGCATCATTTGTTAGCCCTTGGGTAAGTCTTGAACTCACTTGTCTATCTGCATTTTGATGAATCTTGCCTGAGAGTAGTTAGCTAACCCTAGTAGTGACTTAGCAATTGAAACAACTAAATTTTGAGCTTGTCTATGTGCACATGGCGAATGAATAGGGTTTGGGCCTAGGGCAGTGCCATGTCTAGGTATTTTGTTTTATGGTTGACCTAGAATACAAAGAAATTTCATGAGAGGTTCGTCCCTGACTTTCCCTAAGTTAAACTTGTCGAAATCCATAGTCAGTTCAGTGTCTGGATGAAATCTAGACTCTCCATCCCTTTCAGATTCCCTTTGCTGTGACCATTCGAGATCGCTGAGATATCATATCGACTACCTTGAGGTTCACCAAAATGGTCCTCCTAGGTTCATGTTAGATCACCGTGACACTATCACTTTTACACCGATGAAATCCCTCATGTATATCAGTCGGCAAAACCTTTCACTTTTGCTGAGACCTCACCCTGCGAGGAGATGTCTCATTGACGTGCTCGCTCATACTCGCTTTCAGCAAGACAAGTCCAAGTCACCAAGAAGTCTTGGCGGCATCTAGTGTCTTTACCGATTCATTTGTGTCACTGTGACATTCATCCTTTGGCAAGACCTTTCGCCAAACACCTTTGCTTTCGTTGGGCTGTGTTCTTTTCGGTCACCGTAACCCTTTGAGTTCGGGGAGATGTCACTCTGATTGCCCTGTGTTTCATCAAAAAGGCCTTCTTAGGTTTGTATTTAGTCGCTAGGACCTTGCAATTCTTTCACCGAAAGTCTCTCGGTCGGAGTGACTTCATAGTGTCGCCAAGATGTCATAGCGGGTCCCTAAAGTCTTGATGGTCTTCCACTCTATCGCTATGACTTTCTCTTTCAGCGAGACCTTTTACCGAGCATGTTCACTTTGGCAAAAGTCTTTCTGTCAGGAGGACATGCATCTTTGGGATGGGACCTCTGGCCGAACTCAAATGTTTTACCAAGAAACCCTCCTAGGTCCTTTCATTCACAGTGACCATATCTTTCTCACGCCGAAAATTTGTTGAGTGCTATCGACAGGACACTTCACCTTCGCTGAGACATCACATTGATAAACTATTGTCTAGCCGAAGTAATTGTTTAAACCCATTAGTCGGTGAGACATGAATAATTTGCCAGGACCTTACCCTGACCACCCTTGGCTCATACCGATATGTTTGCTATGACCCTTTTCGCCGAGACATTACATCAAAACAATTGACTCTTGGCAAAACCTATTCTAATTGCATCCTTCAATGTAACTCCCAGAAGTTGCCGAGACTTCTCGGCGAGCTCATAACTTTTGCCGAAGCTTTCATTCTAGGAAATCCCATTGGTTCAGAACTTTTCCTTGACCGCAAATGTCTGCCAGTACCGAATTTCTCCAAAATCTACCGTTGCCCTAATTTTCTGAAGACTCCCATCTAACTCATTTCAAACGGAAATCCATCCCTCACGGATTTCCCTAAAGTTTGGTTAAACATAAAGGAACATGAAATAATTGAATCCATTTAAAATTGGTGATTCATTTAATGTTTATTTCATATCATATTTGGATCTCTCATGTGATTTATAGATAAAAAATGATCAGGTTTGATGATTAAGTAGGTGTTTCTTGGGCTTTTCGCTGTAATCCAATCGGTCTGGAATTTCCTAAATTCCTCTCTAGCTCAGATTCTGTGGATGGTCTTGAAACTCAAAATATGTTGGGATCATTTTATATGAATTTTAGTGACACCTTGACCATGAGAGATGCATTACAGTGGTGTTTTGATGGGTTAACCTTGCTTTCCTGTGGTTCTCATTATGTTTTCATGTTGAATGCAGGCTAAATCAAGCAAAACAGCAGACAGTTCCTCGTTGTCTGATGCCAAGAGGATCAAGCTAGACATTAAGAGCAAGGTTCCTAAAAGCAAGATCACTTCTATATGGTCAGAAGTCACTAATATGAATGCTGGCCTCTAGGATTATGAGGAATTTAAAGAAAGAATGGCGGCTAAGGATCTTCCTTTGGTGGCCAGATGAATGATGGAATTTGGTTTGTCCCACGTTGCTGGTTTCCCCTCTATAGTGTAGTGCTATGAGTTGGTCCTTAATTGTGCCAAGCACTATGATCAGGATACACAAAGGATAATTGGTCCTCAAGGGAGGGTTGTTGCTAATATTAACCCGGTCTCCATTGCTCAAACCTTTGACATGCCTGACCGATCTCATGTGGTGGGATTCACCATTGAGGCAGCCCAGGAGTTCTATGATGACCAGACTATGAAGTCATAGTAGTTAATCAACTCTTGGCTAGAGAAGCCCAAGTCCCACTATTCCAAGTTGCCTAAATAGCTATACAGAGCAAAATTCAAGAAGGGGTACTATGATGCCATCACCTTTCTTAGCAGGGTGCTTGGATTGAGGAGTGCTAGTACATTTGAGAATTAGATGTGCCATGTGATTGTAAGGATGGAACAAGAAAATATCAACTACCATTGGGTAGGGGTCATCATCCAAGTAATTCATAAGCAATTGTCCAATGTGTTGCAGACAAAGACCTTTACAATGACCTCATAGTTGGTCTATGCACTTGCTAGGTTCCATCCCTATAGAGGTTTGGATACAAAAGGAATTTTTTAGGCAGGATATTACTTATGAAGTTTTCCCTCAGTTGTATTGGGGAGGTTCAAACTATAGGAGGGAAAATGATGCATTTACCATGCATATCACCAGAATGCTTTAGCAGGTAGAGCATGTCAGGATTTCAGATCTGGCTAAGGAGCTCATCAAGAAATATGGGGCATCGTTCATCTAGTTCCTTACTTTCTCCTACATTCAGGTTGATGGTTGTCAAAAGGCCCCATACAGACTTCCAAGGTATCCCACTCACCACATCATATTCTTGGAAGTCACCAAGAAGATTTGTGATTTTGATGCCATTGCTAAGAAAGACAAACATAAGACAGGATTTGGTGGGGATTTTCCCCTAAGAATTGGCACAGGAGAGGTTTTCCCTTCCATTGGTTCTACCCAAGCTTTAGAGGAAGAATTGAATACTCTTGCCTTGTCTTTCCACTCCCAAAGGTCCAGGTTTGACATCATAGGAGAGGCTCAAAGGAGGGCTACCAGGGAATTCGGCCATAAGGTTAATTTAGAGGACTATTGGGCCAACTGTAGTGATGAATATGAGGTCAGAAGAAAGAAATTCTCCCAGCTTCCAGTTGATGCAGTTCAATTATATAATGTAAGAGCAGTGCCTGATCAATTGGAAGATGATGGGAACTTAATCTAGGATCATGCATATGAAGTGGTAAAGGACAAACCAATTGGTGATATAGACTGGATAGAGGAGGAGCAAACAAAATTGAAGCAACTGATGGATCTAGTTCTTAAAGTTACAAAAATGTGGTTCAAACACACGGTATGGGAGTTGGAAAACAAAGGAGTGAAGTGCACGTACAACTTGATGGGAGACTTAGATTCCCACTCCACTTTTTAAGAATCTACTGAGCAGGATCCCAGAGGTAAAGGTAAACTGGACTCCCCTGTCAAAACTAAATCTAAAGGTGTAGAAGAAACATAGTTCTAGGAAGCAGAAAAATAGAGGAGACCAAAAGCCAAGAAGAGAACAAGGACTAAGAAGTCTGAGCAAAGTCCTGAGGTTGATGCTCCTATGTCAAAGAGGAAGAGAATTGTCAAACTATCAGAGAAGGATGCATCCAAGGTTGGGAAATAAGTTTCCCCATCAGTGATAAATCTTGAAAGCTCAAAGGAGAAGGCCAAAGTGTATGCAATGAATTCTAGGACTTCTTCTCCCAGGGACAGTGTGCCTAAGGCTGACCTACCTCCGGTGGCTTTTCATGACAAGCAGCGTGATGATGCACCTCCCACTCATGAAACCCAGAGTGAATCAGGTGAGACAAAGGCTGTTGATGATCATCAAGGTACTGAGGATGAGTAATTCCATGAGGGAGAACTCTACAGTGCAGAGGTAGAAGTGGAGAAAGAAATGCAATCTCCCTTGGCTACATATGCGGAGTCACCAGTCACCAATGAAGTAGTAGAATCTCCTCCAAGGGATGAAGAGGCAGAAAAGGTTCCCTCAGCTGTGCATGAGGAGGAGCATGTTGAAGAGGAAGAAAGTAAGAATGATGAGACTCCTGATGAATAGAACTTGAATGAGGAAATAGCGGGAGATCGGTAGGAAGAGGAAGTGGGGTAGAGTAGGGTGCAATTGGAGTCTACTGTCCCTAATAGGCTAGAGAAGGAGATAAAGAGAAAATAGGTGGTAGTGGATGATAGTCCATCGAATTGGGACATACTACTTGCCAAGATTGGAAAAGATAAAGGGAAAAAGAAGGCTAGGGTGATCTCACAAGTTGAGAGGGACGAGGCACATAACAAAGTGGTTCATATTGCTACACCTGCTCCAGACTAAGACATAGATGACGTGGATGGAAGTGATTATGATATATAGACTTTTAATCTCAGGCCTACATCAGTTGAGCAGGATATTGAGGACTATGAGGTCTCTAGTACTATTATTGTAGTTCAGCTAAGGAAGGAAGTGAAGACCAAGCAGGAGCTGAAGAGAGAGAATGAAAATCTCAGGAAGTGCTTGGAGGAGTTAATGAAGCCACTGTAGGCCATTAATCCTTCTTCCTCTACTACTAATCCTCTGCCTCAGGAGATGATAACTAAGCTTGATAAGATGAAAGCTTCCACCCTTGCCACTATGAATTGGTTGAAAGGAGTGCAAGAAAAGGGTGATGAGGCTATTAAGGAGATCCTTTCAATGGGGAAAGATGCTATTATGGTGACTAATTGGTTGAAACAAGTGTTGGCACAAGATAAGGAGGATACAGACCTCCTTCTATAGAAAACTAGAACTCTAATGGAATACACCCATGACAGGTTGGTAAGTGATGGGATTCTTTCTTTCTCTAGAGCTATCAAACCTTGGGAGTGGTTCGAGGCACTACAAATTAGGTAGAAGGTGTTGAAAAAGATTCACAAACGAGGGAAGCAGATTGATGACACCTTGACTGAGATTTATAATGGTTCCATTGCCTTCTTCAAAATCATGATGGGAAGAAGAAAGATCGCACCCAAGTACTTGAGCTTGGAACAGTTGAGAGAATGGTAGCATGATGTGTATACACCACTTGATGACGGTTCTATTTCTGAGCACCAACTGGATGACACGGCCACCTACCTCGTAATTATTGATAAACATTTGGCATACAAGGTAAATTGGGGTAGGTCGGTCGAACACTCAAAGGATGAGATTGCGTCCATGGAGAGGCGACTTAGGGTTCTGCCAGTACCACCTGTGGCTGACTTAGATGGAGCGTTTCTTGAAGCTACATGTAGAGTCAGATTGGTGTGGGGACAATAGGGAAGAGAGCTAATGATAGGCTGCAGCGCAATTTGTGCTTCCCTATTATCTTCTCGCGCGTCATCTGAGATGCATTGTGGATCCTAAGCCGACCTCGACAAGACATGCATTTAATGCCTGTTTGACCATTTTCAAAGACTCTCCTAGCTAGGTTGTGCTGAGTTATTGCAGTGAAACCCTTGCCTGGCCGACGGACTTCTAGGGATTTCTATATATTCGACATGCCGCCTCATTTGTAAAGGGTTAGAAGAATTAGATAGTTGGAAATAGTTAGGAGGTTAGAACTTGTAATCAGAATATAGAAGTAGAGTAAGTTAGCAAGTAGTTGCTCTCAAGCAAATATTGTAACAGAAAGCTAAAAATTGTTGCTACAGTGAACAATTCAAATGCAAATAGTGACATTGTGATTTGGTGTCATATTTGTGCTCTCTTGTTTTGCATGGTTTTTTCCATTCCATCTTTAAAATTTCTTTGAGTTGGTAAATATCTAGATTAGATTCAATTTGGTAATGTTTGTGATATGATACTTAAATTTTGCAGCAATCTCTCAGTCCATACTTTTCGCAACCAACTGATTGTTAGTTGCTTTGCAAAGTTAGCCTGGACTTTTCATATTCCTTGTGCTTAAGTTCGATTGTGAAGGTTCATTGACTTCAACTACAAAAGGGTTGTTTGAGTGAGTGTTCATGATTTTAAAATCTTAACACCTCAGAAGATTGCACTATTTTTTGTGAGATTTTAGATTTATCTTGGTCAAGTAGAAATCAATTTTGAGGGATTGGTCCATTTCGAGTATTGGTTACTTACATTGTTAATTTTAGAAGTAGTATTAGATTTAGAACTATCTTTAAAACCATTATCCTTTTCTATTTCTTTAATCATTAGATTAAATCTTGGATTGAAGGCTCACCAGTTTGTTAAATCTGATAAAATTGATTCAACATTTGCTCATAGTAAGGTCCCATTATGATTACCAGCATTTTCACATTTCGTTACTGTGTTGTTTATGCACTGTCAAGACCTAACATTAGAGGCCTTGGGGTTATCTCTTGAGGCTTGCCGATAGAGATTTACCTTTCAAGAGAGATCAGATATTATATTCTATCTAGCTGTTATTGTGCATAAAACACAATCAACAGGAACTAGCGCTAGAAGGAGGGCCTTGAATAAGCAAGCTAGATCGGTTTTTGAACGCCATCTCTCCTGAGAGATTCATAAGAAGAACAAGATTCGCTCTAGGAGAGGAATAATTTTAGGAATTACCAGACCCTACTAGGTCAAGAAGGACCAAAAGAAGGGAAGAATCATCATCATCCCGTCCACCTCCCACATCTCCATCATCGCCATCTTCATCAAATTCATCTAAGTCTGAGGCCATTCCCAATCCACAACCTCAGCCAGTCATAAATCAGCCATTACCACCCCCACCTCCACCAATGGCTTTCTTGGCAACCAACCCATCCCCCCTAAGTTTCACTATCTACAATGTTATGCCAAAGAACCCTGAACACTTTTGTTCAAAATTCCATGTTAATGATCCCAATAGGACTGTAGAGGAACACATTAGAATCTTTCAGACTGGCCTCAAAGATAGAGGGGTAAACCATGAGGATGTAGCATGTAGGATATTTCCTTATTCACTAGGGGAGGATGCATTTTACTAGTACAACCACTTACCCGCCGGGTCTATCCAACATTGGACTGAGCTGGAAGCTGCTTTCTTACAGAAATTCTAGATCCTCATTAGTTCCAATGAACTTTACCGCCATTTTACTAATGTGAAGAGGGAGATCAATGAGCCCATAGGTTCTTTCAATAATAGGTTTCACCATGCCTATACCAGATTATAGACCCCATATGTTGTTGATGAAGCCATTACCCTAGAAGTCTATTACAAGGGACTTGACAATCTAACAACTACTTTTATGAAATGGAGTAATAACCCCCCTAAGAGCTTACTAGATGCATATGCAGAGGATGTAAAAGTTAGCACAAATTTAAGGCAACATTTGTTTGGGCCCTTACCCTCATTAGGACCCGTTGCTCACCCTAAACAAGTTCTAGTCCTCAATCAAGCTTTTGTGAACCATACTCCAATCATGAACCAAATACCTCAGTTACCTCTGGTCCTTTACATAGGACCTCCTGGTGGACAATTTTCATCCATAGTTAATTATCCACAACAAAATGTGAACCAACCTCTACATATCCAGCCTCAAGCTAGTTATCCTTCATACTTGCAAAATTCTAAGGTATTGAACCATTCATTAAATGCTAATGCTGTAGTAGGAAATTCCCAGAATAATGTGAGTCAACCTTCATATAGTAATCATGATAAGGAAAGACTAGATGAATTGTCAGAACAAATAAAGAAGCTGAATATGGAGGTGACCTACTTGAGGAATCAGAACAGCCAGTTGCAAGCTGCTCAAAGGAATATGCAGTCCACTCAGAATAGAGAGAATCCACAAGGACAACACTTTGATAGAGGGCAATGTCAGGATAGAGGGTATAATAATGATAGAGGATACAACAATGACAGAGGATATAACCAGGATAGAGGTTACAATAATGACAGGGGATATAATACTAAAAGAAGGCAGAATTATGATAAAGGACAATCCTTAGGTCAGAACTTTGACGGAGGGCTAGGTGGTGGACAAGGATTTGAAAGAAGATAGCAGTTAGGACACAATAGGACTTGGAACACTGGTCCCAACAATGGAGGAGTTCCCACCCCATTGGATCAACCAATCAGTCTGCCAGTCAGCCAGCTAATCAAGAAAAGCCTCCTAGTAGTGTATATCTAGCCGAGGCTGCTTTATCAGGGTGGTGTAGGCTCCACAAGACTAGTCAACATTCTAAGCTGGATTGTCAAGAGTTCCAAATAGCAGCCTCAATATTTCAGTATGAGGTGGAGAATAATACAACCTGTCAAGAAATTGTACCCTCTATTCCTTATGATTCACTAGTGTTGGTGCTAAACCATGCTCTTTTTCTGCAAAGTAAGGACAATGTACCTGAAGAAGAATCTAACCAGCTGGAGGAAGAAACAGACCAGGTATGCAATGGAGATGAAATGACACAATTATTTGATGAGAATTCAGTGAATGATGATGGTCCTAGGGATGAAGAAGAAGCCTACATTGAAGAAGTACAGACCTTCAAAAGGCCTGTCAAGAAGTATGATTTGAGAGAGTTGCCACACAGGCGCCCATAGGCTGGAGGCCCCTTCACTACTTCCATCCCACCAAATAATTTCAACACACCCCCAAAACCCAATGCTAGTAACAATCCCTCATTGCCTCTGGTTTCTAGGCAATATTTATCTCAAGGAGGACAGGATAATGTACCAAAGGGAAGAAGTGCTGATGCAGATAAAGAAAAGATGGTGGAGTACCTGAAAGAGACCCCCACTAATTTGAATGAAGAAAAATTGGCCATGTATATTGCTGAAAAACTCTACAAATTGAAGGTAAATCTATCTGCATTTGAGCTATTAAGAGTTCCATCCATTAGGAATGTAGTTTTAAGTTCTTATGATGCAAATTCTACATTGCAAGATAAATAAGTTAGTAAGAATGTCCATAAAGCATCTAGTTCTCAGCCAATAGGAGGATAGGATCAGTGTCATGATCAAGTTCATATGCCCCCTGGAGACACTAGGAAGGAAATGGACAAATCTCAAGTTGTCCAAGTAGATACTCCCTTGACTCTATTTCAAGGAAAAATAGATACTCCCCCATTCTCGATTTCTGTCTGCATATTTGGCAAGAATTTACATAATTATTTGCTGAATTCTGGTGCCTCAACCAATGTCATGCCCCTTGGTGTCTATAAAGCTATGGGCATCACCCCTACTGATTTTTAAGAGAAAGTTACACAACTGGATAGGACTGAAGTCATTGTTGTAGGAGAATTGAATATAATTCACCTGCAGATTGTTTCTAATCCTAGGATTCAGCGAGTTGTCAATATAAAAGTGGCTGACATCCCTGACGCCTATGGCCTAATCTTGGGAAGGGACTTTACCAAGGCTCTAAATGGATGTATCAACTAACCACTCCCATATGTGGCTTCCCTGGAAAGGGGTACCGAATCAGATCAGAATTGAACGAGAACCCAAAATGAAATACATGATTACAGAGTATTAGAAAACCTCTGCTAAAATTATGGTGTCAGAAGTAAGTATGGGTAGTTACATGCTTTTCGCTCCCCTTGAAGAACTAGATTCGGAGGAGGTCCTCATGTTGCATACAGTATCTCATGGCCTCATGACAGAGTCTAGTGGTGTTGAAGCCCTAGTGGACCCAGTTAAAGACAATGGTGAACCAGCTGAAAGAAATGATGATCCAGAGGATAATCAGCTGGCTTTGTTAGACAGTTTTCAAGAGTTCCTTCAAAAGTGCATTGAGGGATAGATTCAGTTAGGGAGAAGGATAAACTTTGAAGAGCTACTTTTTCCCAATTGGTGTAGGGTAAATAATGCTTCACATTCAGAATTGGACTATTGCTTATGCCAAGCTACAGTAAAACAAATATAGAAGTATACTAATCCTACAGCCTGAATTGATAACATCAATGTCCAGGAAGACTACAAAGGAAGAGAAAGGATGCCTTCTGAAGAGCCATCTAGCAATAATAGTGCAAGTAATATAGTGAGAAACCCTGCAGCTGTTGGTTACTGGACTCTACGATTTGATGGGTTTAAATCAAAACAAGGAGTTAGGGCAGGATTTGAGCTAATCAGCCCAAAAGGTAAGACATTTTTTACTGCGCATAGACTTCAGTTCCATTGTACAAATAACATAGCAGAGTATGAAGTCTTAGTTCATGGATTGTTGATGGCCTTAAAGAAGAAGGTTAAGATCTTACAAGTGTATGGAGACTCTAAATTAGTAGTCAAGCAAGTTAGAAGGTAGTACTCTTGCCATGACAGAAGAATGACTAACTACATACACAGAGTATGTGACCTTATTGAAGGATTTGATGCCTTCAATATCTAGTTGATTCCATGAAACAAAAAAAAGACAGTCGATTCCTTGGCCCAGGCAGCCAACACTCTGCAGCCTCTATCTCTTTCTGGGTTGAAGAAGTTTACAGTGGAACTGACCCCAGTGCCCTCAGTTCTTGATAATGTTACCAGTTTCTAGGTGTTTGAGGATGATAAGCATATTCTTGACTTTATCACAAACACATACATTTTTGCTTCATAGATCATTGATGAAATTGAACCTCAAGAGGTAGAGATAGACTTGGAAGGGGTAATCAACCTGAAGACCAACACAATCCCAGGGGAATGGTGCAACTGGAAAGAATCTTTGATCTGGAAAAGATCAGAGATTAGGATCAGGACACTAGGAAAGAGTCCATCAGTGGACAATGTGACAAGTATAATATGGGATCCTAGGAGGATGTAAAAAATATTCTTATTGGAAAAGTGTGCACCCCAAAAGAAAGACGGGGAATCATTGATGCATTGCATGAATACCCAGACGTGATAGCTTAGAGTTATGAAGACCTGAAGACTTATGATACATCATTCATAACTCATACTATCCCTCTTAATCCAGGAGTGAAACCTTTCAGACAGAGGCATAGACCTATTACTGCTCTGCTGAAAACTGTAATACAAAGGGAAGTGCAGAAGTTGTTGTATGCAAGAATCATATTTCTAGTCAGACACTCTACTTGGGTTGCAATCCTGGTTCCTATACGAAAGAAAAATGGTGAAATCAGACTGTGTGTGGATTTCAGGAACCTGAACCGAGCATTAGAGAAAGAAAATTATCTGGTGCCTTCACTGGATGAAGTACTCCAGATCGTCAATGGATCTCAAATGATGTCTTTTCTGGATGGTTACTCAGGATATAACTAGGTCATGGTGCAATATGAGGATAGACTTAAGACTACTTTCACCACCAAGTGGGGCACTTTTTCTTATAGAAGAATACCTTTTGGATTGATTAATGTTGGAGCTATGTTCTAGAGAGCAATGGAAATAGCCTTTAAAGATATAATTGGGAAGTGCATAATCATCTATATGAATGACCTGACGGTATTTTCAAAGAATAGAGGTGACCATATCTTGAATCTGTGCAAGGTTTTCCAAAAATGCAGAGAGTTTGGAATATCCCTCAACCCAAAGAAATGCATCTTTGGAGTTACTGAAGGTAAGCTACTAGGGCATATCATCTCTGAAAAAGGGATTGCAATTGATCCAGAACATATAGAGGCTATTCTCAAGATCCCACCACCTGCTAGTAAAAAGGAAATGAAGTCATTCTTTGGAAAAATTAATTTCATCAGGAAGTTCATCACTGGATTTGCTGAGATAGTTAAGCCACTGAATACGATGTTGAAGCAGGAGGCCAAGGTGGAATGGAATGCAGAAGCGAAGGAAGAATTTGCTGAGATCAAAAGAGCTATTGTTGAAGCTCTAGTCTTAGTAAGTCCCGATTATGCCAAACCATTCTACATATATTCATTTGCTTATGACCACTCTTGCACTGCTATACTAACTCATAAATCTGAACAAGACAATGAACACCCCATAGCATTCATGAGCACACCATTAAAGGATGTAGAACTGAGGTACCCAAATGTGGAGAAGCAGGCTTATGCCTTAGTCAGGGCAGTCAAAAAATTTAGAAATTACATCCTCAGAAATAAGATCTTTGCTATAGTTCCTGACCCTCCAGTCAAACTGCTCTTGATACATAATGAGTTGGGAGAATGAAGAGCCAAGTGGGTAACTATGCTACATGAGTATGATATGGAGATTCAACCCATGAAGCTGGTAAGAGGGCAGGTGCTCACAAAGACAATGGCAGAGACAGGCCTTGATCTTACAGCTCAGGCTTATACTTTAGAGGATGTTTCTCTTCGCGAGTGGTATGATGATGTTGTTCATTATCTCCTAACTCAGAGGTGCCCTAATCATCTCAATCTAGTACAAAGAAGAGCATTGCGCTTAAAGAGCAGTAGTTTCATGTTAAAAGGGGTTGTTTTATACAAGAAAAATCACGAAGGTGTGTACTTAAGGTGCCTAGGAAGGGAAAAATATGAACGAATGATGTTAGAATTCCATGAAAGATATGGTACAGGCCATGGGTCAGCACCATCTACAACAAACTAGATTCTCAGAGCTGGTTACTACTGGCCTCCATTGTTTAAGGACACCCACAGTCATGTCAAGACATGCCATGTGTGTCAGATGGTGACCACCAAAGAGAAGTATGTGACGCTCCCACTTCAGCCAGTTGTCGAGGTAAAACCTTTTGCTTAATGGGGAATGGAATTCATTGGACCTATCAATCCACCCTCCTCTGCTGGTCACAGGTATATTCTCACCATTACTGATTATTTTACGAGATTGACAGAGGCTCTTGCCTGCAAATAGTGTACTTCTGAAGTAGTGATTAACTTCCTTGAATCTGGTAATCTTAATCATTTTGGATGCCCCACGTCTTTAGTTTCTGATAATGGTCCTGCATTTTCATCGTTAAAGTTTTCTAACTAGGCTTTTGATCATGGGATCATTATAAAATTTGCATCCAATTACTATCCACAGGGTAATGGGTTGGTTGAATCCTCTAATAAGAATCTTCTGACTGTCATTAGTAAGTTATTAGGTAGAAACCCTAGAGACTGGCATACCCAACTCATATTTTCCCTTTGGGAAGATCGTACAAGACATAAGGCCTCCATAGGAATGTCACCCTACCACTTGGTTTATGAGTTAGAACCTATGTTTCCCATACAATTGAAAATTCCTACCCTTTAGTTCATCAATGAATTTTATGATGAGGGAGATAGATGTGAGGCAAGACTTGCTGAACTGTTGCACCTTGATGAAAAGAGGGATGAAGCCCTAGAGAACTTCGCTAAACACCAAGGGGTTGTCAAGATATGGTTTCATAAGAGAGCCAAGGTTAAAGCTTTTAGGATTTTTGACTTGGTTCTTTCCTGGGATAAAGCCCATGAACGTAAGGGAGAGCATGGAAAATTTGATAAACTTTGGCTTGGACCTTACCAGATCTCAAAAATCCTGGGAGATAATGCTTTTCATTTGAAAACTCTCACTAGAGAGGACATCCCACTGCCTGTCAATGGGCAGTATTTGAAGCACTATTTCCAAACTTGAGCTATTTTCAGCTCTGGTCTTGTATATAGTTAGATTAGGGTTTCCCTTGCTACTTTGCTTTTTTGGTTTGTTTTTGGTTTGTTTGTTTTTTATCTACTCTTGTTTTGGGGGTTTTCTCTATTTTCACTTGGGTGTGTTGCACTTGCATGGCAAATCTGTCTTCTCTAGAATTGTTCTAAGTATTTCCTGGGTGAACTTTAGTCTTGCATCTTGAAAGGATGGTTGAAATTTTTGCTGTTGCCAATAGTTTTAATGTGAGATTTATAGAAGATTGAGTCATTGGCGTGGATTTGAATTTGAAATACTCTTAAAATCTTGTATTCATCATATATCTTAAGAACCCTGATGTCACTATAGGAATCCTTGTGAAGTCTTGTCAAGTGAAAAATCCTATTTTTGCTTCAGTGCCACTGTGGTTCTCAGCCCTAAGTGTGAACTTCATTGTTCACAAGTTGAAATAAAGTGATATAAAAAATAAAAAAATGATGAAATATTGAATACCAAAAAAATAAATTCAACTTATCAGGGGTACCTGAATATCTCTACTGGGGCTATGGACGCCTAGCTAGCAGTAGAGCTATGTTCAAGAGAGTCATAGCGATAACCTCGCCGGGGCTATGGACGCCTGACTGATAGTGAGGCCCTATCTAGGTTGCTTTTGAAGTTAGAATCCTTACGTAGCCTGACTTGATTGAACTTGGTTTCTGTAGTAACTTAAGGAGGGAAATGAACTCATGTGCACACACTTGGATTTTTTAGTTTGTGGAGGGTTTGATCTATCATTTGGTTTTGATTCATTAGATCTTGCATTCTGACTTGTTTGTTTGATGGTGGGATTGAAACCAGAGATTCTGGGTTCTTGATTCATGTTCGTCATCAAATGCTATGGAGCATTTTTTTAGCAGAAGTTGCCATTTGTTGTTATGTTTTTCGCACACACGCCCCACTATAAGCAAGGACCCTCTTTCGCTTCGATTTTGGTGTTCTTGCCCTTTCTTTTGAGGTTTTTGTCTTACTTAGGCACGCGCTTAAATGTTTATTTTGAATGCCCAAGTATTTCCAAGTTATTCATTGAAAATCTTAAGTTCTGATTGAATTTCAAGCTTTTACCCTGATCTAAGATTCTCTGCCTTGGTCAGATTTTCCTAGATCCTGCTTGGATTCTGGTTCAACCTTGTTGCTTGGGACTTTTGGGTCTTCACGAATTTCCACATGGGCTGGATTTTCCCAGATTCTGCTCTATTATCGGATTCCCGAAATCCTTCTCTAGCTGTCCTATCGACTGCATTAATGGCTTAGTGCATGGTCAGAGAAGTGTATTTAACTTGGTTTTGAGGTCTTCTATGCCATCCTGCTTCTTATTTGCCCTTGTTGTGCTCTGAAGTTCTTTCATGCGAGTATTTGGTTGAAATTTTGGGGCATTCAACTTTGATTTGATTGATTTGGTGGTGGTTTCTTGTGTGCTCTCACACCTCTGTTCTTTGTGGGCACCGCTGGGCTTTTCGTTTACTGCTTCTGAGGTCAATTCCTGCTTTGTAATGGTATGTCTCAAATTTCTCGACCTTTGATTGAAAATTATGAATGTCATGTTGGTATTGTGAGGGCTTGTGGGATTTGAATTCCTATGTATTTGTTCATTTCGTGCTAGGCTTGGTTGGTTTCGCATCATTTGTCAACCCTTGGGTAAGTCTTGAACTCACTTGTCTATCCGCATTTTGATGAATCTTTCCTGAGAGTAGTTAGCTAACCCTAGTAGTGACTTAGTAATTGAAACAACTTAATTTTGTGCTTGTCTGTGTGCTAATGGTGGATGAATAGGGTTTAGGCCTAGGGTAGTGCCATGTCTAGGTATTTCATTTTATGGTTGTCCTAGAATACAAAGAAAGTTCATGAGAGGTTTGTCCATGACTTTCCCTAAGTTAAACTTGTCAAAATCCATAGTCGGTTCAGTGTCTGGATGAAATCGGGACTCTCCGTCCCTTCTGGATTCCCTTCGCTGTGACCATTCGAGATCGCTGAGATATCATATCGACTACCTTGAGGTTCGCTAAAATGGTCCTCCTAGGTTCATGTTAGATTGCCATGACACTACCACTTTTACACCGATGAAATCCCTCATGCATAACAGTCGGCAAGACCTTTCGCTTTCGCCGAGACCTCACCTCGCGAGGAGAGGTCTCATCGATGTGCTCGCTCATACTCACTTTTGGCAAGACAAGTCCAAGTCGCCAAGAATTCTTGGCGAGATCTAGTGTCTTTACCGATTCATTTGTGTCGCTGACATTTGTCCTTTGGCAAGACCTTTTGCCAAACACCTTTGCTTTCGTCGAGCTGTTTTCTTTCCGGTCGCCATAACCCTTTGAGTTCGGGGAGATTTCACTCTGATTGCCCTGCGTTTTATCGAAAAGGCCTTCTTAGGTTTTTATTTAGTCACTAGGACCCTACAATTCTTTCACCGAAAGTCTCTTGGTCAAGGTGACTTCATAGTGTCACCAAGATGTCATAGCGGGTCCCTAAAGTCTTGACAGTCTTCCGCTCTATTGTTGTGACTTTCTCTTTCGGCGAGACCTTTTACCGAGCATGTTAGCTTTCACCAAAGTCTTTCTATTAGGAAGACATCCATCTTTTCACTAGGACCTCTGGCCGAACTAAAACGTTTTACCAAGAAACCCTCCTAGGTCCTTTTGTTCACGGTGACCATATCTTTCTCACGCCAAAAATCTGTCGAGTGCTATTGGTGAGACACTTCACCTTCGCTGAGACATCACATCGATAAACTATTGTCTAGCTAAAGTAATTGTTTAAACCCATTAGTCGGCAAGACACGAATCATTCACCAGGACCTTATTCCGACCACCCTTGGCTCATATCGATATGTTTTCTATGACCCTTTTTGCCAAGACATTACATCGAAACAATTGATTCTTGGCGAAACATATTCTGATTGCATCCTTCGGCATAACTCCCGGAAGTCGCCGACACTTCTCAGCGAGCTCATAACTTTTCCTGAAGCTTTCGTTGTAGGAAATCCCATTGGTCTGGAACTTTTCCTTGACCATGGATGTCCGCTAGTACCGGATTTCTCCAAAATTCGCTATTGCCCTGATTTTCTGAAGACTCCCATCTGACTCATTTCTTGCAGAAATCCGTCCCTCACGGATTTCCCTGAAGTTTGGTTAAACATAAAGGAACATGAAATAATTGAATCTGTTTACAATTGGTGATGCATTTAATGTTTATTTAATATCATATTTGGATCTCTCATGTGATTTATATATGAAAAATTATCAGGTTTGATGATTAAGTAGGTGTTTCTTGGGCTTCTCACTAGAATTTGATCGGTCTAGAATTTCCTGAATTCCTCTTTGACCCAGATTTTGTAGAAGGTCTTGAAACCTGAAATCTATTGGGATCATTTTATATGAATTTTAATGACACCTTGACCATGAGAGATGCATTCTAGTGGTGTTTTGATGGGTTAACCTTGCTTTCCTGTGGTTCTCATTATGTTTTCATGTTGAATGCAGGCTGAATCAAGCAAAATGGCAGTCGGTTCCTCATTGTCTGATGCCAAGAGGATCAAGATGGACATTAAGAGCAAGGTTCCTGAAAGCAAGATCACTTCCGTCTAGTTAGAAGTCACTGATACAAATGTTGGCCTCTGGGATTATGAGGAATTTCAAGAAAGAATGGTGGCTAAGGATCTTCCTTTGGTGGCCAAAAGAATGATGGAATCTGGTTTGTCCCACGTTGCTGGTTTCCCCTCTACAGTGCAATGCTACGAATTGGTCCTTGAGTGCACTAGGCACTATGATCAAGATACACAGAGGATAATTGGTCCTCAAGGGAGGGTTGTTGCTAATCTCAACCCGGTCTCCATTGCTCAAACCTTCGACATGCCTGACAGATCTCATGTGGTGGGATTCCCTATTGAGGTAGCCCAGGAGTTCTATGATGACTAGACTATGAAGTCACAATAGCTAATCAACTCCTGGCTAGAGAAGCCCAAGTCCCACTATTCCAAGTTGCCTAAATAGCTATACAGAGCAAAATTCAAGAAAGGGTACTATGATGCCATCACCTTACTTAGCAGGGTGCTTGGATTGAGGAGTGCTGGTACATTTGAGAATTGGATGTGCCATGCGATTGTAAGGATGGAACGAGAAAATATCAACTACCATTGGGTAGGGGTCATCAGCTAAGTAATTCATAAGCAATTGTCCAATGTGTTGTAGACAAAGACCTTTACAATGACCTCATAGTTGGTCTATGCACTTGCTAGGTTCCATCCCTATAGAGGTTTGGATACAAAAGGGATTTTCGGGCAAGATATTATTTATGAAGTTTTCCCTCAATTGCATTGGGGAGGTTCAAACTACAAGAGGGAAAATGATGCATTTACCATGCATATCACCAGAATGCCTTGAGGAGGTAGAGCATGTCAGGATTTCAGATCTAGTTAAGGAGCTCATCAAGAAATATGGGAAACGGTTCATCTAGTTCCCTACTTTCTCCTACATTCAAGTTGATGGTTGTCAAAAGGCCTCGTACAGACTTCCAAGGTATCCCACTGACCACATCATATTGTTGGAAGTCACCAGGCAGATTTGTGATTTTAATGCCATTGTCAAAAAAGAAAAACATAAGATAGGATTTGGTGGGGATTTTCCCCTAAGAATTGGCACAGGAGAGGTTTTCCCTTCCATTGGTTCTACCCAAGCTCCAAAGGAAGAATTGAATACTCTTGCCTTTTCTTTCCACTCCCAAAGGTCCAGGTTTGACATCACAGGAGAGGCTCAAAGGAGGGCCAGTAGGGAATTCAGCCATAAGGTTAATTTAGAGGACTATTGGGCCAACTGCAGTGACGAATACGAGGTTAGAAGGAAGAAATTCTCCTGGCTTCTAGTTGATGCAATTCGATTATATAATGTAAGAGCAGTGCCTGATCAATTAGAAGATGATGGGAACTTAATCCAGGATCATGCCTATGAAGTGGTAAAGGACAAACCAATTGGTGATATAGACTAGATAGAGGAGGAGCAAATAGAACTGAAGCAACTGATGGATACAGTTCTTAAAGTTACCAAAATGTGGTTCAAACACACGGTATGGGAGTTGGAAAAAAAAGGAGTGAAGTGCACATACAACCTGATGGGAGACTTAGATTCCCACTCCACTTCTGAAGAATCTACTGAGCAGGATCCCAGAGGTAAAGGTAAACTGAACTTCCCTGTCAAAACTAAATCTAAAGGTGTACAAGAAATAGAGGTCCAAGAAGCAGAAAAACATAGGAGGCCAAAATCCAAGAAGAGAACAAGGACTAAGAAGTCTGAGCAGAGTCCTGAGGTTGATGCTCCTATGCTGAAGAGGAAGACAATTGTCAAATTATCAGAGAAGGCCGCCTCCAAGGTTGGGGAAGAAGTTGCCCCACCAGTGATAAATCTTGAAAGCTCAGAGGAGAAGGACAAAGTGTATGAAAGGAAGTCTAGGACTGCTTCTCCCAGGGATAGTGTTCCTAAGGCTGACCTACCTCCAGTGGCTTTTCATGACGAGCAACATGATGATGCACCTCCCACTCATGAAACCTAGAGTGAATCAGGTGAGACAAAGGGTGTTGATGATTATCCAGGTACTGAGGATGAGGAATTCCATGAGGGAGAACTCTACAGTGCAGAGGTAGAAGTGGAGAAAGAAGTGCAATCTCCCTTGGCTACATATGCGAAGTCACCAGTCACCAATGAAGTAGTTGAATCTCCTACAAGGGAGGAAGAGGTAGAAAAGGTTCTCTCACCTACGCATGAGGAGGAGCATGTTGAAGAGGAAGAAAGTAAGAATGATGAGACTCCTGATGAATAGAACTTGAATGAGGAAATAGCGGGAGACCGGCAAGAAGAGGAAGTGGGGCAGAGCAGGGTGCAATTGGAGTCTATTGTCCCTAATTGGCTAGAGAAGAAGATAAAGAGAAAATAGGTGGTAGTGGAGGATAGTCCGCCGAACTAGGACGTACTACCGGCCAAGATTGGAAAGGATAAAGGGAAAAATAAGGCTAGGGTGATCTCACGAGTCAAGAGAGATGAGGCACATAACAAAGTGGTTCATATTGCTACGCCTACTCCAAACAAAGAAAAAGATGACGTGGCCGGAAGTGATTATGATATACATAATTTTAATCTCGGACCTACATCAGTTGAGTAGGATATTGAGGACTATGAGGTCTCCAGTACTGTTATTGTAGATCGGCTAAGGAAGGAAGTGAAGACCAAGCAGGAGCTGAAGAGAGAGAATGAAAATCTCAGGAAGTGCTTGGAGGAGTTAATGAAACCACTGCAAGCCATTAATCCTTCTTCCTCTACTACTAATCCTCTACCTCAGTAGACCATAACTGAGCTTGAAAAGATGAAAGCTTCCACCCTTGCCACTATGAATTGGTTGGAAGGAGTGCAAGAAAAGGATGATGAGGCTATTAAGGAGATCCTATCAATGGGGAAAGATGCTATTATGGCAACTAATTGGTTGAAACAAGTATTGGCACAAGATAAGGAGGATACAAACCTCCTTCTATAGAAAACTAGAACTCTAATGGAATACACCCGTGATAGGTTGGTAAGCGACGAGATTCTTTCTTCCTCTAGAGCTGCCGATCCTTGGGAGTGGTTCAAGGCACTGCAAATCAGGAAGAAGGTGTTGAAAAGGATTCACAAATGAGGGAAGCAGATTTATGACACCTTGACTGAGATTTACAATGGTTCCATTACCTTCTTCGAAATCATGATGGGAAGAAGAAAAATCTACTTGAGCTTGGAATAGTTAAGAGAATGGTGGCATGATGTGTATGCACCACTTGATGATGGTTCTGTTTCTGAGCACCAACTGGATGATGCAACCACCTACCTCGCAGCTATTGATAAACATGTGGCATACAAGGTAAATTGGGGTAGGTCAGTCGAACACTCAAGGGATGAGATTGCGTCTATGGAGAGGTGACTTAGGGTTCTGCTAGTACCACCTATGGCTAACTTAGATGGAGTGTTTCTTGAAGCTACATGTAGAGTCAGATCGGTGCGGGGACAATAGGGAAGAGAGCTAATGATAGGCTGTGATGCGGTTTGTGCTTCCCTATTATCTTCTTGAGTGTCGTTTGAGCTACATTGCGGATCCTAGGCCGACCTTGATGGGACACACATTTAATGCCTGTTTGATCCTGTAGACATGCAAAATTTACATTCTGCATTTGATCAGGTTCATTCATCAACCGAACTAGATGTTGCATTAGGTCCATTCATCACCTTTAATCCATTCATTAAATAATCTCATTTATCAAATAAACATTATCAGTCAACCTTCATTTTGCATCATCCATTTAATTAAATAAATCAGGACTTTATGTCAATCAAATCTTAAATCATATTCCACCATTTTCTGATTTAAATAAATCAAGTATTTAAGTCCAAAAAGTCAAATCATCTAATCAGCATTAAATCAACATGATCATCATCTAATCCTAATCTAATGCTAATCCCATCCCACTTGCATTATCTAGATCTAGCCACTTGCACAATAAATCAATTTTATTGATTTATTAAAACCTCATTTTCCTCAACATGACAAGTCAAACAGGGCATTTATTGCTCTTCTTTCTTGTCCCCCTCTCAAAATTTATTGCAAATTTGAATTCAAAATTCCCCCTCTTGGGCACTCTTCCCAAATCTTGCATATACATCAACCAATCACCACTTGACAAGTGTCCTTCTTTCATTGGCCAATCTTAGTCCCACATTGGTCCATCTTCAACACTTAGCATTTGAAAATCTTTAAATACAGGTTTCATCCTCAAGCAAATCCTCCACAATCTCTTGCAAGGTCACTCTCTTCATTTGAGATTTGATCTTGTCTACTTAGCATTTCCATATCAATAGCAATCATCATCATCTAAGCTTATCAATCAAGGATTGGGAAAGGGTCACTAGCACATGTGACACCAATCCAATATGAGATAGAGTTGGATTCTTGCTTTTTTGTGCTTTCACTTGGTTTTGGATTGCATTATGAAGCATGATTCAATATTTCATATGGATTCTATATCTATTTGCTTGATTTAACTAACAATACTCATGCTTGTTTGTTTTTGAGCAAAATGCAGATTTAGGGTCTACATTATGGCGCTAGAAGGAGGGCGTAATGACTTATAGGATTTTAAGTATTGCTTTTTATGTGAAGATTTCTTATTGATTAATCTTCATAAGTCAACAGATTTCTTTTGTGTTTGATTTAAAAAAAAAAAAAAAATTGTGTTCTTTGGGTATAGAAGCAATGATTAGCAGTGATTGAGGAGTTGAAGAATTCAACTTTACGCTTGCTAATGCTAAATCTTTTTCAGCAAGTCATTGTAAATCTGGAAAGTTGTATTTATTTAAACATTTGACCATGTAGTCGTGTGCCTGTCCAAATACACATAGTTTGCATACATAGCATATTCAGACATAATATTGGGAAAGTCTGTAATACTCGTTTGTGACAGCAATAGATTGAAGAGGATTTGAAAAGCATGGTAAAGCTAGTCCTTTTTCTTTTATGACTGTTGAAAGCTTGATCTTACTTGGCAGATTTACAGAGAAAAGAATGCGCCTGTGCCCTGCAATCATTGTAGACTTAGTTTTACACTTTCCAGCCTTGTTCATTTAACTGCTACTTCATTGGATTTCTGATGAGTCATGCTTTTTCTCACATCCCTATTGCGTTGTATCCATATGGCTTCTGAGCTTAGACTTATAGCTGATCTTTTTTTTTTCCCATCATATCTTTCCTAAGTTTTCTATAATATTTCCTGCAGATGGTTATGTTTGTATGTACGCACTTATCCTTTAAATGCATACGTTTGTGTACCATTTTTTTTGCAGATATTAGAAGGCCCCAAAATGACACTGCCAAGGGCACGCTTGAATCTCCTCACAAATCTTTGGTGCCAACAAATGAACTCTGTGGCCTTCAAAATCTACGCTGACAGATATCAAAGAGAGTACACTGGTATCAAAGTGAAATTTCAAACATAAGAATCCTTCGCGCCCTTAAGAAGCTTTTTCAGAATCATTTTTAACGTTTAGTAATAGTTGCATTTATACCAGCCACCTTCCCCGAAAGCAGCTCTTGTTTTAAATACAATCATCTGTGATAAAGGCATTGGCGAGACGTTGCATCAAGAAGAAATTTAGTCACCGTAGCATTTAATCTTCTCAAATAATCGAATGGAGAATTCAATGACAAGGAGAGAATAACTAGCAATCACGCCTGTCGTAAGTAAAGAAAAGCTTTTAATAATGTGCAAGGTTTCACTGTCCATTCTACCTGTCAGTCACTTTTTTCATGTTTTTGTTCATTTATGGCGCTCTTCATTAAGTCCTTGTGTCTTTATGATTTCATATTTTATCTCTGCCATCTGATTTGATTCTGACATAGTGGACTGTGCTCTATTTCAAATGCTACCTACTAACGCAGGTTTCTTTATGAACTGTCAAGCTGGCCTTGTGACGTCGCTTCTCAAGGTTGAATCTCACCTTACATAAAATCTGCATCTCAGGTTATAATTCTGATCTATATTGATACGCCTTTCACCATTCATATTATAATTTCCAGTCATAATTATCGAGCTCACCCCTCACTGTGCCTGAAGCATACGGTGTTAAATAGTTGAATGTTCAAACCAACATGCAGATACAGACAAAAAACGGTGGTCATATTAATATTGATTGCAATTAGAGTTGACTCGTTGTTTGGCAGGACGTGTGTCAGAGATTCAAAAGATTACTTATCTGCTACTACGCTAAACACTATTCAATGACAGCGTTGAATCTGCCTTTTAGCAACCGTGATTTCATGATTGTGTCCCATCTGGGCTTAGTCAGGAACCATCGCAGTTTTTGAAGCCCCCGATATGATGACAGTTACCCATCATTAAGATCTTGGCCATAATCTTCAAATTAGGGAGATCACTGGTAAAGGCTGTAGAATTCGGCACTCACAAACACATGTAGTATAACCGTTGGGTATTCTCTTTTCATTGGCCCGTGCAGGAAGGTGCAAGGGAGGGCAGCGACAGTTATTTTATTGCTTTATTTTATTCACTCAAGTTGCAAAAAGTTGTCTTTATTTATCATTGTACGTATTGCCTATTTTTTGCGTTGTATTGACTTTTGTGGTGGTGCAGGTACAGAGATATGCTTCAAGAAAACAAAGGCAGTTTCTATTTGTTGTTTGCTTTTATTTTTTTATGCCTTTTGGATTGATCATTAAAAGAATAACTGGTGCCAAATTTCATATCTAACGTTTGTGTCATACATGATCATCGGATCATGGGTTCTTTATTAAAACCATTTGCTTTTAAATTTTGAATGATACCACGGCATACAAAAGAGAGAACCATTAAAAGAGTTTTTGAATGAAATTTATGGTCTTGGGTTAGGGTGTCTTTGTATTGAGATTTTGTTTACTTTAAAAGATTGATTCTTTAGTCCCAGTTGAATCAGTTTTAACAGATTTTTTATAGGTACAAAAGCAAACGAAGGCGAAAAGGTGCAAGGCGAAAGAGAAGGATATCAAATGAAAACGAAAGGAGGAGGATTTTTGTTTGAAAACACAATGTGTTTTTTTTTAACACTTTAAATGTTTGATCAATACTACTTCACGAAAGGAGGGAAATGTTTTTTTGAAAACACAATGTGTTCTTTAACACTTTAAGTGTTTAATCAACACTACACGAAATTGTTTTCCTTTTCGTTTTAGAACATTAGTTTTCAAATTGGGGCTAAAAACGAACAATTTCATTTTCATTGCAAAGGGCTTAAAACGAACCTTAGAACACACTTACTAGATTTTGTTTTGGGTTAAAAATTGAACAAGCAATCCTCATATTTCATTTGGTGCTTAAAACAAATTCACAATTGCTTTGAAGGGTATAAAACGAACAAGTGTTTGATTTGTGTGATTGTCTTTTGAGTACGTATCCTCTCCCCTTGCGCTTCGTGCGATCTAGGGTGCAAGAGAAACACTCAAACACATTTTATTGCTTTGAAACACTTCAATTTGGGCTAAAAATTGGAACATCTTGTGCGCAGTGTGAGTAGGGGCATTGCCACATTCTCTTTGTGCCATCAAAGATCGATCGAGTTGCTGCATTGTGTCTTTGCTCGCTTACTATCTTAGAGGCTCATTGGGGAAAAAGTACTCACCCAAGGGATCAACCCAAATACCCTGTACAAGAGTATTTCAGTCGATATAAATGAGGATTTTGCTAAACGCCCATAATCACGCCTCTTGCCATGTTGGGTCAATTCCCACGAACGGAAAGTCCTTACTAGAACCCATGTGCTAGAATTTGCCAAAATCCTTAATCTGTTTGTTGGTGCAAGAACTAATGCTCAGCCCAATAATTTCCACGTGCTTTTTAGTAGAGATGGAAAGCATGCTATGGGAGTTTCATGGGTGTTGCGCTATCAGCCTCTGGGTGATAAGTGAGTGTCAGGAGGGGAGCCGCGTCACATCTAACCATCCGCTAAGTAGGCGTAGCTGGACTTGTCCAAGTGGGGACTCAACAAACATTGCTCATCACATCCATAGGGTTTGTACTATTCCTTGTTTGAAAACAGCGTGTATTTGAAATATTTTGCAAACAAACATTCAACATGATTCTCAAAATTTCAAACCCTCTTGAAGACAAATATCATTGACTAATCCATATGTTACTGCTTTCCCTGCGGATTCACATTCGTAGAGGTTCCTAAGCATTGGATTATATCTCAATTTGTCTTTTTGAGTAAACAATAGGAAAACCCTTGCCTTAAGTTCGTTGAATTTCCACATAAAATATCTTGTGGGGTTTAAAGAAATTAAGACATTGGTACATCTTAGTTTGAAACTTTAATCAAAGAGAGTTTTTTTGGTAAAATAAATCCATTAAGCAAAGACTAAGCAAATTGGGTTCCCACACATGCTTGATATCTGTCATATTATCTTTTGATTGCTCTTAGAGAAAGTGTGTTCTTCAATACCTTGGCCTAGTAAACAAAGTCTCTCTAAGTCTCTTAGGATCAAAATCAAAACACTTCATTCACCTCAAACATTTATCAACATCATCCCACAAACAACTTTAGAGCTTTGAAAACATCATTACCTAGACTTGGGTACATTTCCAAACCAAATCAAAATCATTTGTTTAGTTAGGTGTGTTTGGATGAATCCTTCCACGCACACTTAGTTAAATTATCACCTCTTTGAACAAGTTCATCCTAAAATAACATCCAACATTTTAGGGTTTACAAGTTCATCATCCACATCAAACAATCAAAATCAAGCCCTAAGTCTAGCATTGATTCAAAATCCCTAAACGTTCAACACTCATATCATTCACCTTTCATCCTTCATCTCATCATTGATCCTAAGAACCTTAGAGGTTACTTTCATAACAAAGTCAAAACACAAGAGGAACATGGAATATACACTTGATCCATACATCTTGAGTAATCTAAATCAATTGAATCCTCAAAGCCTTTCATTTCCTGTCAATTATCAAAGTCCATGCATAGGATCATTACCTTCGAAAAATGTCAATGGTACAACAAGTGTGATTATGCCCAAGTCAAAGTTTGGAACACATTTCCCAATGATAGATCTAAGTCCAAACCTACAAATCCACCAATCGAATAATCAATGCATGAGCCTTGAAACAAACAACGTCATTCCACCAAATCCCTACAAACCAAATGTGGATGTACCAAGTGCATTTTTTCGAAACATGAATCCTAACTCGGAAAGCTTTGGAAAAATGATTCCCAATACCAACAATGTTCATCCTATCATGACGAATCTGAACATCATCCCAAATCAAAACATTATCCAAAGTCAATTTTCCCATAATCCCATTCAAAAACCGCAAGTAGGCATCCTAAATCCGCTTAAACAAGAGCCAAATCAACTATCTCAAGTGAGTCAAGATCAAAATCAAGAACAAATTTGGCAAGATCAAATTGCAGAACTTTCCAAAATAGTTGAGGCATTGCACCAAGGGAAATTTCCACCACCATTACCTACATCATTCCTTGGTTTAGGGCTTCCCCCTTTACCTAACACCAATCACGCCATTCAAATCAATCCACCTAACATCAATCAAGCCATCACATCAAATCCTTCAAATATACTATTGACATCGCACCAACAGATGGTATCTAATCAAACAACATTGATCCCAAATCAAAATTTGGTCTCCCAAGGACCTATCACCTCATTCATTCCAACCATCACTATCCCTGCAATCATTCCAAACACCACTATCACGCCCATCACATCTCAACCCCTTACTACCATGATCGCTTCGAGCGTATCTCATACACTTGTCACTACATCCAACATGATTTCGAATCCACCACCACCCCCACCACCAACAATTTCCACCACATCAAGCAAATACGACGTGACATTACAAGCTGCTTTTCAAAAGGGATACCAACAATATCTAGCCATGCAACAAGCAACACAAGCTCAACAAGTGAAACAATCCTCTCAAGTTTCCCAAGCCTCTCAAGCTACCCAACCAACACGAGCACAAACACAAAAGATGACAACTATTGAAAACAAGGATCAAGATCAATCCATCACTGAGCACACGTTTACTTCATCTAATGATCAAATCGACATATGTCAACAGTCACTTTTGAATCACGATCAAAATCCACCAACAAAACTCGACAATGAGCCAATTCAAGAAATATCAACATCACTTGACTCTATGGTCGAAGACATTCAAAATCTCTCCACCGCAATTGTTGAAAACAATGATCAAAACCTCTCCATCGAGGAGCACATTGACGATGTATGTACACAATCCAATGATCAACTCACGATACATCAAGAGCCACTCTTTAGTGATCTATTTCAAGGAGTGTTAGGACTATTTGATCCAATTGACATAATGCATGATCCGTTGACCAATGATCATATTGAAATGTCTCTACATCGCCTTATGAGTTAGAGGACATCTGCAGTTATTCAAAGCAAGATCAAAAATCTTCACTAAGGTTCAGCAATGGTCATTTTCTTAAAAACATGTTGATCCCTTGACCTCATACATGTTGAAGGGAACCTTGAACTTGACCCATGCCTAATGCCCATATCCAAGAACCATTTATAAGAAATCCTCCTGCTGCCCGCCCATGTCAAGAACTTGATCCAAAGCACGAAGCAACTCAAATTAATCAAGATCAAGTAATTGTATCTTCAAGATACTGCAATAATCTAATGGATATTCTCCTATCCACACAAGATGATCATATCCATGTAGCATATACTCCTCCATCTACCCATGAGATGCTTTCTACAGATGGGCACGTAGATGATCTTCATCTAGAACAAGATTTTGTTACACAAAAAGAGCAGATCTTAACTCCTACAATCAAACGGAGTTGTCAACATCAGGATCAAATATGTCCCAAACTCAGATTGAGGACATCATGAATAAAGATATCCATCATTATCCGCTCAACAAAACAAGTCAAATAGAACATCCAGAGTTAGCGGAGCAGCAAATTGAAGGAATGTCAACTATGATGGTCATTTGTCAGAGCATGTTTACTGAACAAGACATCTCAGAACAGGAAGAGTCAAAGAATGAAGGTACTACCACAATATTGGGAGCAACTTCGTCTCAAGCAAACGTCAACATAGGGAGCATGAAGAGTCCTTATGATGAAGCTAGTGTCAATACTACAACCAGTCACATCATGAATCGTCATCCACCCATCACCCCATCCATGAATTGGGACCAACGTCAAAAGAAAGATTTGAATCAAAGTACGAAGAACGTTATCAAAGCAAAAGAAGTTGATAAGCATAATGGACAAATCAAATACATATGGATACCAAAGCATACAAAGAAAGATCATCCCTGTCAAACTCCATCAGTCAAAGAAACTATGGGGAAAAATAAAAGAGGGAGAGGTATCCATCAAAGATGTCCGCAAAAGCAAAAAGCAAAGCCAAGCTGTACAAAGTATATCAAGCAATTGGTCCTATTAATTCCATGCACACTTCCATATCCACCCATCATTGCTCACCTTCCCAAGTTTGGAGATTCAAAGGTTCCAAGTTGTTAACCAATCCATCTTTTATTCCTAAACACACTCCATCCATGCCTCCACGCATGATATCCAATTCTCACACTGACCATGTATTGGCACCCATCTTCATCATAAAGGATTCCAAGGCACTATTGCGATGTGCACAAAGACAAAGTTAACCTTTGTATCAATGAAGGTATAGAGAATCCTTATGGCATTCAAGTACTTTATCTTTATGCAAAGCAGCTTTCAAGTAGGTGATATCGAAGGACACATTATGATGGTTATCTACGTCAACACTCCACTGTGTGGTTCAGCATGAATCTTCATAAAATACAAAAAATCAAAAAGCAAAAAATCCAAAAACCAAAAAAAGGATTGAAAACAAAGAAAGAAAAAAAATCGTCTTCTAGTGAAAAATCTGTATACAAGATTCTAAAAGACTACGACAAAACTGCAAACAGCATCATAGAATCAAGCATCTATTGCACCACTTTCTTGTGTGAAAGCATCTCATCCCATCTGTAATAAATTGAGCATTACATCCATCCTATCCATAATAAATCCATCCATCCATAAACCATTTATCCAATCGATTCGTTTATATCTACATCCATCATCTTAGTTATCTTGATCTTGATACAATTATGGGGCACGCTCTATGCTTGCTTATGGTAAAACATCTTGACATGGGTCATTTTCATTGATCCTATCCTATGTAGCATTATCTGAGCTATGAAGCATTATCCAAATGAGCATCCTTTATCCAAACACCTTATATTATCGCAAGATAATCCTCGGCATCCTTGCATATTCATCCATCCATACACCTATCTGAGCATCCATCCATCGCATTCCATACGTTGCTAGACATTGGGGGCAGATATGACATCTTGCTTCGAGAATAAATCTTGATCTATATCCTCCAACTTATGTGGCGATCCGACCATGGGAAAACATGAAATAAAATTGGTCAAACCACTTGTGAGCAAAAATCCGAAGCACTAGCCCATGGCATATTTTGACGAGAACATGTTCCTTATCAAGCTTCATCTTTCATCAAACATCAATTGATATCAGTCGCATCTAAGCTGCACGTCAAACGTCACATCAAATCATCCCAAACATTTTGTTTCCTGAAACCAAGCTCATCAATCATCAATCAAAGTCCAACAAAAATCATCATTCGGATATCCTTGTATTGCTTAACATCATCCTTGCATTGTCGTATCCTATAATGTTATCATTGATTTACCTGGATTAATCCAGTCTCTGTATTGTTGTGTATCCTCAACAATGTTATCATCAATCCCATCAATCCTTGCATTGTTGTGTATCCTCAACAATGTTATTAGATCATCACTCTAATCCGTCATCAACTTTAGCTTATTAAACAAATCAAACAAAGTTAATCGATATCATTACACATCCACATCCAAATCATCAAAATCATGTGAAAAATCCAAAAACATCCAAACATATCAAAAATCCAAAAACACCAAAAAGCGCAAAACATCAAAACATTGAATCAACTACGCTGCCTCTCGAGCTAAATAGGCAAGGCTCATCTTTGATCAGCCCCCGAGACATCAAAATCAAAAACATTCAAAACACAAAATCCAAAAAATTCAAAAAATCAAAAATCAAAACATTTGTAAAATCTCAGAAAACCCCAAAACATCTGAAAAACATCAAAATCCAAAAACAGCCTCAAAACATTTCAAAATGTCAAAAACATCCAAATATTTGAAAAATCCACCCATCCTGTTTCGCATACACCCAAAATAATCAATCCTCCATAATAAACTGATCTTCATCTCCATCCTTTGGCAACACAAACAGAAACAAGCGCAACAGTCAGCAAAAGCAAACTTCAATCGTAAAACCAAAATCGAAGCAATAAATCTTTAAAACAAAATCAAACACTTGATCAGTCGAACATGTCACCAACTTTATTGAATTAAAACCATCATCATCCTGCATAATGTATGACCTAGATGCTCCGACAATGGGCATCATTTATGATAATATCACCTGGATTCTTATCCCACGTAAACAACCTTTGGTCAAGGTAAGAAGAATATTGGCTTGTTTGTGTACTTGATCTTTTCTTTTTGATTTATCTTATTGCGCCTATTCCAAGGACCTCTTGATGATATCCGAACGAAAGATTTAGAGATATAGGAATGGGGCAACGATTATTTTTTCTATTGTGCTTGTTGGATGTTCTTGTAATATAACTTGGCGAATACTTGTTTTGTTAGGTACATCCTAGCAAGGTTTCTGTATGTCAAGTGTGAACAAGAATTCTCCTATCTGTTTGTCGAGTCAAGTCCATCACACTAAGTAACGCCATCCCGTCCTTCATACCTTGGATGCATCGCATTTAGGCGAGTTATCAAAATAAAGTAAGTGACCCTTTGAAATCCCAATCTCTTGATAAGCAAATCATCATTATTTATCATCATCATCATCATCATCATCATTCTAATAAAGTTTCACCAACTATGGACTTAAGGATCCTCTTGTCATCATCTCATTTCCACTAACATCATGCATCATTATGCATCCATCCCCGCATCCGCAAACCATCAATATAACGTATACCACATATCATTCATATCATATATATCATAGGGAAACATCGATCATTTCACATGCATTGCATAATCATCATCATAATATAGGATCTGTTAGTCTAAGCATTTCATAACCACCATTGCATAATCACAACATATCACATCATCAAACCTATCCATCTCATATCATATCACTGGCTTGTTGTTTAGATAATATAGATTTGTTATTCTAATCATCTTGAATCATCTCATCGGGCCATCCATAACCATCCATTTTGAACTCCTTATCATGAGATCGACCCTCAAATTGAATCTTTTCACTCGATCTCTCGAGGGGGCAATGTACCAGTGTACTTCTTTCCGCTGGGGCATCCGAAAAATTAGAAAATTTTTAAATTTTAATCGCGGCAAGTTTATTCTTTGAACCAACGCAACAAGTACATTGCTTCAAAGAGGGGCAAAACTTTCCCAACCCTTGATCAAAGCTAAAATTGTGTAAATGCAAATGGAGATGGTGGAGTGATGATGAACAAGATCAAGTCTCAAATGAAGAGAGTAACCTTGCATGAAATTGTGAAGGATTTGCTTGAGGATGATGCACCTATTTAAAGATTTTCAAAATGCCAAATGTTGAAGAGGGACCAATGTGGGATAAAAAAACAAGCCAATGAATTGAGGACACTTGTCATCATGTGATTAGTTAATGTGTGTGCAAGATTTGGGAAGAGTGCCCAAGAGGGGGAAATTTTGAATTCAAATTTGCAATTAATTTTGAGAGGGGGACAAGAAAGAAGAGCAATAAATGCCCTGTTTGACTTGTCATGTTGAGAGAAAATGAGGTTTCAATAAATCAATAAAATTGATTTATTGTGCAAGTGGCTAGGTCTAGATAATGCAAGTGGGATGTGATTAGTATTAGATTAGGATTAGATGATGATTATGTTTAATTTAAATGTCATTAGATGATTTAATTTCGACTTTGATAATTGATTTATTTAAATTAGAAAATGATGGAATATGAAATGAAGTCCCTGGGATTTATTTAATTAAATGGATGATGCAAGATGAAGGTTGAATGATAATGTTTATTTGATAAATGAGATTATTTAATGAATGGTTTAAAGGTGATGAATGGACCTAATGTGAGACCTAATTTGACTAAATCCGATCGAATGCATAATGTTAATTTTGCATGTCTACATTTTGCCCCTCTTTGGAGCAATGTACTTGTTGCGTTGGTTCAAAGAATAAACTGTCATGTATCAAAATTAAAAAATTTCACCAACATCAGTATCCGCTGGCACATCTATCATGCATCCATCTTGCATCCATAAATCATCAAGATTTTGCATATCATCTCACATGCATATCATCGCAATATAGATCTCTAGTCTAAGTATTATCATAAATCATCCATTGCATAATCACAAAGATATCATCATCCATCTCATCCATCTCATATCATATCATCATTGTTGTTTAGGATAATATAGACGGTTATTCAAGCATCTTAAAACTAGCTTCATTTGCATCATCGCTCATAACCATCCATTTTGAACCTCTTTATCGCGAGATCGACCTTCAAATCGAATCTTTTCGCTCGATCTCTCGAGGGGGCAATGTACCAGTGTACTTCTTTCCGCTGGGGCATCCGAAAAATCATGAAATTTTTAAATTTCGATTGCGGCAAGTTATTCTTTGAACCAACGCAACAAGTACATTGCTTCAAAGAGGGGCAAAATGTAGACATGCAAAACTAACATTCTGCATTTGATCAAAATCACACTCATCCATTCATCAGGGTAAATTCATCAACTTAAATCAAATAAATCAAACTTGATCCTATCATCTCTTTGATTAAATAAATCAATCATTTATTTAATTAAATCTCATATCATCATTCATCTCCCTTTGATTTGATTTAAATCCCTAAATCAAGTCAAAGTGGTCAAATCAGCCTAATCATCATCCTAGCTAATTAATCCTGATTAAATCTAATGCTAATCTCACCCACTTGCATTCTCTAGATTTGGCCACTTGCACATGAAATTGCAATTAAATGATTTATCAAAATCTTTATTTTCAACTTGGCATAAAGGGAGAATATTCTCCAAGTTTGAATTTCCCCCCAAGTGGACATGTACACCAAACAGAACATTTATGAGGCCTTACATGTCTCTTACATGTCCCCTTCCAAAGTCAAATCAGCATTTATTGCAAATTTGAATTCAAAATTTCCCCCTCTTGGGCACTCTTCCCAAATCTTGCACATACATCACTAATCACATGATGACAAGTGTCCTCAACTCATTGGCTTGTTTTTGATCCCACATTGGTCCCTCTTCAACACTTGGCATTTTGAAAATCTTTAAATAGGTGCTTCATCCTCAAGCAAATCCTCCACAATCTCTTGCAAGGTTACTCTCTTCATTTGAGATTTGATCTTGTTCATCATCATTCCACCATCTTCATAGCATTTCATCATCTTGAGCTTTTTATCATGGATTGGGAAAGGGTCACTAGCACATGTGACACCAATCCACTATGAGATAGAGTTGGATCATGTCTTTTATATGCTTTCTTTAGTTTCTATTGTTCCATTTTATTGCATGATTGACATGTTTCATTATTTCATAGGGATGTTAAAATGTTGTTTTGTTTTAAACTAACCATTTGCAGATTTTGACATCCACAGACCCATTTTGAAGACTCTCCTAGCCGGGTTGTTGTGCTGAGTTATTGCTGCGAAACCCTTTCCTGACCGACGGACTTTTGGGGATTTCTATATATTGGGCATGTCGCCTCATTTGTAAAGTGTTAGAAGAATTAGATAGTTGGAAATTGTTAGGAGGTTATAACTTGTAATTAGAATATAGAAGTAGAGTAAGTTAGCAGGTAGTTTCCCTCGAGCAAATATTTTAACAGAAAGCAAAAAATTGTTACTACAGTGAACAATTCGAATGCAAATAGTGACATTGTGATTTGGTGCCATATTTGTGCTCTCTTGTTTTGCATGGTTTTTTGCCATTCCATCTTTAAAATTGCTTTGAGTTGGTAAATATCTAGATTAGATTCGATTTGATATTGTTTGTGATTTGATACTTAAATGTTGTAGCAATCTCTCAGTCCATACTTTTCGCAACCAACTGATTGTTAGTTGCTTTGCAAAGTTAGCCTAGACTTTTCATATTCTTTGTGCTTAAGTTTGATTGTGAAGGTTCATTCACTTCAACTGCAAAAGGGTTGTTTGAGTGAGTGTTCATGATTTTAAAATCTTAACACCTCAGAAGATTGCACTATTTTTTGTGAGATTGTAGATTTATCTTGGTCAAGTAGAAATCAGTTTTGAGGGATTGGTCCATTTCGAGTATTGGTTACTTACATTGTTAATTTTAGAAGTAGTATTAGATTTAGAACTCTCTTTAAAACCCTTATCCTTTTATATTTCTTTAATCATTGGATTAAATCTTGGATTGAAGGCTCACCAATTTGTTAAATCTGATAAAATTGATTCAACATTTGCTCGTAGTAAGGTCCCACTATGATTACTAGCATTTTCACATTTCGTTACTGAGTTGTTTATGCACTGTCAAGACCTGACATTAGATACCTTGGGGTTATCTCTTGAGGCTTGCCGATAGAGATTTACCTTTCAAGAGAGATAGGATATTATATTCTGTCTGGCTGTTATTGTGCAGAAAACATGATCAACAGTTAGTATAGTCGGGTTGATGATCTTATTAAGCTAATTGAGATTGGTACTTACGCAAGACAAGGTCATGCAATGATTGATTGATTGATGACGGGACATGAGATTTTGAGAAGCAAGGTGATTGATTTGAGATTTGATTCAAGGGACATATATCAGTTGGGTAAAGCAATTGATTAATTTCTCTACAACACGAAAGATGAAGAAAATGAAATGCAAGAAATGGTAGATGGAAGAAATGCAAGATGGAAGAAAATGAAGGTGATGAAGCCTCTTGTGCCTTTTGATGGGAGATATAAAATACTTTCATTTAAGGCTTTTTATGTTTAAAAAGACTTGTTTTTATTGTTAATTGAAATAACTGGTGGTAGATAATAGATTAACATATTTTCTTATTTTACTTTATGTTTAACTAAATTAGTGGATATTTTGGAAGTGATAGCTTATGTTAAATGCGTGTCTTTATGATGACTTTGGATGAGATGATTATGCTACATTAATCTTTATTGCCATGATGGTTGTCCTCTTCATAAGGGGTTTTAATAGGGTATCTTAAAGATTGGTGAGATGGTTAAACTCTCTATCTAATCATAAGGAATTACTACACCATAGATAGGCCCTGTTGGATGATGAGTCACTAAAAATCTGAATCGACTTCTTCATAGTCGGTTGAGGAACTTTTACTTCCAATGCCAATCTGGCATAATTCTAGCATAGTCCTCCATAGTCAACTTTAGTTCTATTTTTAGTTTCAGTTTGTAATCTATAGATGGTCACCTTAATTTTTGGTAGTTAATGCCATGTTAGAAGCTAATAAGGATATTTTATAAATATCCACATTTTGGTCTTAGTTAGGAGTTAGATAATTTGCAATTAGATTTTCTATAATCACAAGCAATAATTTGTTCTGCGTTCTACTTTTGATCAATGAGAAAGGAAGCAAGAAGTTGATTAATTCACTGTGTTGAAGGATCTTACCTAAGGAAGAGTAGGGACCGCTCAACCTTTGGAACAATCTTATGGTATTTTTGCTAAGTGATGTTATTTTCTGATTCATTAAATCTGTAGTAGAAACTTATTTTGAATTGTTCAATCATTAAAATCATCTTCTATCTTGATAAATGTTAAGATTGGATAATAAGTTCTATTTACAGTTACATTTCGAAGTTTCATTTTATTGTGGTTAAGATCAAATAGTTAGAATGGTTAGATTTGTTTATTAAAAATGTTGAATTGAACCATTAGAATTGTTGAACAAGTTTCTTTTATAAATTAGGTTTAGATGCCATTTGAATTAGTTAGAATTAATGTTTGTTTGTTAAGCTTCATTAAAAAAATGTTAGGAATTTATGGAAAGATGGAGTTGAGGTCTATTCAGAATCTATTCATGGAGATTAGTCTTTATGCTTTTTAGAACAATCATCATTTTCCTGCAATTCATTCCTGCTCTTAATTTAGCATTTACTTTCCAACAATTAAATTATGGATTTCTTTTAAAGAAAAATAAAATTAATTTGGAATTCCATGTTTTAGATTAAGGATTAAAGTAATCATTAATTGTCTCCATGAATTGGTCTAAATCAAAGTCAATAAAGTCAGAATTAAATCAGCAAAATTTTAAATTAGAAGTTAAAGTAGATTTAAATCTTAGGAATCAGTCACTACAATTTAGCTCATGAAAGCTCTTGAAGAGCCCCCAAGAGCTCCTGAAATAGGAAAAATGATACCTGAAGTCATTGTTTATAGTGCAAACCCCCCAAAAGAATCTGTGACAACTATCCTTATCACATATTGCTCTGAGACACACCCAGTTCGATAAAAGAATTAATTAAATGATGCAAGTTGTGACATCAATGACATTTCCCATCATTTTTGGCATCGTTGTCATGCACACTTAAATGATTTGGGTATTTAGTGTGAATCCTTAGTGTTGATAGGGAAGAGAGATCTAAAATTGTGGATGAGATGAAGCAAAGACCAACTAGGAAGGTTTCTTCCACGAAACATTGAAATTAGAAGAAATCTTGATTTTAATCAAGAGGATAGTAAAAAATACTTGATTGAAAATCAAGAAATTAATTAGGAAAACCCTATTGAAAATCAAGAAGAGAACAAAATTCTTATCAATCTTGAAAGACAGCTTGATGAACCCCCTATGAAAAAAATTTCACCCTCAGTTCTTCCAACATTTAGGGGAAAAACTGCATAAGATCCTAATCAATTCCTGTTTGAATTCAAAATCTTATGCCGAACCTATGATTATTCAACTAATAATCAGAAGTTGAAGTTGTTTCCTTCAAATTTGAAAGAATCAACTTTAAGATGGTTTATGGGTTTAGGGTCAGGAATGATTAGGACTTGGTAGTAGATGGAGACCAAATTCTTGGAAAATTACTAGGATTACTGTCGAGTGAGAGATAGAAAGGAAGAACTATTTCACATAAAGCAATTAGAAGATGAAAGTCTAGAAGACTATGTTGATAGATTTCAATTTGTACATCAAAGGTGCACTAATGGGCTGGATGACAAAATCAGCAAAACAATTTTCCTGAGAGGGATTGAAGATGAGTCTAGAGAATCCTTGAACCTGATGGGAAAGGGAGACATTAAGAAGCTTTCCTCGTATGACATTGTGGAGATCTGTAGAAACTACTCTCAAACTAGAGTGGGGACTCAAAACTCCAGGAGGAACAAGACTCACACCATTGATGTATCCGAAGTAATGGAATAATTGGCGAACATTAAGACTGATCTACTACTACATCTTAACATGCAAGGAGAAAAGAGGACCACTGAACCTTTGTCAATTTATTGTTCCAAATGTAGGGGAAAACACCTTTTGAGGGAATTCCCATTAAATCAGGTTGAAATTTGTGAGATTTTTGAAAAACCACACTCGATTAGTTCTTGCAATATTTTGGCAGGAATAAAGAACAATATCAAGAAACCACCAGTAATCAAGGAAGAGCTCAATTATGTCAGCCAAAGACCTCATAACCAAGGGTATAACACAAATCCAAGACAATATGGTTCACAATCAAACTGGAATCAAAATCCATGGCAAAACCAAAATCAATGGACCCCACAATATCAACCACAACCCCAACATACATATTGGGGGAAACTAGAGTGGATGAATCCCCAATGGAACCAATCCCAATGGTAGTCTAACTAGCAACCACAATGGAAAGAAAATCAATCCTAATGGCAGTTGAATCAAAACCAATTCCAACCATGGCATAATCAAGGAAAAAAATGACCATGGGTACAAACAACTCTGACCCTTAATGCCCCTAATGCTTCCAATGATCAAGTGAATCAACCCCAAATGCTAGCTCAATCAATTTCCAATCCAAAAAACACGCGAACTAATACAAACAACCCAAATGTAAATGTGGTAGATGTTAATGACATTCAACTTCAAAGTTGAAATGTGCAAACTGCACCAACCAAGACAATTCCAGAAAGAGAGGAAGAAAACAAAGAACAAATGTTGGAAGAAGAACAAATTGTCGAACAAGATCCCTATCTCGAGAGATTGCATGAAGAGAAAACTATTCCTCAAACCTCTTCCCCTCCCTACATGAATGTAATTGATTCACAACTTCTTAGAGAGTTGAAAAATATTAACATAGACATACCTCTATTATAGGAAATCAAGGATATACCAGAGATCAATTAGTTAGTAAAATCCCTTTGCATGAAGACATCAGGAAGGAAATAGAAAATGCCTTCAACAATTCAAGTAGGGACTAAACTTATTGATGTGTTATCGGGAAGAATGCTTCCACAAAAATAAAATGATCCTAGTAGCCCTGTCATAACACTGAGTATAAATGGAATTGAAATACCAAATGTCCTGATTGACTTAGGAGCTTCCATGAATGTCATTACATCTGATATAGTCGAAAGCGAGGAATGACAACAATTCAGCCAACAACAATTGTTTTGTAGGTTGTTGATCAATCAAGTACAAAACCAGAAGGTATTATAGAAGAAATCATGGTCACAATTGATACATGGGATTACCCAATCGACTTTTTGGTTCTCAAAGCCAAAAGGAAAGATTTTGGATACCCAATCATTTTAGGCAGACCATGGTTGGCTACCATTGCAGCCTTAATAGACTGTAGATCAGGAGGCATGATAATCACTAATGGACAAAAACAAAAAGAATTGTCACTTTATCCACCTGCACAACCATCACTTCAAAAAAACACTCAACTTTGGGTGGATGAGGATTTAGATTCAGAAGGTGATGGTATTGTTGAATTAGCAATGGTAACCATAAGCGAACATATCCAAGAATGTGAAGAAAAAGAGATAACTTCAGAAAGTGAGAAAGATAATTTTCAAACATCATTACATGAACAAAATTGTTGTCCTCTGAATACTCTTGTTGAAGAATCAGTAAATTCTAAAATGGACATAAAGGAGATTATAGTAGCAAGAGATAAACCCCTTAATATCAATTCAACCTTATCCCCAACACAAGAGGAAAAATTGAAAGAAATTTTAGAAAAACACACCACAGCATTTGCTTGGGAATATACTAATATGAGAGGTATAGTCATCACATCTACATAGAAGATTTCAAACCAATAAGACAAGGACAAAGGCGAATTAATCCTATTCTTCATGACATTTTGAAAAAATAAATTAAGAAGCTGCTTAATGTGGGATTCATATACCCAATATCTGATAGTCAGTGGGTCTCTCCATTGGTTATAGTTCCAAAGAAAAATGGTAAATGGTGAGTCTACATAGACTATAGAGAATTGAACAAGGCCACTAAGAAATACCATTTCCCATTGCCATTTATCAACTAGTTACTAGACAATCTAGCAGGAAACAACTACTTCTCATTTCTTGATGGATTTAGTGGATATAACCAAATCCAAGTAGCACCTGAAGATCAAGACAAAACTACCTTTACCTATCCTTGGGCTACGTATGCATATACAGTCTAACCATTTGGACTATGTAATGCACCTGCGACATTTCAAAGAGTAGTACTTGCAATATTTGCAGATTTCACCACTTCATGTGTAGAAATCTATATGGATGACTTTACACTCCATCCTAAAACATATGATGAAGCATTAGAAAACCTAGAAAAGGTTTTACAACATTGCAAAGATCATAGGTTATCACTCAATCATGAGAAAAGTTCCATTATGATGACAGAGGGAATTGTTTTGGGACATCACATCTCAAAAGAGGGCATAAAGGTTGATCCCAAGAAAGTTGAGATCATATAGAACATTGAAATCCTAAAGAACCAAACTAGAGTAAGAAGTTTTCTTGGGCATGTAGGGTATTACAAAAGATTTATAAAAGGATTTAGTAAAATAGCATCACCGCTATTTACCCTGCTCAAAAAGAAGAAGAATTTGTATGGACAGAGGATTGTCAGAAATCCTTTGAAACAATTAAGATAGCTCTAACAACTTCACCCATTATCAAAGGACCAGTTTGGGGAGATCCTTTTCACATACATGCAAATGCATATAATTTGGCCATTGGTGTAGTTTTAGGACAAAAAGATGAAAGCGATGCCATGAATGCAATTTACTATGTTAGCAAAAACTTAAATCCTGCTGAAAGAAACTACACAACAACAAAAAAGGAATTTTTAGTTGTAGTATATGCAATAAAAAAATTCATAAATTATATTATAGGCTATAAAATCTACGTACATACAGACCATACTGCAATCAGACATCTAATGAATAAAGTAGTGGTAGGTGGATGCATTATCATATGGTTACTTTTATTGCAAGAATTTGATGTGACTATTGTTGATAAGCCTAGAAAGGACAATGTTGTTGCTGAATTTCTTTCCAGAATTGTTTTACAGGATAATCAAGAACTAGTGGAGGATGTGTTTCCAGACAAACACTTATTTTCTATATCAGTTCATCACCATGGTTTGCTGATTTGGAAAATTACCTTGTTATAGGAAAATGTCCAAGTCAATTTAGTAATAAGCAAAGAAAGATGTTAATCCGTGAAAGTTCCAGATTTCAATGGATTAATGGTCTTCTATTTAAATTATGTCCTGACCATGTTTTACACAGATGTGTAATAGAATTGGAAGTTTATGATGTAGTGCATGCTTGCCATCATGAACCTGAAGGAGGACACTTTTTAGTTGTAAGAATAGTTCACAAAATATTGGGGGCTTGCTACTTTTGGCCAACAATCTTTGTCAGACACTATGATGAGTGCCAATGAATGGGGAAGCCTACAACAACCATAGAGATGCCAATGCAGCCACAAATAGCCCTTGAACCATTTGAAAAGTGGGGCATCGACTTTGTGGGACCAATAGATCCACCTTCTAGGGGTCAGAGATATATCCTTGTTTGTACCAATTATGCAACAAAATGGGTTGAGGTGAAGGCACTACCAGCAACAAAAGAAGATAAAGTTGTAGACTTTCTATACAAGAAAATTCTCCAACGATTTGGTGCACCTAGAGAAATTGTTTCAGATTAGGGACCATAATTTGTGTCAGTAATGATGTAAGCATTTTTATAGAGGTACCAAATAACTCACATAAATTCTTTGCCTTATCACCCATAGGCAAATGGACAAGTAGAGGTCACAAATAGAGAATTGGAGAGTATTCTAACAAAAACAGTTTCTTTGAAGAAAAAAAATTGGGTAGATAGGCTAGATAAAGCAGTCTAGGACTATAACACCATGTGGAAAACAATGACTGGGTTCTCTCCATATGAGCTTGTGTATGGAAAGAAACCGGTCATGCCAATTGAATTTGAGTTGAAAAAAATGAAGACAATAGTAGAAGTGGGGATTGACCTACCAGAAGCAGAGAAAAGCATAATTTTGTAGCTTAATAAACTTCATGAAATGAGAATGGAGGCACTTCAGCATGAAAGTGATTCAAAAACAAAGGAAGGAATGGCACGATAAACATATTGTGTCCAAACAATTTAGAGAGGGAGATTGGGCACTATTATTTGACTCCAGATTTGAAGAGTTTAAAGGAAATTTCCATACCAGATGGCTGGGACCTTATGAGATACAACAAGTGTTAGAGAATGGAGTTGTCCAATTAGTTTTGATTGATGGGGAGAAAAGAGTCATGTTAGTTAATGGTCATCGACTGAAAACTTACCATAAGCTAGCAACAAAGGAGGAATTTATGGATCAAGTGCAACACAAAATTGAACATTTTCTCATGGAAGATATCTCTTCCATGAGAGAAGATCTTTGAACCTTTGAAGAAGGCACAAATAAACAAGATAGATTGAAAACCAGCAATTGGTGGTTTACCTTGAGAAAAATTGAAGTAAATTGAAAACCAGCAAATGGCGGTTTACTTTCAAGAAAAAAAATATAAAAAATATATAAAATATATAAAATATATAAAAATTTGATGACTGAAAACCAGAAATGGCAGTCTATCTAAGTTAACTTCTGCAAGCTCCTGAAGGCTCCTGAAGAACCCCTCAAAAGCTCTTGAAGTCTCCTGAAGATCTTGAAGATTGAAGACTCTGAAGACTTCGTCTTTGCTCAAAAGCTCTTGAAGACTCCTGAAATTCTAAGCTCCTGAGAGCTCCTGAAGACTCTTGATGAACTCCTGAAGGCTCCTAAAGAACTCAAAGGCTCGAAATAAATTAAGATGCACATTTAATGTGAATATTATTTTCAAAATTATTTTCTAAAGTAGTTAGACTAATTGAAAATAGGTAAATATTTATGAATCTAGACATCTCCACCACAATGTTAATTAAATGATAATAATAGTTCCACTTTTAATCATTTCAAAAAGTGGAGGATTGTCAAAATAAGGAATGATGTGACATGGATGATGTCAGTCGAGGACAATGGATCTCTTCATGATTCGGTTGTATTTTCAAAAATATTCCCAAGTACATGATGACATGTGTAATGAACATCACCAACCTTGTGAATTGAATTGCAAGTTTCAAGTTGTGGCGTGCGAATCGTCTGGAGCAGTAAGGAATTAAATGTAGGCTATTAATGGCATGTTTTGTTATTTTCAAAATTGGCTGCTCCCAAATTAAGAAACAAATTATTCCACACCTTTTTGGTAAGTAATTAAGACTGCCAGTTGAAGTCCGCCAGTGAAGTCCACCATTTTTGACAGAGAAAGATGGGGAATAAGAGAAATTTTGAACTAGAGAACTTCAATCTTGATTCAGAGACTATAAGATTGTTTGAAGAAGCTGGGTGGCTAAATTTTGTGATGCAGTATGAAGTCTTCCAACTAGAAATGGTTAGAGAATTTGTGACAAATTTCAACGTAAATGTCACTAGGGTAAGGGGAGAAGTAATAGAAGTCACACCAGAAATTAGAAGTGAAATTTTTGGAATTCCGAATGAAGGAAACCCAGTTAAGAAAGGATGAGTTAAGTTTGAGAAATTGGTGGCTGCATTTCATCAAGAGCTGGAAAGAAATCTAGAGATACAAATGCACAAAGGAGACCAGTGTGGCATAGCTCGTAATAGTTTGGATGAGCCATGGAGGATTGCTCTGACTTGGCTTATGAATTTCTTCACCTACGATGGGTAGTATGGTAAAATACTAGGTCCAAGAATGTAGCTTTTAATACATTTAAGGTATGGTCAGACAAAACCTTCAACTAGGATAAATTTTCCTTTGTTCTTATTTCAGAAAATTTCTTCCATGATTTTGAGAGTAAAAGATAGGGGGGAATCTTCTATGAAATACTAGGGACCTTGATACACTTGATAATTAAATACCATTTCTTAAAGAAAGAAATTGGGAAGCAAGGATGGTTAGAATTTTTGTTAGCACCTATAGGAAAGAAAAAAGAGAGACCCACAAGGGGACCCTCAGCCAAAAAGAAAAAAATAGAGGAAGGAGAACCTTCCAAGAAAAGGGAAAAAAGAAAATTGCACCCGTACTAGGTCAAAAATAAGGAGACAAGAAGTCCAAGATGAAAACCATAGACCTACTGAAATTGTAGTGTCCACTCCTAAAGAGGCACCTATAAGTCAAAACCCTATTTTTAGAAGCCTTGTTAAATCCCCTAAACATGAAGATACTCGTACCCCTATACAATCTCTTGAGAGACCTCAAAGACCCCCTAAAAACCCAATGCCGACTCCTGAAGATAACCCTATTTTTGAAGTCTATGACTCTGCTAAAGATTTTGGTGCACAATCTAAAGAGCAAGAGGCCTCTGAAGAATTTGAACAAGAAGAGACTGTGAAATCCCCTATACCTTCCCCACAACATGAGAAGAGGAAAGGGAAAGAGCCTTTAATTGAAGAAGAGGGACCCCAAGAAGAATTGAATAAAGAAGAATTAGAAACTGAGGAATTGCTGAGAACAATGAATATGTCTCACTTAGAGGCCGAATTAGAACATGAAAGAAGAAATGTGCAATTCTTTGAAGAAAAATAAGAAGAAAAGAAGAAGAATTGCAACAATTAGTCTGCAAGAATCACGCAATGGAAAGAAAAGTTGTGAAAAACGAGGTAAGGATTAAAGAACAGTTAAATAAAATAGAGGATGCCCTACAAAAAGATAGTATGCAAGCATTAGTAAGTGCAGAAGAAATTTCAAAATTGAAGGAAGAGTTGCAATGGAAAGAAGAAGAATTAAAACAACAATCCATGCGGTTCTATGTACAAGAAGTCTCTACTTACTCCGCTCCTCCACATAGGCTTGCATTACCTTCCATAATTCCTCATATTCCTTCCACTCCTCCTATGCAACCAACTCCAGTTCAGCCTCGATACCGTTCTTTGGCAGTTTTCAAATATAAGGAGGACAACAAAGTGTTAAAAGAGTAGTTACAAAATTTAGAAAAAGAAAAGAATGAGATTGAGAGAAGACTTGAACAGGTGGAAGAAATCAGTTCTGACATGCTTTCCATGAGAAGACTGGCTATAACATATTCTTTGTTTCTTAGATAAAAGTTTTTATAATGGAAAATAAATCAGTTAATTCTGGGAAGGAGTCTAGATTACAATGAAGATCATGATTTCCTTAAAGATTACTTTAACAGTCACCCTAACATTCAAAATCTAATGTGTGAGTTCTACCAGGATGGGTTTTTAATGGGGGATAATGATGACACAATGTTGAATATATATGTTGGTGAGCTTCAGATTAGGTCATTTGTTTCTTTAATGCAAAACTAGGTGGATTGGTCAAATAGAATGAATAAGTACAAAGACGCTCAAAGAAAGTATGGATTTCCAATGAGACCTGAAAAGCCCCATGCTGAATTATATATCAAAGTTGTAAGATTTATTGTCAGGTTAAATGATGTTAATCCCCTCTATGTCTCAAATCTATTTGATAGAATTGCATCATTCTAGAATGTGGAAGCAACACTCCTGCCATTAGCACTATGGTCCTGTGAAGAAAGGTACTAGCTTATTCTGGAATCAGTCAAGAGAAGGGAGCCAATTAGTCTAAAGAATATCAGTCTAAGTTTAGTTAGAGTTAGAAATGTCATCACTCTAATCCAATAGCAAAAAGAATTCTAGATAGGCATGAGATTTAGAATGCCAATTATTATAATTCCAACACCAAAGCTAAAGGAAATGATAAATGTTCCAGCTCTAGTAATGAGGATGTGGTTTGAGAACTTAAGAGGAAACTATGGCTATACAATTAATACCAGATTTCTAGAACAGTACAAAGAGGGTGTTTTTGACTGCTGCATTTGGATGGAGGCACTAAACAAAGAGAGAGAGAGAACATAATTCTGGATGATGAACCATGAGGACATGGTCCAAAGCAAGTTGGGGAGAAAATGATGGGAGATATAAAATACTTTCATTTAAGGCTTTTTATGTTTAAAAAGACTTGTTTTTATTGTTAATTGGCATAACTGGCGGTAGACAATAGATTAACATATTTGCTTATTTTACTTTATATTTAACTAAATTAGTAGATATTTTGGAAGTGATAGCTTATGTTAAATGCATTGCTTTATGATGAATTTGGATGAGATGATTATGTTGCATTAATCTTTATTGCCACGATTGTTGTCCTTTTCATAAGGGTTTTTAATAGGGTATCTTAAAGATTGGTGAGATGGTTAAACTCTCTATCTAATCATAAGGAATGACTACGCCATAGATAAGCCCTGCCGGATGATGAGTCACTCAAAATCTGAATCAACTTCTTCATAGTCAGTTGAGGAACTTTTACTTCCAGCGCCAATCTAGCATAGTTCTGGCATAGTCCTCCATAGTAAACTTTAGTTCTATTTTTAGTTTCATTTTGTAATCTATAGATGGTCACCTTAAGTTTTGGCAGTTAACGCCATGTTAGAAGCTAATAAGGATATTTTATAAATATCCACATTTCGGTCTTAGTTAGGAATTATATAATTTGCAATTAGATTGTTTGTAATCACAAGCAATACTTTGTTCTGCATTCTAGTTTTGATCAATGAGAAGGGAAGCAAGAAGTTGATTAATTCACTGTGTTGAAGGATCTTACCTGAGGAAGAGCAGGGCCCACTCAACCTTTGGAACGATCTTATGGTATTTTTGTTAAGTGTTGTTATTTTTTGATTCATTAAATCTGTAGTAGAAACTTATTTTGAATTGTTCAATCATTAAAATAATCTTCTATCTTGATAAATTTTAAGATCGGATAATCACTTTTGTTTATATTTATGTTTTGAAGTTTTGGTTTATTGTGGTTAAGATGGAATAGTTAGAATGGTTGGATTTGTTTATTAAAAATGCTGAATTGAACCATTAGAATTGTTGAACAAGTTTCTTTTATAAATTAGGTTTAGATGCCATTCGAAGTAGTTAGAATTAATGTTTGTTTGTTAAGATTCATTAAAACAATGTTAGGAATGTAAGGAAAGATGGAGTTGAAGTCTGTTCAAAATCTGTTCATGGAGATTAGTCTTTATGATTTTTAGAATAATCATCATTTTCCTACAATTCATTCCTGCTCTTAAATTAGCATTTACTTTCCAGGAATTAAATTATGGATCTCTTTTAAAGGAAAATAGAATTAATTTGGAATTATGTGTTTTAGATTAAGGATTGAAGTAATCATTAATTGTCTCCATGAATTGGTCTAAGTCGAAGTCAATAAAGTGAGAATTAAATCAACATAATTTTAAATTAGAAGTTAAAGTAGATTTAAATCTTAGGAATCAGTTGCTATAGTTTAGCTTCTAAAAGCTCCCGAAGAGCCCCCAAGAGCTCCTGAAAGCTCCTGAAATAGGAAAAATGATACTTGAAGTCATTTTTTACAGTGCAAAACCCCCAAAGGAATCTGTGACAACTATCCTTATCGCATATTTCTCTAAGAAACACCCAATTCGATAAAAGAATTAATTAAATGATGCAAGTTGTGACATCAACGACATTGCCCATCACCTTTTAAGTGCTTTTATCATCATCAAGCTTATTATGTTGCAAATTAGAATAAACGTCTAGATAACATGAACATCTAGATGACTTGAATGTTATTTGCATTTTTTATTTAGCAATAACGTATAAGCATCTAGGGATAAAGACCTTAGATGACCTGAATACTTATTGCATAGAAGACACTATTAGACAAGGAATTCTCTCATCCACTAGACTCATAGGTCCTCAATGGTTATAGACAACCATGTCTTAAGATGAGTCATCATATGAATAAGAAACAATCCACAAATAGAAAACAAGTGAACATGCCCCATCCTTGCCTCTCTAGTGTAAGACATCCTTGAGAAGCTAAAATACATGCCACCAAAGATAAAAATCATAAAGCAAGAAAAGATCAACAAACAAATAGGCATCATGCTTCGATATAGAACTGATTCTTGGTACGATTTTATGCATTTGATTGGATTTGAAAGAGGGACTAATAGGTATGTTAGAATGTTTTCTTGATTGTCAATCCTAGTGTGGTTTGATTTTGTTGAAGTGCAAAGCGGTGTGATGATCTTAAAGTGTCATTAGTTAGGGATTTTTGAAGTTATGTGATTTTTTTGGATTTTCAGAATATTTGATTTTTTGGATTTTTTCAAGACATTTTATGGATTTTTAGTATTTTTTTAGGACATTTAATGATTTTTTTCTATTTTTTCAGGACATTTTATGATTTTTTGATTTTCAAAACATTTTATGATTTTTTGGATTTTTTTAGGACATTCTATGATTCTTTTTGGATTTTTTTTAGGACATTTTATGATTTTTTTGGATTTTTTTTGAAATTTTAAAGATGGAGTGAGATGAAATGTGATAGATGACTGATTGAAGGAATAAGATCTTCCACAGTAGAGGTAATGCAACCATGGATAAATGTAGATCAAAAGGAAAGATTCACTGCAAAACATGTTACACCAGCAACATATCTCTTGTTGAAAGATGATAATGGTTGGTTGATTGGATGCCAGGAATGATTGATTCCATAGGGCATGATGATGGTAAGCAATTAGGATCACTGATTCCTCTAAGTATGATAATATTGATGATTGTTTGATGATTGATTGACAAAAGATATGAGTATTGGATAATGTTTTACAACTAGGCTCAAGTATGATTTGTGTGATAAATTCAAGGTTGTAAAGGGACATGATGACCCACATTGGAGATATGGATAAATGATAAGGATGTGAAATATGATGGAATGGTAGTGCATAAGGACATGAAAGGAATCCAAAGCATGTGTTTGTAATTTTTCCCCTAATCTCAAAGGAAGGAGATGGGACATGGATTTTTATAAGCTAGGAGATATGGAATGGATGAATGCAAGGATAAGGCTAATGAATAGGATGATCAAGATTAAATAGATAAGATATGGAAACAATTCCTAAGTAATTTTCCCCTATTCCTCATGAAGACCAAGGAAGGGAAGAAAGGATGCATTTAGATAGGATGGTGGAATATGGATAAAGTTAAGGATATGGTACATAAGATATGGATAAAGTGTATAAGATAAGATGTATGATGTTCAAGAAGATCCTTAACCTTGTCAAGATCAAAGGTGGAAAGGTAAAGGATGAGCATAAAGAGGATAATGAATATGAATGATAGGATGGATGAAAATTTCCCCCAAGTGTAGAGTGTAAGAGGAATATGGAAGATAGGATATGGATAGGGATAAATGAAAATGGAAGGTAATATATGCATGATTGGGAGATGGAGGAAGGACTCAAGCATCAATTTTAATGGCTAATATCCCTCAAATATGTGCTCTCATAAACCATGGCAATAGGAATTAGACTCATAAACATTGGTAGATTAATGGTATGATGGAAGAAGCTAAGGACTTATGCAAAGGTTTGGAATAGAGGATAATGGGAGATGAATGTTAGATAATGGATAGGAGGTTGGAATGCTTGTTGATGGTTATATGAAAAGGATGGAAAGATCAACATTGGCACACACCTTGAAGGGTGGTTGAGTGATCATGGAGCAAAAATGGAGTTTGAAGGTGGCAGGTTTTTAGATGGATGATTGGAGGAAGCTTTTGGATTAGAAAATTTAGATGCTAGTTTATATTTTATTGCTTCTATGAGACTTTTAGGATTCCACATAGATTTTGAGTTTGATTTTTTTTTTGTGGGCCTTTGTGGCCTTTGAGATTTTCTTTGACTTGATGGCCTTTGTATCTTTGAATTTTTCTTTTGATTTAGGCCTCATTTTGAATTTTTATTTATTATTTATATCTTTGTGGCCTTTGAATTCTTTTATTTTGACTTTTGGGCCTTTGTGGCCTTTGAATTTTTTTCTTTTGACTTTGAATCATATTTATTTTATTTTTTCATGTCTCTTCAAGGAGACATGTCGATCCTTTGATATATGTGGATTTTGATATGGAATCTTTTGACATTTGGCACCCAAATTGCTTCCAAGAGCAATGGGATGGGTGGATGGAGATGAATGATATGGAGGTCTTATGAATGGGTTAATGTAGGTAAATTTCCAAAGGGAATCAAGGATGTGTGCCTTTGTTGCTCTTGATGAATAGGAGATGGAGGGATGTAGGACCCTGGGCAATATGGATGGAAGGGTTGATTTTCTAGTGTTTCAATGATAACTACCAAGGATAATTGGAGGGTTTGAAGGATTAGGATAAGGACCTAGGATAGATGGAAGGTTCGATGGACTAGGATACTTGGGTTAATTTTGATGGAATATGGACTTATGATGGGTACCAATGTCTTGAGTGTGAGGTTTATAACCAAGGCCATGATAGTATGTGTTTTCTTGGATATAAAGGGGTTCTAGGTGTACTATAGAAAAAAGGACCTCTTGCTTGACATGAAAATAATTCATGATAAATTGGACTTAAGAAGGCATTGATCTAGTGTTGTGAGGTGTTTTACATGTCCACACTAGGTCTTAGACCCTTGCAAATTGAATAAAACACATTTATTAATGTCTTGTGAAGGTGTTGTGAAGTGTTGTAAAACATTTCTACAATTTTCTAGAATCTTCTCATTACAATTCACCTAAAAATAACCTTTTCATCACTTATCAAGTCATGTTCTAGAGTGTTGTAAAGTCTTGTAACAAGATTTCATGCTTTTCTAGGCTTGTTTTCACTATTTACACCTTTCTTATGATTTATTTGACCCCTTTATACCCTTATAAGGCTTAATTAAGTGTATTTTTGAATGTAAACCCAACAAATAACATTAAATGTGACTTAATTCCTGATACCCACTTTCAAGCCTAAGGTGGGACCCATTTTCCATGGGTGGCAAATGAGTCCTTGTTGGCTCCAAAATCAAAATAATTGAAATTTTATTTTAGATTTTTATTTACAAATACCTTATATAAACCTATGATGAGGTATCATTGGGTTGTTATGGCATAAGTGTGTGTAAATAGGTTTTTTTACATCCACTTTAACTCCCATTCAAGTATTATTCATTATTCATCCATTATTCTTCCATCTCAAGTCAAGCAACTTAGGGTTTCATCATTTCAAGTCACCAAGATATCAATCTTCGGACCTTCAAGGGCAGATCCTTCATGTTTTACTATATAATTTCAAGATCAAGCATTATTGAAAGGTAATCAACTCCATTATTTAATGTTTCATTCCATTCTTTCATCATTTTGGTTTAATTACCTAAAGGGGGTTTGACCAAGGCAAACACACATGCCCTAACGTTCAACATTTCTCTCTCTTGTCTTATCTGTTTGCAAATTTAGGCCTCTTGGAAGCTTATAGATAATTGAATATTGCATTGCAAATTTTTTTAATTCCTCTCTTCATTAAACAAGTCAAAATATCAACAAAAACTCACTTTTAGATTCAGAAATCAGAGTTTCGAAAGCATACACCTGTAGAGAATCAAATTGTATACTAAGAGCTCCGGATTCCACCTCTGAATATTCAAAAATTCAAAAGTGGACTCATTTTCCATGGGTGGTGAATGAGTCCCACTCCAAGGTCAATTTTTAGTTTTATGCATTTTTAGATACCATTTTGTCTGAAACAGGCTCTAGAACTGTTTTACAGAACTGGGACTGATTCACCAAGAATGGTGAATGAGTCCCACTAGGCCTAAAATTTAGCATTAGCAACATTCCAGAATCCATTTCTAGTCCCCTTCCATATCCTGAGTGTACACTTTCAGTTTGGTTCATTTATGTTTAGTTTTGCATTCATTTGTAGGTGTTTTTGCATTACACAATGTGTTTTCAAAAAAGTTACATTTCTTAAGTTTTGCATAAATTATCAATCCATCTTGTTAGTTTCTTGCATTCAAACATTGCATCTAGGTATATTACATCCACATTGCATTGAATTTGAATGTAGCATTACCTATTTTCACCCTTCTTTATCCTTTTAGGAGAAAAATTCTAGTAGTGCCTGAAAGGATTAGAGCGCCAAAATCTACACTACATTTTGGTGAACCTGCTTTTAGAAAAAAAATATTTTCTGATTTGGCATCCATTATCCTCATAGCAATAGTTTTCATGTATTAGATCTTGCATTGTTTTGTATTCTAGGGTTTCAAAAACTTGCATTAGTAAAAAGGTCATTTAGTTTGATTTTTTGCATATAATTTCCTTAAAAAATTCTGAAATTCTAAATCTCCATCTTATGTCTGCATCATACACCATCAAACATATTAGAAACAATTCAAAATTTCTAAGTTTTTTGCAAAAAACCAGTATTGGGACTCATTCGCCATACTGGGCGAATTAGTCCCTGTCTAGATTTTTGAATTTTTGTTACTACCTCAGAAACCTCATTTATGTGCTTCCTAAGCCTCATGGTATCATATAGTATAAGTAGAGAAAGTTTCTAGAACATTTTTTTTATGCATCTAGCTCAAAAACATCATTTTAGAGTACTCATTCTTCAAATCACTTCAATTGCAAACATCCTTACATCTGAAAATGCTTCCATTTCTGCAATTTTGCATAACATTGATAAAAAGTACTTTTCACTTTTGCATATACAATATTTATATTCATAAAACTTTGCATAATTTTGCTAAAAGTACTTTTTATTCTTGCCTATACATTGTTTGTATTTTTCAAATCTTGCTTATATTGGATAAGAATGTTTTGTACCTTTGCATACACATTGTTCATATTGCTGAAATATTGCATGAAATGGTTACATGTAATTTTCATTTTTATTCAAACAATACTAGTACTTTACATATTCAGTCATGCTAAGAAACATTTCCTATCCCCTCCCTATGAGAGTGTTTTTGTGAAAGAGACTACAACTTGGGCCATTCCTAATGATCATACTTGTTCTTATCGTAATCTCTCCTCTTGGTGATGAAGATATTTTGTAGAAGAATCAATTAATGAGAGTTTTGAGAATCCTAGTTGTTTCTCTCCTCTTACCTCTCTTAGTGGACAAGAAATTGATCAACAAGACCATACAACCATAGGTAATCATGACAACAACAATTTTTCTTCTTCTAGTATCTCTCCTAGTTGTGAAGTAGATACTTTGATGTTAGACAACACAATCAATGAGGGTCATGAATATCTTAGTTGTCTCCCTTCACCTAGGGAAACCCCTCTTGAAAAACAATATTCAACCATTGATCATTCCCCTACTTATGATGAAGTATTTTTAGAAGAACCAACCTATGAATGTCAACAACATTTGGCTTATTGTTCTCCTAAAAACTCTCCTCCTAGGCAAACTATCATGATGCAAGAAAATCATAAAGTGACATTCAAATCCCCTTCACCAACACATCACACAACTAAAGAAAAAATTATTGAGGTTATGATGACACAAGTGGGATCTCCTTTAATTAGTGAGCATCTCATGTCACCTTCCATTAGTGAATCACACAAAAAATTCAGAGTTGTCTTGAAATCCATGATGCAATCTACTCATAATAATTTTTTGCAGCAGCTAAGTTGTAACTTAGTGACTCAAACATCTAAGGGACCACACAACACTCCTACACCATTACCTTTTCCTCAAAAAGTGCCTAGTGTTGAAGACCTTAAAAAGACTCCTGCTAATATATCTATAGGGAACTCATTCAACTCTCACCAATAGTGAAACTTATCATTCATGAAATGTTGCAAATACAGAAGGAAGAGATCCAATATTACATAAAATTGAATCATGTAACATCCTCCTCTCATCCCATGCAAGTCACCCAGTCAGAAATCACATTCCCTAAAAAATGAATTACCCTCATTTGAGATTCAAAACAAAAATGATCCCTTGATGATAAAGGTGATCATTAATGAAACTTTAATTAGGAACACTCTCATCGACAATGGAGTGGAAATTAATGTTTATAGCATGGAAATCCTACACAAACTTGTCATGGAAAAAAATATCATTTAACTTAATGATCATATTTTTGGCTTTGACAATGTTAATCGAAAAACACTTGGGATGATCACATTACCTATTGAGGTCAGACCTGTAGTGTTTCCTACCCCTATCCACATCATGCAAGGACCCCTTCCATACAATCTTCTCCTAGGGATACCATGGATTCATACTATGAAAGGAGTCCCATCTACCCTTCACTGTGTAATGAAATTTAAATACAACAACAAGATATACACGATTGATATCGATGAGAAAAGCAATGTGTTAACTAATCACAACACTTCCAACTCCCCTAATCCTTTCACTCCTAGGTTAAAACTTGAACCTATAAAAGTTTGTCATAACTCTTCACCTACAACAAAACTCTTTCATGATAATTAGGGGTCATTATATTCTACACCTCCTTTCCATAACATTTCCAAAATCTCACCCTCATGGTCCAAAGAGTCATATACAAATGATTCATTTTTAAACCCAAGTTCTAGTAATGATTGGAGCTTCACACCTACCTTTAAGGAAGAATGTGTAATATCCCAATCTCAATCCAAACAACTTTGTGTTCCATTTTCTCAACTTAGTTCTACCAAATCAACCCATGGTGGTGATGGGGGCAATATAACTCCCATCCCTCATCAAGCAATGGCACATAACATTAACACGGATTTGTGTTCTTGTACAATAGCCAATCCTTCTCACAAACACATACCCCCTTCATCTAACTTGAAATATTGTTATGGTATCGGTTCCAACCTTCCTCCTACACATGGATGCAATGAACACACGAACAAATCTGACATATCATACTTATCTCCACTTTCATCAAAGACTTTGCACAACAATAGCATTCAACCTCTCAAGGGGTGTGGTGCTCTTCCTTGTGTGGAAACACCTTGTTCCTCTACTTGATACTTCCTTTCATTCTATTTGGCCCACATTTTTCCTGCACTAAGTGCGGGAAAGGGGCTCGATAGCCTTGTCCTCATATGTCACTTGTTGTTGTCTCTTTTGACTCATCATTAAACTTTCATGAATACATAAGAGCAAGCTTGGGATGTGGACGACATGTATTAAGATTGACTCACATGTGACATACTACCCTTTTCATGACATAGCTTACCATAAACATATGACTTGGCATAGGGATTTGTGAGTAAGCTCTCATGTCCTCTTCTTCTACTTTAAAGAAATTGCTCACAGTACAGGTGCTCACAACCGCTTTAATGTGGGGGCATACATCACCACTCACATTTCATTGTGTGATTTCTTTCTTCTTGCAATGCATCCTTTTCTTGGTGAAGTCAATGGTCTTGATTCCCCCCACAAGCGTGATACTTCTTTTGACTTATCCTCTATTGGAAACATTAAGCACGATGTTCCCTAAGATGAGACCTTGCACGAACTAAGCAAAATATCTTTGAACAATCCTTGCACTATTTTGCATTTACAATGTCTAAGAGTGTCGAGCATAAATTTTTTTTCTTACTTCATAGAGATCAAAATGACATCATCTTCTTTGTGGCACCTTATTAAAGTTATCAAGAGGTATAACTTTGATATGGTTGATCAGGAAGCCCATGCAAAACAAATTTCCCGACAACCACCTGTGTAAATGAGTGCATACCACCTAGCATATGTTTCTCACCTTTTGGGTTTTCTCACCCTGCGGAAAACCAAGAGTTTTGTCACCCTAGAGTAAGTATGCATCTTCTTTTTAAACAAACAACCTAGATCTAATCCACAACTAGTTGGAAAAATGATCAAAGCTTGATCCACCTTTCTCTTCTTCCTAGTTATTGTCAATGCATGATTATGTATCTTGATTATTTGACTTAGGATCTTGGATCCTGGGGGCTTGCACGACCTCCTTTGATCTTTTTCATTATTTTTCATCTACATCCGTACACTCGGATCTCTCTTGAATGTCTACTTTAGTGTGAGTTTTAAGCAAGTTCATCCTCTCACTAAAGTGGGGGCTACATGTACCGTAGAAACAAGGACCTCTTCCTTGACATGGAAATAATTCATGATAAATTGGACTTAATGAGGAATTTATTTAGTGTTATGAGGTGTTTTACATGTCAACACTAGGTCTTGGACCCTTGCAAATTGAATAAAATGCATTTATTAATGTCTTGTGAAGGTGTTGTGAAGTGTTGTAAAACATTTATACACTTTTCTAAACTCTTCTCATTATAATTCACCTAAAAATGACCTTTTCATCACTTATAAAGTCTTATTCTAAAGTGTTCTAAAGTCTTGTAACAATATTTCATGCTTTTCTAGGCTCGTTTTCACTATTTACACCTTTCTTATGCTTTATTTGACCCCTTTATGCCCTTATAAGGCTTAATTAAGTGTATTTTTGAATGTAAACCCAAAAAATATCATTAAATGTGACTTAATTCCCAACACCCACTTTCAATCCTAAGGTGGGACCCATTCGCCATGGGTGGCGAATGAGTCCCTCTTGGCTCCAAAATCAAAATAATTCAAATTTTCTTTTGGGTTTTTATTTAAAATTACGTTATGTCAGCCTGTGATGAGGTATCATTGGGTTGTTAGGACATAAGTGTGTATAAATAAGTTTTTTTACATCCACTTTAACCCCCATTCAACCATTCTTCATTATTCATCCATTATTCTTCAATCTCAAGTCAAGCAACTTAGAGTTTCATCATTTCAAGTCACCAGGATATCAATCTTCAGACCTTCAAGGGAAGATCCTTCATGTTTTGCTACATAATTTTAAGATCAAATATCATGGAAAGGTAATCAACTCCATTATTTAATGTTTCATTCCATTCTTTCATTGTTTTGATTTTATTACCTAAAAGGGGTTTGACCAAGGAAAACCCCCATGCCCTAACATTCACCATTTCTCTATCTTGTCTTGTGTGTTTGTAGATTTAGGACTCTTGGAAGCTTATAAATCATTTAATATTGTGTTTCAAATTTTTTTAAGTCCTCTCTTCATTAAAAAAGTCAAAATATCAACAAAAACTCACTTTCAGATTTAGAAATTAGAGTTTCAGAAACAAACACCTGTAGAGAATCAAAGTGCAGATTGAGAGCTCTGGATTCCGCCTTTGAATATTGAGAAATTCAAAAGTGGACTCATTCACCATGTATGGAGAATGAGTCCCACTCCAAGGTCATTTTTTGGTTTTTTGCATTTTTAGATACCCTTTTTTTGAAACAAGTTCCAGAACAGTTTTGCAGAACTGGGACTGATTTGCCCAAAATGGTGAATAAGTCCCACCAAGCTTGAAATTCAGCATGAACAGCATTCTAGAATCCATTTCCAATCCATTTCTAGATCTTAGGTGCACACTTTCATTTTGGTTCATTTATGTTTAGTTTTGCATTCATTTCTAGGTGTTTTTGCATTACACAATGTGTTTTCAAACAAGTTACATTTCTTAAGTTTTGCATAAATAATCAATCCATCTTGTTATTTTCTTGCATTCAAACATTGAATCTAGGTATATTACATCCATATTCCATCCATATTGAATTGAATTTGAATGTAGCATTGCCTATTTGGCCTTTCTTTCTCCTTTTATGTGAAAAACCCTAGAAGCGCTGGAAAGGATTAGAGTGCCAAAATCTATGCTACACTAGGATACCTTGTTCATTAAGGCCTAATCCTTTTCCTTTGTAGTTCATAATTTGACACATTCATTTTCCAATGGGATATGTATTATTTATGAAACAAGATGCAAGTCCATTTTGGGGATGATATGATATGGATGAAAGGATAGGTGTTGGAAGTAAACCAGAGTGGATAAAGGTAGAGGAACCCATTTTATAGGTGTGGGTTTCATGGATATCTTGAATAGGTGTGATATACTCTTGTGGAGGATTGTGATCATGAGGGGAATTAGGATGGGTTATAGGATCTTGACATGGAGATGATGAGTTACTTTGATCTTTATTTGGAAAAGGATCACGAGGTGTAGGAGATGGAGTAGCTTTCTCTTCATTAGGTATGGAATCATCAAGAAGTGGTTTGAAAGGAATATCTTGATCATGAGAAGGATAAAAATCATCATGGAATGAAAGGGTATCCTTTAATGGAGGTATATATTGATCTTGATGAGGAAGGGAAACCTGATATTTTGTGGAAAGCATATCTTGATCATTGGATATGATGGAATCATGAGATGGTATGGATTCATTAGATGAGGTGGAAAGAGGATTTTGAAGGATAATTTTCTCTTGATATGGAATGGGATCATCTTGTATGAAACAAAAAGAGATAAGGGGATCATCATGAGGTTCTTAATAGATGGGTTCTTTCTCAAAGATTGGAAAGGGTTGTGGAATTTTGGTATCATTGGATGGAGTGGAAAGAATTATTTGATCTTGATGTGCAAGGGAGTTTATGGGAGCAATCTTTGGACTAAGAGATTGACATGAATCATTGGATGTAGATGGTATGATAGGAGAGGATGGTTGAATAGATTTGTTAACTTGGGTTAAAGACTCGTGAGGTTTATTTTGATTTATGGGGGATGAAGATAGGTGCATTACATGGTAGGTTTGCTCAATATTATTTGTGTTTGAGGACATAGATTCAGGTTTCTCATTTAGCCTTTGTAGAAATTCATGGAAATTGAAATTGGATGATGTAGTTTTGGGTGAGGATAAATACTTATGAGATTATTGCACCACTTCATTCAAATGTTGGGATTCAAGTTGTTTTTCAAGCTCTTTCAAATCATGGTCAAGATATTCAATCCTTTGGTTTCATTCATAGGTTGGGGATGAATATGGAGAATAGCAGTTAGACATGTTTGGTTGATGGTTACGGGAATGTTTTGAGGTGTTGTAGGATGATTAGTGAAATTTTAATAAGGTTATGGATGGTTTAGGAATTATTATTATGATGGATGAAGAATGAGACCCAAAGGTTATGATAGGTGATGATTTTTGAATGAGGTTTATTTTTAAACACACACGCAAGACACAATAGACAAAATGTTTGATTTTAACAATACAAGCACAAATCTTAAGGTTGGTAAGGACAATATTCACTAGATCCCATGTGTATTTTAATCTAACCGCACTTATTCTTAGCAGATGACTTAGAATCTTGGCCACACTGGCTCCCCCTTACATGAAACTCACTTCTCGGGTCAACCAAGCTTCAAGCCCTCATGAATCTCCCATGAAATAATCTTCACCTCTACTAGGAACTACGAGAATGTGGATTCCTTGGAAAAGACCATTATTGCACCAACAAATAGAAGGGTTTTTGGAAAACTACACAAGAAGGTTCTAGTGAATACTCGGGGACATGGTACCTTGTGAGCATACAAAAAGCCACTTAAGGCTTTAACCACTCTACTAGGGGATCTTATACCTTTAAAAGAAAATGTAGGTACCCATTTTTGAATGGCATTGCATGACTAAGGCCTACATACCATGAGGAGTTGACAGTTTAGTCTCATCCTTTTATATACTAGCCCGATCAATAAACCGGTTGGAGTCATTCCCTCTTGCGAGGTAGTCCCCTCTATGGTATAAACACAAAAATAGATGGGTCTAGTTTATGATCACCAATTTTGCACAAGGTGAGAGCACATTCCCTACCATCTATAGCAAACAATGTTCATTGACCTCCTAGTTAAATCTACATGAGAGAAGACAATTGTTCATTTTAAAGCACCAATTGAAATGTTTTCTAATCTAAAAGACAATCGGTTTTAAAATCATGTCTTTGACAATCATCCTACATCAAAATATCATTAGTAGTTTCAAGCTTCCTTTCTTCAACAAACGTATGTTTCAATTCTCTAACAAATGAACTTGCAAAAGAAGCCAAATTAACAAAAATTGGTTCCAAAACAAAACTAAAATAAAAAAGAAAATCAGCATTTACCCTAGAATCTAGTCTAAATTAAAATAAATTCTAAATGATTAAGTCTAAATTCTCAGTTAGATCTAAATTAAAAATCAAGACCTAGATTAAAAGACTAAATCTACATTAGAAATTAGATCTAAATTAAAATTAAAAGATAAATTTAAAGCTAAATCTAATTTAAACTAAAAGATAAATTAAAAGAAAAGCTAAATTAAAAGCTAAACTAAAAGTTAAAATCTAAATTAAAATCTAAAAAGTTAAAATCTCTAATCTCAATTAATGTTAATTCTAATTTAAATCTAATAAAAATATAAATTAAGGTTAACTAAAATCTAATTTAATTCTAAGTTAAAATGTAATTAAAATTAAAGTTAATTTAAATCCAAATTAAATCTAACTTAATTTTAAAATTAAAGTTAATGAAAATCTAAATTAAATCTAAAGTCAAAGTTAAATCTAAAATTTAATCTAAAAAAAAACTAAACCTAAAAACTAAATTAATAAAATTAATATTAAAACTAATCTAAAATAACTATATTAAAGCTAAATTAAAAATAAAAAGTAAAAAACTAAAGTTAAATTAAAATCAAAACTAAATCTAAATTAAAAATTAAAAATTAAAAATTAAAAACTAAAGACAAATTAAAAAATATAAACTAAAGATATCTAAAATGAAAAATTTTAAAACCCCAAACCTAAAACAAACTAAAAAAACTTAAAAATTCAGACAAGGCGCATGAACGCTTAATAGAGTGCTACCTCAAAATAGGTGGTAGAGAGAAGGCACAGGAGAAACAGGCATGCCAATACATAAATAGGAAGGCAACATAAACCATTTGACAGAGACTAGCTCAGAGAAATGCACAATGATTGCAAGTCATGCACAAAATGGATTTATTGAAAAAGTTGAAGAAACTTTCAAGAAAAATGTAAGGCAACGGCGAGCACAAAAACTAGAATTGTCAACAGTTGCAGGATATGCACTAAAAATAGACTAAATGTTATAATTGCATAATATGATCAAAACAAAAAAAAATGCCTCGAGATATAATCAAGATGGTTGGCCTGATTGCCTACCAGATATACTCAAAATGAAAGGATTTCCATGATTAGCAAATACCGAATAAGTTAAAATGAAGTGCCCCCTCACTGAAGCTACGAGTGATGTGAGATCTTTTGAAGGGGGTTTTATTTCTCTCTCATTTTCACCCTCATGGAAAACTATTATCAAGTGAAGCTGTGAAAGTGGTCAAAGGTGGCAAAGTTCTACCTTTGACCTATTTCCTTATGAATTTATAAAGTTCTTAGAAGGTTGAAGAGTCATATAGCTAGCCAACGCATTAAATTTAATCTCAAAGAAAGAAAGAAAATAGTCCACAATGGTAGCTATATCACTAGTGAATGACCATGCTACTGCATAGAAGACCATCTAAGTGATTGGAGTGGCAGGTTTTATGGCCTCCTGGCTTGTGAAGTGTTTGCTGGAAAAGGGCTACATGGTGGACGTCGCATAAAGAAGACTGAAAAAGAGTGACCCACCACTCAAATGGAAGAGATCACAAATGACATGATAAAGACACAAACGGTGTGATAAAGACATTTATCTCTTCAGGAAACATTACATCTTCAAACTCCACCACTGCTAAAGATAACAGCTAAAAATAATGGATGTTATATTCATATCTTCAAAACAATTTTGCTTATTAGTTATTTAACTAAAACTTGTAATCAATAAGCAAAATAATAGGACTCTATAATGAGACGCAAAATTAAAATTCTCACGACATTTTGTAAATGCGTAATCATGTCCTTTGTTAGGTCAAATGGATAATATGAATATGCTCACTACAGAAATAAGCATGCAACCATAAACTATAAACATGCAGCCTTCCCATCAGGTTCACTAGAATGTGTGAGATGAAAAATGGAGGATTCTATGGAATAAGAATTTCTATCTCACACTCACCTCAATGGATCCATTCAAATTAAAAACAAAACTAGAATGAAAAAAAAATTCTAAATTATGGAAATACAAACTTCTAAAACTATGGAAATTCTTTTAAATTAAATCACTCTCCATTGTCTCCCTATCACCAAGATATTTTTTTATGCATTTTCTCTCAAATTTTGTGATCACAAAATGTAGTAAAGAGGCTATGGTGAATGGTAAAATGCAGTCCAAGATAAGAGATGATATGAATATGTAAATTCATGAGGGTGAAAATGAGAGAGGAATCCGATTTAAATAAGCATCTTTGAGGATAGAGAGGTGTTTGAGAGGGAAATGTGGGATTAAAGATTTTAGCTGAAAATGAAAATTGATCCCACATCCCTTGATTAAACAAAATGCATGTGAGTGAAAATGATAAAAGAGGAGAGACAAATGCATGGTGAAGGGTTTATGAATAATGAAAAAATGGTTAAATGTATTTAAATGTGCATGAACATGATTTAATATGGATTTAATGGAATATGGATTATTATGATTTGATTTTAATGATTTAATTATTTAGCGAAATATGAACATGTTGATGCAAATGGTTTATGTAATGCAGATGATTGCCAAGAATGATTTATGTCTTGAATGGATGCAAACAATATACAAATTCTCATGCAAAAATGCATTATGAATGATAATGATTAGATGAAAAAAATTATTTAATATTTTAATGGTTTGATGGTTTAATGAAATGCAATACGAAGTGAACGATTTATGCAAATGAAAAGATTAAATGATAATTTAGTTTATTATGAAACGATAGTTGTTGACCATTCAAATTGATTATGAAAATGATATGGACGATACTAAATGATTATACTTTATTATGGAAACGAAAATGAACGATAATGCAAACGTACATGAATGCTTATGAAATAGATTATGAAAGAAAATGAATGGGAATTTGATCATTTATGAAAATGGTTAGTGAACAACCATGGGATAGATATGATCATTTATGTAAACAGATAGTGAATGAGTATGAAATGGTTTAATGATTTGATGAAATGAATGAATAGAAGAAAGTATTGAATGAATTGATTAAGTAAATAATAATATCTATTTAATCAATAGACAAATATCATGATGATTATGAGGACAAATTTGAGTGTCTACACTATGATATAAATTTTAGTAGAAATTGTTAATACGTTGGTACTGGGGGTGTCACTATCCTAATAGGGCATTTTTGGATCTATTTTCATAGTCATCTAATGTTGGATCTATAATTTTGTTTCCCAATTGCAAACTATCTAGATTGCTTTTGGATATTTTTGTAATTGACTTTTTGTGGGTTGTCAAGGACTAGGGTTTCAAACACAACAATGCACAAAGTGTCTTCAAACTTATTTTGATCCTCTTCAACCTATAACCTACATATTTACAAATAAGGAAAATGTTGTGCCATTTTAGGGGGCCGCCTCAATCAAATCCTGTGTTAGTGTTTCCACTTCCACAATGACAATGTCAATGATAAATTAATAAAGGAAAGGAAGGAAATGATGAATGAACCACTTGTTACAAATCACCACCCTTTAATGGATTCCTTGAAGGACTGAAGTCACACACATCACTTCAAGGATTTTGGATCTATTTGATAGATTTTCTTGAATGATTGAATACTTGGAGACCTACAATAGTGTTAGCCTTCACAAAGAAACACATGAACACAAATAAATTTGGACATGATGTTGGATCTTTAATTGTTATAGTAATTTTCTAAAAAAATTGCCCATGAATACTCAATAGTGCTCTTGCCAATAATATTTTCTCAATTATGTCTTCTTGATTTTTCATCAGTGTTCCCTTTGAAATGATGCAAAAATTAGGTATTTATAGGAATTTGTTCAATTTTTTGAAAATTAAATTCTAACAATTGACTTTAAGTATTTGAATTTCAAATAATAAAGTGTCACAACCGATATTTTTGAATTTAGAGACAAAATAGGGGTACATCTAGGTGCCCTAGGAACTAGTGTCTTAGCCTTATTTTCAAAAAGTTTAAAATTCAGGGACAAAGTATTAAATGAGAACATTTATTTCATGCTTGAAAATTGTCATAAAATATTTAAAACAAGCTATTGAGTGCATAATTTATGAATTTGAATGCTTAGTTAGGTCCAATACCTTAAACAAGAGCAAAAAATAGTGTGAAATCATCATGGGTGACAATTTATGATGCTAAAATATAATTATTTATACCAAGAAATGAGAAGATCATTTACACCTTCTAAATCATATGTTACAAGTTTTCAAATAGTGATAGCTTTATGTTGTACGTATCTAGTTTTCTTTTGGTCTGAAAAAGGTGGAATACTTTGGTATCTATAGTGTCTCATAAAGGAATAAAAGTTTATCCAAAAAAAATAGAGGATATTGTGGAGTGTGGTGAAAGTTTATAAGTGTTTCCTACTTTTATAAAAAAACTTTCAACATTCATTTAACTTTTTAACTTTATTTTTTTTTTACACTATAGGAATCACAATGAAGTAGTTGTCCCCTATAAACTATAGTATGCCTAGTAAACTTTTTTCAAATGACCAGTGATGTTGGCATGACACGCCCTCTGGTAGCATGGGGATGGTAAGGAGAGTAGACCTCGTGGCCTCTTTCTTGCAATATGATGCTTTAGCTAATTGAGCTAGGGCCACCACCTCAACTTTTTAACTTAAATTATTAGAAAGTGACATATATGGAACTTCTACTTTGAAATGATATAAACTAATGAAATTAATTTTTTTAATTATATTTAATATTTTTTTTACATAAAACATTATTTAAATGTGATTTTTTGTAAACTCAAAACTATAATTTAGTTGTTGATAAAATGTTAAAAAATAGGTTAAGGGAGAGGGACTGATGGTGGGTAGGGTGATGTTGAGTGAGGGGTCCACATCAGTAGCATCCAAGTCATTTTTTTTTGACACATCCCTTGATAGTCTAGCCAGCACCCCCCATTTTTTGGAAAAACTTGTTCACATTTCTTAATGTTTTTAGAGTATTTTTCAATATTTGCAAAAAAGAGAAAAAAAATTTCATTGAACGATTTTGGAAATATGTAATACCTTCGTGGGTTGGTGCCACACAAATAATAGCTCTCTTTACTCCTAGTAAATGCACATTAACTACCCAACATTCCTCTACCATAAAAATTAATGCCTACCACCTCGGCATGCACACTATTCGCTTAGTATTGTGTTAACTTCATGAAATCACCATTCTTGAGAATAGTTTGAACTTTGAGTGGTTGCATTCACGACCGGTCCTGGTTCAGATGGATGCTAATGGTGGTGAGCCCATGGGTGAGTACTGGTGATTCATTTCTTGAACTTTTTGTGTTTTTCAACACCACATTTGGAAAAAGGAAAACATTTACCTTCTGGCTATGTAGGTGAGGTTGTTTTCCAACCTCACATAGGAAATACCTATGCACTATAATATTTTTTCATATTTACTTGCAAAATTTTATTATGTAAATAACTTCATTTTAGAAGTAATGATATGCTTGTTTAATGAAGCTTTCTTGCAACTATATCATGGTCACTTTTGTGTATATGTATATGTATATATATATATATATATACACACATAGAAACAATGAAAAGATATTATTTTGTAGCAATATTAAAATCTATAATATATTGACGTGTGTATACATGAGATAATAATATATATATATATATATATATATATATATATATATATATATATATATATATATATATATATATATATATATATATATATATTATAATGACATATATGAGTATATATTTGTGTATACACACATTCGGCCATAATATAGCCCTTTCTTTTGATTTTTGTACCTCTAAAATTTGTATATGTATAGTGGTAGTATTTGAAGTTATTATATGCTTCCCTAGTAAGAGTTTCTTTTAGCTAAAATATAGTTGATTGTCAATATATAAAAGTACCTACATATATATACATACATATATATGTATGTGTATATATGTGTGTATATATTTATATATGTATATATATGTATATATATGTATATATGTGTATATATGTATATATATGTATATATGTGTATATATATACACACACATACATGCATATATATATATACACACATAGTCGGTTGAAAAATAATAACCATTTTTCCATACTGCATTTTTTATTAAGGGTTTCATGCACCTATCTTTTGGCCAATAGTGTGTATACATATACATAAAATTAATAGGTTTCAATAGATGGACAATTAAGGATTTCATGCACTTATATTTTTTCAACCTGTTTCTATCGATGTTGTGAACCCCTTGCTCAACAATACTATTGATGGGGTTTTTTTCACCTTCTCAACATAGATAATGCATGAATGCACTACCTCTCTTGAAAAGAAATCTCTAATAACAAGTTGCTGAAAATCACCCCAAGGTCTCTCAGGTGTCAGGTCATGACTTGCTTGGAATGTCTCAGCTGTTTTGATGTGATTTTTCTAGTAATTATAGGGTAGACTTACGGAGTTAGGCTGGAGGAGAATCAGATCTTCCAATGGAGTTCTTAAGATGGGAAATTTGATACACGATTATTGTAGGTTCAAACAACAGTCTAAAACTCCTATTTCAACCTTAGATTTGGATTTACAATGTGCAATGAACCTTAGCTTAGGTTACTTATTAAAAAAAAGGAAAAAGGGCAAGGAAAGGGAGAAGTTCCTAGACCTAAAAATCGCAATGACCAGTGACAATGGAGAACCCTACTACAGGCAACCTTCCCAAAATTGAACTCCACTTAACCAGATTATTTCACAGTTTCATAAAATTAGTGCAAGCTTCTAAGGACTATAGATATTCAACCATTCATTCACCATAAGCATGAATAAAAGATTAAAATTTATTGTAGCTTTCAATTTATTCCTAAAATAACTTTACACAACTATTTACCATCAATAAACAACAAAAAGTATGGACAAGGAAGGTTTCCAACACACAACAAAATTCTTCAGTGTCAATGTACAACATTAACTAAACTACTAAAGCAAGCTAAAACATGGAGAAAAAAAAGTTAATCTACTCAAATTCACTAACTAAGAGAAGAAGAATCATGAAATAGGTAAAGGAACTCAAGAATTCACCAAAGTTAAAGAATTTCTATTAAAATTCCAGTAGCATGTCATTAAAAAAATTGAACTCTCTCTTGAAAATGAGAGGAGACCCCCTATTTATAGTGTCCAAAAAATAAAATGAATGGCCAATATTGATTTGCATTGTGTGGCCAAGATTCACTACAAACTAGGGTTTCACCTACCCCCAAATATATTACAATTTAAAATTGCATCCTTGTCATTTAGCCTATTTTTTCCTCATGTGGTAGCACTGTAGCCCTTTTTGTCTTGTAGCTGTTTTCCTTTTGTTGTAGCTATGTTGTGAGGAACTCATCATCAATCACAGGATTTCCTTCATTCTTCTTGATGGTGGCATATCCCATAATTTTTTTGATCAATGTCTGGAGTTTGTCCCACTCCAATATATCTAATTGGATTACCTAGAAATTCAATTTCCTGGATTTGTTTGTGAGCTCATCCCAGTCCTTGTCATACTTATGTGTATTCGTCACTACCTGATTAGATTGGGAAAAGGCCCATGCAACAAAATGCATAAAATTTAGTGTAAGCACATCTATGGTCCCCCTTTCCATCTTCTTGTGGAAGTATGGCTTTATTTTATCTGGGTCTAGTTCAACAGCGAGCACATCAAAGTTTGTCATCATCCTTAGGTATTCTTCATAGGTTGCCCTAACTTCCTTGATCCAATCACTTTCTAGCTCCAACTCTTGGATCACTCATTGCAACACTTCCTTTCTATGGTCTAAGCTCAACTTCCACATCTCCACTAGCCAGTGATCACCTTTTACCAAAGCTAACTCCACCAAAATTTATCTGGTATCTTGAGAATAGTCTCAAGCTTGGGATATGTGATTCTGTATAGCCCTGGGAAATTAGTATAAAACTTCCTTATTCCTTCGAGTACCTTCTGCACCTCTAGGAACTTATTTGTTGTCCTAATAGCATGGCCTATGCCCATGTTCCCATTGTAGAGGACTTGCTGGAACCAATCCTCTGTGGCCTTTGTCCATTTTTTCCTCTTCTCAAGCTTATCATATGGTCCTTGGACAACAATTGTGGTGGCACTAATGATGTGGTAGGAAGCTCTTCGACCGATGACCATTGTTGAATGTAAGCAATTAGATTAGCCACGTGTGCTTTTAGTTCCTCCTCAGAGGTCTTATCTTTGTTCGTTTGATGCACAATAGTGGTGACGGACCCCTAGAGATGGTCAATATTCTACTCTCTTGTAGTTGTTCCCAAATTGAGGGTCAAAATATTATAGCTTATCCCCTCTTCTCCCACAACTGGAGTGGCTATTTGTATAGTTTTGGATCCTGATGCATTCATTGTCAGATGAGATCCAACCTTTGGCTTCTTCTCCTTCTTTGTGCTAATTTAGGCTCGATCCAAGATTTCCTCCAACCTTGCTTTTGGTTCCCTCAAGGTTGAGGTTTTCCTTTATAGCTATTTCTCAATCCATTCAAGCATCTGAGCTTCTCCTTTTGGTGATTCATGATCACCCTCTTCTTTGCGGGTGTGTTGGATTTCCATTGCTTTATCACCCAGAGCTTCTTGTTTTTTTCTTTCTTCTTCTTCATCAGAATCTTGAATAAATACAGTTTCCTTTTGTAGGGATTCAGTGGTTGTGTGCTCTTTGGGGTTGTCCTCCACTTTAGTGGTTTTCTCTTTTTCCTCTTAGTCGTGCCCATGTTCTTCATGATGTTCCTTTCTTGGGCTTTCCTCTATTTCAACCTCCTCTCAAGGCTTACCTTCTTCTTCTTTCTCTTCTGAAAGAGGAATTTCTTCATCATGCTTGGGGCTTTTTTCATATTCCTTAGTTGGAGGTTTTTTTATAGGGAATATTCCGCTCTGGTTTTCCCTGCAGCCTCTCTCTCCTCCAATTCTTTTGATATCAACATCATTGTCTCCATTATGGGTGGTTCGGTTGGAGGAGGAGTGATGGGGAGATTAGCAACAATCTAGGAGAAGGCAACCTATATTACCTAGTTCATTAATATCCCATCTAGTTTTGTTGGAATATTTTGCATATGTTAGGTGAGGGCCTCTTGGAGTGAGAGAGCGGACATTGGCAAAGTTGTTGTAGCCAATGGAAGAGATGTTGTCAGAGACATGGAGGAGGAAGAGAGTAGAGAGGTAGTGGTAGAAGAAGAGTCTATTACCATAACCTGTGTAGTGGGCGGGGTGGAGGCAAGGCAGACTGATATATTCACTATGGGTAGAAAAGTGGAAACCATCACCTAAGAAGAAGGTAGAGGGGTAGCAGTGGTATTAATGGTAGCAGCGGTGACCGCAAGAGAGGAGGAAATAGGTGGGAACTTTGGTTGTTCGACCTCTAGTTCTTCTCCTTCATCGAGTAGGTTCTCTTAGATGGTGGGCATCTCTGGGAAACTACTCAATGCTTTTGGCTTCTTGGAGGGTTCACCCTCCGAGGATTTTCTAGAGTACACCATAGGTTTAGGCTATCTTTCAGCCATCTCTTTTCTCTTTCTCAATCGAGTGGCTAGAGGAGATTTTAAAGTTTCTCTAGATGGGGTAGTAGTTTCCCCACTGTCGGTCTCACTTCCCGGTTCATCTTCAAGTTCCCCATATGTCAAGGTGACTCACTATAGCTTCAATTGGGTGATTTTCTTATCAATCCATTCTTTTGTTCTTTCCTTGATCAATTTTGTTAGAATATCAAGGTCATTGGCCTCTTCTTCACCCCAGTCTATTAATGGCAATGGGAGATTAGCAACTACACCATATTGAGGATCAATCACTATATTTTTATCCTCTACCACTTGATCTGGCATAGGGAACAAGTTAACCCTCTTGAAAAAGTACGCCATCATGTGCATGTAGTTCCTCATTCACACTTCTTTTTCATCTTTGTAGTTGGCCCAAAATTCCTCAACATCATGTATATGGGCATACTCATGCCTAGCCATCTTCCTGAGCTTGTCGCATGCATCTATCCATGGCTAGGCAGTATAGAGCTCCAAGTTATATTCAACAAGTTTTTTATATGAATGGTCTACACATTGGGATGTGTGGAGCTCATACATCCCTTGGTCAAAGGAGAGGCGATAGTGAATCCCTACCTTATACTTGCTATAGATGTCGAGAGAGCTCTAGCAATATTATCCAGTCATTTGGGTACCGAGCTAGCTTGTATGGTTTTTCTGAGAAACCTTCAGCCTGAATATAGGTAAACTTTGAAAATTGTATCAACAAGAAGCTGAATTGGTGGATGTAAGCATTGGCACTATATGAGAGCCTTCTTTCAAAGTCACCCCCAAGCAATCTGATAACATGGCCTATACAGGCATCATTGACTCTATGTTAGTCCTTCTTGAAATTCTTGTATTAGAGTTGAGGGTACCTATCATAGAATTTTAATTCCCTACCTAGAGTTTCATTTGGTGCTCTAAACAAGCCTTTGTATTGCATCTAGTCAGCCAGTAAATAGACCAAGTAAAATGTCATGTAAAATCGTGAGGCATTTTTCACAGCCACAAATTGCTCATGCAAGCAATTACTAATTATTCCTGCCCAATAGAATTTGGTTTTTCCTCAGAGGATCTCTTCCATTAAGTATAACATCCACTCCTAGAAGTAGGTCATGGTCAGAAGGCCCATATCTCTGATCAATAGGGTTACCAAGTCATGGTAGCCCTCATAGACGTCATTGTGGAAGAGCTCTTGGGGTACTTTAGTTGCACTGTCCCTCTTTTCTTTTAACCAGTACTGATTGATGATCCTTTTGCACTTGAGGGATTCTGCATCCCACATCTCCTTGGCATCTTCTTTGGATACTTCATCTCACCAAATGTAGGGATATGAAAAGCCTTCCCTATTGATTTGGTAGATAGATAGACTAAAACATTCCCATCTCTATCCACTATTGTTCTAGACTCTTCTTGCTATGCCTCCCTATAGGCCATTACAAGCTCAGAAGCAATGAGGGCAGGTGGGAAACTAGAAGCCTTGGCTAACCCACTTCTTCTAATATTCTTGGAATTTTCTATCATGGGGTTGATCCAGACCCTTTACTTGAATTCATCAATATCTATGTGTCCAATATTTTTATCTAAGATCTCCCTCCATTCTATGGTGACCTTGGAGTTGAGGGGTTCCGCTTGGAACTTGTACATCATTTGATCTTTATTCTCTTTTCCTTGGGGTGCTTTGGCTGACCTCTTTCCCTTGTCCTTTTCCATGGCTACCTTTGAAGATCCTACACTTGGTTCCATATATCCTGTGGGTGAGAGAGAGGTAAGCACATTCAAGCATGAAAACATGGAGAAAGTTAGCCAAAATCATGTGAAATAGCATTAGATAATATTACTCATCACTTATTAATCCTAACACCTCTTTATATTGACATTAACCTTTCACAAGAGGGAGTTATAGCAATTTGGGCCCAGGGGTGTGGACTTCCCTAGGCTGGTGGTTATTCTAGAGCAGCTATAGGAGGGACAACAATCAAGGAACGATTGCCTACATGTCCCAACCTGCCTCTGGATTTAGTCACGAAATGGAGTCTACTATGGAGGCTAGTCCATTTTGGCACATGGGTCAAGTTTACTTTGAGGGTTTGGAGGTGTCAAGGTTATCTTTGGTCATGCCGATACCAAGCAGGGGGAAGTAGTAAGTGGCTTGGCTGTTTAAGACTTCAATGTTGAAAACAACACTGGTAAGATAGAATCTCATAGGTGGTATTTCGCCTTTCAGGACCTGTAGCTACAGAGGATGGCATCACAATGAACTTTTCATTTAAGTCATTACGGGCTGGAAGGTGTGAATGGTCATTAGGTCATAGTTTCTTGGAATGGCAAAGGTCGAATGGTGGTCTGATAGGAGGAACCTAGAACATCAGGTCCACAAGGGCTCAAGGCATCATTCTTTTATCATCAGACATTCCAAAGGAGATGGGGAGGCTAGGTCCCATTTAGTGAGCCAATGGGAATCATTTTTCATTTGGGAACATCAAGACCAAGCTGGAGTTCTGCTAGTGGCCACCTGTAGGGGACGACCCATTTAAGGTTTAATACTTAATCATTTTCATCCTTGCATACAAGCGGATACAGTGAGCCTGAAACCCAAAAGGTGGAAGGTTGGTCATCAAGGGTCGTTCAAGATGGGGAAAACACCATGACAACACGCGGATAGAAGTCCATGAGTAAAGGACCCCAAAGAAGTTTACACTTGGTCGTTTAAAAGCCTAGAGGAATAGATGACAGTGTAGAGATCAGGATTAGATTGTTAGATGGGCTTGAGAACTTCACCATTAAGGGTGGTCATTATGGCATCCAAAAAAAAGGAGCAACACCCTGTAAAGGTTGGCCCAAAAGAAAAGATTGGTTAGATTTGGGCCAAGACAGTAGATCAATCTATGAAGCTCGATGGGTGGAGGGATGGGTCATGCAAGCCATTTCAAATGATGAAACTAAGGTGGAAATTCATAGATAGTGGTTTGCAGGAAAACCTCTACAATGGATTGGTACTTGGACATTAGGCAATGTTGGGCTTAACTGGTAATCAGTAGGATGGGATCTGTGTGTCGATAATTCGAGGTCAAATGGTCACTTGGAACGACGAAGCCCTAAGGGAATTCCATAGACGAAAACCCACTTTTGTGGATCTGACAGGGTCAAAGGTTCTCCGTTAGGGTTAATGATTTCAGCTAAGTTCGGGACGACCGATTATAGGGTGCCCTCTCGTGAGAGCAGACTCGGTGGTGGCACTTGTTGTCTCAAGTTTAAATATTTTCAAATGGATGGTGATAACGATGGTATGGTTGTAGGTCTGCAAAGCATGGATGCCCTAGTTCAAGAATGGCCACGATGGGGTTGTGTTTTGCACGCGGCCCGCAAAGGATTTTCAATGGATTTTGAAATTCTAAGAAGTAGGTTTTGCTTGTCGAGGTCTACTTTAGTTAGTTTTATAGATTTCTTTTAAAGATTTAACAAATTTTCATGGAATATGAAGGAAACTTGAAATTGGCCATGATGGATGACCAACCTGTTAATCCCGATGAAGATGAATGAACTAATAGCTATCAAAGGCTTCAAAGTGGTGATGGAGCTCAACGAACGTGACGAGGATGTTGGCGGGGCCATCTAACTTGTTTATGAAATCTTGACACGTGAAAATGACAGTTCAAAAGGGATATTTATAGATTTTTCACCATTTAATGCCCCTCATTAATGGTCATATAGAGGCACTCGAGATTGGTGAATAGTTAGTTTTGAAAATAGTTGTGGGAATGGTGAAGTCCGCTAGGCGGACGACGACCAACAGTTAGTTGCTCAGGGCTTGGCAAAAAAAAACACTAGCATCCTAAATAGAAAAAGGTCATTGGATGATGAACATTTAGAACAGCACAGAGTGGAAGAAATCCACATGGGGTGACCCAGTTGGGTGGACCTATGCCTCTCCAAGGATACCAGTTCTAAAGAGTAAAGGA
>VDFB02281492.1:749507144-749527118 GCA_007258455.2 Sequoia sempervirens
ACCATTATTGCACCAACAAATAGAAGGGTTTTTGGAAAACTACACAAGAAGGTTCTAGTGAATACTCGGGGACATGGTACCTTGTGAGCATACAAAAAGCCACTTAAGGCTTTAACCACTCTACTAGGGGATCTTATACCTTTAAAAGAAAATGTAGGTACCCATTTTTGAATGGCATTGCATGACTAAGGCCTACATACCATGAGGAGTTGACAGTTTAGTCTCATCCTTTTATATACTAGCCCGATCAATAAACCGGTTGGAGTCATTCCCTCTTGCGAGGTAGTCCCCTCTATGGTATAAACACAAAAATAGATGGGTCTAGTTTATGATCACCAATTTTGCACAAGGTGAGAGCACATTCCCTACCATCTATAGCAAACAATGTTCATTGACCTCCTAGTTAAATCTACATGAGAGAAGACAATTGTTCATTTTAAAGCACCAATTGAAATGTTTTCTAATCTAAAAGACAATCGGTTTTAAAATCATGTCTTTGACAATCATCCTACATCAAAATATCATTAGTAGTTTCAAGCTTCCTTTCTTCAACAAACGTATGTTTCAATTCTCTAACAAATGAACTTGCAAAAGAAGCCAAATTAACAAAAATTGGTTCCAAAACAAAACTAAAATAAAAAAGAAAATCAGCATTTACCCTAGAATCTAGTCTAAATTAAAATAAATTCTAAATGATTAAGTCTAAATTCTCAGTTAGATCTAAATTAAAAATCAAGACCTAGATTAAAAGACTAAATCTACATTAGAAATTAGATCTAAATTAAAATTAAAAGATAAATTTAAAGCTAAATCTAATTTAAACTAAAAGATAAATTAAAAGAAAAGCTAAATTAAAAGCTAAACTAAAAGTTAAAATCTAAATTAAAATCTAAAAAGTTAAAATCTCTAATCTCAATTAATGTTAATTCTAATTTAAATCTAATAAAAATATAAATTAAGGTTAACTAAAATCTAATTTAATTCTAAGTTAAAATGTAATTAAAATTAAAGTTAATTTAAATCCAAATTAAATCTAACTTAATTTTAAAATTAAAGTTAATGAAAATCTAAATTAAATCTAAAGTCAAAGTTAAATCTAAAATTTAATCTAAAAAAAAACTAAACCTAAAAACTAAATTAATAAAATTAATATTAAAACTAATCTAAAATAACTATATTAAAGCTAAATTAAAAATAAAAAGTAAAAAACTAAAGTTAAAATTAAAAATCAAAGTAAATCTAAAATTAAAAAATTAAAATTAAAAATTAAAAACTAAAGACAAATTAAAAAATATAAACTAAAGATATCTAAAATGAAAAATTTTAAAACCCCAAACCTAAAACAAACTAAAAAAACTTAAAAATTCAGACAAGGCGCATGAACGCTTAATAGAGTGCTACCTCAAAATAGGTGGTAGAGAGAAGGCACAGGAGAAACAGGCATGCCAATACATAAATAGGAAGGCAACATAAACCATTTGACAGAGACTAGCTCAGAGAAATGCACAATGATTGCAAGTCATGCACAAAATGGATTTATTGAAAAAGTTGAAGAAACTTTCAAGAAAAATGTAAGGCAACGGCGAGCACAAAAACTAGAATTGTCAACAGTTGCAGGATATGCACTAAAAATAGACTAAATGTTATAATTGCATAATATGATCAAAACAAAAAAAAATGCCTCGAGATATAATCAAGATGGTTGGCCTGATTGCCTACCAGATATACTCAAAATGAAAGGATTTCCATGATTAGCAAATACCGAATAAGTTAAAATGAAGTGCCCCCTCACTGAAGCTACGAGTGATGTGAGATCTTTTGAAGGGGGTTTTATTTCTCTCTCATTTTCACCCTCATGGAAAACTATTATCAAGTGAAGCTGTGAAAGTGGTCAAAGGTGGCAAAGTTCTACCTTTGACCTATTTCCTTATGAATTTATAAAGTTCTTAGAAGGTTGAAGAGTCATATAGCTAGCCAACGCATTAAATTTAATCTCAAAGAAAGAAAGAAAATAGTCCACAATGGTAGCTATATCACTAGTGAATGACCATGCTACTGCATAGAAGACCATCTAAGTGATTGGAGTGGCAGGTTTTATGGCCTCCTGGCTTGTGAAGTGTTTGCTGGAAAAGGGCTACATGGTGGACGTCGCATAAAGAAGACTGAAAAAGAGTGACCCACCACTCAAATGGAAGAGATCACAAATGACATGATAAAGACACAAACGGTGTGATAAAGACATTTATCTCTTCAGGAAACATTACATCTTCAAACTCCACCACTGCTAAAGATAACAGCTAAAAATAATGGATGTTATATTCATATCTTCAAAACAATTTTGCTTATTAGTTATTTAACTAAAACTTGTAATCAATAAGCAAAATAATAGGACTCTATAATGAGACGCAAAATTAAAATTCTCACGACATTTTGTAAATGCGTAATCATGTCCTTTGTTAGGTCAAATGGATAATATGAATATGCTCACTACAGAAATAAGCATGCAACCATAAACTATAAACATGCAGCCTTCCCATCAGGTTCACTAGAATGTGTGAGATGAAAAATGGAGGATTCTATGGAATAAGAATTTCTATCTCACACTCACCTCAATGGATCCATTCAAATTAAAAACAAAACTAGAATGAAAAAAAAATTCTAAATTATGGAAATACAAACTTCTAAAACTATGGAAATTCTTTTAAATTAAATCACTCTCCATTGTCTCCCTATCACCAAGATATTTTTTTATGCATTTTCTCTCAAATTTTGTGATCACAAAATGTAGTAAAGAGGCTATGGTGAATGGTAAAATGCAGTCCAAGATAAGAGATGATATGAATATGTAAATTCATGAGGGTGAAAATGAGAGAGGAATCCGATTTAAATAAGCATCTTTGAGGATAGAGAGGTGTTTGAGAGGGAAATGTGGGATTAAAGATTTTAGCTGAAAATGAAAATTGATCCCACATCCCTTGATTAAACAAAATGCATGTGAGTGAAAATGATAAAAGAGGAGAGACAAATGCATGGTGAAGGGTTTATGAATAATGAAAAAATGGTTAAATGTATTTAAATGTGCATGAACATGATTTAATATGGATTTAATGGAATATGGATTATTATGATTTGATTTTAATGATTTAATTATTTAGCGAAATATGAACATGTTGATGCAAATGGTTTATGTAATGCAGATGATTGCCAAGAATGATTTATGTCTTGAATGGATGCAAACAATATACAAATTCTCATGCAAAAATGCATTATGAATGATAATGATTAGATGAAAAAAATTATTTAATATTTTAATGGTTTGATGGTTTAATGAAATGCAATACGAAGTGAACGATTTATGCAAATGAAAAGATTAAATGATAATTTAGTTTATTATGAAACGATAGTTGTTGACCATTCAAATTGATTATGAAAATGATATGGACGATACTAAATGATTATACTTTATTATGGAAACGAAAATGAACGATAATGCAAACGTACATGAATGCTTATGAAATAGATTATGAAAGAAAATGAATGGGAATTTGATCATTTATGAAAATGGTTAGTGAACAACCATGGGATAGATATGATCATTTATGTAAACAGATAGTGAATGAGTATGAAATGGTTTAATGATTTGATGAAATGAATGAATAGAAGAAAGTATTGAATGAATTGATTAAGTAAATAATAATATCTATTTAATCAATAGACAAATATCATGATGATTATGAGGACAAATTTGAGTGTCTACACTATGATATAAATTTTAGTAGAAATTGTTAATACGTTGGTACTGGGGGTGTCACTATCCTAATAGGGCATTTTTGGATCTATTTTCATAGTCATCTAATGTTGGATCTATAATTTTGTTTCCCAATTGCAAACTATCTAGATTGCTTTTGGATATTTTTGTAATTGACTTTTTGTGGGTTGTCAAGGACTAGGGTTTCAAACACAACAATGCACAAAGTGTCTTCAAACTTATTTTGATCCTCTTCAACCTATAACCTACATATTTACAAATAAGGAAAATGTTGTGCCATTTTAGGGGGCCGCCTCAATCAAATCCTGTGTTAGTGTTTCCACTTCCACAATGACAATGTCAATGATAAATTAATAAAGGAAAGGAAGGAAATGATGAATGAACCACTTGTTACAAATCACCACCCTTTAATGGATTCCTTGAAGGACTGAAGTCACACACATCACTTCAAGGATTTTGGATCTATTTGATAGATTTTCTTGAATGATTGAATACTTGGAGACCTACAATAGTGTTAGCCTTCACAAAGAAACACATGAACACAAATAAATTTGGACATGATGTTGGATCTTTAATTGTTATAGTAATTTTCTAAAAAAATTGCCCATGAATACTCAATAGTGCTCTTGCCAATAATATTTTCTCAATTATGTCTTCTTGATTTTTCATCAGTGTTCCCTTTGAAATGATGCAAAAATTAGGTATTTATAGGAATTTGTTCAATTTTTTGAAAATTAAATTCTAACAATTGACTTTAAGTATTTGAATTTCAAATAATAAAGTGTCACAACCGATATTTTTGAATTTAGAGACAAAATAGGGGTACATCTAGGTGCCCTAGGAACTAGTGTCTTAGCCTTATTTTCAAAAAGTTTAAAATTCAGGGACAAAGTATTAAATGAGAACATTTATTTCATGCTTGAAAATTGTCATAAAATATTTAAAACAAGCTATTGAGTGCATAATTTATGAATTTGAATGCTTAGTTAGGTCCAATACCTTAAACAAGAGCAAAAAATAGTGTGAAATCATCATGGGTGACAATTTATGATGCTAAAATATAATTATTTATACCAAGAAATGAGAAGATCATTTACACCTTCTAAATCATATGTTACAAGTTTTCAAATAGTGATAGCTTTATGTTGTACGTATCTAGTTTTCTTTTGGTCTGAAAAAGGTGGAATACTTTGGTATCTATAGTGTCTCATAAAGGAATAAAAGTTTATCCAAAAAAAATAGAGGATATTGTGGAGTGTGGTGAAAGTTTATAAGTGTTTCCTACTTTTATAAAAAAACTTTCAACATTCATTTAACTTTTTAACTTTATTTTTTTTTTACACTATAGGAATCACAATGAAGTAGTTGTCCCCTATAAACTATAGTATGCCTAGTAAACTTTTTTCAAATGACCAGTGATGTTGGCATGACACGCCCTCTGGTAGCATGGGGATGGTAAGGAGAGTAGACCTCGTGGCCTCTTTCTTGCAATATGATGCTTTAGCTAATTGAGCTAGGGCCACCACCTCAACTTTTTAACTTAAATTATTAGAAAGTGACATATATGGAACTTCTACTTTGAAATGATATAAACTAATGAAATTAATTTTTTTAATTATATTTAATATTTTTTTTACATAAAACATTATTTAAATGTGATTTTTTGTAAACTCAAAACTATAATTTAGTTGTTGATAAAATGTTAAAAAATAGGTTAAGGGAGAGGGACTGATGGTGGGTAGGGTGATGTTGAGTGAGGGGTCCACATCAGTAGCATCCAAGTCATTTTTTTTTGACACATCCCTTGATAGTCTAGCCAGCACCCCCCATTTTTTGGAAAAACTTGTTCACATTTCTTAATGTTTTTAGAGTATTTTTCAATATTTGCAAAAAAGAGAAAAAAAATTTCATTGAACGATTTTGGAAATATGTAATACCTTCGTGGGTTGGTGCCACACAAATAATAGCTCTCTTTACTCCTAGTAAATGCACATTAACTACCCAACATTCCTCTACCATAAAAATTAATGCCTACCACCTCGGCATGCACACTATTCGCTTAGTATTGTGTTAACTTCATGAAATCACCATTCTTGAGAATAGTTTGAACTTTGAGTGGTTGCATTCACGACCGGTCCTGGTTCAGATGGATGCTAATGGTGGTGAGCCCATGGGTGAGTACTGGTGATTCATTTCTTGAACTTTTTGTGTTTTTCAACACCACATTTGGAAAAAGGAAAACATTTACCTTCTGGCTATGTAGGTGAGGTTGTTTTCCAACCTCACATAGGAAATACCTATGCACTATAATATTTTTTCATATTTACTTGCAAAATTTTATTATGTAAATAACTTCATTTTAGAAGTAATGATATGCTTGTTTAATGAAGCTTTCTTGCAACTATATCATGGTCACTTTTGTGTATATGTATATGTATATATATATATATATATACACACATAGAAACAATGAAAAGATATTATTTTGTAGCAATATTGCACCTATAATATAGTTGATTGTGTGTATATATGTATATACACAAATATATATATATATATATATATATATATATATATATATATATATATATATATATATATATATATATACTATATACGATATATATATGAGTATATATTTGTGTATACACACATTCGGCCATAATATAGCCCTTTCTTTTGATTTTTGTACCTCTAAAATTTGTATATGTATAGTGGTAGTATTTGAAGTTATTATATGCTTCCCTAGTAAGAGTTTCTTTTAGCTAAAATATAGTTGATTGTCAATATATAAAAGTACCTACATATATATACATACATATATATGTATGTGTATATATGTGTGTATATATTTATATATGTATATATATGTATATATATGTATATATGTGTATATATGTATATATATGTATATATGTGTATATATATACACACACATACATGCATATATATATATACACACATAGTCGGTTGAAAAATAATAACCATTTTTCCATACTGCATTTTTTATTAAGGGTTTCATGCACCTATCTTTTGGCCAATAGTGTGTATACATATACATAAAATTAATAGGTTTCAATAGATGGACAATTAAGGATTTCATGCACTTATATTTTTTCAACCTGTTTCTATCGATGTTGTGAACCCCTTGCTCAACAATACTATTGATGGGGTTTTTTTCACCTTCTCAACATAGATAATGCATGAATGCACTACCTCTCTTGAAAAGAAATCTCTAATAACAAGTTGCTGAAAATCACCCCAAGGTCTCTCAGGTGTCAGGTCATGACTTGCTTGGAATGTCTCAGCTGTTTTGATGTGATTTTTCTAGTAATTATAGGGTAGACTTACGGAGTTAGGCTGGAGGAGAATCAGATCTTCCAATGGAGTTCTTAAGATGGGAAATTTGATACACGATTATTGTAGGTTCAAACAACAGTCTAAAACTCCTATTTCAACCTTAGATTTGGATTTACAATGTGCAATGAACCTTAGCTTAGGTTACTTATTAAAAAAAAGGAAAAAGGGCAAGGAAAGGGAGAAGTTCCTAGACCTAAAAATCGCAATGACCAGTGACAATGGAGAACCCTACTACAGGCAACCTTCCCAAAATTGAACTCCACTTAACCAGATTATTTCACAGTTTCATAAAATTAGTGCAAGCTTCTAAGGACTATAGATATTCAACCATTCATTCACCATAAGCATGAATAAAAGATTAAAATTTATTGTAGCTTTCAATTTATTCCTAAAATAACTTTACACAACTATTTACCATCAATAAACAACAAAAAGTATGGACAAGGAAGGTTTCCAACACACAACAAAATTCTTCAGTGTCAATGTACAACATTAACTAAACTACTAAAGCAAGCTAAAACATGGAGAAAAAAAAGTTAATCTACTCAAATTCACTAACTAAGAGAAGAAGAATCATGAAATAGGTAAAGGAACTCAAGAATTCACCAAAGTTAAAGAATTTCTATTAAAATTCCAGTAGCATGTCATTAAAAAAATTGAACTCTCTCTTGAAAATGAGAGGAGACCCCCTATTTATAGTGTCCAAAAAATAAAATGAATGGCCAATATTGATTTGCATTGTGTGGCCAAGATTCACTACAAACTAGGGTTTCACCTACCCCCAAATATATTACAATTTAAAATTGCATCCTTGTCATTTAGCCTATTTTTTCCTCATGTGGTAGCACTGTAGCCCTTTTTGTCTTGTAGCTGTTTTCCTTTTGTTGTAGCTATGTTGTGAGGAACTCATCATCAATCACAGGATTTCCTTCATTCTTCTTGATGGTGGCATATCCCATAATTTTTTTGATCAATGTCTGGAGTTTGTCCCACTCCAATATATCTAATTGGATTACCTAGAAATTCAATTTCCTGGATTTGTTTGTGAGCTCATCCCAGTCCTTGTCATACTTATGTGTATTCGTCACTACCTGATTAGATTGGGAAAAGGCCCATGCAACAAAATGCATAAAATTTAGTGTAAGCACATCTATGGTCCCCCTTTCCATCTTCTTGTGGAAGTATGGCTTTATTTTATCTGGGTCTAGTTCAACAGCGAGCACATCAAAGTTTGTCATCATCCTTAGGTATTCTTCATAGGTTGCCCTAACTTCCTTGATCCAATCACTTTCTAGCTCCAACTCTTGGATCACTCATTGCAACACTTCCTTTCTATGGTCTAAGCTCAACTTCCACATCTCCACTAGCCAGTGATCACCTTTTACCAAAGCTAACTCCACCAAAATTTATCTGGTATCTTGAGAATAGTCTCAAGCTTGGGATATGTGATTCTGTATAGCCCTGGGAAATTAGTATAAAACTTCCTTATTCCTTCGAGTACCTTCTGCACCTCTAGGAACTTATTTGTTGTCCTAATAGCATGGCCTATGCCCATGTTCCCATTGTAGAGGACTTGCTGGAACCAATCCTCTGTGGCCTTTGTCCATTTTTTCCTCTTCTCAAGCTTATCATATGGTCCTTGGACAACAATTGTGGTGGCACTAATGATGTGGTAGGAAGCTCTTCGACCGATGACCATTGTTGAATGTAAGCAATTAGATTAGCCACGTGTGCTTTTAGTTCCTCCTCAGAGGTCTTATCTTTGTTCGTTTGATGCACAATAGTGGTGACGGACCCCTAGAGATGGTCAATATTCTACTCTCTTGTAGTTGTTCCCAAATTGAGGGTCAAAATATTATAGCTTATCCCCTCTTCTCCCACAACTGGAGTGGCTATTTGTATAGTTTTGGATCCTGATGCATTCATTGTCAGATGAGATCCAACCTTTGGCTTCTTCTCCTTCTTTGTGCTAATTTAGGCTCGATCCAAGATTTCCTCCAACCTTGCTTTTGGTTCCCTCAAGGTTGAGGTTTTCCTTTATAGCTATTTCTCAATCCATTCAAGCATCTGAGCTTCTCCTTTTGGTGATTCATGATCACCCTCTTCTTTGCGGGTGTGTTGGATTTCCATTGCTTTATCACCCAGAGCTTCTTGTTTTTTTCTTTCTTCTTCTTCATCAGAATCTTGAATAAATACAGTTTCCTTTTGTAGGGATTCAGTGGTTGTGTGCTCTTTGGGGTTGTCCTCCACTTTAGTGGTTTTCTCTTTTTCCTCTTAGTCGTGCCCATGTTCTTCATGATGTTCCTTTCTTGGGCTTTCCTCTATTTCAACCTCCTCTCAAGGCTTACCTTCTTCTTCTTTCTCTTCTGAAAGAGGAATTTCTTCATCATGCTTGGGGCTTTTTTCATATTCCTTAGTTGGAGGTTTTGTGTCCTCCATTTCCTTTTCTACGTTCTTCTCCTCATCTGAGGGTTGTCTCTCTATTTCTTCTCCAATATTCTTGAGTTGTTGAGCCAACTCCCCTTTGAGGTCTAGGTCAAAAATTTTCACAATATATTTGGTACCTAGCTCCTCAGTGACCTCAGATGACTGTGACTCTTCCTCCTCTCCTTCATGGACTACTTCATCAATTTTCAAATGTTGGTACTCAGGGTGCTCATGGTAGTCATCTGCTTCTTCCTCCATTTCCCTAGAAGCTTCCCTTTCTTCTTTCTCCAATTCTTTTGATATCAACATCATTGTCTCCATTATGGGTGGTTCGGTTGGAGGAGGAGTGATGGGGAGATTAGCAACAATCTAGGAGAAGGCAACCTATATTACCTAGTTCATTAATATCCCATCTAGTTTTGTTGGAATATTTTGCATATGTTAGGTGAGGGCCTCTTGGAGTGAGAGAGCGGACATTGGCAAAGTTGTTGTAGCCAATGGAAGAGATGTTGTCAGAGACATGGAGGAGGAAGAGAGTAGAGAGGTAGTGGTAGAAGAAGAGTCTATTACCATAACCTGTGTAGTGGGCGGGGTGGAGGCAAGGCAGACTGATATATTCACTATGGGTAGAAAAGTGGAAACCATCACCTAAGAAGAAGGTAGAGGGGTAGCAGTGGTATTAATGGTAGCAGCGGTGACCGCAAGAGAGGAGGAAATAGGTGGGAACTTTGGTTGTTCGACCTCTAGTTCTTCTCCTTCATCGAGTAGGTTCTCTTAGATGGTGGGCATCTCTGGGAAACTACTCAATGCTTTTGGCTTCTTGGAGGGTTCACCCTCCGAGGATTTTCTAGAGTACACCATAGGTTTAGGCTATCTTTCAGCCATCTCTTTTCTCTTTCTCAATCGAGTGGCTAGAGGAGATTTTAAAGTTTCTCTAGATGGGGTAGTAGTTTCCCCACTGTCGGTCTCACTTCCCGGTTCATCTTCAAGTTCCCCATATGTCAAGGTGACTCACTATAGCTTCAATTGGGTGATTTTCTTATCAATCCATTCTTTTGTTCTTTCCTTGATCAATTTTGTTAGAATATCAAGGTCATTGGCCTCTTCTTCACCCCAGTCTATTAATGGCAATGGGAGATTAGCAACTACACCATATTGAGGATCAATCACTATATTTTTATCCTCTACCACTTGATCTGGCATAGGGAACAAGTTAACCCTCTTGAAAAAGTACGCCATCATGTGCATGTAGTTCCTCATTCACACTTCTTTTTCATCTTTGTAGTTGGCCCAAAATTCCTCAACATCATGTATATGGGCATACTCATGCCTAGCCATCTTCCTGAGCTTGTCGCATGCATCTATCCATGGCTAGGCAGTATAGAGCTCCAAGTTATATTCAACAAGTTTTTTATATGAATGGTCTACACATTGGGATGTGTGGAGCTCATACATCCCTTGGTCAAAGGAGAGGCGATAGTGAATCCCTACCTTATACTTGCTATAGATGTCGAGAGAGCTCTAGCAATATTATCCAGTCATTTGGGTACCGAGCTAGCTTGTATGGTTTTTCTGAGAAACCTTCAGCCTGAATATAGGTAAACTTTGAAAATTGTATCAACAAGAAGCTGAATTGGTGGATGTAAGCATTGGCACTATATGAGAGCCTTCTTTCAAAGTCACCCCCAAGCAATCTGATAACATGGCCTATACAGGCATCATTGACTCTATGTTAGTCCTTCTTGAAATTCTTGTATTAGAGTTGAGGGTACCTATCATAGAATTTTAATTCCCTACCTAGAGTTTCATTTGGTGCTCTAAACAAGCCTTTGTATTGCATCTAGTCAGCCAGTAAATAGACCAAGTAAAATGTCATGTAAAATCGTGAGGCATTTTTCACAGCCACAAATTGCTCATGCAAGCAATTACTAATTATTCCTGCCCAATAGAATTTGGTTTTTCCTCAGAGGATCTCTTCCATTAAGTATAACATCCACTCCTAGAAGTAGGTCATGGTCAGAAGGCCCATATCTCTGATCAATAGGGTTACCAAGTCATGGTAGCCCTCATAGACGTCATTGTGGAAGAGCTCTTGGGGTACTTTAGTTGCACTGTCCCTCTTTTCTTTTAACCAGTACTGATTGATGATCCTTTTGCACTTGAGGGATTCTGCATCCCACATCTCCTTGGCATCTTCTTTGGATACTTCATCTCACCAAATGTAGGGATATGAAAAGCCTTCCCTATTGATTTGGTAGATAGATAGACTAAAACATTCCCATCTCTATCCACTATTGTTCTAGACTCTTCTTGCTATGCCTCCCTATAGGCCATTACAAGCTCAGAAGCAATGAGGGCAGGTGGGAAACTAGAAGCCTTGGCTAACCCACTTCTTCTAATATTCTTGGAATTTTCTATCATGGGGTTGATCCAGACCCTTTACTTGAATTCATCAATATCTATGTGTCCAATATTTTTATCTAAGATCTCCCTCCATTCTATGGTGACCTTGGAGTTGAGGGGTTCCGCTTGGAACTTGTACATCATTTGATCTTTATTCTCTTTTCCTTGGGGTGCTTTGGCTGACCTCTTTCCCTTGTCCTTTTCCATGGCTACCTTTGAAGATCCTACACTTGGTTCCATATATCCTGTGGGTGAGAGAGAGGTAAGCACATTCAAGCATGAAAACATGGAGAAAGTTAGCCAAAATCATGTGAAATAGCATTAGATAATATTACTCATCACTTATTAATCCTAACACCTCTTTATATTGACATTAACCTTTCACAAGAGGGAGTTATAGCAATTTGGGCCCAGGGGTGTGGACTTCCCTAGGCTGGTGGTTATTCTAGAGCAGCTATAGGAGGGACAACAATCAAGGAACGATTGCCTACATGTCCCAACCTGCCTCTGGATTTAGTCACGAAATGGAGTCTACTATGGAGGCTAGTCCATTTTGGCACATGGGTCAAGTTTACTTTGAGGGTTTGGAGGTGTCAAGGTTATCTTTGGTCATGCCGATACCAAGCAGGGGGAAGTAGTAAGTGGCTTGGCTGTTTAAGACTTCAATGTTGAAAACAACACTGGTAAGATAGAATCTCATAGGTGGTATTTCGCCTTTCAGGACCTGTAGCTACAGAGGATGGCATCACAATGAACTTTTCATTTAAGTCATTACGGGCTGGAAGGTGTGAATGGTCATTAGGTCATAGTTTCTTGGAATGGCAAAGGTCGAATGGTGGTCTGATAGGAGGAACCTAGAACATCAGGTCCACAAGGGCTCAAGGCATCATTCTTTTATCATCAGACATTCCAAAGGAGATGGGGAGGCTAGGTCCCATTTAGTGAGCCAATGGGAATCATTTTTCATTTGGGAACATCAAGACCAAGCTGGAGTTCTGCTAGTGGCCACCTGTAGGGGACGACCCATTTAAGGTTTAATACTTAATCATTTTCATCCTTGCATACAAGCGGATACAGTGAGCCTGAAACCCAAAAGGTGGAAGGTTGGTCATCAAGGGTCGTTCAAGATGGGGAAAACACCATGACAACACGCGGATAGAAGTCCATGAGTAAAGGACCCCAAAGAAGTTTACACTTGGTCGTTTAAAAGCCTAGAGGAATAGATGACAGTGTAGAGATCAGGATTAGATTGTTAGATGGGCTTGAGAACTTCACCATTAAGGGTGGTCATTATGGCATCCAAAAAAAAGGAGCAACACCCTGTAAAGGTTGGCCCAAAAGAAAAGATTGGTTAGATTTGGGCCAAGACAGTAGATCAATCTATGAAGCTCGATGGGTGGAGGGATGGGTCATGCAAGCCATTTCAAATGATGAAACTAAGGTGGAAATTCATAGATAGTGGTTTGCAGGAAAACCTCTACAATGGATTGGTACTTGGACATTAGGCAATGTTGGGCTTAACTGGTAATCAGTAGGATGGGATCTGTGTGTCGATAATTCGAGGTCAAATGGTCACTTGGAACGACGAAGCCCTAAGGGAATTCCATAGACGAAAACCCACTTTTGTGGATCTGACAGGGTCAAAGGTTCTCCGTTAGGGTTAATGATTTCAGCTAAGTTCGGGACGACCGATTATAGGGTGCCCTCTCGTGAGAGCAGACTCGGTGGTGGCACTTGTTGTCTCAAGTTTAAATATTTTCAAATGGATGGTGATAACGATGGTATGGTTGTAGGTCTGCAAAGCATGGATGCCCTAGTTCAAGAATGGCCACGATGGGGTTGTGTTTTGCACGCGGCCCGCAAAGGATTTTCAATGGATTTTGAAATTCTAAGAAGTAGGTTTTGCTTGTCGAGGTCTACTTTAGTTAGTTTTATAGATTTCTTTTAAAGATTTAACAAATTTTCATGGAATATGAAGGAAACTTGAAATTGGCCATGATGGATGACCAACCTGTTAATCCCGATGAAGATGAATGAACTAATAGCTATCAAAGGCTTCAAAGTGGTGATGGAGCTCAACGAACGTGACGAGGATGTTGGCGGGGCCATCTAACTTGTTTATGAAATCTTGACACGTGAAAATGACAGTTCAAAAGGGATATTTATAGATTTTTCACCATTTAATGCCCCTCATTAATGGTCATATAGAGGCACTCGAGATTGGTGAATAGTTAGTTTTGAAAATAGTTGTGGGAATGGTGAAGTCCGCTAGGCGGACGACGACCAACAGTTAGTTGCTCAGGGCTTGGCAAAAAAAAACACTAGCATCCTAAATAGAAAAAGGTCATTGGATGATGAACATTTAGAACAGCACAGAGTGGAAGAAATCCACATGGGGTGACCCAGTTGGGTGGACCTATGCCTCTCCAAGGATACCAGTTCTAAAGAGTAAAGGAAAATAGCTAAGGTAACTCTGTGAAGGTCTAAAGCCTTGAAAATTTGAGGATAGAAAGACATGGTCACTTCAAAATGATTCCTCTAAGATCTTTTGACCACTCAGGACAAAAAAAATAGGGGGCATGCAAAATGAGGCAGCAACAAAAGCAACCCGGCGAAGCAAAAAGGAAGAGGGTCCCCGTTCCAAACAAGGCATGCGTGTTATAGGAACAACAAAAGGAAACTCCACTAGGGAACGTTCCTGAGCGTTCTAAGGATAAATACTCATTCGGAACCTAGGATCTCTAGTTTCATAGACTAGGGGCTAGTTTCCAAAAGTGAACTAGGAGAACTAGGTCCTTAGTTGAATCAACCCACGAAACATCTCAAAAGTTTTTTTGTGTTCAATGGATTCATTCTCTTCCCTTATAAATTGTGACAAGTGGCAGTTAATCAAATTGAGCAAGCTATTTGAATCGTCCAACCCCAAGAGTAACTTGGACATCGCCTCACTTCTAGTTAGGTGTCCATAGCCCTGACAGAGTTGTCATTGTAACCCCATGAACATTGCTCTACTAGTAGCTGGGTGTCCATAGCCCTAGTAGAGTTATCTGCAAGCCCATACAGTTGCTTGATTCCAACATTTTTCCTTTTCTTTTCTTTTCTTTCAATATTCCTTTTAATACTTTCTTCTTTTGCTCAACTGTGTAAGCATCAAAGCTTATCGTGGATTTGGGAATCACAGTGGTCACTAGAACAGACTTAAGATTTGTTTTTTTCACTTGTTAATTCATCATAACAACTGCTATACAACTCTTTGGAAACAATTAGTATGCATTTTTTGTAGGATCTAAGATGAACTTAAAAGGAAGATTAAACCAATGGTTAGGTTCTAAGTCAAAGTACAAATGAGGAGACCATTCCATGGTAGCTATCAGAGGCCAATAGTTGAGAGTGAAAATTTAGCCAAAGAACACTAAGAGTGGGTAGCAAAGTGAACCATTCATTGAACTGAGCATGACCACCATGGAAGAAATAAATAACACCCTCTACAACACAAAAGTGGCCAGGAAATGAGCGAAACAAAAGCAATGCAAAGTGGAAAAATAAAGAAATCTAGCAACAACCTAAACTAGCCTATATACAGGTATTTACAAGGGTAGCTCAGAAGAGCTCAAGCTTGGAATTAATGCTTTAGGTGTTTCCCATTGATGGGAAATGAGACATCTTCACCAATTAAGGTCTAAAGGTGAAAAACATTATCTTTGAGGATTTCATCAATTTGAAAGGGGCCAAGCCAGAGCTTGTCGAATTTGTCATGTCCCCCTTTCTTCTCATGGGCCTTGTCCCAGCATAGGACTAGATCAACAATTCTAAAGGCCTTGACTTTGGCTCGTTGATCAAACCATATTTTGACAATTCCTTGGTGTTTAGTGACATTTTCAATGGCACGGTCACATACTTCTTCCAAGTGGAGTAGCTCAGCCAAGTGAGATTCTCTACGATCCCCTTCTTCATAAAAGGCATTGATGAACTAGAGGGTGTGGATTTTTAGGTGAATCAAGAACAAAGGCTCTAGGCCATAGATGAGGTGGAATGGGGAATCACCCAAGGAAGCCTTGTGGCATGTGTGCTCTACTCAAAGGGAAAAGCGAAGCTGGGTATGCTAGCCCGTAGGATTCCTATCAAGAAGTTTTTTGATGATGGTGATGAGGTTCTTGTTTTTAGATTATGCTAGGCCATTGCCCTAAGGATAACAGTTGGATGAAAACTTAAGGGTAACCCCATAATCAAATGCCCAACTAGAAAATTTAAGCGAGGAAAAGGCAAGGCCATTATCACAGACCAGAGCGTATGGGCAATAAAAATGATTTAAAATGAAGCTTTCAAGAAAATTTACAACTACCTATATTGTACATTGCCTACATGCAATAGATTTTTTCCATATAATACAATAATAAAAGATGGTTATAATGTACTTGTAACCCACAAATGATGGTGCGCTTACTGGACCAATGAAGTCAAGACCCCACTATACAAACGACCTCACCTCTAGGACTGGTTACAATGGGACAGTGGTGTTCCTTTCTCTTGTGGCAGTGGTCTGGCATATATGGCATGCATGAACATGGCTATGGGCATCCTTGAAAATAGTCAATGAATAATAACCTACTTGTAGGATCTAATGTGCAGTCGAAGGACTAGATCCATGACCGGTACTGAATTTCTCATGGAATTATTTTAAGACCTGGTCTACTTCTTCTTTTCCAAGGCATCTCAGATAGAAACCTTCATGGTTCTTCTTGTAGAGTATAGATCCCTGCAACATGTAGCTACTTCTTTTCAAATGGAGAGAACATTTTTGGACACCTTGTAGATGGGGAATTTTTTTTGTTTTTAGTAAATAGTAGACTATGTCATCATACCACTCACCTGGAGAGACATTTTTGAGCTAATATTGTTGAACTATAAGTTCAGGGCATGCTTCAACCATTGTTTCAGCTATCATTCGAGTGAGTTCCTATCCTCTTACTAACTTCATTGGTTGGATTTCCATGTTGTATTCCTATAGCAAGGTGACCCACTTTTCTCTTTGTTCCCCTAGCTAACTTTGTATCAATAATGTTTTTACTATCGGATCAGGAACAATGGCAAACACCTTGTTCTACAGGACGTAATGTCTAAACTTCTTGACTCCTCTAATGAGAGAATATGCCTGCTTTTCTAAACTGTGATATCTTAGTTCGACATCTTTCAAGGGAGCAATCGTGAAGGCAATTGGGTGCTCGTTTCCTTTGTAATCTTTCTGGGTCAAAATGCTAGCACACGAATGATATGAAGCGAGGGAGCATATGTAAAAGGGCTTTAGATAATTTGAGCTAACCAGCATGGGTGCCTCAACAATGTCTTTCTTGATTTCCTCAAAGGACTTCTTTTCCTCCAGAGTCCACTCAATTTTGGCATCTTATTTCAACATGGCATTAAGTGGCTTGACAATCTGAGCAAACCCTATGATGAACTTCTTAATGAAATTTATCTTTCTGAAGAAATATTTAAGTTCTTTCTTGCTACTTGGAAGTTGAATCTTTAGTATGGATTGGATGTGTTCAGGGTTTATGGAAATTCCTCATTTTGAAATAACATGCCCAAGTAACTTTCCTTTAATGACTCTGAAGATGCACTTCTTTGGATTAAGGGAAACCCTGAATTCTTGACACCTTTGAATGACTTTACAAAAATTAGAGACATGATCATCTCACCTTTTTGAAAACACCATAAGATTATCCATGTAAATGATGATGCATTTTCCAGTCAGATCCTTGAAGGCAATGTCCATTGCATGCTAGAAAGTGGCAACTGCATTGATGAGTCCAAATGACATTCTTCTATAGGTGAAGGTTCCCCACTTGGTTGTGAATGTTGTTTTGTGTTGATCCTCATATTCCACCATCACTTGATTATATACATATTATCCATCAAGGAAGGACATCATCTATGATCCATTAACAATCTGTAATACCTCATTGAGTGAGGGTACAAGATAATTGTGCTTCTCCAAAGCTCTGTTCAAATTGCAAAAGTCCACACACAATCTAATTTCTCTATTATTTTTCCTAACCAGGACCAAATTAGCCACCCACATGGAGTGCCTAACTAGAAATATGATTTTGGCTAACAACAACTTCTACACTTCTTTGTAAATGGTGTGCTCTAGTAGTGCATTGATGAGACACTGTTGTTGTCAGAATGGTCGGATATCCAGTTTAAGAGGAATAGTGTGCATGATGATGCAGGTATCATACCTCTTCAAATCCTCATAGCTCCATGCCACTACATCATGATACTTCCACAAAGAATCAATGATTCCTTTTCTTTCTTCGATCATGCAAACTTTACCAATAAACACATTTTTGACTTCCTTAGTTGTCTTGAGGTTGTGGGTGTCACACTGGTTGTTTATGTAGTCATTCTTTGTGTTGGACTCAAGGAACAATGAGAGGGGGAGTGAATCAGTTTTCAACAATATTCTAAACTTCAAATCATATTATAAACCATCTACAACATTTAAACAAAAATAAAGATGCAAGCACATGAAAGAAGCAATTAGAACACCATAACACCAATATTTTTACATGGAAACCTTGTTAGGAGAAAAACCACGGTGGAGATTAATCTAGAATTTATATACTATGTTGAAAGTATGAAGAAAAGGGAATGCACATGCATTCAGGCACACTGCCTAGAGCTCACTACTCAAAATAAGGAAGGCTCACTTCCTTACAAAATTTTTGTGATTACAAAAAAATATTGAACTAAGAAGATAGCATCTACAAATTCCTGGTTTTAGTTTTAGTGAAGCACATGAATCAAATTCTGAAGCTTCTGTCAGACTTTTCACTTAGCTCTACTCTGCCTTAATTCGCTTCAAAAAATCCTCTTTTGCACAAGCACAATTCACTCAACTACCCTTCTGATATTCACACATGTATCTAATCTTCTCTATTCACCCACTCACACACCAAAATGAATTTCTTGAACTTGCATATATATCCGCCAACAAGAATTCAATTGCTATATGTTGGCTTCAAATAAAATACAAAATATTCTCCACATGTCAGCTCAAATCATGAGAAATATTTAATGTGCACCCACTCAAGTTGACTAGACTATAGCTACAACCCAAAACAAAATAACCAACACAAGAAAAAATTAAGCAATTACTCCTTATACATCCATGACATACGACATTCACTAGGTTGTCCATAAGGAGAAAATAAACACAAGAACATCCTGTCGGATCTCCAAGCTCATACACCAATTAATGAAACATCACAAAAATTAACAGTAAGATAACACATATGCTCAAAAATCTATCCCAGGAATCCACAGCTCAAACTAGTGATATGGTGAAGCATACAGATCGACTAACTGATTGGATACCCTATTCACTCTGCTTTCTACTAGTAGAAGACTATTCTCTACTTTTCTTGTTGGTATGAGAAAATCTTGATCTGGGGACCAAAATAATGACTTTAGTTGCCATCAATGACAACACTAGAAGCCATATGCCAACAATCTCCCCCTTTGGCATTGATGGCAACACTTAGTGAAAAATGACTAAGTGTTGAAACCAAGAGATTATACTGCCAAAGCTCAAAATTTTAAAACACAATTTTCTTTCAAAACACTACTCTCCCTTAGAAAGTCAAGGCATTTTACACTACACTCTCTCCCCATTTGACATCAATGACAAAATTTTTACTACTCTATCTCTCCCTTCGCTAATTTAGAAAATTTGAAGAACTACAACTGTTGCAAAAGTCAAAAAATTATTTTATACTTATCTTTCATTTCTAGAAGAAATTTCTTCCAAGCATCTACTACAATCCTAATGATTATGATCAAGCTGTTGTTTTCTGATGTCTGGTTGATGATATGGATGAGGGATTTTGGAATTGTGATTGTTCCTTCTAATTTCTCTCCTTTCTTCAAAACTTCAATTAGCTACTCCAATATGCATTCAGTTAAATCCTTCACTTTCCAGAAAGTGTCCACAAGAGTTTTTCTGGAAAAGTGTA
>VDFB02281492.1:749527218-749752449 GCA_007258455.2 Sequoia sempervirens
ATTTGTTTCATTTTTCTTTCACAAACAAATTTTCTACCAAGCATAAATTAGAAATTCGATAATGATTAGAAATACCTAATGAATTAAGCCACCAAATTTACTTGACTCCTTCAAAATTATGCTACAAAATATCTCCTTTTGTTCTTTCTTCAGTGCAAGGTGACAAATGAGGGTTCCAAATACCCTTTTATAGCTTTGCACACCTAACCTTTTTTTCGCATTAAATGTTTTTCCCTAGGAGGTCCGGTTACTCTATTTTCTCGGACAGTAAGAGAAGAATCCATCTGCAGACCTTCTAGATCTTGGTTTTCTGCATAAGTGATCATGAAAATATTTGTAGACTAATAGCACAACTACTAAAAATTCCCTACATTCTGGTGTCAACTATTGATAGGGGGATAAAGGATTTTTCTTGAAAAAACTCCCCTTAGGCCAATGACCTAAGATCAATTTCCAAAGGAATTACCAGAGGCTGCTTCTAGTGCAGGCTTATTTCCTTCATCAGATTCACTCTTCTTCACCCATTTTTTCTTCATCTAATCTCTTATTTCTTCCATTGTCACTTTCCCTTTTCCTTTATCATCTTTCTTTGAAATTCTTCCTTTGTATACTGAACCTCTTCTATCCATGTTTCTGTTCCTGCAAAATCTTGCAATGTGACCAAATTTGTTGCAAATGTAACATACCAGATTTATTTGTCTAGACCATTCATCCCATTGATTCCCCTTTGACCTGCATTGATTAGCAACATTCCCAAATCTTCCACAAGTATAGAATTTAACATTCCTTACATTGACAGTCATAGTTCTACACTCAATTGACTTATGACCAAACTTATTGCAACTAAAACATTGACCAGGAAATGATGGATTGCTTGAATTTATTTTATTTCTACACTGAGAAGACCTACGACCAAATTCATTACAAGCAAAGCAGTAACCATTAAACTTCTAAGCATTGGGTTGTCTTATCAGATGTCTTCTTCCTTTGTTCATCTAAATTTTTTGTCTAGAATCCTTATGTTTAGATCCAAAGCTTTCACCTTTCTCATATCCAAGACCTCACTTATCTTTTGCTCCCTTCTATCCTTTAGTTAGCTCATCAAGCTTAGCAGAACTAATCCTAAACTTCTCCTTGTAGTCATTTGCAGTAGTGAGTTCATTTATGAGAATAACTATCTTTCTTTCAAGCTCTTGTTCTTTATTTTTGGATTGTCACAGTTCAATCTCCAGCTGAATGAATCCACTATTGACTTTGTTGCATTCTTTAGTTTTTTCTCTTAAATAATGGGCCAAATTTTCCTCATTCTTCTTTCTTTCTTCAATCTCCTTAGTTAACTTCATTGCCACAGATTCCATCTCATTCTTTAGAGTACCATTATTCCTAGCAAGTTTTTCACATTCTTTAGTCATCTCTTTTAGGGTCTGATTTAGGTGAACATCTTCCAAGATTTTTTTTCCTTTATGCTTTAGCTAATCACAAAGTTCCTTCCTCTTTTCTCTTGACTCATTGATTTTATCCTTTAATGATTGAATGAATTTTTTGGCATCCTTAAGATTTTCTTTTAATTCCATGACTTCTGCTTTAGACTGATCAAGATCATCAAGTGACACCATAAGCTATTGTTGAAGACCACCAGAGTCCATTGCAATCCAAGATCCATCTCAAGCTATTAAACTTCTTATAGAGGAACCCGCTTTGATACTAATTGTTGGACTCAAGGAACACTAAGAGTGGGGGGGTGAATCAGTGTTCAACAATATTCTAAATTTTAATTTAGATTATAAACCATCTACAACATTTAAACAAAAGTAAAGATGCAAGCACATGAAAGAAACAATCCGAACACCATGACACCAATATTTTTATGTGAAAACCCTATTAGGGGAAAAACCATGGTGGAGATTAATCCACAATTTTATATACTCTGTTAAAATTATGAACAAAAGGGAATGCACATGCATTCAGGAACATTGCCTAGAGCTCACTACTCAAAATAAGGAAAGCTCACTTCCTTACAAAATGTTTGTGATTACAAAAAGATGTTGAAATGAGAAGATAGCATCTAAAAATGCTTGGTTTTAGTTTCAATGAAGCACATGAATCAAATTTTGAAGCTTTTGTTAGACTTTTCACTTAGCTCTACTCTGCCTTAATTCACTTCAAAAAATCCTCTTATGCACAAGAAGAATTAACTCAACTTCCCTTCTGATATTCACACATGTATATGCTCTGCTCTATTCACCCACTCACACACCAAAATGAATTGCTCGAACTTGCATATATATCTTCCAATAAGAATTCAATTGCTAGATGTTGGGTTCAAATAAAATAAAATAAAATTTCTCTACATGTTGGATCAAATCATGAGCAATCTTTAATGTGCACCCACACAAGTCAGCTAGACTATAGCTACGATGCAAAACAAAATAACCAACACAACAAACAATTAAAAAATTACTCCTTATACATCTGCGACATGCGACATTCACTAGGTTGGCCATAAAGAGAAAATAAGCAAAAGAAAATCCTGTCAGATCTCCACGCTCGTACACCAATTAATGAAAGATCACAAAAATTAATAGTAAGATAACATATATTCTCAACAATATATCCTAGGGATCCACAACTCAAACTAATGATATGGTGAAGCATACAAATCAACTAACTAACCAGATACCTTGTTCTTTTTGCTTTTTTCCAGTAGAACATTGTTCTCTACTTTTCCTACCAGTATGAGAAAATCCTAATTTGCTGACCAAAATAATGACTTCAGTTGCCATCAATGACAACACTAGAAGCCATATGCCAACACTTTTCTAATTGATCTTGGTCTCAGATCTGATCTAGGTCAAATATGTGCTCAAGATGAACCATACCTCTAGGGATTGTATTGGTTTTGACATTAATAAACCCTTATATATCTATTTTGGATCCCTCTAGGTCAACTTCATCAATTATTTGGGTTGCAAACACATCAGAACTAGTGATGAACTCGAGGATATGCTTGTCATCATTGAACACCTAAAAAATGAGTGATGTTTTCTGGCACAAAAGGGGTCGATGTCAACTCAAAAGTAAATCTCTTGAGACCAGATAGAGATAGAGGTTGTAGAGTGTTGGTTGCTTGAGCTAGGGCATCAGTAGTATGATTTTGAGGATGTGGGATCAGCTATATGTTGAATGCATATAGACTTTCTAAAAGATCCCAAACTCTATGCCTATAGTTTTCTAGTCTTCAGTCATGGTAGGAGTATAATTTTCTAACTTGTTTCACTACCAATTCAGAATCACCAAATACTTGCAACATTTTAACATTGTTTCTCAAAGCCATTAAGAGACCATGAACTAACGCTTCATATTCCGCTACATTATTGATACAATAGAAGTGAATCCTATGGGCAGTGAAGTAGGTCTTACCCATGGGGCTAATGAGTTTGAATCTAGTGCCAGCTCCCTACTTGGACTTGGATCCATCGAAGCATAGCATCCAAAACTTGGAGGTTTCCTTGAATTATGGGAAAATTAGGTCTTCATTCTTTCTTGATTTCTCACCTACATTCGTCATCCCTAGAATGGAGACAGACTCACCATGGTTGGTAGTAGGCTATCTAGTTGGAAGCTCCTTTTGAAGTGCAGCTTGTCCTTTGATGTTCTCTACCACCATTTGACACAAGCAGTAGTCAAATTCAAAGTGGGCCACATTGTGAACCCTATACCAGCTACATAGTAATAGTTCGTGGAAATTCATTCTTGCCCCTAGGTTGAGCTGATCCTATATGCATTTTTCCATGAAGTCTTGGAATCTGTCTTGCAGTCCTAGGTTATCATCTTCGTAGGACTCATCATCTTCTGATTCCACTAACATTTCTATGCTCTAAGGAAAATAGGCCAAGTTGGTCAGGGGACTACATTGCACCAGGAAAACCTCTGTAACTAGCTCTTCTTCTTGAGGCTTCAATTCTTCCTAATAAGTAATGGTGCAATAATTACCCAATTTTGTTTCATCAAACAACACCTCATTGGTGTTATTGTATTTTGTGATCATAAACTTCATACGTGGCTCTCAATCTATTCAAATTTGGTTTGGCAACCCTTTCCATGGCAGCCACATGTGAGAGAAGTCAATTGCAGAAAACCCATTCAATACACAGTGAAGTCTCATCCCAGGATTATTCCATATGTGTCAAGAATATCCGCAACCTAGATTTCAATGACCTATTGCACCCTTGGGTCTATAGCAATTTGCATTAGGATACGATTGATTTCTCTAACAATATTCACCTCATTTTTTTCCAGCTAAGTCACTTTTCTTCTAGAAGGTATGGGGACAATCCCAAGGGATTTGCACATAGCCAAAGGCATGATGTCGATTAATGCTCCTAAGTCAATCAAAAAATTATGCAAGTTCTTCCTAAATATTTTGATTGTGGTGAGGAAGGGTGGTTTTTCCATTTTTCCTTGGAATAACCCTATAGGTGTGTTAGCTTGTGCCACTTGGTTCTTATCCCTCTCATTGGTCTTTTCTCTTGTTTTCACTCGAGTCTGCTCTTTAGCAGGTTGTTTCCTAGTTTGTTGGTTGGTGGGGACATCCTTCTTTTTTCCTATGATTTCTTTGATTGCAGGCTCCTGTCGAGGCTTTTCAAAAGTGACTCTTTTTGTAGATGTTTCTAGTGTCACCTTAGAGGGGGGGTTCCATTAATTACCTTAAATAAGGCATGCCTAATAGTAGGAACCTTAAGCAACTCTAAAGCAGATAGGCTGATTTTGACTTTCTTGAACTCTTCAGCTACATACTCTCCCATTTGCTCAATTTTAGCCTTGAAGGATCTACCTATGGATGAGCTAGCTGAATGGATTTGCATTTGATTTTTCTATTTATCATTGTTCAAATATTTCTTAGGTACATAAGGGTAACCTGGGTTGTTGCTAGCATTGGGGTTAGGTGGGGTGCTAAAGTTATTGGGAGGAGTGGAAGTAGTGAAAGGTCCTCCGACTTGTCGATTTCTTAAGAAATATGGAGAGGTTCTTTGGTGAAACATTTGGACCTCATCCTCACAGAACTCCTCCTCATCTAATAGACCATTATCTACTGAAGCAAAGAACTGGGATAAAGCTTCTCCATTACTTACCTCTTTTACTTCTTTGTTCTTTTGGGAAGTAGCCACGCTCTCAAGCTCATTTCTCTCACTTTGTGGAAATGGGGCTTGGTTGACCACAAGAATGGAAGAGTCATATGGCTTGGACAAAACTATGTCTCTACAGTTTGCAATATTAATGGAATTCTGAACCTCCACTTGAAAGATCTTTGTGGCTATTTGGAACTTGGGGTAGTCTAACTCAAAATGCCTACTTATCTTGTGAATTTGACACCATCCAAACAAGGTTGCTTTGATGAGATATACTCTGTTGGTTTTCCTCTCATTACCACTAGGTGGTTCAAGAGGAGTAGAAACATCACCATTGTTGGGTCTCATATTCTACATCCTATTCTATCTCTGTGAGGGCCTCCTTTTAGAACTTTGGTTAGAATTATGCCCCTGCTCATATTTTTTTCCTAATGAGGTACCTGCCTCACAATTGTCCTGGTTGTCTCAATGGAGGTTGGCTTGGATGCTGTGCTGAGAGGACTATAACTGATTGTTCTAGTTTTGGAGATGAGTCATCTTCGTGGACATCTTTCTTATCATCTTCATCAGTTCTTTTAACTGGTCTTTGTCAGCATTACTTGGTTGTGATGTTTGATTCTGAAGGAAGATGAGTTGTGTTGCCGACTAGTTTTTTTGAGTGGGCAGGAATTCAGGCCCTTGTAGGTATGCAAGTACTTGCGCCTACTATGCATAATCCTACTATTGCTAAGGCTACAAGTAGTGAGGCACTGGGGGTGCTTAGTTCATGGGTTGCCCAGGATGAGGCACTATGGGCAGTTGCGGTACTTGGTTCATTAGGGGTATATGATGTTGCAATGCCTGAGTGAGTCCCTGAATCTACATAGGATGGGTAGCCTACCCCAAGGAAGGTAGCACACTGGAGATGTTTTCACCCAAGTAAGTACTGGCAATAACTACCTTAGAATAAGCATCTACTAATCTAGTTGGAGTTGGTCGCATCCTTTTCATCAATGCAACCATGAGGTTGTCTAATCCTACATAATAAATGGGAAAGGAAACAACATCATTAAGTGCATACAGGGCTTGCAACCTTGTGTATGCTCGATGGAACCAATCGTTGAAGGAGCTGATTAGCTTGTTGACTTCCCTTTGGATAGACATGAATTTCTGGTATAGCTCTAAAGGGCTGATTGGGATCTTATACTTCTATAGGAAGGCATTCATTAACAAGGTCCAAGATGTGATGGATCCCATCGGTAAGTTGATATACCAATAGAAGGCCTCTTCCCCCAAGGAATAAGGGAAAATCCTACATGCCATATCCTCATGATCAGTTTGCATGTCTTTCAATGTCGCTTGGAAGATCTTAATGTGTTCTTCAGTTGTCCTTTGTGGATCTCGAGGATTAAACTTCATGCAAAATCTCTCTAGGTTCTTAGGAATATCATGGTAATCATTGAAGAAAAATGGGGAAGGATTGTTTCCTAGTCAAGCCATGAGGGGAGGTGGAGGTGGTACTGGCTGTTGAATATGAACTTGGGGCTACACAAGAGCAACGACAGTTGGGATTGTTCCTTGCACTTGGAAGGTAGGGACCAAAGCAGCACCCCAGCTATGGAAAGTAAGCAGCTGGAAGGCAGTTTAGGATGGCTGAGTGGAAGAGGCAGAGATGGAAGAAGAAGGCTGAGTGTGTGGTGAGTGTCAGGAGGAAGGAGGTGAAGATGAAGGTGAAGTAGATGGAATGGAGGAGGAAGAAGAGGTTGTGTCTCCTCCCTTAGTCTTTCTAGCCCTTGTAGTGGGCTATAATTCTTGAAATTCCCCTGTATTTGGAGTTGACCTTAAAGCTCTCTAGAATCTTTCAAGGGAGAATGAACTGATTTGATCTAGCTTAACTTAAAGGCCCACCTTCTAGTGCTAGTTCTATTGATGGGTGTTTTTTCACCTTCTCAACACAAGAAATGCATGAATGCACAACCTCTCTTGAAAAAAAATCTCCAACAACAAGTTGTTGAAAATCACCCCAAGGTCTCTCAGGTGTTAGGTCATGACTTGCTTGGAATGTCTCAGCTATTTTGATGTTATTTTGTTGGTAATCATAGGGCAGACTTACACAATTAGGCTGGGGGAGAATCGGATCTTCCAATGGATTTCTTAAGATGGGAAAGTGATACATGATTACTGTAGGTTCAAACATCAGTCTAAAACTCCTATTTCAACTTCAAATTTTTCTTTACAATATGCAATGAACCTTAGCTTAGGTTACTTATTAAAAAAAAAGGAAAAAAGGCAAGGAAAGGGAGAAGTTCCAAGACCTAAAACTAGCAATGAACAGTGACAATGGAGGACTCTAATGTGGAAAACCTTCCCAAAAATGAACTCCACTTAACCATATTACTTCACAGTATCATGAAATTAGTGCAAGCTTCTAACGACTACATATATTCAACCATTCATTCACCATAAGCATGAATAAAATATTGAAATTTAGTACAACTTTCAATTTATGCCCAGACTAACTTTACACAGCTATTTACCATTAGTAAACAACAAAAAGTATGGACACGGAAGATTTCCAACACACAACAAAATTCTTTAGTATCAATGCATAGCATTAACTAAACAAATAAAGCAAGCTAAAACATGGAGAACAACAAATTTAATCTACTCAAATTCACTTACTAAGAGAAGAAGAATCATGAAACATGCAAAGCAACTCAAGAATTCACCAAAGTCAATGAATTTCTATTAAAATTCTAGCAGCATGTCATTACAACAACTCAACTCTCTCTTGAAACTAAGAGGAGACCCCCTATTTATAGTGTCCAAAAATAAAAATGAATGGAAAAGATCAATTTTCATTGTGTGGCCAAGATTCACTACAAACTAGGGTTTCACCTACCCCCAAATATATTACAATTTAATATTACATCCTTGTCATTTAGCCTATTTTTTCCTCATGTGGCAGCACTATAGCCCTTTTGTCTTGTAGTTGATTTCCTTTTGCTACAGCTATACTATGAGGAACTCATCATCAATCATAGGATTTCCTTCATTTGTATTGATGGTGGTGTATCCCAAAAATTTGTCGATCAATGTCCATAGTTTGTCCCACTCAAATATATTTGATTGGATTACCTAGAAATTCAATTTTATAGATTTATTTGTGAGCTCATCCTAGTCCTTGTCATACTTCTCCTTATTCTTCACTACCTACTTGGATTGGGTGAAAGCCCGTGCAGCAAAAACCATAAAATTTGGTGTAAGTGCATCTATGGTCCCACTTTCCATCTTCTTGTGGAATTATGGCTTTATTTTCTCTTGGTCTAGTTCAACAGCAGGCACATCAAAGTTTGTCATTAGCCTTAGGTATTCCTCACAAACCACCTTGGCTTCCTTGATCCAATCAATTTCTAGCTCCACCTCATGGAGCACTCGTTCCAACACTTCCTTTTTGTGGTCTAATTTCAGCCTCCATGTCTCGACTAGCCAGTGATCACCTTTCACCAAAGCAAACTTCTTCTCCTAGAATTTATCTAGTATCTTGAGAATAGCCTTAAGCTTGGGATACATGATTATGTATAGCCCTAGGAAATTACTACAGAACTTCCTTATTCCTTTGAACACCTTCTGCACTTCCAGGAACTTATTTGTTGTCCTGACAGCATGACCTATTCCCATGTTCCCATTGTAGAGGACTTGCCAAAACCAATCCTTTGTGGCCTTTGTTTAGATTTTCCTTTTCTTGAGCTTATCTATATGGTCCTTGGACAACAATTGTGGCAGCACTGATGATGTTGTAGGAAGCTCTTTAGCTGACGACCATTGCTAAATGTAAGCAGTTAGATCAGCCATCTATGCTTTTAGTTCCTCCTTAGAGGTCTTATCTTTATTCATTTGATGCACGATAGTGGCGATGGACCCCTGGAGCTGGTCAATCTTCTACTCTCTTGTTGTCATTCTCAAATTGAGGATAGAAATATTATAGCTTATCCCCTCTTCTACCATAATTGGAGTGGATATTTGTACAGTTCTAGATCTTGATGCATCCATTGTTAGATGAGACCTGACCTTTTGCTTCTTCTCCTTCTTTGCACTAGTTTGGGCTCAACCCAAGATTTCCTCTAGCCTTGCTTTTGGGTCCCTCGAGGCTGAAGTTTTCCTTTCCAAGTATTTCTTAAGCCATTCAGGCATCTAAGCTTCTCCTTTTGGTGATTCATGATCACCCTCTTCTTCATAGGTGTGTTGGATTTCCATTGCTTTATCACTTCGAGCTTCTTGTTATGTCATTTTTGCTTCTTCATCAGAATCTTGGATAAATATAGTTTCCTTCCACAAGGATTCAGTGATTGTGTGCTCTTTGGGGTTGTCCTCCCATTTAGTGGTTTTCTCTTTTTCCTCTTGGCCGTGCCCATGTTCTTCATGATGTTCCTTTCCTGGGCTTTTGTTTATTTCGGCCTCCTCTTGAGGTTTATCTTCTTCTTCTTTCTCTTTTGAAAGAGGAATTTCTTCATCATGGTTGGGGATTTTGTCATATTCCTTAGTTGGAGGTTCAGTGTCCTCCTCCATTTCCTTTTCTGCGTTCTTGTCCTCATTAGAGGGTTGTCTCTCTATTTCTTCTCCAACATTCTTGAGTTGTTGAGCCAACTCCCCTTCGAGGTCCAGGTTAAAATTTTCCATAATATATTTGGTACCTAGCTCCTCAGTGTCCTCCTCAAATGGCTGTGACTCTTCCTCCTCTCCTTCATGCACTACTTCATCAATTATCAAATGCTGGTACTCAGGGTGATCATGGTAGTCATCTGTTTCTTCCTCCATTTCCCTAGCAACTTCCCTTTCTTGTCTCTCACATTCTTGTGATATCAACATTGTTGTCTCCATTGTGGGTGGTTCAGTTGCAGGAGGAGGGACGGGGAGATTAGCAACAATCTAGGCCAAGGAAGCCTGTATTGTCAGGTTCATTAATACACCAGATAGCTGCATTGGAATATTTTGCATAAGTTAGGCAAGGGCCTCTTGGAGTGAGAGAGCAGGCATCAACATTGTTGTTGTAGCCAGTGGAAGAGATGTTGTGAGAGACACAGAGGAGGAGGAGAGTGGAGAGGTAGTGGCAGAAGAAGAGTCTACTACCATAACCTATGTAGTGGGTGGGGTGGAGGAAAGATGGACTGAGATATCCACTATGGGCAGAGAAGTGGCGAGCATCACCTAAGAAGAAGGAAGAGGGGTAGTAGTGGTAGTAATGGCAAGGGTGGTAACCACAAGAGAGGAGGCAGTGGGTGGGGACTTTGTTTGTTTGGACTCTAGTTCTTCCCCTTCATGGAGTGGGTCCTCTTAGATGGTGGGCATCTTTGTGAAATTGCTCGATGTTTTCAGCTTCTTGGAGGGTTCACCCTCTAAGGATTTTCTAGAGTACACCCTAGGTTTAGGCTATCTTTCAGCCATCTCATTTCTCTTTCTCAACCTAGTGGCTAGAGGATATTTTGAAGTTTTTCCTAATGGGACAACAGTTGTCCCACTATCAGTCTCACTTCCTGGTTCATCTTCAAGTTTTCCATATGTTAGGGTGAATCGCTAGAGCTTCAATTAGGCAATCTTCCCATCAATCCATTTTGTTTTCTTGCCTCAATCAGTTCTATTAGAATATCAAGGTCATTGACCTCTTCACCATAGTCTATTAATGGCAATTGGAGATTAGCAACTGCATCATATCGAGGATCAATCACTGTATTTTCATCCTTTACCAGTTGATCCGACATAGGGAACAAGTTAACTCTCTTGAAAAAGTATGTTGTCATGTGCACTTATTTGTCATCCTTGTAGTTGGCCCAAAAGTCCTCAACAACATGTATATGGGCATACTCATGCTCGACCATCTTCCTGAGCTTGCCGCACGGGTCCATCTGCGGCCGAGCAGTATAGAGGTCTAGGTTATATTCAACAGGTTCTCTATCTGAATGGTTTGCACACTAAGATGTGTGGGGCTCATACATTTCTTGGTCGAAGGAGAGGGGATAGGGAATCCCTACCTTATGCTTGCTAATTAGGAGGACATGTGCACACTACAACTACTGAGAGAGCTCTAGCAATATTATCTAGTCATTTGGGTACAAGGGCAGCTTGTATGATTTTTCTGAGAAACCTTCAGCCCGAATATAGGTAAACTTTAGAAATTGTATGAACAAGAAGCCAAACTAGTGGATGTAAGCATTGGCACTATGTGAGACCCTTCTTTCAAACTCACCCAAAAGCAATCTGATAACATGGACTATGAAGGTGTCATTGACTCTATAGTAGTCCTTCTTGAAATTACTATATTGGAGCTAAGATTACCTATCATAGACCTTTAATTCCTTGCCTGGAGCCTCATATGGAGCTCTAAACAAGCCTTTGTATTGCATCTAGATAGCTAGTAAATAGACCAAGATGTCATGTAAAATCATGAGGCCTTTTTCACAACCACGAATTGCTCGTGCAGGAAAATACTAATTATTCCTACCCAGTAGAATTTTATTTTTCCTCAGAGGATCTCTTCCGTGAAGTATAACATCAACTTTTGGAAGTAGGCATTGGTTAGAACCTGGCCCATAACTCTACTCAATAGGGTTACCAGGTCATGGTAATCCTCGTAGAAGTCACTGCAAAAGAGCTCTTGGGGTACTTTAGCTGCACTACCCCTCTTTCTTTTAACTAGTACTAATTGAGGATCTTTTTGCACTTGAGGGGGTCCACGTCCCAAATATCTTTGGCATCTTCTTTGGATGCTTCCTCCATCTCGTTGAATGTAGGGATATGAAAAGCCTTCCCTATTGATTTGGTAGATAGATCAGCCAAAACATTCCCATCTCTATCCACTATTGTTCTAGACTCTTCTTGCTATGTCTCCCTACAAGACATTACAAGCTTGAGAGTAATGAGGGCAGGCAAGAAACTAGCAGCCTTGGCCAACCCACTACTTCTAATCTTCTTGGCATTTTTTTTCATTGGGTTGATCCGGACCCTTTGTTATAACTCATCAATATCTATGTGTTCGATATTTGTATCTAAGATCTCCCTCCAATCTATGGTGACCTTGGAGTTAAGGGTTCCCCTTGGAACTTGTACTTCATTTGATCTTTATCCTCTTTTCCTCAGGATGCTTTGGCTAACCTCTTTCCCTTGTCCTTTTCCATGGCCACCTCTGAAGATCCTACATCTTGTTTCATATATCCTGTGGAAGAGAGAGAGGTAAGCACATTCAAGCATGAAACATGGGGAAAGTTAGTCAAAATCCTACAAAAAAATATTAGATCAGATTACTCATCACTTAAAAATCCTAACACCTCTTTAGATTGGCATTAACCTTTCACAAGAGGGAGTTACAACAATTCAGGCCCAAGGGTGTAGACTTCCCTATGTTGGTGGTTGTTCTGGAGCAACTACAAGAGGGATGACAATCAAGGCATGGTGGCCCATATGTCCCAACCCACCTCAAGATTTAGTCATGAAATGGGGTCTACAAAGGAGACTAGTCCATTATGGCACATGGTTCAAGTTTACTTTGAAGGTCTAGAGGTGTTAAGGTTGTCTTTGGTCATGCGGATCCTAGGCAGGCGAATGCAGGAAATGGCTTGGTCATTTGAGAATCTGCCATTGAAAATGACACTGGTAATACAGAATTATGCAGGCGACATTCCACCATTCGAGACCTATAGCTATAGAGGATGGCATCATAGTACACTTGGTGTTCAAGTCATTGTGGGTTGGAAGGTGCAGATGGTCGCTAGGTCACAACCATTTGGAACAGTGAAGATTAGATGGTTTTCCAGCAGGAGGAACCTATAGCATCAGGTCCGCAAGGGCTCAAGGCATCATTCTTTTATCCTCAAATAGTCCAAAGGAGATGGGGAGGCCAGGTCCTGTATTGTGGGTTGACAAGAATTGTTTTCCATTTGGGAATGGTGGGACCAAGATGGAGTTCCGCTAGTGGCCGCCCATGGGGGATGACCCATTTAAAGTTCAACACTTAATTGTTTTCATCCTTGCATACAAGAAGACATGATGGGCTTGAAACCCTAAAGGTAGAAGGTTGGTCATCAAGGGCTATTCATGATGGTGAACTCACTAAAGTGACCTACAGATAGAAGCCCATGAGTAAAGGCCTGCAAAAAAGTTTACACTTGGTCTTTTAAAAGCCTAGAGGAATAGATGACAGTGTAGAGGTTGGGATCCAATTGTCGGAAGGGCTTGAGCACTTTGCCATTAAGGGTGGTCATTATGGCATTGGAAAAAAAGGGAGCGGTTCCCCACAAAGGTCAGCTCAAAAGAAAAGATCACTTGGATTTGGACAGAGACAACGGATCAGGATGCGAAGCCCGATTGGCAGAGGGATGGGTCATGCAAGCTATTTCAAATGGCGAAACTAAGGTGGAAATTTGCAGATGGTGGTCTGTAGGAAACCTCCACAATGGATCGGTACTTGGACATTCAACAAGGTTGGGCTTGAACAGTGGTCAGTGGGATGGGATCCATGTGTCAGGAAGACAAGTTCAGATGGTCACTTGGAACGGTGAAGCCCTAAGGGCATTCCATAGACAGAAACCCACTTTTTTGGATTTGACGGGATCAAAGGTTCTCCGTTAGGGTTCATGATTTCAGCTAAGTTTGAGACAGCCAATTAGGGGGTGCCCTCCCATGAGAGTGGACCTGATGGTGGAACTCACCATTTCAATTTTAAATATTTTCAAAGGGATGGTGATGACAATGGTCTTGTTGCAGGTCCCCAAAGCATGGATGAAGGGGTTGGGTTCCGCACGTGACCTGCAAAGGATTTTCAATAGATTTTGAAATTCTAAGAAGTGGGTTTTGTCTACCAAGGTCTACTTTAGTTATTTTTAAAGCTTTATTTTAAATATTTAACAAATTTTCATGGAATTTGAAGAAAACTAAAATGGGCATGTGGTGGATAAATGACATGTTAATCATGACAGAGATGAATGAACCAACAACTATCAAATGCTTCAAAGTAGTGATGGAGCTCGACGGGCATGACGAGCAAGGCCCTCTGACTTGTTTCTGAGATCTTGGAAACTAAAAATGATAGTTCAAAAGGGCTATTTATAGATTTTTCTCCATTTAATTCTCCTCATTAATGGTCATACAGAGGTCCTCGAGGTTGGTGAATATTCAGTTTTTAAAATGGCTGTGGGAATGGTGGAGTCTGTTAGGCGGACGACGACTAGCAGTTAGTTGCTTAGGGCTCGGCAATGAAAATGATGAGTAGAAGGTCATTGGACAACAACCATTTAGAATGGTCATGGAGTGAAGGAAACCCACATGGGGTGACCCGGTTGGGTGGACCTACACCTCTCCAAGGATGCCAGTTCTAAAGAGTAAAGGAAAACAACTAAGGGAACTTCGTGAAGGCCTAAAGCCTTGAAAATTTGAGGGTAGTAAGACATGGTCACTTCAAAATGATTCCTCTAATATCTTTTGACCACTCAGGACACAAAAAAAATTAGGGGGCACACAAAATGAGGTAACAATAAAAGCGACCCGACGAAGTGTAAAGGAAGAGGGTCCCCATTCCAAATGGTGCATGTGTGCTATAGGCACAAAAAATACCTACTCTCCTATCATCCTCTTAGCCTATCCATAGTAGACTCATCTTTGCCAGAAAGTTCAAATTTTTGTCAAGATTTCATATCCATTTATAGGATTTTCATCATCACTTTGGCAATCATTTCACCTATCTAAATTTGGTAATCATTTTAGTTCTTTATTTGACATAACATCTCAATATTATTAATAACATATTAATATAATATTTAACAAATTAATATTATAATTTAAACATTATAATATTATGTATGTATCGTATATACACACACATACATATGGTAGTTCATATGTATGTATTTATGTAGGTCATGTAGGTACCCATACATATGGAATTCATATGAAACATACATACATTATTTTACTATGATGTATGTATGTATGTATGGATACTAATCATACATACATACATAAGTATGGCATCCATATGTACATACATACATACATAGATAGAGCCATTTTCACAAACACATAGACATACTCAGCCAAAAGATAGGTGAATGGCACCCTCAACTATGGAGTGTGATAATGTTCCAATATTGTAAATAGAAATATGCAACTTGTATAATTACAATTACATATGGTAGAGATATAGAAATTGATGTTTCATATAGACTTGTTCACTTACATTTATATGAATTCGATGTATGCTTTAATTTATATTCAATTACTTTCACAAGTGTGACAAAGTTGTTTCAATTCATATCAAAATTTTGGTTGAAGTTATATATAAGTATCATAATTCTATATTAGTTGGTTATTTTGAGTTATTCTTAAAAATCATTATGTATCAAAAAATGGCTCCAAATATTACTATCCAATTACTCTCAATCTTACATGTATGAATTTGTTGTTTCAGTTTGTATCATTCTTTGATTTGTAAGAGTTATAATTGGGGATGCGATAGTATAGCATGCATTTTTTTTCATTGCACACACACACTTGATCATTTTCAATCAATTCAATTATATGCACAGTTAGTTTGTTCTTCAATTACTCTCACTCTTACATGTATGAATTTTTTTGTTTAAGTTTGTATCATTATTTTATTTGTAAGAGTTAGAATTGGGGATATGGTAGTATAACCTGCATTTTTGTTTCATTGCACACACAATATTGATCATTTGTAATCAACTCAATTAGACATGCATGTTTAGTTTTTTTTTAATTACACTCACTCTTACACCTATGAATTTTCTGTTTTAGTTTGTATCATTCTTTTTATTGTATGAGTTAGAATTGGGAATGTGATAGTATATCATGCATTTTTTTGTTTCATTGTACACACACCGTTGATCATTTGCAATCAACTAAATTAGATGCATGATTAGTTTGTTCTTCAATTACACCCACTCTTACATGTATGAATTTGTTATTTCAGTTTGTATTGAATTCTTTCTTTTTGCAAAAGTTAGAATTGGGGATATGCATTTAGGGGATTTCCATTTTTGAAGGGTTTTCATGGTAATCTATGTTACAATTCACAATTCAAAGGGAGTTGTAGACAACTACAACATAGGTTACCATTAGAAGGGCATTCAAAATATCGATTGTCCCAAAATAATTTTTGAATAGAGATACAATTAAGAATAATCAGATGTATGGTTTGTTTGTTCTTCAATTAAACTCACATGTTCGAATATGTTGTTTCTCTTGTTTGAGTTTTGATTGTGGATACATTCATATATATAATCAGTTAGACTATTTACCTAAGGGTTATAAGAGTTACAATTGGGGATATGGTAGTATAACATGCATTACTTGTTTCATTGCACGCACTTCCTTGATCATTTGCAATTAAATCAATTAGATGCATGGTTAGTTTTTTCTACAATTACTCTCAATCTTACATGTATGAATTTTTGTTTCAGTTTGTATCATTCTTTTATTTGTAAGAGTTATAATTGGATTTATAATAGTATAACATGCATTTTTTGTTTCATTGTACACACACCCTTGATCATTTGCAATCAACTAAATTAAATGCATGGTTATTTTGTTCTTCAATTACACTCAATATTACATTTATAATTTTTTATTTCAATTTGTATCATTCTTTATTTTTAAGCATTAGAATTGGGGATGTGATAGTATAACATGAATTTTTTGTTTTATTGCACATAGACCCTTGATCATTTGCAATCATACTCACTCTTACATGTATGAATTTGTTGTTTCAATTTGTATCATTCTTTGGTTGTAACAGTTAGAATTTGGCATATGCATTTAGGAGATTTTTTTTTCTAAAGGGATTTCATGGTAACCTTTGTTGCAATTCACAATTGAATGGGAATTATGGAAAGCTATAACCTAGATTTCCATTAGAAGGGAATTTGAAATATCAATTCTTCCTAAATAATTTTTGAATAGAGATACAATTAACAATAATCATACATATGGTTTTTTTTGTTCTTCAATTACACTCACATATTCAAAAAATGCTATTTCACTTTGTTTGATTTTTTATTTTCAATACATTCATATATTGTCACAACAAAAATTGTGGGAATAGGACATATCAAAAACATCATTGCACACACATCCTTGATCATTTTCAATCAACTCTATTAGATGCATGGTTAGTTTTTTCTTTAATTACCACATAATCTTACATATGTATATGTATATGTATATACATGTGTATATTCATATGTATATGTATATGTATAGTTTGTTTAATGGTAATAGACCATTGGTGGGTAGGGTGATGTTGATAGTATAACATGCATTGCTTTTTTCATTGCACATATGCCCTTGAAAATTTGCAATCAAATCAATTAGATGCATGGTTAGTTTTTTCTTTAATCACACTCACTCTTACATGTATGAATTTTTTGTTTAAGTTTGTATCATTCTTTTATTTGTAAGAGTTAGAATTTGGTATGTGATAGTATAACATGCATTCTTTGTTTCATTACAAACATACTCTTGATCACCCTAAGGGTTATAAGAGTTGGAATTAAGGATATACATTGAAATAAGTTTAATCTTTTGAAGAAATACATGATCTACCATGGATGTTAAAATCCATGGACATCATGTATATCTCGAACAAAAAATACTTATATGTATGTATATCACTTTGCATCTTATATACAAAAGAATGGATTATTCCTATTAACTTCAGAATCGTTTCAATATATATTATTTGCATATAAATAGAGAAAGTGTTGCATAATAATTCACACTACATATTGTTTTTTCTTTTTTTTTTAATTCCAAAATATGAAAATGGTTTCACTGGTTTTCATGCAATTATATATGTGTGTATGTTTTTTTAGTGTAGAAAAATGTTTTCCTTGTCATTTTCACACTTTTTTGGGCCCTCATTGCTAAAATTGGGCTTATTTATGCCTTATTTGGCCTCATTTTCCATCCACAAGCCTTAATTAATATGTATTTCTAAGGATAATCCTAACATACATCAAGTAACCAGACAAAATTTAATGATTTTGTTTGTATGGACCAAATCTAGTGATCTGGGATTCATAGGCCACCTTAGGCATATGGGTCCCCCCTTTGTTTTGGGGCCTAGATCTAAAATTCACATTAAACAAAGCCTTTCTTGAAAGATGTGTCCCAAGCTTACCCTAATGGGACTCATATGCCCCAACTGACATATGACTCCCACTTAGATTAGGCATAATTTTTAATTTAAATTCTTGAAGGAATTTTATTCTCCTAGTTCTAATGTTAGCTTGTAGTGTCATAATTTTGGGAAATTTGGCATAAAAAAGTATAAATACAAGGTTATTTCACATATTTTCTCCTATCAATTTTCATGAGCAAGTGTGACATAAGAATTCAAGCATTCTAGCATTCAAGAGAATCCAAGAGTTGATTATTAAGCATTTTGGAGCATCATTCAAGTATCAAACATCACGTCAAAGTCATCATGCATCATGTTTTTTTTTTGAGTTAACATTTGTGATGTAGGGTTTTATGATTCAAGTAAGCATTCAAATAAAGATCCATATCATTTAAGCAAGATTCAAAATACACATTCATTCTAACCATTTTATACATGTTTGTAACATCTTATTCAATGGTTTTGTGAGTTGCAATATGTAGCATATTTGTTCTTTCATCATTCCTACATTTCATTTGATTTCATTTCAAGGTTCAATTACCAAAATGGGGTTTGACCAAGGAAAACCCCTGTCCACTAACAAAACTACATTTTCCTCTCTCTTTTATGTGTGATTGCAGATCTAGGTGGTTTAGGTTGGAGATCCATTGAAAAGCAATATTGGAGAAAATTTTTCAAGTTGCAAAGTTGTCAAAGTTGTCACCTTACTTGAAAGTTCACAGAAAGTCACCTACAGGTTGCAATTCAATGATTCAAACCTAGGAGATTTGATAGGAAGAAAGCTACAATAAATCATCAAAGGATATTAATGTTTCAGAGAAACCCTAATACTAGGATTAAATTTCCACTTGTGGCATATGAGTCGCAATATACACATTTTCATACATTTTCTATAAATCTTCATTTAGTAGTTCCATATTCTAGTTTTTGTCAAAAACCCTAATCTTAGACTAAATCACCTAGTCTAGTGTATGATTCCTAGTGAACATTAAATTCAAAATTTTCAGCATTTCAAACCTTTTCTTGAGCTTCTTTAGGTTTCCAGGTGCACCTCTATACTTTCTTAGTTTACTATTTTGATTCAAACTCATTTCTAGGTCACTTAATTAAGTCTTTCATATCATTAGGTTTTATCATTAAATCTTGCATATTCTTAGTCTTTCCAAGCTCTAGCCTAGTGGTGAACCCCCTTTTAGTATTTAATCATACCCTACGATATCCTTTAGTTGATCTCTTTCCCTTATTCCAAACTTGAATTGAGATCTCTAGGGTTTCCTTGAATGAAATGTGTAGAAAACTTGTTCTATATCCTAAGCCATGGAGAGACTATTTTTGACCTTTCATTTTGGTGAACCTTCCCTTTATAAACAATCATTTTCTAATTTTGAGTGCATCATAGTCCTATATCTGGTTGCATTAACTTTTCATTAGGCCTTGCATTAATTAATTTGCATCTAGGGTTTCAAAATATTGCATTAGTGAAAGTGCATATGGGTTACATTTTTGCCTCTTGCATCATTGAATTTCATTTGAAAATTGCAACTATAGTTAGTCTAGACATAGTTCAAACCAGAAAACTTATCATTCAATTATAATTTTCTAAAATTTGTGCAAAAACCCTAATTTGGGACTCATATGCCCCTCTGGGTGATTTAGTCCCAGTATAGGTGGTTTTCCCTAATTTTTGGGTATTCTTTGTTGATTGTTTATCATCATTTGAATCCCTAAAAACCTTGATTGGGACTCATACACCCCTCTGGATGAATTAGTCCCATTTAAGATTTTAAACTACATTTTCCAACATTAAAAACTTTATTTCTATGTTTTTTTTGTTATTTCTAGTTATCTATTTTAGTTTGCATGATTTTGGTTACATTCATTTCATTGCATCTAGCTTAATTTCATTTGAATTAGAATTAGAGAATAACATTTATCTTGTGTTCATTGCATTCATAGATTACCCCTTGAGTGATCTTTACAACTTTTTTTCCTATCACTAATACTATAGTGCGATGAAGTTTGAGACTCATGTCATCCAACAATAGCACAATCATAATGGATCTTGGGTTATCTATCTCTTTCACTACTAGTGTTGACACTAGTTCACTAGGTATGGACCATAACTTTAACAAATTTTTTCCTTCAAGTAGGGTGACAAATTTTGAAACAATGGTTTCTAGTATTCCACAAGAAAACATAATCCAAATCCACAAAGACTTAGAAAACCTACAAAATCAAGTGAGTATTGAAAACATTTCAACCACTGCTATCCCTACCATAGATAACATACACTACATGATTGGAACTAAGGAGTTGAACTTGTGCATAAATTAGCTTAGATTTTTGGTAAACTCACTAGTAGTGCTCCACCTTCGAACAATTTCCAAAGTTAAGGAGGAACTTAAATTCCTCCCCTCACAACCATTACCTCTATACCTACCTATACCAACCCTCAAGTTACAACAATGATGCAACCTACTAGTAGTGTCATTCCTACCTTGGTTATTTCCACTAGCATCCCTAGTACCTTTGTGGCATTGCATGTCATATCTCCCACCACTTTACCTCATGTAAGCATTCCATTCATTTCCCCCTTGAAAACATATACACCTCCACCATATTCACCTCCATCTCAAAATGAAAACAATGATCCTTTCATAAATAAACTTTTACAAACTATTTCATCCCTTCAAAAGAAAGTTTCCACCATAAACCAAAATGGAAATGGCCAACCTACATACTATGTCAAAATAAATACCTTATCCCTGTAGATATTGAGAATTATGATACCACAAGGTCTAGAGATTCCTATATTTGAGAAATATGGAGGGAAACGAAATCCTTCTAACCATGTCTTTGCTTATACTGCATTATGTAGTGAATTTTTCCTTGAGGATAAACTCTTGGCTAATCTTTTCCCAAGGTCCTTGAAAGATACTACCTTAGAATGATTCTCCTCATTATCAAACAACTTGATTCATTCATTCAATGAACTTGTTAAGTCCTTTATAAACCATCTCCAAGTGCACATGACTCCTAAAATGACCTTAGCCGATTTGATGAGATGTAAGAAAAAATATGATGAAAAAGTTACTACCTTTATTTCATGATACCAAGCACTTTATTCCTAGATCGATGTAAGGATTCCCTATCCTCACCTTCAACGAATTTTCATTGAAAACTTACAAAATAAGATACAAGATAAGCCTACCATGATGAAGTTTCATTCATACACTTGTGTACAACCCTTCATCATTATTAAAACTTAGTTAGTAGTTGTGAAACAAAACCAACCTCTAATCACCCTGAAAAGTATGAATCCACATATCAAAACAATTATCAACCTTTTAGAAAACATAATAAAGTATCCCTTCAACTTAATCCCCCTCAACAACCAACCCAACATATCGATACCCAAGTGGCTGCTATAAAGAAGACACATCCTTTGGGGGTACAGCTAGAAAATTCACTCCCTTACCTGACACCCTCCATAACACAATGTCACAAATTTTAGAATAGAAAATGATCACCTTACCTCCCATTAAAAATCTTGATCCTAATAATCCTTTACCTCCAAATTTTAGATCCAATTCCTATTTTCATTATCACCGACAAAATGGAAATGACACAGAACATTGTAAGCATCGTAAACATCTTATACATGACCTCGTTGATTCCAATCGACTTTCCATTTAAGGTGTTAATGATCAAGGAAGCAATTTTTTTTCCCCTCCCACCTAAAACATGCAAATATTTACCAACCCTATGCCTAATCATACCATTTCATTTGTCAAAGCTAGTGAAACTAAGAAGAATTATGTGATGAATGTTAACACAGATGAGGACAACAAAGATACTATTGAACAAGGTCCTATGGATGTTGATGAAAAAAATCCTACAAATGATATAGTTGGATTGATCAAAATTCTACCTCATAAGGGTTGAACTAAGAATCCTCTTGACATTGATTTCTCATCTAAAGATATCATTCAAAATGTACCTTATGGTCCTCTTTACATAGCCGGTCAAATCAATGAAAATCCCACTAATGGAATATTAATTGATCCCATTTGTGGAGAGAATGTGATCACCAAGTAATTCTTACTTGTGCATGAGCTATATTAATAAAAATATGGCAAACAGAAAGCATGGATAAAGAGAAATAATGGTTTCTCTTTCCCTATGATAGGATCAATAACCCTTCCTTTACATATAGGACTGAAAAAATTAGATGTCTCATTCTTCATCATCTCAACATTAGACCAATTCCATGTGAAGCTTGGTTATCCATGGCTATGCTCCATGGAAGTCATTCTTTCGATTGTGCATAAATTCTTAAAGTTTCTCTTTGAAAATGAAATCTTGACCGTGCACCATAGTGGCTTTAACTCTTTGTCTTCTAGTAGGAACTTTTCATTGGATTTATTTTGGCTTGATCCTATGGAACCTATTAAACCTTGTGAAGAATTATTTTTCAAATCTTATCAAAAGTTAAAGCAAAAATGCATAATGAAAGTATCCCTTACAAGCATGCCTCAACCTATGATTGAGCTTACCATCCTTAATGAAACCATGATCAAACCAAAAGAAACTCCAAATAGCCAAGTCCAACCCAAGATTGATCCTTTTCCTATTTCATGCAAAATACCAAGAGATACTTTGATGCAGGAACATCCTTGGTTCTTGGAAATCTTGCATCAACCAAAAAAATATTTCATTTCAGTTTTGTTTTGTTCAGTTCTTGTTCAGTGCAAGTTGGAAAGTTTAGTGTTTCATCATAGCTTCTCACCAAACCATGTGGTTCTATGTTTTCATTGTGGAAATGTTCATTTTCCTTTCCAAGATTTGAGTGCAATTGAATCTTTTTTCTAGAAAGTTATCACTTTCGGATTAAGTGGCAATTTCTTGAACTGGCATTGGAATAATTTTCTAAACTTATGACAATTTTGATCGCTTGTGGATCCTTCCTGTAACTTGTGGATCTTGTCCATCTGATTCAATTTTTTTTGTGGAGTGTTCTTAACCTTCATTATAGGTCCACACTCCATCCTATGCATTCACCAAGGAGTAATTCAAATTTGAGTCTGACCTATTCATGCACACATTACATTTTATTTCATTGGAGATTATAATGATCTTTGGCTGACGCGGAAGATTCTACATCTACAGATATGATATAAAGCTTGCAATAGATCATTAGGATAAGGAGGAGGTAGATTAAGAAGAAAATATAGACTTGATATGTAATATTTTTTCTCGCATTGAGGAGCATACAGGAAGATGGTATTCTGAGCATGTTGTATCAGACCTGTGAGCCAAGTTTGTAAGCCTAGATGTTGCCAGCTATTTGTAATTGAATTTTCTAATAATAAGAAAGTTAGAATCTGCATTTTCCTCCATATTTTGTGTTGCTTCTATTGTGTGACTCTTGTTACATGGTCTGGATTGTTCTTTGTGAGAACCCTCCTACCGTGGTTGCACTAGATTGGTATCAGAGCGAGATTCAATCCATGAGAGATCGCCAAAATTCGCGGAGTCTTGTTGAAGATTTTTTGTGGGGTGGTAGACTGTTGATTTGACCTACAACTATAGAGGACTTGTGTAAAGATGGTGGGAAGAAGAAATGTTAGAAGAAATGGAGCGTGTGGAAATGCAGACCCAACTTTAATGGAGATGTTAAGAGGAATTTTTGGTAGATTAGATGCAGTTGAAACAACCCAGAGGAGAGGTCTACCAGTTGATGATGTGAGTGATGAAGAGGTAGAAGTATAGGAAGAAAGAGAAATAGAAGATCAACTTGGACTTGATTAGGGAAAAGAGAGGTTCATAAGAGCCCTAACAAGAGCAAATAAAAAGCCACATTTCAATCCACTAGATTATAGTGGTAAGCTAGATTCAGATGAATTGCTTGATTGGACAACAAAGATGGAGAATCATTTTTATTTTGAAGGTATCACTGAAGATAAGAAGGTGAAATTTTCTTGTACAAAGTTGAAAGGTCATGCATACCTTTGGTGGGAACACTTGCAAACAAATAGGAAAAGAAGAGGAAAATAAAAGATAAGATCATGGGATCAAATGGTGAATAAGTTGAAGAAAAAGTTTATGCATACAGACTATCAAATCAATTTATTCCAAAAGTTTCATAATTTTAAGTAGGAGTCAAGTGTGACAGAGTATACTAAGGAGTTCTACAAGTTGAATGTCAGATCCAGAAATTTGGAGGATGATATCAAGCAAGTAGCTAGATATTTGAATGGTTTGAAGCCATCTATATAGGATGAAATCAATTTGATCAAGTTGTAGAGTGTGGAAGAGGCATATCAATGTGCCCTAAAAGTAGAAGAGAAGCTGAAAAAAAGACATGAGCAAAGACAAAGAGGAAGAGGTGGAAGATTTAAGAGAGGAAAAAAATTTACTGGAGGAGAAAGAGGATAGTTTTCTAATCAGAACAAAGATAAGTAAGTCAATAAGAATGATGATTCGTACCATAGAGGTGATGGAAAATATTACCAGAAAGGAGGATATGGTGGTTACTAGAATGAAGGTTATAGAAAAGATGATAGAGGACAAGAGAAAATATTTTTCAAGGGAACTTGTTTTAAGTGTGGTGGAGAAGGACATAGAGCATTTGAATGTAATCAAGGAGATACAAGAAGAAAGATAGAATAATAGAAGGGAAGCCTTTGTTGAGGAAGATCATGATGGATCATCTAATAAACTAGAAGATGGAGAAGTGTTGGTGAATAGAAGAGTATTGTGTCAAAGTGAGATGGAGTAGGAACCGTTGTAGAGAAAGAATTTGTTTCGGATTAATTGCAAGGTAGCTAGTAAATGTTGCAAAGTGATTGTTGAAAGTGGAAGCTTCAAGAACCTAGTTTCTAAAGAAAAGTTGTCCAAATTGAAGTTGGAAAGACTGAAACACCTGAAGCCTTATCAAATAACATGGATTCAAGAGGAGCATAAGATATTGGTAAGTGAACAATGGTTGGTGAAATTGAAGATAGGAAATTTCCATGATGAAGCTTTGTGTTATATTATGCCTATGGATGTATGCCATATTTTGTTGGGAAGGCCTTGGCAGTATGATAGACATGCTATTCATGATGGAAAGAACACATATACCATTGTTGCTAATGTGATGAGGTAGACTTAGTTGCCATTGGAAGATGTTCCTAAATTTGAGGTTTGTATGAGTACTAGAATTTGTTTGGTTGATGGAAGGAGATTTGTAGACGCATTCAGACATAAGAACATGTTTTATGCCTTGGTTCCTAAGAATACTAAAGACTTGAATCATGTAGAAGAACAACCAAAGGAGATAAAGGAATTGTTGGCATAGTATGGCGAGATCATTTTGGATAATTTACCTGATGGATTGCCACCTATGAGGAGTATTAGTCATTGCATGAATCTGATTCTTGGAGCTAGTTTTCCTAATAAAGAAGAACACTAGATGATGCTTGCATAGAATCAAGATTTGAATAGACAAGTGCAAGAGTTGTTGAAGAAGGGTTTGATCAGAGAAAGCTTAAGTACTTGTGGAGTACCTTCTATGTTAGAACCTAAGAAGGATGGAGAATGGAGGATGTGTACAAACTCTAGAGCCATAAAAAAAATCACAGTGAAGTATAGATTTCCTTTGCCCTGGATGGATGACATTATGGATTTTTTGAGTGGAGCTAAATATTTTACAAAGATAGATTTAAAAAGTGCATATCATCAGATCAAAATTGGAGAAGGGGATGAGTGGAAGACAACATTCAAGACAAATGAAGGATTGTATGAGTGGTTGGTGATGCCTTTTGGACTAACAAATGCACCGAGTACTTTCATGAGGCTGATGAATGAGGTATTGAAGATATTCTTGGGTAAGTTTGTGATATTTTATTTAGATGGCATCTTGATTTTTAGTAAGACTAGAGAACAACATTTGTTGCATATAAGACAAGTTTTGTAGAGGTTGAAAGAAGAGAAGTTGTTGATAAACATTAAGAAATAAAGTTTCATGAAGAAAGTGTTGGCATATGGCTTTGTGAGATTTTTTTTGGTTGCTAGTGTTGTTATTGATGGAAACTGGAGTCAATAGTATGGTTCGTAGTTTAGAAGTAGTTCCTACTGGCAAGAGAAGTAGAAGATTGTAAACTACCGACATAAAGCATGAAGAACAAAGTATCTAGTTGATAAGTTGGTTTGAATACTTCACTAGATCATTATTTTGTTGTGTGGATCCATAGGGAAGCTTATCAAGCATGTATGTTATCTTATTGGTAACTTTTGTGGTGTTCCAAAAATTAGTGTATGAGTTAAGAGATTCAGTAGAATGATTTATTGTTTATTTCTCATTATGGCCAACCTGTTATTTATGGCATGTTCTAGATGTATGAGGAATGTTTGTTTAACTATTTCTTATCTTGGGAATTTTGATTTATGTCCCTACTACAGTCTAGTCGACTTGTGTGGGTACGCATTAATTCTAATTGATGATTTCAGCCGACATGTGGAATAATATTATATTTTGTTTGAAGCCAACATATAGCAATAAAATCTTGTTAGTGGATATATATGTGAGATCAGAAAATAATTTTTAGTACATGTGGTGTGTGAATCAAGAAGTGAGAAGGTGTGTAATCAAAAAAGTGTAGAGCAATAGTATGAGCTAATATCAGAAGATCTATTGAAGTGAATTTTGTTTGTGTAGCAGAAAGTTTTTCATGCAAGAAAGTAGAGTAGAGTAGAGAAAAAGTGTGAATTGGACAAGAGGTCCAAAATATATTTTATGTGCCTTAGTGGAACTAAATCTAGGAATTTGTAGATTCTATATTCTTACTTCAACATTTTGTTGTAATCTCAAATATTTTGTAAGGCAGTGAGCCTTCCATATTTTGAGTAGTGAGCTCTAGGCAGTGTGCTTGAATGCAAGTGCATTCCCTTTTTATTATACTTTTAATAGAGTATACTTTGTGGATTAATCTCCACTATGGTTTTTCCCCTAATAGCCCTGGTTTCCACGTAAAATTTCTAGTGTTATGGTGTTCACATTGCATCTTTAATGAGTTTGCATGTTTCCTTCTATTTATATGATGTGAATGATATTAAAGGATAAATATCATTGTTGATAGTTTAAGATATGATTTGAAATTCAAATATTGTGGAACACTGATTCACCCCCCCTATCAATGTTCCTAGTGTCCAACAATTGGTATTAGAGCTTGTTCCTCTTTTAAGTTTAACATCTTGAGGTGGATCTTGGATTACAATGGATGAAGGTGGTCTTCAATAATAGCTTATGGTGGCACTTGATGATCTTGATCAGTCTAAAGCAGAGGTCATGGAACTAAAAGAAAATCTTGTGGCTATCAAAAAATTCATTCAATCACTGAAGGATAAGATAAATGAGTGAAGGGAAAAGAGGAAAGAACTATGTGATCAATTGAAGAAAAAAGAAAGCAAAGGTCTGAAAGATGTTCATCTAAATAAAACCCTAAAAGAACTAATAGAAGAGTGTGAAAAGCTTGCTAAGGACAATGCTTCCCTAAAGCTTGAAATAGAATCTATGGCGATGAAGCTAACTAAAGAGATTGAAGAAAGAAAGAAGAATTAGGAGAAATTGGCCTAGTCCTTAAAAGAAAAATCTGAAGAATGCAACATAATTAATAGTGGATTCGTTCAATTGGAGATTGAACTACAACAATCCAAAAATAATGAACAAGAGCTTGAGAGACAGGTAGTTATTCTCATAGATGAGCTTGCTACTACAAATGAGTTTAAGGAAAAGTTCAGGATCAGTTCTTCTAGGCTTGATGAGATAACTTAAGGTCAAAAGGATGCAAACGATAAGTGAGGTCTCGGCTATGTGAAGGGTAAGAGCTTTGGATCTAAATAGAAGGACCCTAAAAAGAAGAACAAAGGTAGAAGATATCTGATAAGGCAACCCAATGCTCAAAAATTTAATGGATATTGCTTTGTTTTTAATAAATTTTGACATATGGCTTCTTAGTGTAGAAGTAAGATAAACTCTGGCACTCCATCATTTTTTGGTCAGTGTTTTCAATGCAAGAAGTTTGGTCATAAGTTATCAAAATGCAGAAGTATGTTTGTTAGTATAAGGATCATTAAATGCTACTCTTGTGGAAGATTTGGACATGTTGCTAATCAATGCAGATCAAGAGGAAATCAGTGGAATGGATGGTATATATAGAAGAATCTGGTATGCTACAATTGTAACAAATTTGGTCACATTGCAAGATTATATAGGAATAGAAAAATGGATAAGAGAGGTTTGGTTTATCAAGGAAAAAATTCACAGAAAAGTGATTAGGGAAAAGGAAAAGTATCTATGGAAGAGATAAGAGATCAGATGAAGAAAATGTGGGTGAAGAAGAGTGGATTTGATGAAGTTAATAAAAATATACCAAAAGCTCCCTCTGGTAAATCATCTAACAAATAATTCCAAGCCATTGGCCTAGGGGGAGTCTTCATGAAAATATTTTTTCCCTTGTGTGTAGTTCGTATGGGATCATAGGAAGTTGTCAGTTGGTATGTTATTCATCCTCAAATGGATTGGTGATCACTTCTTGAAGTTCTACAGATAGATTTTTCTCTTGTTGTTTGAAAATAGAGTAACCATAAATTCTAGGGAAAAGCATTTAATGTGACAAAGAAGTTAGGTGTGCAAAGTTATAAAAGGAAATTTGGAACCCTCATTTGTCATCGTACGCCAAAGAAGAACAACTAGAGAACCTTTTCATCAAAATTTTGAAGGAGAAAAAGTCAATTTAGCTACAAATTCTCTAGAGGAATTTTTGTTGATTATCAATTTCATACTTATTATGTGATTGGTAGAACCCTGTTTGGTACAAAAATTGAAGCAAATCAAAGGAACGGTAACTCTGGATGAATATAGTAGTCGAAAGCTTAGGGATGAAATAAATTTGTTGTCTGCCATCGAATTGAAGAAGCTTGGTGGAGTGAAACATGAGAACTTGGACATCTAGAATGAATTTTCCCATTTCATCAACACAAAGGTAGTTCAGTTTAACTTGAACAAATTGGATGGTGATATCCTTACTCTAGATAAACCCTATCAAATTTCTAAGGACGCAATAAAAATCCAATAGGACTATGGAATGTTGGTGTTGTTTCAAAAAAGAAGTCAATTCAGAATGTCAAAGTCAAAGCCCTAACTAGAGTAACAGGAGATTAGAGGGCTCTGGTAATCTCAACAATCAAAGATCCATTAATGAGGTATATTGCACATGGAATTTCTTATAAAATTTTCTTTAGAAATAGAGAAGGATCAACCTTAGCAGGTGCAGTGTATATTGCTCACAAGATGATAATAGAAAATGAAGACTTTAATCTATGTGGATTGCTAAAGGATCAATTGATGGAGAATGTGTAATTGATGAAGGATACAGATTACTCTTTCAGGTTTGGTACCCTGGCTATATGCATTATTATGTATTTCCTGAATTGCTTTCCTCAGAATGACAATGTGGTATGGAAGGAAATTTTTCCTATTTGCAAGAAAATATTTGAGCATTTCAACTCTTTTGAAAATGGTGAACAAGCATATGAAAGCTTCTTTAGGAACTTGTTAGGAAAGTTTTATGTAAGTGATATTCCTCTCCCAGTAAAAGTAGTTGAAGTTGGGCCATCCTCGAGTAAGGCAGAGGAAAAGAAGAAGAGAGAAAGAGAGTTGGTTGGTGACACTCTTCTAGCACCTAAGTCAACAAAAGTTGAGGGAAAAGGTAAAGAGAAAATGGTTGTGGATATAGTGGATGAAGACTCTGAGGAATGTACACCAAGAGATGAACCAAAACTAGGTGAACCGGATGTGATAATAGCAAAAGACAGTGATGAGGAAAGTGTTTTACTTAAAGAAAAGATATTGTAGATTGTTTAGGAAGAAGATGGAATGAAAAAGATAACTGAAATATGGATAAATGGACCATAATATGAATAGGACCTCATTGAGGACATTCTAGGAAGATACTTTATTGATAACAACATTGAATTGGAGAGTCTACAGAATGTACTTCCAGAAGAATTGATTGAATGTATCAGGGAGGCTATGGACTTTGTGCCTCTGGATAGAAAAGAGGATGAAATAATTTCACATCTAAAGATGTAGTTTAGGCTATCTCTCACCAAACTAAAAAAGAAAATGAATGTGTTAAGACAGTGTATTGACTCAGCAAACAAGATCTACAATTACTATCTTAGGTGGCCTCATGTGGTTGGAAAATACAAGGAAAAATTGGGAAAAATTGAGAATGAGCTTGTCAGAATTGGATAGGACTATAGTATGGTTCAAGACAAGGATGGATCAGTTAAGAAGAAGATTTATGAGTTGCAGATTGAGCATGCAAAGGTTCACTTTTCTAGAAACACTCTTATGGACACTTTCTAGAAAGTGAAGGATCAGACTGAATGCAGAATAGAGAAAATGATTGAAGTTCTAAAGAAAGAAGAAAAGATGGAAGGAGCCATTACCATTCCTAAATCCCTTGTCTAGGTCATCAATAGAACATTAGAAAATAACAGTCTAATAATTGCTACTAGGATTGCAGTGGACTCTTAGAAGAAATTTCTCCCAAACTAATTTTATGAATTTAGCAGCAGTTGCAACATTTTTTTTGATAAATTGGAGGAGAGAATGCAATAATAGAGAGTACAGTAAAAATATTAAAGGGGAAGAGAAAGTAGTAGAATTTTTTGCAATTGATGTCAAAGGGGGAGAGAATGCAGTGAAAAATGCCTTGACATCCAAAGGGGAGCAGTGTTTTTGAGTTTTGACACTTAGTCATTTTTCACTAAGTATTGCCATTAATGCCAAAGGGAGAGATTGTTGGAATATGGATTTGGGAGATTGTTTTTGGTTGCTAATATTTTCATTGATGGAAATTGGAGTTAGTAGTATGGTTCACAATTTAGAAGTAGTTCCTACCAACAAGAAAAGTAGAAGATTGTAATCTACTGGCAGAAAGCATGAAGAAAAGAGTATCTGGTTGATAAGTTGGTCTGAATACTTCACTAGATCATTATTTTTTGTGTGGATCCCCACAGAAGCTTTTTAGGCATGTATGTTACATTATTGGTAAGTTTTGTGGTGTTGCAAAAATTAGTGTATGAGTTAAGAGATTCGATAGAATGATTTATTGTTTATTTTCTCATTATGGCCGACCTGTTGTGTATGGCGTGTTTCAGATGTATGAGGAATGGTTTTTTAACTATTTCTTATCTTGGGAATTTTGATTTGGGTCCCTACTATAGTCTAGCTGACTTATGTGGGTACGCATTAATTCTAATTGATGATTTGAGCTGACATGTGGAAGAATATTATATTTTGTTCGAAGTGATATATAGCAATAAAATCTTGTTAGCGGATATATGAGTTCAGAAAATAATTTTTGGTGTGTGGTGTGTAAGTGAAAAAGTGTAGAGCAATAATATCAGCTAATATCAGAAGATTTGTTAAAGTGAATTTTGTTTGTGCAGTAGAGGGGTTTTCATGCAAGAAAGCAGAGCAGAAGTGCGAATTGAACAAGAGGTCTAGAATCTATTTTATGTGCCTCATTGGAACTAAATCTAGGCATTTGTAGATGCTATATTTTTAGTTCAACATTTTGTTGTAATCTCAAATATTTTTTAAGATAGTGAACCTTCTCTATTTTGAGTAGTGAGCTCTAGGAAGTGTGCTTGAATGCAAGTGCATTCTCTTTTGATCATAATTTTAATAGAGTATACTTTGTGGATTAATCTCCATCATGGTTTTTCCCCTAACAGGGTTTCCACGTGAAAATTCTAGTGTTATGTGTTCACATTGTCTCTTTAATGAGTTTGCATGTTTCCTTCTATTTATATGTTGTGAATGCTATTAAAGGTTAAATATTGTTGTTGATAGTTTAAGATCTGATTTGAAATTCAAATATTGTGGAATACTGATTCACCCCCCCTCTCAGTGTTCCTAGTGTCCAACATAAAGAATTGGTATATCTGGGATTTGTGATATCTAAGGAAGGATTGAAGATGGATCCTGAGAAAGTAAGAGGAATTGTTGAATGGCTTACACTGGAAAGAATTGGAGAGGTAATATCATTTCATGGATTGGCTAGTTTCTACCAAAAGCTCATTAGGAATTTTGGTTCTATTTGCAGTCCTATGATAGAAACAATGAGAGGGGATAAGAAATATTTTAGGTGGACATTTGGAGCAAACCGGAGTTTTTAGTTGTTGAAAAAAAAGGTGACTAAGCAACATATGTTGGATTTACCATACTTTAGTAAGGTATTTCAAGTAGACTGTGGTGCAAGTGGAAATGCAATTGGAGTAGTATTAAGTCAAGAAGGAAGACCGGTAGCTTATTTCAGTGAGAAATTGAATGATGCTAGGAGAAGGTATTTAGTGTATCACCATTAGTTTTATGCCATAGTTCAATCCTTGAAGAAGTGGAGACATTAATTATTTCCTAAGGAGTTTGTGTTGTATACAGATCATCAAGCGTTGTAATATTTGAACAGTTAAGGTAAGTTGAATCAAAGACACATGAGATGGGTAGAATTTTTAAAGAGTTATACTTTTGTCTTGAAACATAGGAGTGGAAAGTCAATAGATTTGTTGATGCTTTGAGTAGGACAAGGAATTTACTAGCAGAGATGAGAGTGGATGTATTAGGCTTTGCTAAATTGAGGAATTTGTATGAGGAAGACCCAGATTTTACAAAACCTTGGAGAGCTTGTAAAGAACCAATTTTTAGGAGTCTATGGTTGGATTATTTCATTCAGGAGGATATGTTGTTTAGAGGAAATTAGTTTTGTATACCCTGGAGTTCAATGAGGGATAACTTGGTGAAAGAAAAACATAGTGGAGGATTAGCAGGAAACTTTGGAGTTGATAAAACAGTAGCATTAGTAAGTGAAAATTACTTTTGGCCACAGATTCATAAGGATGTTAGGAAATTTGTGTAGAGTCGTAGAATTTTTCAAGTTGAAAAAGGAAATAGTCAAAATGTGGGATTGTATAATCCTTTGACAATTTCAGAGAGACTTTGGGAGGATATCAGGATGGATTTCATACTTGGTTTTTCGAAGATGCAAAGAGGTAATGACTCTATATTTGTGGTGGTAGATAGATTTTCTAAAATGATGCATTTCATACCTTGTAAGGAGACAATAGATGCAGTACATGTAGCAGACTTATATTTTCAGTGAAGTGGTCAGATTGCATGGATTACCTAGGAGTATTGTTTCGGATAGAGATACAAAGTTTGTTGGTTACTTTTGGAGGACACTTTAGAATAAGTTAAAGAAAAATTTAAAGTTTAGTTCTACTTTTCACCCATAGACTGATGGATAGATATAAGTAGTAAACAAGAGTTTTGGGAATTTATTGAGATGTTTGGTTGGAGAGAAGACCAGAAATGGGGATCTATTCCTTGCACAAGAAGAGTTTGCATACAATAATTCAGTGAACATGAGTACCAAAAAGACAGATTTTGAGATTGTTACTAGAGTTCATCCTATAGGTATATCAGAGTTGAGATACATCAGTAAGGAAGATAAAAGGGGTGTAGAAGCAGAATAATTTGTAGAACATATAAAGAAAGTTTATACTCAAGTGAAACAACAATTGGAAGATATGAACCGAAAGTATAAGGAGTGAGAAGATGAAAAGAGGAGACATAAGGAGTTTGAAGTTGGAGATGAAGTGATGGTGTATCCAAGGAAGAAAATATTTCTAGTTGGAACATATAGTAAGCTCAAGATGAAAAAATTTGGACCTTGTAAGATTTTGAAGAAGTTTCACTCAGGAAATGCATATGATGTAGAGTTACCAAATGGCATGGGTATATCAGCTATATTCAGCATTGCAAACTTACATCAGTACCATGAAGCAGAATGTCGTGAAGACAGTGGAGAAAACTTGGAGAAATATTTTCCTAAACAATAACCAGATGAGATTGTAGAGATTTTGGATATCAGAGATGGGAGAAAAGCGTGTGGAAGATAGTACAAAGAATATCTTGTGAAATGGAAAAGTATACCAGTGGAGGATTCTTCTTTGATTTCTCAGGCTAAGGTAGATCATATTGGTTTTCCTTAGCCCCAAAAAAGTGAGGGACTCACTTTTCAATCAACCCCATATTTCTAATGCAGGAGCATCCTTGGATCTTGGCAATCTTCCAACAACCAAAAAAATATTTCATTTTAGTTTTTTTCTATTTAGTTCTTGTTCAGTGCAAGTTGGTAGATTCAGTGTTTCATCATAGTTGCTCACCAGACCTTTTGGATCTATTTTTTCATCATGCAAATGTTCATTTTCCTTATTCCAAGATTTGAGTGTGATTGGATCTTTTTCTGGAAAGTTATCACTTTTGGATTAAGTGGCAATTTCTTGAACCAAAACCAGAATAATTTTCTAAACTTACAGCTAGTTTGATCACTTGTGGATCCTTCCCATAACTTGTGGATCTTTTCATTATGATTCCAATTGTTTCGTGGAGTGTTCTTGACCTTAATTATAGGTCCACAGTTCATTGTATGCATTCACCAAGGAGTAATTCAAATTTGAGGCTGACCTATTCATGCACATGTTGCATTTTCTTTCATTAGAGATTATAATGATCTTTGGCCGATGCAGAAGATTCTATATCTATGGATATGATATAAAGCTTGTAATAGATCATTAAGATAAGGAGGAAGTAGATTAAATAGAAAATATAGACTTGATATGTAATATTTTTGCTCGCATTGAGGAGCATATAGGAAGATGGTATTCTAAGCATGTTGTACCAGGCCTATTAGCTGAATCTATAAGCCTAGATGTTTCTGGTTGTTTGTAATTGAATTTTCTGATAATAAGAAAGTTATAATCTGCATTTTTCTCCATATTCCACGTTGCTTCCATTGTGTGACTCTTGTTGCATGGTCTGGATTGTTCTCTGTGAGGACCCTCCTACTGTGGTTGCACCATACTTAAAAAACCCTTGTCACACCTCCTAAGATAAAATAGGTTTACAAAGCTAAAGAGAAAGTGGTTGAAAAACCTTCCATGGATCCTTCCATTCCTCCACTTAAGGAAGAAAAGAATCCTATGGTTGATAAATCCACTCCTACACAAATGAAACTTGAAAATCAAACTAAAAGAAACAAAAATTCTAGAGAACGTAGGTGTAGACATTGTGCTCTTGTTCAAAGTTAAACAAGGAAAACATAAAATCAACATCCAAACATGACTAAAGCAATACACAATGAGTCACCCTCTTTGACGCAACAAGATCCTATAAAATAACCACAATAGGAGCTAAATCCTTCTCTATAAATTATCATTCGACCTCCTATTGTGATTAACTTGGATGTCAATGATAAGGTTTATAAAATTGATGAATAAGTGCATAATGAATTGAATACATTATTTTCCTCTTCTGTGAGCTTAAATGCTAATTCTCCTAGGAAAAGTATCAAAATTGGTAATGACCCTAGTTCAACACTTGCTATTGTCCCTTTGGCTAGTTTTCTACCTTCCATATACAATGAACACGACTAGGATGCAAATGACCTACTAGAGGTCGACTCTCATGTTCCTTACTAGTATCTTGCATTATTTTCTTATTTTGTGTGTGATTGCATGTGTGTAATGTGATCCCCCATGTTCTATTTGATGTGTCTTTCTCCTTTTGTGACATTCCTCTATTTGTATCTACATTCTTCTCTATGTTGTAAAGATTTTCCTTTATCTTTTTCATTTGTCTTGTGTTTTCTTATTGGGGATGACACAAGGCTTTGAGAAATTTATGTCTCTTCCATGTTGACCCAAAATATTTTTCTTATCTTTTTCATTTTTCTTGTTTTTTCCTTTTGGGGATGATGTAAGGAGTTGAGACATTTATGTCTCTTCCATGTTGACTCAAAATATTTTTCTTTATTTTTCATTTGTCTTATGTTTTCATTTTTTATATGATGCAAGGATTCAATACATTCATGTCTCTTCCATGACCCAAAATATTTTCTTTGTTTTTTCTCTCTTTGTGTCATTATTATTTTTCCATGAGTGTTTAGGGAATGATGATAATTCTAAGCTCTATGACAACATTGTAGCAAAGACATATTGACCCCAAATCCATGAATCCTTTATGTGATTTTTAGGATTTTATTTTGGGGGAAGCCCATTTTCATGATGTAGCTTTATTTGGAAAAATATGAATTGGAATATGGATTTCCAGATAAGCTCTCATCTTCTTTATTGTTAGCATTTATCATTTTCTACTTAAAATTAATTTCTCACAACATTGTGTTTACAAATTTCTTTAAAGTGGGGGCATATATAGGCATTATTATTTTGCAATTCATGTTTCATTGAGTAGTCTTCTTACTTCATGTGATGTGTCTTTAAATTTGTGGTGACATTGGGTATGATTTCCTTTGAGAACATGATCTCTCTTAGCATATTATATTGCTCTTAGTGACTTGATGTGACACACTACATCCCCTAAGTTGTGAATCTTCTATTCTTCAATTGGTACTCTCTTGGAGATGTTAGGTACAATGTTCCCTAAGTTAAGACCTTACATGGACTAAGCAAAAATCCTTTAAACATATCTTACACTATCTCACAATTTCAGTTATATGGCCACCTTGCATAACACACTTTGCTTGCTTGTGGAGTCATCTTGTATATTCATGAGTTTCAATCATATGAAGCTTTTCTTGCCTCATGAAGCTCAAAATTCATTTTTGTGTGGCATTTTATCAAAGTTATCAAGAGGTATAGATTTGGTATAATAGTACGTATGGTAGCAGATCTTAGGTGTGACTCTCATAGCCACTTGCTTGTGAGAACATACCATCCATGTGTGTATGTGTCTCACCATTTTGGATACTCACCAATTGGAAATCCTAAAGTTCTATTTCCTCAAAGTAAGCATGCATTTTGGAAAAATAACTTAGATCTAATCCACAATATGTGGGACAAATGGTCAAAGCTTGATCCACCCCACTTTTGTTTCTTTTTTCTTTCTTCTTCATATCTTTTGTAGTGTATTCTTGTTCCTTTTTCTTGCTCCTTATATCATTTTCATATTTTTTCTTTTGTTCCTATGTTGGTTTTCCATAGGATCTTTATCCTCGGGGCTTAATCATCCCTCTTTATTGTTGTCATCCTATCTTACTGACATTGGTAGATTTGAACCCCTCTTGATGTGAGTTTTGTCTACTTTAGTGTGATTTTGAATATATTTCCTCCTCTAACTAAACCGAGGGCTAAATATAGTGTAGAAAAATGTCATCCTTGACATTTTCACACTTGTTTGGGACCTCCCTACCAAAATTGGGCTTCTTTATGCCTTATTTGGCCTTATTTTGCATCCACAATCCTTAATTAACGTATTTTTTTAAGGATATTCCTCAAATGCATCAATTAACCTATCATAATTTAATTATTTTTTATTGTATGACCCATATCTAGTGATCTAGGACTCATTTTCCACCTTGGGCGTATGGGTCCCACCTAGGTTTTGGGGCCTAGATCTCAAATTCACATTAAACTAAGCCTTTCTTAAAAAATGTGTACCAAGCTTAGCCTAATGGTACTCATATGTCCCAAGTGGTGTATAAGTTCCACTTAGCTTAGACCTAATTTTGAATTCAAATTATTGGCAATATTTTATTCTCCTAGATCTAATGTCGGCTTCTAGTGTTGTAATTTCAAGAAATTTGGCATAAACAAGTGTAAATACAAGGTTATTTCACATATTTTTTCTTGGAGATTTTCATGAGAAAGTTTGACCTAAGCATTCAAGCATTCTAGAATTGAAGATATTTGTATCAAGCATTTTGGAGAATCATTCAAGTATCAAATATCATGTCAAAGTCATCATGCATCATGTTTGTTTTTGAGCTAAAATTTGTGATGTAGGGTTTTATGATTCAAGCAAGCATTCAGATGAAGATCCATATCAAAGAGTCAACAACCACATTCATGTTAGCCATTTAATACATGTTTGCAACATCTTATTCAAGATTTTGGTGAGTTTGAAGATAGCATATTTGTTCATTCATCATTCCTCCATTTCATTTGCTTTCATTTCAACATTTGATTACCAAAATAGGGTTTGACTAAGGAAACCCCCTATCAACTAACAAAACAACATTTTTCACTCTCTTTTATGTGTGATTTTACATCTAGGTGATTTAGGTTGGAGATCCATTGAAGAGAAAGAGTGGAGAAAAATTTTCAAGTTGCAAAGTTGTCAAAGTTATCACCTTACTTGCAAGTCCATGGAAAGTCACCTATAGGTTGCAATTCAGTGATTCAGACCTAGAAGATTTGATAGTGTTGATGGTGTTTTTAGCACTACAAGAACATAGATAGAATACAAGTATCATATCTCTCTTTAAAGGTAAATTTCTATCAGCAAGCCTCAAGAAACAACACCAAGGTCTCTAAAGTCAGGTCTTGACAATGCATAAACAACTTAGTGAAAATATGATTTACTCATAATCACAAAGGGAATTTATGGTCAAACAAAAGTCTGAAACTCTTAAGTCAACAATGAGAGTTTTGCAAGATATGAAAATGATAATAAACCCTAGAATTTTCCAAAATTTGTGGTCTATAAATTATATTTCATCAAATGTAACAATTCAATGATGCTTTTTAATTCCTAATCTAATAGTCATTTCAAAGTAATAGAAAAAGATGAGAGTTTAGAAATATTTCTAATCTAAATCCTAAGATCAATCATGTAAATAAAAGAGCATTCAAGGTGGACCAACCTTCAAAAAAAAAATTGCTTAACCAAGATTAAATCTACAGTATCATAGAAATTGTGTTGTAGAAAATTGGACGCTCTTGAGAAAAGAGGAAATTTCATGCATAATTGGACCCACTTTTGAGTTCCTTCACATCATTTTCCCTTCAAAACAACATTTATAGGCCTCTAAGACCCATTATTTTTTTATCTAAAGGCTCGTTTTACCTAAGAAATCAAATAAAACCTGACAACCAACATTTAATTATCTCATACCCCAAAAACCCACCTTCAAAAATTAGTAGTGGGACCCATTCACCACCTTGGGTGAATGAGTCCCCTCTGGTGGGACCCATTCACCAAGGGTGGTGAATGAGTCCCCTTTGAGAGAAAATTCAATTTTGAGCGGGAATTTAATTAATTTAAGTTGAATTTTTGCTGAATATCGACCTCTTAGGTCTAAATAATGAGAAAATAAGGTTTTGTTGCTTATAAATACTCATCTCAAGTCATTTCACACTTCTTTTTGTCATTTTCCAATAGCAATTCTTAGAGTCTAGTCTTCCACAACAAGTCTCATTATCAAAAGTTGAAGTTTTAGGGTAGCAAACTTAGAGGGTTCTTGCAGGTTTTGAAGCTCATTCTTCTTGTCAAGATACAACATTGCAAAGGGTTGAAGATGGATGTCTATGGTGAATGATGAAGAAATCTAGGTTGAAGAGGTGCAACTAACCACCAAATCACACCTAAGGACTTGGTTTCATATTGATTCCATCTTCCATTTTCACTCTATCTTCATATTAAGGTTTTCATTTTATTTTTTATTAATTTGCATGTCATTTTATTCCAATTTTTCATACGTTGTAAGGTTTCTAGGGTTGAGATATTGCATCATATAAATCATCTTTACATTTCTTATTCTAGAGCAATAGAATAGGACTTTTGTCATATTTCAATTTTTCCTAGTCTTTAACACATCTAAGGCTAGGTTTTATGTAGGTTTTTTTTTCATTCAAGGTTTAATTTCTGAACTAGGGGTTTGACCAAGGGAAATCCCCCATTAGACAAACAATTTTAAGTTGTTTTGCAAAAAAAATTGAGATCCCAAGTCAGGTTTCTGTCAGAAATTGTTGTGTAGGTGTTAAGGTGCATGATAAAACTTTGAAGTTTTAGAAATTTGAAAGTGAACTGATTCTCCATGCATGGCGAATGAGTTCCTCCAAAGGTATAGATTGAGTCAGATGCAAATCCAGGTTCTTGGTTGATAGAAAATAACTTCTGTGTAGAAAAACCCAAAACTAGGACTAATTCACCTAGGGTGGAAAATGAGTCCTAGTCACCTCAAATTTAGATTTCATCAATTTTCCAATTTTTTTCCAATCATCTTTAGTTTCCCAGGTGCACACATTCTAAAAAACAACCTTTTGTTTAGTTTAATTTTGCATTTTTGTTCATTCTTTCAAGCTTTTTGCAAACAACACTGTGTTTTCAAACACAACATAGATCTTAGTTTTGCATTCATAATTAGTCATTTAAATCACTTAATTTCACTTAGTTCATATAACATCACATATAACATACTTTGAATAAACCCTATAAATTTTTTTGTCCTACCTCTCTCCTTTTAGGTGAAAACCCTAAAAGAGCTAGAGAAGTGCATTGGTGCCAAAAATCTACAATTCATTTTGGTGAATGTGCATTTTGAACATTTTGCATTTATGATTTCATTCACATATTGCATCCTAGATTGCACTTTCATTAACATTCAATTGGGAAATTGTTTTGTTTTTTCATTCTAGGACTTTTCACATTGCATTACTTAAAGCATTATTTAGATTTCATTATTGCATTCTATTTCATTCAATCATTCCAACACTCTGCATTTCCATTTTGTATCTGCATTGTACAAACCTGAAAAAAACTCCAAAAAAGACAAAAAAATTAGAAAAATATTAAAAAATTCATCTCCTAGGACTCATTCACCACCTAGGGCGAATCAGTCCCACTACAGTTTTTTGCATCAACATTTCCAGATTTTAGTTTCCCTCATTGCATTTTTCTATTTTCTGTAATTACCTTTCTGCTACAGTTCAATTTTTATTCTTTTCTTTGCATAAATTTTACTTTTTTTCATGGCATTCATGGATAGTTTTAGATCTTTGAAAATTTCCTTTTTCATTTTAATTCCTAGTTCTTTTAGATTAGATTCATTGTTACATAAAGACACAAAAAATAAAACATCAAACCATCCCTTCAAACAAATGATTCAAATTAGAAACAACATCTCATCTAAGCCTCTTAGTAGTGATGATGTTGACATGTTAGATGAAGCTCTTCAAGACTTCCTCTCACTCACTTAATCTGCTAATGCTTACAACATGAAAAACCTAAATCCCCTACCAATAAAGTCCCCCTCAAACCTTTTGCTTGTGATGACTTTGATTTGTTAGATGAATCCCTCCAATACTTCATCTCGCATAATCCATCCACTAAGGTTTGTTGTGACCAACTCACAATACTGAACATTCACACATTTAATGCTTCTCTTGAACATATTAAACCAATTGATGATAATTTACCCCACACCTTTTAGTCATGATGATTTTCACTTGCTAGATGAGTCTCTTCAGGACTTCATCTTACCCACATCATCTGATTTGGTTTGTTGTGAGACCTCTAAAACCAAGGAAATTAATCTAATTCAACCTCAACTTATCCTTTACCCACCCTCACATAAAATTTACCCCTCTAACCGACCCCAGTACACCTTCTACCCCCTAAAACCAATGTGTTGTAGAAATCTAGTAATCATATTGTTGCTCATATATATAGCACCTGAAACAACCCACAACTACCACAACCAACCCCACCCTCTTTACCCTTACCTAATCCACTTAGTGCTCCTTGCTATAGCCCACACACAAAGGAGTATGATCTTGTTGAATAATTAAATATTAATACTCCTACCAATATTTCCCTTTGGGATTTTCTTCAAAACTCACCAAATTATCATAACATTCTTCAAACAACATTAAAATAAATCATAGTTCCTATTGGTACCACTATGAATGATGTGGTAACTCTCATCCAAAAAATGAATCTTGACATTACTTTTCATCAACATGAGCTCCCTCCTTTAGAGTTGTGTAAACAAAATGACACCTTTATAATAATTGCTCAATTCAATCACATAGGTATCAAATGAACCCTCATTGATAATGGTTATGCCCTTAATGTGTGTAGTGTGACTCTCCTTGATCGATTAGATGTTGACAGGTCACAAATAATACTTGATTCTATCTCCATTTGAGCATTCAAAAACACAACAAAGCAATCACTTGCAATAATTACTTTGTCTATTACGGTTTGGGTGGCTACTTTGAAAACTCCTATCCATGTCATTCCTTATGATCTTTCATATAATCTTCATTTAGGCTGACCATGGATTCATGAGATCTATGCAGTGCCTTCAACCCTTCATCGTAGCATGAAATATGTCCATAAGAATGATATCTATCAAGTTGAAATAGACCCCGAGCCTAAATTTTTTTTGTACCTTTAGAAATGGGTTACAAGTCCCTTGAAAAAATTAATTCCAACATCCAACATAGAACCTCTTGAAATTGAACAACACGATAATGAATCGGTCTCTAAATTATTTGGTGATGATTGGGGATCCTTAGAATTCACACCCTCATTTATGGGCAAATACATACTCACACAAAAGAAAGATGAGAAACAAGAACCAACAATTATGTCCACTCAAAATATTGAACAATCATCTCAAACATCTATCTCATATAATTTGGATGACAATGCAACATACACAACAAATTTTGATGAGATAGATTATCAATCCCCGCCTAATCCACATGAAATGGAACGAATTTACGGAAAATGCTATGAATTTGTAAAACAATTAGGCTATACTAGAAAAGGGTGTGGAAAACATGAGCAAGGTATTCATGTCCCTAATGAACCTAATATGCAAGAAATAAAAACTAGATTGGGATATTCTTTTTCTAAAACAACCAAAGCTACTCAACAACCATCTTTGAACATTAATGCTATAACATGTCAACCAAAAACATAAACTCACAATCAAAAATCCTGAATTGCTTGATATAACCTTGCTACCTTCATGCAAGTATGTTGAAAGTGATGAAGCTTTGAAATGAATGTTAGGCATTTATGATAGTATGTCCTTGCTTACTTCTTTGAAAAACATTCGCCGTTCCATGATTATTACCAAGCAAATAGCAAGTGATATCACTGAAGAGCTCTATGAATTTGAAGGTCCTAAATCCAATGCACTCCCTTTAGGAGATACAATTGATGTGCCAATTTACATTAATGATAAAGATAAAGTTATTAAAATTGGGAAGTGCCTTGATGATGAAGAACAAGAAGACACTACCACTTTACTTCATGATTTTACTAAAAAAATTGCTTGGAAATATTCTGATATGCCAAGAATTGACCTGAAAATTGTGATGTATAACATTGTCCTTATTGAACATGCTAAACCCATTATTCAAAAGATAAGAAAAATGCATTCTAACATAGCCTTGCGTGTTAAAGAGGAGCTCGAAAAACTCCTTGATGCAGGCTTTATTAGACCTATTGATTATTCTCCTTGGATCTCAAATATTGTCAGTTGTAAAACCTAATAATCGTATTAGGATATGCACAAATGTTTGAGACTTGAATATAGCCTCTTTAAAAGATGATTTTTTGCTTCCTAATATAGACATGATTATGGATTCAACTACTGGAAATGCTTTGTTGTCATTCATGGATGGATTTTCTGGTTATAATGAAATCCTTATTAACCCTCAAGATCAATACAAAAATTACCTTTACAACTATTTGGGGAACATTTTTTTGGGTTGTGATGCCCTTCAGTCTAAAGAATGTCAACGCAACTTATCAACGTGCAATAACATTAATATTTTATGATTACATTCACAAAATTTTGGAAGATTATGTTGACAATATCCTCACTAAATCATTAACATGTCAAGACAATGTAAATTTTCTTCATAAAATCTTCAAATGAATACATAAATACAATATGTGATTGAATCCAAAAAAGTGTGTCTTTGGTGTAGATAGTGGAAAACTTTTGGGTTTGTCATATCTCACAGAGGCATTGAGGTGGACATAAAGAAAATCGATGCAATCATTAACATGCCTGATGAGTCTAGTTTATGGTCTCATTTTGGGTAGAATTTATGATTTAGTTGCTAAAGTTATCATGGAATTTGACATTAAGTGTTGATACTTTTATGATATTTTCTCAAACTACAAATATTGGGCCTAATATTATTTCAATAAACCTTTAATGATAATGGCATGTTATATGAATTTTCTATATTAATATTGCATGTGGTTAATGAATTTTCCTTAAGGTGGTTACAAATGTTCAATTATTATGTGTGCTAACATTGCCATGCAAATCTAATTTGAGGATGCTAAACTGAGGAACACACTTCAAGTTGGGAATGCACCATAATGTACAAGGGAATTATTCAAAGGTCAAAGGAGGTTGACGGTAGGAGATTCCCCATGAAAATAGAATATAACCACCTTGTAGTGGTCTTTATTGATGTTGAGCAAACGTGTGTGTTACTATAGTGCTAAATCCAAGGTTGCACATGCACGTCTGACTGCATTCCACGCATTCTTAACCGTCACTCCACTTTCTTTGATTTCCCTAAATGGCATCCTCCTAGTTCATGGAGTTGACTGACTTGTTTAGCTGATAGTATAAATAAGGATCAAATGCTCCTTCTTTGAAGGTTGCACAATTTGATATTGTACTTGCATTCTTAAGCTTTCAACAATACAATTATGTTATTCTTTTGTACTCATGAATTCCAGTTAATGAAATGAGATTCTAAGTTTGAGCATCTAAGTTCTCATTAGTTTTAGAGGATACTTATCCAAGGAGGCCCACTTGGTGAGTAATTCGTCCTTTAGTTTAGTATTATTTTAGTATTAATTTTTGTTTAGTAGTTAGTTAAGAATTTGGCATTGACTATTCCTGTAGCCACTAGAATTCCATTATGTGACTATTCCTACAGCCAAAGTAGACAGAGTAGTGTCATGTCTATTTGCTGATATTTTTTTTTTGTCATGCATTTCAGCTTGGTGTAGTTTTTGATCAACGGTTAGCATTTATGTTATTCATTTCTAAGCAATTTACTTTCAACATTATGTCTTTCTTAGCTATAGAACGAAAATGGCTACGTTGGGTTCCTAGTGCACATACTTTGCTGACCCATTTCAAGTTCACATTCCTGGGTTGACAAGTTAAATGCACCTCCATGATGATTGAAATTTCTATTCAGGTTAGATGTCCAATCTTTGAATCACGACTGTAACGACCTATTTTTCAAATCATTGTAGGAGCCAGACAATGCAACCTCCTAGGAATATTTCTCAGTTCCACACGTCACAAGGTTGAATTCAAGCTATCTATCATTTTGTTGCATCTTTAGCCAATTGCACATTACCTTTCACACATATCCTTAAAAAGGGTGTACCTTTTGATTGGGATGAAGATTGTAAATAGGCTTTTGAGAGTCTAAGAGGAATATCTAGCCACTCCAAGTGTTTTACAATCCATTGTGCCAAATAGACTGTTTATATTGTACATTGTCACATCTTCCCATGCTCTTGCAACATTGTTGGCTCAACACAATGATCATGGTAAAGAACACTCTATTTATTAAATTAGTCAAACCTTAATTGATTATGAAACATGATATTCACCAATTGAAAAACAATGTTTGGCTCTTGTATTTGCTACTAGTAAGTTGTGAAATTATTTACTAAATGCTAAAATACAAGTCATCACAAAATTTGATCCTCTTAAACATCTTTTCAACAAAATAGATCTCTCAAGATGCTTAGCTTAGTGGGTGATGTTGTTAACTGAGTTTGACCTTACATTTTTTCACAAAAAGAAATCAAAGGTACAATAGGTTATGGTGTTGGAGTGGTACTAATTTCCTTACCTACTCATGATTCCTTTCCTTCTCCTTTTTTCCTTACCTACTCATGATTCCTTTCTTGATGATCATGTCTTCGTCATTGATATTAAACCATGGGAATTATTTTTCGATGGATCTAAGTGTAGAATAGGTTCCAGTGCTGGAGTGGTACTAATTCCACTTGATGGAAAACCTACTCCCTTGTCCTATCGATTAAATTTCCTATTCACAAATAGTACAGCTAAGTATGAGGCATTGATCATAGGTTTGCAAGTTGCTTTATCAATAAACGCTAAACATATCAAGATCTTTGGCGATTGGAAATTGTTCATCAAAAAAATCAATGGTACATATCAAACTAATCATGAAAAATTATCAAAATACAAAGATCTTATAATGAGACTATTAGAAAAGTTTGAATTTTTCACCATTGATAACATCCCACACAATGATAATCGACATGTAGATGTAATGGTGAGTGTACCTTCTCTTATATCCCCACATGATCCTTCTATAGACTTCACCTTTGTTATCCATCCCATCATGAAATCTTTGATCAATACTCCATTAGAAGACATTTTGGAAATAACTCAAGATATCTCGTGGGAATGGTATGATACAATCTACAACTAGTTGAAAGATGGTACCATTACCAAACCTACCACAACAAATACTTGAAATTTTTTATGTAAACTCATGGCTAAATATGTGATTCTTGCAAATGCGTTGTATAGAAGATCTTTCAATGGTATCTTATTACGATGCCTTAAATATTTTGAAATCCCCATAGCACTTAAAGAAGCCCATGCTAGTGCCTGTGGAGGTCATTTTGGAGGTCGTTCATTAGTACAAAAACTTATTCATATGGGTTATTATTGGAGACATATGGAGAAGGATTGCTTCACCTACGTTAAACGATGTCGTAAATTCCAAGAACATAGCAGTTTAACTCATGCTCCTGCTACTGAGCCTCATGCTAATGTTCCCATTTGGCTATTTTTCAGTATGGGGGTTGGATCTTATTGGAAAAATTTCACCACCTTCTTCTACTGGACATACGTTTATCATAACCACAACAGACTATTTCACGAAATGGGTGGAAGCTATTCCCCTTCGTTCTACAACTACTGAAGCAATTTTTCATTTCATCTTGGACCACATAATTTCTCGCTCTGGGCTTCCTTTCAAAATCATTTTAGACAACATAAATCCATTTAAGAATAATGAAGTTCAAAAAATTCTTGAAACATTCAACATCGCTTTTCCACATCGTATTATCTGCAATCCAATGGACAAGCTGAAAATACTAATAAGATTCTAGAAAAAATCCTCAAGAAAACTATCACCAAGCATCATAAAAATTGAAATATATGCAACTATCTTATGTGCTTTGGGCTTATAGAACTAATGTTTGATCATCCATAGGAAATACCCCTTATAACCTTGTTTATTGAACTGATGCGATTATGCCCTTGGAGTTAGAAATTCCTACTTTGTGAGTTGCTCTCCAAGATATTATTGACAATGAAACTTGTAAAGATTAACGATTACATCAACTCAATATTCTCAATGAACAATGCATTAACACTCTTGAACATCTCCAATCTCACATCAAACAATTACAACAAAAACACAACATTCATGTCATTCCTTGATCATTTTGCAAGGGATATTTTTTTCTTATTGAAAATCAATGAAATACTAGTGTTGATAATGAAGATAAAGATAAGTTCAGCCCTAATTGGTTGGGACCTTACATAGTTTATACCACTTATGGGTCTAGTGCTTATCTCTTAGTGCAGCTTGACGGAACACCCCTTAAGGAACCTATTACTGCCATGAATTTTAATCGGTATTTTCTCTAACCTCTTTGAATAGTATGATTGACCAAGCAGTGTTGTTTAAATTTATTTGATGATATCCTAAATAGCTTTCACATTGCTTTGTTCTTGACAACTATTTTTTTGTTTTTCTTGAACACTAAGGTAATTATTTAGGTTCATTCTATAATTGATTTAGGCTTCATACTATTCACCTTCATGTTATGTTAAGTTAGATCCTTATTAGTGTATTTAATTTAACATATCATCTTCTAATTAACAATGTTGTATCTAAAGTGAAACCACAATATGTTTTTCACTAGATCATATTAATCATGTTAAATTATGTCAACATTAATTAAGTACTTTTACCATATGTAATTTAATTAATCATATTTAATTTAAACATCCACACAAAGAAACACATCATAAAAACACCAAATGTTAATGTCTATAAATATATCAAAGTTTTATACATATCTTAATATAATATAGTCATAGAGGTCTGTGAGAGCTAGGCCCCTCAAGATATGGCACTCACGATCTAGTCCCTAGACATCATCAGAAAGTCACGTGTGACTATGATTACGAACTACTGAGTCTAAGTGCATACTCCAAACCCTGTACTTGACCAACAACAACAAGCCACTCCTCTACAATATGATCCCTCTTCACTTGTGTTTGTGCTAGCTTTGCATACAAGCTCTCTACCTCTACTAAGGTCTATACTAACTATAGTGCACTCTTATCTTGATGGAGTTGTCTCCTCACACTCTTGTACACTACCCATAACCTCATGAAATGTCTGAGTGACTCTGGCTCCTCCTCCATGATCAGTGGGGGTATGTAGTCAACATCCATCTCCTCCTCGCCGATGGATGCATGCACTATCTCTATGGCAACCTAACAATAGAACTCTCACCAGTCTCTTTGGTCCTGCAAGATAGACAATGTACACAATCAATAACACATCATCATGATATATATATAAATAAAGAAAGTAGTACTAAAATGACATGCGTAAAATTAAATATCATCACCTATGTCTCTAGTTGGCTAAGGAATGTCAAACTCATCCTCTTTGGGGGGTATGAGGGATGTGCTACCCTCTCTCTAACTTTGGGTGTTGATGTTTTTTGTAGCTATTGTATGTGATCTAGTCCTATAAGTATATGAGGACTCTCCATGCTAGTACTGATCCTCAATAGCTACCTCATCACTCTTTATCAAAGGTGGCTCCTCCTCGTAAAACTCATCATCCTCATAATCCTCCTCCTCCTCATCCTCTCCTCCATCTTGGTCCTCATAATCAAGATCGGCCTCAGACTGGTACTGTTCATCAATAACATCTATAAAAGTATCTGCTGGCCTATACCTTACCTCCTCTACTCTCTCCTCCAGCTCATCACCCTAATCTAGTACTAGTCCTGCATCATCTATAGGGAAATACATGGATAACAAAGGAGTTGGTCATGCATATGACCACCACTCCTTGTGCTTGTCTGTGCTACCAACATCATCAACATCAAATGTTGGTGGCTAATCATGATCTGAATCATCAGAATCAATCTCACAAGCATGATCTATCATTAGTCAAACAGTATCACTTGGCCTCTTGGCACTCTGAACTGATCGTCTAATGAAGGAGCACTCCCTTAGTGGTTTCTACACCTATCCAAACTATCACATGACTCATCCATAATAGAAAGGTCGTACAACATAGTCATGCCTCCTAGCTAGATACCTATCCATTTGCATCCTCTATAACTATCTTGTGAGATTTTTCCATTGTACAGTGAGAAGATAAGGTCTTCATAGGATCTTGTCCTCCTCTACCTTGTCAAATATCAACCTCTAAAAGTGTAAATCCCCATACTGCCACAAGCGTCACAAAGGATAACCAAATGTTCATGGATATCCTTTAGCTATAGCACAAGGGAATTTGATAGGCCTAGTACATGTGATATGCTCAAGGAACCACACCTATAAAAGCGTACAATGGACCATATTGTTGATATCTTGACATACAAACTGGCCAAGATCATAATACAAATATGCTAAAATGTAGCAGCCCCAAACATAGACTATCCTATTCTCATACATCCTGGTCACGCCCACAAAATAATATAAAAGTAACAGGAAATCCAAATCTAGGAATTGGACATTCCAGTAGGCGACTAACATGTTCTTATGGTCGTTCATTTACTTTGTCAAACCAGGGAACGTATACTTGAAATGGAGTGGCACTGTATATCTACTAAGAACCGGTTTTAGTCACAATTTACCAGAAATAAATGTGTGAAAGCAATTCCACTTATGCTATAGGAATGTAATGCGAAGCCTTCTAAACTTAATCAAAGCAGAAACCATAACTACAACTGAGGAACAAACTATGAACTGGCCTTATGCTATAGGAACAAACACATGGATGGATTCCCGATGCTACAGAAACAATATAAGACTAAGTTTGCACTGAAACTTCAAGAACAAAATCTAACTTATGATCAATAGAAAATAAATGACTAACTAACTAACTATAGATACTTACTAAGTGGGCCCCCTTAGCAAGCATCAACTAATTACGCAAGAATTGAACTCAAAACTTCATCAACTTTTATTCATAACTCAAAATGATATACATTGTTCTGCTCATATGAAAACTAACACAAAAATCTATCTCTTATCATAATACTAACTCTTACATATTCTACTTCTTATTATCATACTAACTCTTACGTGCTATGCTTGCTCACTTGCGTAGGAGGAACACTTATTTAATCCAGAAAAACAACTAACTACCTAACTCAATAGAGAAAGATGTGGACATAAATGAATCCTGAAACCAAGGAACAGACTTCTCATAAATGAAAACATATCCATTCAACATGATCCAGATAATTTAGCATTCCACTCTTTCTAGATTAATGATCAGTTAAGTTTCTTCCCAATGACCTAGACAAAGAGTCTTCACTGGAACAACTTCCTTGACACTGTGCTGCAAATAGACTTTACTGCAAAGCCGAAGTCTGTTGCACTTGACTCGTTCATTCTCCCTTCAATAACTTGTGATGCACAAGGCGACAGAGGTGAATGAAATCATTCGTGACAAACAACACAATACATTCATTAATCACATATTAACTCTATCCCATTATTCAAAAACCATATGCATTATATTAGTCACTCGAGAAGTCAAAATAGGGTAATTAATAAGACAAATGGAGATGTTAGGTTGCAGGAATGTAGGAATGTATTGCTACAGGATAATACCCATTTTAGATGAAGAGTCTTTAATAAAAGAGTTAAAACATCTATTAGCAGTAAAATTAGAGATATTAAAAGTACATCATGATACTCAAATTATGAGCATATCCTAAGCTCATCATCTGCCCCCTACTTAACCTAATAATGGTCTACCAGTATTAAGCTTCCTGGTTGTTTCCCTGAAATCTATAGAAGTAGTATGGCATTTTGGCACAGTCCCAAATTTATAATAGAAACCTCTGAAATTTTTCCATCTTTCATATCTAAGGCTTTTTGTATCCTTATTAACATTTGTGGCTCAATAGGGATAAAGTGGCCACATTAAAACCGGAGGTCAAAATTTTATTGGAAACCATAACTCGAACCTCTTCTGAAGACCAAGTTGTATGTACTTTTCTATCCTTCCAAGGGCTGCTTCAAAATTTAGGTGGCTATGTGGCTTAGATTTCTTGAGCCCAACATTCAATTTCTCCCATCTCTTTTCAATTCTAGAAGAGGCAAGATTCCAAAATAGATACGGTTGGCTTTTGAATTCCTCATACACTTGCTTTCTGACATCAAATATTTTTACTCTTTCTGCTTGATTATTGAACCCATATGCAATAGTGAGCCAGGTTTTTAGCATTGTGTAAGGATCTACGCTTTATGATCGTAGTGGTATGGGCTCATCCCTTTCAACTTCCCTTTCAACTTCTTCATAGGCTTCCAATTGTCTGCCATAATTGGTTTTGTTGGCTGCCCATGACATAAGTGACCTCAAATGGATTTCACCAATATAAAAAAGTGGATTCCACTTTGTTTTAGAGGGAATTATCAATCCATGCAAATAAAATTCACATAAAGAATTATTTAGCCAATTAGAAGCCACTTGGTATGCATCATAAAATTCTTTGGATGTATGAATAATAGGATCTAAATTCCTTGAAATTCTCATTAACTGAAACCAAAGAAATTGTTCCTTTAGGCACATGGCATAGACTCTAGGTGGTGGTCTACACTCCATAATCTTACCAGTTATTTTCATCATTTCATCCATTTTCTTTTTCATCTCCTAGATTTCCTGTTTCTACCTTTCAATTTCTCTTTTCAGTTTTTTCTTCTCTTCCTCCCAAAGACTTTGTTGAATTTCATTCTTGGCTAAGTGGTGGAAACTCAAGGTTTGAAATGTGACTGGCCTCCATGTGGTCCTAAGGTATTCCAAAAATTTAATCAAAAATGTATTTTTATAGACAACCATGACTTGACAAGTTGAAGGGGGTAATGAAGCTTCATTGACCACTTCCAATTGTTCAGGTTGTTCTTCCTCTTGCTACAAGATGAATTATTGTTGTTGTGTAGAAGGAGATTGTACTTCCTCTGAAATTTTCCTAGCTGCCTCAACCAAGTCATCAAGACTTCGCACTCCCCTTTCATTACTATCATATTGTTCTTCATTGAATTCCTTTGGTTTATTTTGCATTTGCTCAGGAACAATAGGTGGGATATGTGAAACATTCTCAAGTACATTCTAAGAATCATCATGGTTGTATTCTTCAGACTCCTCTGAAATTATTATACCTTCAGGTTGAGCAGACTTTGAGGTGACTTTCTGTTGTTTCCTTGCTGAGGCTCTTTTTGGCAATGTGGCAGCTGCAGGAGGCACTCTCATGGCTTTCCTCTTCATAACTTACCTAGAGGATTCAAACTCAACAGAAGAAGATGATAGATAAATTGTAGTGGCAAAAGGTATTGCTACAGGAGGAACTGCTATAGGAGAAGGTGTTGTAGGAGAGGGACACAATTGTCTTTAAACATGAGGGTTAGATTTTGGGGTTTGTTCTGCCCTAGATGACTCTCTTACCTTCATTTTTCCTTTTTCTCTTATACTAGCAGACTTGGTCTGTACTCTGGTAGAGGGTTCTAGTGTGGAGGCCGCAAGAATAGATGTTGCAAGGGTAGGTGTTGTAGGGAGTGCTCTAGCAGGTTCTGGAAGTTACAGACCCTTATGGGCAACAAATTCTTGCCAAGAAAGGGGTGATACATCCCTCAAGGAATGCTCAATCAATAATTTAATAAGGGCATGATGGGCAACAAATTTGTCCCTTCCCCTTTGGGTTTCATGGGCACTTTGTTTTAAAATACCTAACAAAAAATTTGGGACATTAACAACTAACCCATGCCTCATATGGCTCAATAACTTAAAATGGTAAAAATGTAAATAGGAGAAGCGTCCTTCAAAGGTTAAATACTTGATTATAAATGTAGCATATTCTAAATATGGGAAGGGCAACAACACTCATTTGCATCCTTGTTTAGAGACCTCCAAGGGTCCATCAGTTGGTACTGTAAACTCTACCTTAGTAGAAACAACATCTGAAGAGAAATTTTCCCCTGCTGCAGGAAGCCCGGTTACTTCAGCAATTTGTTCTTTTGTTACAGCCACTGTCAGACCCCATACTGAAGCTTCCCCTTCTGAAAGAGTTCTTAAAAATTCACCAGCAGCTTCCTCATTGAAAGAATCTAACCTCATAAAATAGTTTAGCCAACCACAATTATTGAATGCCTACACTGTTTGAGGATTTTGTGTTAAGAGCTCATGAGCTACAGGCTCATGTCTTACCAATTGACCACCCATATTCATAAATTACCTCTGTTGAGATTCCACAAACTCAAACCTTTTCAAAAAAAAATTTGCTCTGTTCTGCTTCTTTTTGCTTCTTTCAGTTCTACTGTCACTTTCTCTTCTTTTCCAAGAATGACTCGAAAGATAAGTGCATGTAATGATTATTAGGAACTACTCATATCAAGCAGTTAATGTTGTTTAGATAAAACACGCAGCCATATTTGGAAAGTACAAGAAGAATAAAAATATCTTATTAGTTGTGACAGCAACATAAGAAAAGGTTTGAAATGGATTATCCCACCACCTACTTAAAAGTTGACATGTGTCCACACATGGGTGAAAGGACATGCAAAAAATGGGTGATAGAGACTGATATGTACATAGCAGTTGTTGAATAAATGAAATAAATAAATAATGTGATTAACAAAAGATATCACATACCTTTTAATTAATGCTCGTACGTGCTGGGAAAAATCACAATGCACCATGAAATGACGGTTGAATAGTAACCATGAATGAAGCGATACGACAGGATGGATGATGTGGAAGAAAAGAGATGAATGACGGTGATGGATGGAAAATGGAGAACATGGCTTCGTTTAAAAGGAAACCTTTATTAGGGGCATGCAATGTGGAATTTAAAGAGATGTTGCATGAGAAAGACCGAAGCCTTCACTGCAGGAAGATTAGTGGTTGTATTTAAAACAAACTGCTGCATAAATTCATCTTTGGATGTTGGCTTATGATACAACCGAAGACGATATCCATTAACCAATAGTTTGAATCAAACTGAATCTATTGTAGCCAACTGCACTGAGCCATTATCAAACACATTTTCTATTTCACAAGGACCAAGCCATCGTGTGGTTAGTTTACCTTTGTTTTCTTTATACCTGGAGTCATAGAGCATTGCCCAATCACCGGCAGAGAATTGCTTAGTTTGAATATGATTGTCATGCCATTTATTTCTTTGTTGTTGGATAGTTTTAGTATGTTGCAAGGCAGCTTTCCTTATCTCATCCAATGCATTCAGCTATAGGAGGCATTCCTTTTGAGCCTCAAAAATATCAATGTTAAGTTGGAGAGCAGTTCTTAAGGTCTTATGCTCAAATTCAATTGGCAACATGGCAGTCTTACCATAGAGTAACTTAAAAGGAGTAAACCCTGTAGTTGTTTTCCATGTTGTCTGATAGGCCCAAACTGCTTTAGGAAGATGACTGCTCCAATCCTTCTTATGTAATTGGACTGTCTTTGTAAGGATTGCCTCAATTTCTCTATTGGTAACCTCTACCTGACCATTGGATTGAGGGTGATAGGGGCTAGACTTTCTGTGTTTGATCTTGTAATCATTCATCAATGTAGTGATTAAGTTGGATGTAAACTAAGCTTCTTGATCAGTAACAAGTTCCCTTGGGACTCCAAACCTTGTAAAAATCTACTTATACAGGAACTCAGCAACTTTATTGTCACAGGCATGTGTCATTGCTTTCACTTCCACCCACTTGGTTACATAATCAGTACACACAAAAATGTATGATTTCCCATTGGATGGAGGATCAATAGGCCCAACAAAATCCATGCCTCATTTTTCAAACGGACTGACTACCACTTGTGGATGCAAGGGAATTTCATTAGACCTTGTTGGTCTCCCCATACGTTGACATCTGTCACATTTCTTGGTGTAGGCTACTGCATCTTTGTGTAGTGTAGGCCAATAGTATCCTATATTAAGCACTTTCATAGCTGTTCTCTTAGCTACAAAGTTCCCTCCACATGGCTCATCATGATAGGCGTGCAAAATTTCATAGGTCTCATCTTCCCTCACACATCTTCTCATGACTTGGTCAGGTCCTGTATAAAATAAATAGTCTACAATCCATGAAAAGTTAAAACTTTTCTTAGCTAGCAATTACCTTTCCTTTGGTGAGAAGTGTGCTGGAATTTTGTTGACTACTAAATAATTTGCAATATCTGCATACCATGGGGTTTGAGTCGCAATAAAAAATAGATGTTCATCAGGGAAACTATCATCAATTACCTCAGGAGTGTCAGGTGTAGGTGTTTAAAGTCTTGACAATAAATCAGCCACCACATTAGCTCGTCCTAGCTTATCAATAATTGTGATATCTAATTCCTACAACAATAGGAGCCATCTTGCTAATCCGCCAGATATGGCAGGCTTATTCATGAGGTACCTTATTGCTGCATGGTCTATATGAACAAATATTTGGTAACCAATGACATAATGTCAAAATTTGTTCAGGGCATACACGACTGCTAGCAATTCTTTCTCTGTGATAGTATAGTTTAATTCAGGGCCTTGAAGTTTTTTGCTAATAAACTATATGGCATGCTCAATGGAATTCTCTTTCTATCCTAAAATTTCCCCTATGGCATAATCAGAAGCATCTATGTATATATGAAAGGGCAGACTCCACTGTGGTCCTTGAAGATCAAGTGTCTGAGTAAGTAGGTTTTTAAGCTACAAGAAAGACTTGTCACATGCCTCATTCCAAGTAAATTTAGTCAATAAGGCATATAGTGGACTGACTATCTTGTTGAAATCTTTGATGAATCTTCTATAATTTCCAGCATGTCCTAGGAAGCTTCTAACATCCTTTTGTTTCATAGGTGTTGGAAAAGTTAGAATAACTTCTATGTTTGTAGGATCAACCTGAATTCCTACTTGAGAGATATGATGGCCTAAAATAATTCCCTCTTGCATCATTATAAATCATTTCTCACTATTCAAAGACAAATTTTGCTCCTGACATCTTTTCAACACTTTTTCTAAATTGGCTAATGCTTCATCAAAAGTAACTCCATAAGTAGTGAAGTCATCCATATAGATCTCAATAGAATCATGAGAAATGTCAGAAAAAATACTTATCACTACCCTTTGAAATGTTGGAGGTGCATTACATAGTCCAAAAGGTAAAACAAAGTAGGAAAAAGTACCCCATGGACTAGTAAAAGTTGTTTTGTTTTGATCTCCAGGGGTGATTCTAATTTGATTATAGCCATTGTATCCATCCAAAAAGGAGAAATACTTTTTCCCAGACAATGAGTCTAGTACTTGGTCAACAAATGGTAGTGGAAAATGATCCTTTTTAGTTGTTGTGTTCAGCTCCCTACACAAACTCTCTATTTTCCACCTTTTTTAGGGACAATCACCAATGGAGATACCCATTGACTGTCTGAAATTGGGTAGATGAAACCAGCATCAAACAATTTTTGAAGCTTTGTTTTAATTATTTCCTTAAGTGCTAGATTTATCCTTCTTTGAGGCTGCCTAACAAATGAAAAATCTTCCTTAATATAGATCCTATGAGTATAGAGTTGAGGATCTATTCCCTTTATATCCCTATAGTCCCATGCAAAAGCTCTGTGTTGATCTTGTAGCATGGTGACTAGGGCAGCATGTTGAGATTGAGGCAACTTATTATTGATGTTCAGACAGTGGCCTGAAGACACTTCTACTTGCTTGGTAAGATCATTCATGGAGGCTACTGATAAAGGTGGTGTCTGTATTTCCTGTGGAAGCAAGTTATGATAAACTGCAGGAGATTCAACTGACAGGCTCTTAGAATTTAGTTGCTATAGGAAAAACTACTGAAGATAGCTATCTGCAACAGATGGGCTACTCGGATAGGGGTTGGACTGAAAAATGTGTAAAAGTAGGTCATCTTCACTCTAAAGCTGGGAAAATGGATTAGTTTGCAGCATAATTAGCTGAGCCAATGAATTGACTTCTTCAGTTTCCTCTCCCAAACTTGGCTAAATTGGTTGAGACAAGTCTGGCTGAGGCTGGATAGGTGGATATAAAGCCAATTTCTTTCTTGACTGACCATTAGAAATTGTCATGTCTCCTAAACAACATCTTATAAAAGCATCAGTTGTAGCTAACCATGGTCTACCTAGGATAATAGGATATCCTCCCAAAGTTTCCTTAGTGGACAATATGGTGAAGTCTGCTGGGTATTCCCAAGACTCAAGGATGACAATAACATCTTCTACCATTCCATTAGGCTTTACTATGGAACTATCACCAAGCTGTAGGATGGTAGGTGTAGACCGAATGTTTAGGATATTCAAATACTCCATTGTATTCTTGGTCATTACATTGATGGCTGCACCAAGGTCAATCAAAACATTCTTTACTATCTGTCCATTAATATTTTTTTTGCACCATAGGACTCCTAGGGTTATTATATTTTGGAATGACTATCTTCCCCAACATAATATCTACTAATTGTCCTAGAACATAAATAGTTTGGGGATCCTTTTTCTTTCTTCCTGGTTTTTTTAAACAAGCCTCTTTAATAGCTTTTCCATAAATTGGGACATCTTTAATGGCTTGAAAGAGGGGGATTTGAATGTGTGCATTCTTTAACTAATCAAAAATATCAAAGGTAGGCTCTTCCATGGAATTTGATGTAGTAATTTGCAATCTATGAGGAAAAGGCGGTTTAGCCTAACATTGCAGGACAAGCTCCTTAGAGACAGTATCTGACACAGGTATATGTTCTGTAGGATCAGTCTATTATTCAAAGGCAGAGTCTAGAATCTCTATAATGATAGGTAGGTGTGGAGTAGGGAGAGTGGTTCCAGATCTAAAATGGATATCATGAATATTTAGGGCATAAGTGGGATATTGATTAGCTTTTATAAAATACATAGGTTGTTGTTGTTGCTGCTACTTATTGTTAGGATTTGGCAATGGATGAGCAGGCATATGCACTTGTTTTGGAGGGCCAGTGTTTGTTGCAGGTGTTGCAGGAGGTGGCATGAGAGCCAAAGGTTGTGGCTGCTAAGGCTGTAGGAAGGTAGGGGATTGGTTCTGCCATTGTTGTGGACTTCTCCATTGAGGGTTCTGCTGCCAGTTACCTGGGGGTGGAGTCCATTGTCCTTGTGGCTATTGCCAACCTCCTTGAGGAGATTGCCATTGAGGACTCAGATAGCTAGGCCAATGAGGTTGAGAAGTATTCTAAGGTGGTGATGGGCCATATGTAGGTTGCCATTGGTTATTGTAATTAGAATAAGGATTACCAAAAGTCAAAAGATCTTGAGGCATACCTTATCATTGAGCCCATGGTCACCTTTGTGTGACGAAGAATACTTGGTCATCATCACTCTCTACCATCTTAAAGTCAGTAGGTAATTGCTTAGCCTCCAAGTTAGCCACCATCTTGCATCTGTAGTCACATTTCTTCTGTTTGCAAAGTGGACAATTTTCAGCCAAGATTGCTTTAGCTTCCTCATATTTCTTCTGAGCTTGCATAGTATCCAACTATGTAGCCATGTTGTTTATGATATCCTGCTTGAAATCAGATAGCAAATTTGTGATCTCCATCCTTGAAACTCCAATAGTAGAGGACTTTCCCACTGTGGCTTGATGACCTCTACCCTTCTTAACAATTGCTCAAGAGTAGTTGAGACATATCTTCATGATATCATCCCAAGGCAGTTGAGTTATATCACCTCCTCCCATCAGGTCTAAGGCATCTATACAAGTATCACTGATTCCTCTTAGAAAAAGTAGGTTTCAAGATTCTTCATTGAGAGTATGGTCTGAATTATTTTTCAAGGAAAACAAGAATCTTGAGATATAGTCTTCCAGACTTTCATCCTCCTTTTGTTGAATTCTGAATATATCATCTCCCTTACTACCACTCTTACAATATTCTTTGTATTTCTCAAAAAAAATTATTTGCATGGCTACCCAACTATCAAAAACACCTCTTCCCAAACTCATAAACAATCTAAGAGCTCCTTCCTTCAAATTAGAAGGAAACAACTTCAGCCTATGAGCATCTGAAGTGTAATCATAGTTGCGACAGAGGATGTCAAACTCAAAAAAGAAAGTGTTTGGGTCCTCTGTAAGTAGTCCATAGAACTTGGGAAGCAATGAAGAAGGAATATTTTTAAGGTTATCATTATCTTGATGAGCAATTATGGGGAACTCAAAAGAACGAGGTTGATTAGGTGGATTTCATGCCATATTTGCTTGATGGAGTATCATAGCAAATGGACTTTCTTTAGGTTCTTCGTCAGCTGGGTCAAATGGCAATTCAACAAACACGTTTTTAGCAAATGGATTGATATCTTGGTCTCCTTCTTCCTCAAATAGATTATAAGCTGGTTCAGGATTGTTATCAATGAATGGAAGGTTAGGGAGGAATCTTCCCAGAGCGTCTCTTCTTCTATGCATGCAATAGAATGAATGGTGAATTGAAGGAATTTTGAAAATACTTGACTAATAGACTAAACTACTACTAACAATGACTTATCACAGGTTCTTAGCTTTACACCATCCCTGACAATAGTTCCAAAAATGGTCGTGCCCACAAAAGGATATAAAAGTCACGAGAAATCCTAACCTAGGAATTGGGCATTCTAATAGGCGACTAACATCTTCTAATGGTTGTTCATTTACTTTGTCAAACCAGGGAATGTATACTTGAAATGGAGTGGCACTGTATGTTCACTAAGAACTAGCTTCAGTCACGATTTACCAGAAATAAATGTGTGAAAGCAATTCCACTTATGCTATAGGAATGTAATGCAAATCCTTCTAAACTTAATCAAAGAAGAAACCATAACAACTAGAACTAAGGAACAAACTATGAACTGGCCTTATGCTGCAAGAACAAAAATAGCGATGGATTCTCGATGTTGCAGGAACAATATAAGACCGAGTTTGCACTAAAACTTCAAGAACAAAATATAACTTATTATCAATAGAAAATAAACGACTAACTAACTAACTATAGATACTAAGTGGGCCCCCTTAGCAAGCATCAACTGATTATGCAAGAATTGAACTCAGAACTTCATCAGTTTTTATTCATAACTTAGAATGATATACATTGTTCTACTCATATGAAAACTAACACAAAACTCTATCTCTTATCATAATACTAACTCTTACATATTCTGCTTCTTACTATCATACTAACTCTTACATGCTATGCTTGCTCACTCACATAGGAGGAACACTTATTTAAACTAGAAAAACAACTAACTACCTAACTCAACAGAGAATGACATGGACATAAATGAATCCTAAAATCGAGGAATAGACTTCTCATAAATGAAAACATATCCATTCAACATGATCTAGAGAATTTAGCATTCCACTCTTTCCAGATTAATGATCAGTTAATTTTCTTCCCAACGACCTAGACAAAGAGTCTTCATTGGAACAACTTCCTCAACACCGTGCTGCAAATGGACTTTACTGCAAAGCTAAAGTCTGGTGCGCTTGACTCGTTCATGCTCCCTTCAACAAATTGCGATGCACAAGGCAACAAAGGCGAAAGAAAGCATTCGTGGTAAACAACACGATACATTCATTAATCACATATTAAATCTATCCCATTATTCAAAAACCATATGCATTATATTAGTCACTCAGGAAGTCAAAATAGGGTAATTAATAAGACACATGGAGATGTTAGGTTGCAGAAATGTAGGAATGTATTGCTACAGGATACTACCTGTTGACATCCCTTTTGGCACAACATGCAAACAGAATATTGCTACCCTATTTCTCCTAAAAGAGAAAGACAACACATGGATGTCTTAGCTCCCAAGGTCCTTTGTAGTTGGTTCTCAACTGTGCTAATGTCCCTTAGTGGTCAATGTAATAGTAATGTTCAAGGGGCTTGTTGGTGTTGAGCTTTTGGATTGTTTTGGGATCAAACATAAACTTAAATCTACTCTAGCCAGGGTTCTTAAAGAAACATAAAAAGATGGATCAAGTATTTGGAATAGGAAAGAATGACACTTCATCCGAAGTAACTAGACCTAACACCTTCCCAGGAAATCCTAACTAAAACTATAGAACAAACTTAACTTGTGACTAACACACAGTTTCATTCATTCATAGTGTTGATTTCAACAGAAGATTGCAAGTTACCACTAAAACAAAACATAAAACCAAACTTCATTCCTTGAAAGCTTCTTAAATTAGATGATTAATTCAAGATAAACATCATTCTAGAACACAACATGAAGTAGATTAAGATCTGGTTGCTTCTATTGTCAATGAGATAGATAAGCAACATTTACAAATTTGGCACAATCACCAGTGTATAGAAAATATGTGGCTCCAAATTGTTTCCACTTACACTAAGAAAACTAAAAGATACACTAGTCTATTCTACTAAATCCAACTCCTAGCTACCAGTTCTACTCCTACTTTCTAACTCTAGAATTTCTCTGTAGGTTCTCCCTTTTACAAAGAGGCAAGAATGCCTTATATATAGAATGTCACAAAAGGAATGCACTGTCCCCCCTGCATTAGGGTTTACAAAATATCTGCTGACTATAGAATCGACTCTCAAATCTTTCTAAGGAAGGTCAAAACTGCATTCAAAGTGGAGCCCTGATTTCCATATTTTTGGAAGGTTGTTTCAGAGATGACCTTAGATCTTTTGCAATTGCAGCCTTTACTCTTATGTCTCTATGTCCATCTTTAAACTCCCTCTGAAATCTACCTTGAATGCTCCAGAATATCTCCATCAATACTGATCTACCTCCTTGCCAGTAGTCATTGCAACTGTCCCTATGAGTCATGGCCACTTCTTTGCTTCGACTCCCTTTCTATTCTGGACTTCTCTATTCATTGACCATTTTTTGGAAGCACCGTCGAGCCCCCTTGGAGATTTGAATGCCATCGCTCGAGTTGATCCATTGTCATCTGTTCTTAGAAAGAGTCCATCTAGTTTGCATTCTCTTGACCTTCTTTCCTAGGAATAGTCAATCGGTCAAAGGGACTGATGAGTCACTCTTTTGGCTCCTCCTGGTTGGTCGGGCATATGCCAAGCGAGCTCCTTGTAACTGAGACACCATAAAGTCAGAAAGACATCTTACTGAACCCTATCCATCCACTCAGAGTCTCCCAGAGTTCGTTCATTTTAGTGTGACCTTCAAAATTCGCTAAGACCTCTCACCGAGGTCTTGTCCTTCGGCTCCCTTGTTTCATTTCGGCCAGACCCTATTGAATTGACAAGAGATAATCTGGATAGTATGCCATGTCGCCGAGAATCTTTGTTTTGCTAAGACCTTCCATCGAAGTCTCTTTGTCTCAGCAAGAATTTATTTGAGTTCGAGGAGGGCTTATTTGATTGGCAAGAATTTTCTGCATCAATAAGACATCATAGCAAAGGAGCCTCATTCGCTTAGAGTCTTACTGATTTCTTCTTGTTCTCTCTAAACTCTTTTGTTTCAGTGAAACTTTCCCCCTTCACTGAGACCTTAAATTTTTGCTGACCCACGTTGTCGCCAAGACCTCGCTATAGTCACATCGACATGTTTTCTTTGTTACACATGTATCGCTACAACCTTCCTTTGTCAGGGAGATGTCGTATAGAAGCCTCATGTCTCAGTGAAAGCCTCTGCATGTTCACTCTTTGGTCACCGAGACTTATTAACTCTCTAACCGAAGACCACTGATAAAATCCCTTTGTGGCATGTCGGTGTGACTTTATGAACTCACCGAGACCATATGCCAAAGAAGATGACTCCCACAGATGCCGCTTTCATCTCGGTGACCTCACCTCTTCAGCCAGACATTATACTGAAGGTTTCATCCTTTGCTGAATGCAACTCCCTTCGGCAAGACCCATGTCAATCAGCCAAACCTCCTGCCGAAGGTAAAATTATCACTGGCCTTAGATAATTGATGGGACCCTTCCATGTCGACAAGACTCATGGTGACTCACTTTCGTGTCACCAAGACTTCAACACTTCGGCACGTCGAAGGTGAACCACTTTCGTAATTGTATGTTCATATCAGTGATTAGCAAGACCACATGCATTCAGCGAGACCACATATCGAAGAGAAGAACTCTTGTCGAAGCATATGCCTATTTGTGCTAGTCGGCGAGACTCTAAGAATTCGCCGAGACCTCTTGGTGAAGGGAAAACCTTTTCTCGGTATATGAATCCTTTTGACAGTGGTCGGCAAGACTTGGAGATTTTTCCAAGAGCTCCTCCCGAAAATAAAACTCATGCCGATAAAAGAACTCCTTTTTGCCAGGACGATGACCTTGGTCCTGTCGATAGATTCTTGTATGTAAATTTCACTCACCATGACATCCCTGGGGTCTTGCCGATAGACAACACAGATGCAAATTTGAACAAAACAAACTATGGGTTGGGGAGATCATGATAATCCTATGCCAATAAGATCCATAATGGGGAGTATTCTGATTCTTTGGATTTCAAATGGTCAGAGCCAAGCCACCAATCGGTAAAAGTCTAGAAAAGTCTTGCCGACTTTTTCCTTAGCTGATTTTCATGACCAACTTGATTGAGGGATGCCTTTCAATTGAGCTCTCCTAGAAAATATCATAGGGGGTAGGATTTAATCCTGCAAAAACAACAAAGAAAACTATACTGAAAATCACACAAAAAAAGCTAATTAGTCAAAATCATCATTGAAACGAATCCTATGTCAGTAAGGTGCCATTAAATCTTTAAACAAAATGATAATACAAACAGTTGAGGTTTTAGGGTGACCCACGAAATCCAAGCCAGGGAGGAATTTCAAAGAATTCTAAGTCGAGAAGATTCCAGCGGAATAAACATGAAAACGCCCACTAGAAACTTAATCTGATCATTATCAATCAAGGAACAATATGTGAGATCTCAAAATAACATCAATTAATTGTAACATGCATCATCATTTATTAACTAGTCCTACTACTCCATACTTCTTCACATTTCATTAGATTCCAAAGAAATCCATGCAGGACGGATTTCTGTGAAGGAGAAGACATTCCAGAAAACTTGGAAAAATAGGGAACAATAGATTTTAGGAAAATCTGGAGGAGAAAGAAATCTGCAAAGAAGGAGACATCTCTTGGAGGCCTCGGGGGTTTTGGGAAAATCCGGATTGGGTGAAAAATCCCTAACTCAGGAGAAAACCCAAATTCTAATAGAGGAAGAACCAAAATTAGATCAGACAAAACAAAAGATAAAACACGGAGAAATAGAATAACTCCCAAAAGCAAAGAAAATAAAAGAGGCAAAGAAACCAAAAGAAAAGGGGGGCCCATTTTGATCCAAAACAAAGTGGGGTGGTTATGCAAGGCATAACAAATGGCGACTCGGCTGGGAAAATGGTAAAACCAATTTCATGAATCTAAAGGATTCAGCTACCCAGAACTCCTAGTTCATGAACATCACAACTCCAATTGGGTCAGTTATAACAAACAAGGTAGAGCTAGAATCTCAAATGTAAGTCAATCAATGGCTACCCCCTGAAAAAATGTGTGTGCTTAATTGTGCATCATTGTTTCATAAAGTTTCTTCATCTTTTGAATAATAATGTGCAAGATTTGAACTACATGAGTTGATTTCCTTCATGCAATGATATCCTGGGCATTGCTCCGCTACCAGTCAGGCATCCGCAGCCTCGACGAAGATACCTCTAGTTCTCTCAAAGCATTGATCTACTGCTAGTTAGGCGTCCATAGCCCCGGTACAGATACTGGAATCACCCATTCATATTGAATCCTCTTTTCCTTTTTCTTTTGAAGTTTCAGATATTTCATTTAATTTTCCTTTTCTTTTCAATGTGTTAGATGTTTAATATCTGATCTGGGTTCAAGACTACAATGGACCTCATAACAACACTTGGAAGTTAGATTTTTCACTAAAATCTTACAACACTATCATCCTAGGACAAATACACTACTAGAGAAGGAGATGATTTTAATAATTTTTGACAAATTCAAAGGGAGCTAAAGAAATTCATTTACTTTGCACCTTGTTTTCAAAACGTTACACAACTTTTATTGACAACAAGCATGAAACAACAAATTGAGGAAAAAATCATCCGATCAAAAAACTTGAAAATATCTAAACCACTTCTCTCCTAATGACCAAAGTATGCCTCAGATAACAACCCACAGTTTTAGGTGGAAAGGAAATATCAACCCCAAAGAACATAACAAAACAAAGAAAACAAATAGTAAGACATAAAGGACAGAGGGACAAATAAACAAACAGAAAACTATTTACAAACAAAAGAGTAAACTATTTACAAACAGAGAAACAAGAGGACATGGAAAAAGGAAAACAATAGAACAAAACAAAAATAACTAAACCAAAAACTAATACTAACCTATCCTAATCCTAAACTAACTCAAAAGCCAAACTTTACAAACATCAAACTGTAAAAATTTGTACATTGATTTGACTGATTTTTCATTATGTGCAACAATCTTAACTTACTAGGAACAATTCTATACCTAGAAAATTTATCTTTATACTCAGAAATATGAAGTTTATAGACAATAAGTTCATTCTAAGGGTATAAAGCTTGAAATATTATCAGTTGTGGGTTCTCAATGTTGTCATGATTTACCCAAAAACATGTTTTACTATCCCCATTGTCATAATCAAATTGAAAATTATTAAAACACAAAGGATAATGAAAGGACACCACCTGTTTCTGATGATTTTTAGTTACCAATGCAGACTTGTGTTGTATGATATCCTCTTCACGAGGTCTTAGCTCATGGAACACCATTGAATCAAGGCTCTCCTTGCAGTTGGGATATTCACTCACCAGTATCTTTGTATTCATCTCAGGCATGGAGTCAAAAATCTTCTGAATTTCTTGAGATGCATCCTCACCTTCAACATTCTCTTGAAAAATGTCCTCCCCTAGGGTTTGAGAATCTAGCTCCAGCTTATCATCCTTAATGTCAGGGATACTGTCACATGGTGTACAAGGATTTCCTTCGAACTCATTTGGGTGCATGGAGTCAAAGTCGGCAGAACACTTTCCCAATTCATATTCCCCTTTGTCCTTTTCTTGGAATTCCTCTGCTTCATCCAAATGTACCCGGTCATGAATTTCCTCAGGGAGCACTCGACTGATCTGCACATCAACCTAAGACACTTCCCCTAAGATTTCATTTTGGCATTTAAGTTCTTGTCCTTGACCATAAGATTCATTGGCCATCTCATCTTGAAGCATGTTATCTGCTTCAATCTGCCCACTACTTAAATTAGTAGAGTCATCCTCTTGTTTTAACCCATCAAGGTATGCCTCTTCCTCATTCCCCATCATGAAAGAATCAATGAATGCATCGATGAATCCATTCTCCATTTCTATTAAACCCTCGCTAGATAGAGGATTTTCATTAGTAATTGAATCCATCTCAATGCAAGGATCCAAGTCATCAAAAGATAGGGAAGAATTAAATCTCCTCACACAGTCACTCTCATCACTTTGGATAGACTGATCATCATCCTCATATGTACTAGTTATTTCATCCTCTTCATTGGGGAAATGCGTACTCCAAGGATCTTCCATAAGTATCCCTTCAATAGAGATCAACTGCTTGAAATACAATTCCATCCTCCCCAGGAAGACATGGCAATCCATATGAGAGTGTTGATTCATTTGATGTATCCTACATCCACTTTGTCCAACAAGTTCTGATAGTTTCAGACCTCCTAGCTCTTCCAATTTCTCCCTTATTCACTTTTTTGCACATGGGATATCTAGCCAACATGAACCATGTTCCTTTATCCATTCCTCATCACCATGACTCTCATCTTGATCAGATGAGTTCTCCCAATGGTCTTGTATGCAATTTACCTGATGTGGGGTGTTGGGGAATGGGGTGTTTGGAACCTTAGGAAGGTCATAGCTGCTTGGTGAAAATGATTGCATCTGGGCAGGGATGGTGGGTGAAGCGGCATAAGGTTGCAGATGATGGCAATTTGTAAGCACAAGAGGATTATAGCCCTGAGTTTGGTTCTCTAAATTTCTAGTGTCACCTCTAAATTGTGCCAATAAGAGAGCTTTTCTCAATGCATCATGCAAATATGTAGCCTCACCACAATGTCTGACTTTGGTTACAAATGAGGGGTTTAAACCCCAAAAATAATGCTCTATCAGTATATAGTCATTCACAACCAAATCTAAAGATTGAACCCTTTGATACATGAACAAAAATCTGTGATTAAATTGATGAATTGTTTCTAATGGTATCCTTTTTGTAGCTGCAAATTCATGTAATGGGTGTAGAGTATGAGGATCAAACTAATCTAAGAATAAGATTTCCAATTCTATCCATGAATAAATAGATTTTAGTGGCAGATTATCATACCATTGCTTGGCTATACCTTGAAGTGTTTGGACAAATAACTAGCAGATGATATCTTGATGTTGAACTTGGAGAAAAGTAATTATACACTTGCAAGTTTCAACATGTTCAGAAGCATTTTGCCCAATGTTAGGGAAAAATAATGGAATCCTATCATACAGATGATCAAGGATTCCATAGAAAAATCTTGGTGTATACAAAGGGCTACCCATTAGAGCTGGGTATTCCAAGACCTGACCCAATCCAACTCACAATGATCCAAAATTGCTCAAGTCAGCCCTCCTTCTAGCGCCAGTCTCTGTTGACGTCCCTTTTGACACAACAACATGCAAACAGAATATTGCTACTCTGTTTATCCTGAAAGAGAAAGAGAACACATGGATGTCTTAGCTCCCAAGGTCCTTTGTCACTATTTCTCAACTATCCTGATGTCCCTTAGTGGTGAATGTAACAGTAATGTTCAAGGGTCCTATTGGTGTTGAGCTTTTGGATTGTTATGGAATCAAACATAAACTTAAATCTAATCTAACCAGGGTTCTTAAAGATACATAAAAAGATGGATCGGGGCTTTGGAATAGGAAAGAATGACACTTCATTGGAATTAACTAGACCTATCACCTTCCAAGGAATTCCTAACTAAAACTACAGAACAAAATTAACTTGTGACTAACACACAGTTTCATTCATTCACAGTGCTGATTTCAACAGCAGATTGTAAGTTACCACTAAAACAAAACATAAAACCAAACTTCATTCCTTGAAAGCTTCTTAAATCAGATGATTAATTCAAGATAAACATCATTCTGAAACACAACATGAAGTAGATTAAAATCTGATTGCTTCTACAGTCAATGAGACAGATAAGCAACATTTACAAATCTGGCACAATCACCAGTGTACAGAAAATATGTGGCTCCAAATTGTTTCAACTTACACTAAGAAAATTGAAAGATAAACTACTCTATTCTATTGAATCTAACTCCTAGCTACCAGTTTAACTCCTACTTTCTAACTCTAGAAGTTCTATGTAGGTTCTCCCTTTTACAAAGAGGCAAGAATGCCTCATATACAGAATGTCACAAAAGGAATGTGCTATTGCCCCCTGCATTAGGGCTTACAAAATATCTGCCGACTGTAAAATCAACTCTCAAATATTTCTGAGGAAGGTCAAACTGCATTCAAAGTGGAGCCCTACTATCCATATTGCTGGAAGGTTGTTTTGGAGATGACCTTAGATCTTTTGCAACTGCATCCTTTACTCTTATGTCTCTGTGTCCATCTTTGAACTCCCTCTGAAATCTTCCTTGAATGCTCTAGAATATCTCCATCAATACTGATCTACCTCCTTTCCAATAGTCATTACAGCTGTCCCTATGAGTCATGGCCACTTCTTTCCTTCGACTCCCTTTTTGTTCTAGACTTCTCTATTCGTTGACCATTTTTTGGAAGCACCATCGAGCCCCCTTGTAGATCTGAATGCCATCACCTGAGTCGATCCATCTGCTCAGAGTCTCCCTGAGTTCATTCATTTTCGCGTGACCTTCAAACTTCGCTAAGACCTCACACTGAGGTCTTGTCCTTCGGCTCCCTTGTTTCATTTCGGCCAAACCCTGTTGAATCGGCAAGACATTATGCCGATAGTATGCCATGTCGTTGAGACTCTTTGTTTCATTGAGACCTTCCATCGAAGTCTTTTTGTCTCGGTGAGAGTTTATTTTAGTTCAAGGAGGGCTTATTGGATTGGCAAGACTTTTCCATGTTTGTAAGACATCACAGCGAAGGCACCTCATTCGCTTAGAGTCTGACCAATTTCTTCTTGTTCTCTCCGAACTCTTTTGTTTCGGTGAAACTTTCCCCCTTTGCTGAGACCTTAAACTTTTTCCAGCCCATGTTGTCACCAAGACCTCACTGTAGTCGCATTGACATGTTTTCTTTGTTACACATGCATCGTTGTAACCTTCCTTTGTCGAGGAGATGTCATATAGAAGCCTCATGTCTCGACGAAAGCCTCCGCATGTTCACTCTTTGGTCGCTGAGACTTATTAACTCTCTCACCAATGACCATTGATAAAATCCCTCTATGGCATGTCGGTGTGACTTTATGAATTTGCTGAGACCATATGCCGAAGAAGATGACTCCTGCAGATGCCGCTTTTGTTGCAGTGACCTCACCTCTTCGGCCAAACATTATACCGAAGGTTTCATCCTTCGCCGAATACAACTCCCTTCGGCAAGACCCATGTCAATCAGCCAGACCTCCTACCAAAGGAAAAATTATCACTAGCCTTAGATGTTTGGTGGGACCCTTCCATGTTGGAAAGACTCGTGGTGACTCACTTCTGTGTCACTGAGACTTCAGTACTTTGGCAAGACATCACATCGAAGGTGAACCACTTTCCCTAATGTATGTTCTTATCGGCGATCGACAAGACTGCAGGCGTTCGGCGAGAACACATACCAAAGAGAACAAATCCCCCTGAAGCGTATGCCTATTTGCACTAGTCAGCGAGACTTTATGAATTCACCAAGACCTCTTGGTGAAGGGAAAACTGTATGTCGATATATGAATCCTTTTGACAGCGGTCAACAAGACTTTGAGATTTCACCAAGAGCTCCTCCCAGAGGGAAAACTCATGCTGATAAAAAAACTCCTTTTCACTAGGACGATGACCTTGGTCCTACCGATAGATGCCTGTATGTAAATTCCACTCGCCATGACATCCCTGGGGTCTTGCCAATAGACAACATAGATGTAGATTTGAACAAAATGAACTATGGTTCGAGGAGATCATGATAATCCTATTCCAATAAGATCCATAATGGGGAGTATTCTGATTCTTTGGATTTCAAACGGTCATAGCCAAGCCACCAGTTGGTAAAAGTCTAGAAAAGTCTTGCTGACTTTTGCCTTAGCTAATTTTCATGACCAACTAGATTGAGGGATGCCTTTCAACTGAGCTCTCCTAGCAAATATCATCATGGGTAGGATTTAATCCTGCAAAAACAACAAGGAAAACTATAGTGAAAATCACACAAATAGAAGTTAATTAGTCAAAATCATCATTGAAATGAATCCTATGTCAATAAGGTGCCATTAAATCTTCAAACAAAATGATCATACAAACAGTTCAGGTTCCACGTCAACCCGCAGAATCCAAGCCAGGGAGGAATTTTGAAGATTTCTAAGTCTAGCGGATTCCAGTGGAATAAACATGAAAACGCCCACTAGAAACTTAATTCTTATCATTATCAATCAAGGAATAGCACGTGGGATCTCAAAATAGCATCAATTAATCATAACATGCATCATCATTTATTAACTACTCCTGCTACTCCATACTTCTTCACATTTCATCAGATTCTGGGGAAATCCGCGCGAGACAGATTTCCGCAAAGGAGAAGACATTCTGATAAACCCAAAAAAATAGGGAACAACAAATTTTAGGAAAATTCGAAGGAGAAAGAAATCCTCCAAGAAGGAGACATCACTTGGAGGCCTCGGGGGTTTCAGGAAAATCCGAATTGGGTGAAAAATCTTGAAATCAGGAGAAAATCTGAATTCCAACTGAGACAGAACCAAAATTAGATCAGATAGAACAAAAGATAAAACATGGAGACACAGAAGAACTCCCAAAAGCAAAGAAAATAACAGAGGCAAAGAAACAAAAAGAGAAGGGGGACCATTTTGATCCAAAACAAAGTGGTGTGGTTATGCAAGGCATAACAAATGGCGACTCAGCTAGGAAAATGGTTTAACCATTTTCATGAATCTGAAAGATTTAGCTACCCCGAACTCTTGGTTCATGAACATCACAACTCCAATTGGGTCAGTTATAATAAACAAGGTAGAGCTAGAATCTCAAATGTAAGTCAATCAATGGAAACTCCCTGAATCAATGTGTGTGCTTAATTGTGCATCATTCTTTCATAAAGTTTCTTCATCTTTTGAATAATAATGTGCAAGATTTGAACTACATGAGTTGATTTCCTTTGTGTAATGATATCCTGGGCATTGCTCCACTGCCAGTCAGGTGTCGATAGGCCCCATGGAGATACCTCTAGTTCTCTCATAGCATTGCTCTACTGCCAGTCAAGCATCCATAGCCCTGGTAGAGATACTAGAATCACCCATTCATATTGAATCCTCTTTTCCTTTTTCTTTTGAAGTTTCAAATATTTCATTTAATTCTCCTTTTCTTTTCAATATATTAGATGTTTAATATCTGATCTAGGTTGAAGACTACGATGGACCTCATAACAACACTTGGAAGTCAGATTTTTCAGTCAAATCTTACAACACTGACATCCTAGGACAAATACACTACTAGAAAAAGAGATGATTTTAATGATTTGTGACAGATTGAGAGGGAGCTAAAGAAAGTCATTTACTTTGCACCTTGTTTTCAAAACGTTCCACAACTTTTATTGACAAGCATGAAACAATGAATTGAGGAAAAAATCATCCAATCAAAAAACCTGAAATAATCTAAACCACTTCTCTCCTAATGACCAAGGTATGCCTCATATAATAGCCCATAGTTTCAGGTGGAAAGGACAGATCAACACCAAAGAACAAAAAAAAACAAAGAAAAAAAATAGTAAGACAAAAAGGACAGAGGGACAAACAAACAAACATAAAACTATTTACAAACAGAAGAGTAAACTATTTACAAATAGAGAAACAATAGGACATGGAAAAAGGAAAACAACAGAACAAAAGAAAACAAACTAAACAAAAAACTAATAGTAACCTATCCTAATCCTAAACTAACTCAAAAGCCAAACTTTACAAACACCAAACTGTAAAAATTTGTATATTGATTTGACTGATTTTTCATTATGTGCAACAATCTTAACTTACTAGGAACAATTCTAAACCTAGAAAATTTATCTTTATACTCAGAAATATGAAGTTTATTGACAATAAGTTCATTCTAAGGGTATAAAGCTTGAAACATTATCAGTTGTGGGTTCTCAATTTTGTCATGATTTGCCCACAAACATTTTTTACTATCCCCATCATCATAATCAAACTAAAAATTATTAAAACACAAAGGATAATGAAAGGACACCACCTAATTCTGAAGATTTTTAGTTACCAATGCAGGTTTGTGTTGTATGATCTCCTCTTCATGAGGTCTTAGCTCATGGAACACCACTGAATTAAGGCTCGCCTTGCAGTTGGGATATTCACTCACCAGCATCTTTGTATTCATCTCGGGCACGGAGTCAAAAATCTTCTAAATTTCTTGAGATGCATCCTCACCTTCAACATTCTCTTGAAACATGTCCCCCCTAGGGTTTGAGAATATGGCTCCAACTTATCATACTTAATGTCAGGGATACTATCACATGGTGTACAAGGATTTCCTACGAACTTATTTGGCTGCACAGAGTCAAAGTAAGGAGAACACTTTCCTAATTCATATTCCCCTTTGTCCTTTTCTTGGCATTCCTCTACTTCAACGAAATGTACCCCGTCATGAATTTCCTCAGGGAACACTTGACTGATCTGCACATCAACCTGAGACCCTTCCCTTAAGATTTCATTTTGGCGTTTAAGTTCTTGTCTGTGACCACAAGATTTATTAGCCACCTCATCTTGAAGCATGTTATCTACTTCAATCTGCCCACTACTTAAATCAGTAGAACCATCCTCTTGTTTTAACCCATCAAGGTATGCCTCTTCCTCATTCCCCATCATGAAAGAATCAAAGAATGCATTGATGAATCCATTCTCCATTTCTATTAAGCCCTCGCTAGATAGAGGAGTTTCATTAGTTATTGAATCCATCTCAATGCAAGGATCCAGGTCATCAAAAGATAGGGAAGAATTAAATCTCCTCACACAGTCACTCTCATCACTTTGGATAGACTTATCATCATCCTCGTATGTGCTAGTTATTTCATCCTCTTCATTGGGGAAATGCGTACTCCAAGGATCTTCCATAAGTATCCCTTCAATAGAGATCAACTGCTTGAAATACAATTCCATCCTCCCCAGGAAGACATGGCAATCCATATGAGAGTGTTGATTCATTTGATGTATCCTACATCCACTTGGGCCAACAAGTTCTGATAGTTTTAGACCTCCCAGCTCTTCCAATTTCTCCCTTATTCAATTTTGTGCACGTGGGATATCTAGCCAACATGAACCATGTTCCTTTATCCATTCCTCATCACCATGACTCTCATCTTGATCAGATGAGTTCTCCCAGTGGTCTTGTATGCAATTTACCTGATGTGGGGTGTTTGGGAATGGGGTGTTTGGAACCTTAGGAAGGTCATAGCTGCTTGGTGAGAATGATTGCATCTAGGCAGGGATGGTGGGTTAAGCGGCATAAGGTTGCAGATGATGGCAATTTTTAAGCACAAGAGGATTATAACCTTGAGTTTGGTTCTCTGAATTTCTAGTGTCACCTCCAAATTGTGCCAATAAGAGAGCTTTTCTTAACGCATCATGCAAAGATGTAGCCTCACCACAATGTCATATTTTGGTTGCAAATGAGGGGTTTAAACTCGAATAATAATGCTCTATTAGTATATAGTCATTCACAACCAAATCTAAAGATTGAACCCTTTGATACATGAACAAAAATATGTGATTAAATTAATGAATTGGTTCTAATGGTATCCTTTTTGTAGCTGCAAATTCATGTAATGGGTGTAGAGTATGAGGATCAAGCTGATCTAAGAATAAGATTTCCAATTCTATCCGTGAATAAATAGATTATGGTGAAAATTTATCATACCATTGCCTGGCTATGCCTTGAAGTGTTTTGACAAATAACTGGTAGATGATATCCTGATGTTGAACTTGGAGAAAATTAACTATATGCCTACAAGTTTTGACATGTTTAGAAGCATTTTGCCCAGTGTTAGGGAAAAATAATGGAAGCCTATCATACAAATGATCAAGGATTCCGTCGAAAAATCTTGGTGTATACAAAGGGCTACCCATTAGAGCTAGGTTTTCCAAGACTTGACCCAATCCAACTCACAATGATCCAAAATTTCTCAAGTCGGCCCTCCTTCTAGCGCCAGTCTCTATTGACGTCCCTTTTGGCATAGCAACATGCAAACAGAATATTGCTACTCTATTTCTTCTGAAAGAGAAAGACAACACATGGATGTCTTAGCTGCCAAGGTCCTTTGTAGTTTTTTCTCAACTGTGTTGATGTCCCTCAGTGGTCAATGTAACAGTAATGTTCAAGGGGCATGTTGGTGATGAGATTTTGGATTGTTTTGGGATCAAACATAAACTTAAATCTACTCTAACCAGGGTTCTTAAAGAAACATAAAAAGATGGATCAGGGCTTTGGAATAGGAAATAATGACACTTCATCAGAATTAACCAGACTTATCACCTTCCAAGGAATTCCTAACTAAAACTACAGAACAAACTTAACTTGTGACTAACACGGTTTCATTCATTCATAGTGCTGATTTCAATAGCAGATTACAAGTTACCACTAAAACAAAACATAAAACCAAAATTCATTCCTTGAAAGCTTCCTAAATCAGATGATTAATTCAAGATAAAAATCATTTTGGAAAACAACATGAAGTATATTAGGATCTGGTTGCTTCTACTGTCAATGAGACAGATAAGGAACATTTACAAATTTGGCACAAACACTAGTGTATAGAAAATCTATGCCTCCAAATTGTTTCAACTTAAACTAAGAAAACTGAAAGATACACTAGTCTATTCTACTAAATCTAACTCCTAGCTACCAGTTCTACTCCTACTTTCTAACTATAGTTCTCTGTAGGTTCTCCCTTTTACAAAGAGGCAAGAATGCCTTATATACAAAATGTCACAAAAGGAATGCGCTGTCCCCCCTGCATTAGGGTTTACAAAATATCTATCGACTATAAAATTGACTCTCAAATATTTTTGAGGAAGGTCAAAACTACATTCAAGGTGGAGCCCTACTATATATATTACTGGAAGGTTGTTTCGGAGATGACCTTAGATCTTTTACAACTGTAGCCTTTACTCTTCTGTCCCCATGTCCATCTTTGAACTCCCTCTAGAATCTTCCTTGAATGCTCTAGAATATCTCCATCAATACTGATCTACCTCATTGCTAGTAGTCATTATAGCTGTCCCTATGAGTCATGGCCACTTCTTTCCTTCAGCTCCCTTTCTGTTTTGGACTTCTCTATTCATTGACTATTTTCTGGAAGCACCATCGAGCCCCCTTGTAGATCTGAATGCCTTTGCCTGAGTCGATCCATCGTCATCTATTCTCAGAAAGAGTCCATCTGGCCTGCATTCTCTAGACCTTCTTTCTCAAGAATAGTCAATTAGTCAAAGGGACCGATGAGTCACTCTTTTGGCTCCTTATGGTTGGTTAGGCATATGCCAAGGGAGCTCCTTGTTATTGAGACACCATCAGGTTGGCATGACATCTTACCAAACCTGATCCATCTACTCAGAGTCTCCCTGAGTTCGTTCATTTTGGTGTGACCTTTGAACTTCGCTAAGACCTCACATCGAGGTCTTGTCCTTCGACTCCCTTGTTTCATTTCGGCCAAAACCTGTTGAATCGGCAAGAGATTATGCCAATAGTATGCCATGTCACCGAGACTCTTTGTTTCACTGAGACCTTCCATTGAAGTCTCTTCGTCTCGGTGAGAGTTTATTTGAGTTTGAGGAGGGCTTATCTGATTGGCAAGACTTTTCCGCGTCGATAAGACATCACAGCGAAGGCACCTCATTCACTTAGAGTTTTACTGATTTCTTCTTGTTCTCTTTGAACTCTTTTGTTTCAGTGAAACTTTCCCCCTTAGCTGAGACCTTAAACTTTTGTTGACCCACATTGTCGCCAAGACCTTGTTGTAGTCACATCGACATGTTTTCTTTGTTATACATGTATCGCTGTAACCTTCCTTTGTCGGGGAGATGTCATAAAGAAGCCTTATGTCTCGGTGAAAGCCTCCGCATGTTCACTCTTTGGTTGCTGAGACTTACTAACTCTCTCACCAAAGACCACTGATAAAATCCCTTTGTGGCATGTCGGTGTGACTTTATGAATTCGCCAAGACCATATGTCGAAGAAGATGACTCCCGCAGATGCCGCTTTTGTCGTGGTGACTTCACCTCTTCAGCTAGACATTATACCAAAGCTTTCATCCTTTGTTGAATGCAACTCCCTTCGGCAAGACCCATGTCAATCAGCTAGACCTCCTATAGAAGGAAAAATTATCGCTGGCCTTAGATGTTTGGTGGGACCCTTCCATGTTGGCAAGACTTGTGGTGACTCACTTCCATGTCACCGAGACTTTAGCACTTTGGCCAGACATCATGCCGAAGGTGAACCACTTTCCCAAATGTATGTTCTTATCGACCATCGACAAGACTATAGGCATTCAGTGAGACCACATACCGAAGAGAACAACTCCTGCTGAAGCGTATGCTTGTTTGCACTACTCGGCGAGACTTTATGAATTCACTGAGACCTCTTAGCAAAGGGAAAACCTTATGTCGATATGTGAATCCTTTTGACAACGGTTGGCAAGACTTTGAGATTTTTCCAAGAGCTCCTCCCAGAGGGAAAACGCATGCCAATAAAAAAACTCCTTTCCACCAGGATGATGACCTTGGTCCTGCTGATAGATGCCTGTATGTAAATTCCACTCGCCATGACATCCCTGGTGTCTTACCGATAGACAACACAGATGCAGATTTGAACAAAATGAACTATGGGTCTGGGAGATCATGATAATCTGATGCCAATAAGATCCATAATGGGGAGTATTCTGATTCTTTGGATTTCAAACGGTCAAAGCCAAGCCACTAGTTGGTAAAAGTTTAGAAAAGTCTTGCTGACTTTTTCCTAAGCTGATTTTCATGACCAACTAGATTAAGGGATGCCTTTCAACTGAGCTCTCCTAGAAAATATCATCACGGGTAGGATTTAATCCTACAAAAACAACAAAGAAAACTACAGTGAAAATCACACAAATAGAAGTTAATTAGTCAAAATCATCATTGAAATGAATCCTATTTCAGTAAGGTGTCATTAAATCTTCAAACAAAATGATCATACAAACAGTTCAGGTTTTAGGTCGACCCGCAGAATCCAAACCAGGGAGGAATTTCAGAGAATTCCGAGTTAGGCGGATTCCAATGCAATAAACATGAAAACTCCCACTAGAAACTTAATTCTTATCATTATCAATCAAGGAATAGCTTGTGAGATCTCAAAATAGCATCAATTAATCATAACATGCATCATCATTTATTAATTAGTCCTGCTACTCCATACTTCTTCACATTTCATCAAATTCTAGGGAAATCCACATGGGAGGGATTTCCGTGAAGGAGAAGATATTCCGGAAAACCTGGAAAAATAGGGAACAATGGATTTCGGGAAAATCCAGAGGAGAAAGAAATCTGTGAAGAAGGAGACATCGCTCGGAGGCCTCGGGGATTTCGAGAAAATATGGATTGGGTGAAAAATTCCAAACTGAAGAGAAAACATGAATTCCAACTAAGGCAGAACCAAAATTAGATCAGACAAAACAAAAGATAAAACACGGAGAAATAGAAGAACTCCCAATAGCAAAGCAAATAATAGAGGCAAAGAAACCAAAAGAGAAGGGGGACCCATTTTGATCCAAAACAAAGTGGGGTGGTTATGCAAGGCATAACACTACTCATTTTAGATAAAGAGTCTTTAATAAAAGAGTTAAAACATCCATTAGTAGTAAAAGTAGAGATATTAAAAGTACATCATGATACTCAAATTATGAGCATATCTTGAGCTCATCACATCCCTCATATCAAGTGTATCAATCCTCCATCTAATTGTGTCACTCGTCCATCTGGATTGAGAACCAATGCGACTATGTGCATCATAATCTATCTAACCACATGAGCTCATAAATACAACAACATGGGAAGCTCGATTCAGGCTCTAACCCTCTCATCATGTATAGGTCCACCTAAACAATACTACATATCTCTCTTCTTCTCCCAGAATGACTGATCCCCTTAGAAATATACCTACTCTCCCTGAATGGGAACTCAAAGAATGTGGTGTATATCCTTGAGAGTGATAGTCATTTCCCTAGTGGGAAGATGAAGGGTACAAGTATCAGCATCCCAACGCTCACACAAAGCCATAAGCATGGCATCATGGTATCTCATAGGTGGCATTAGATATTCCTAATAGATAACCATTGACTATAAATGCTCTATCTCTAACACTGATAGCGCTGGTACATGATCTCTCAGAAATGTGAGTTGTCTTCCCCCTAGCTGTTGTCACGACCAGAAAGGGACCTATCAAAATCATCACAAAATGCTTTAAATTTCATCTAAATTCTTCAATTTTCACATATTTCATCAAGTAAGTGTACTAAAGTTGATCTAATGTGCTTTTTTTAATGTCCCTATAAACTTTAGAACCCTTTTAGGACATTTCACAAAGAAATGAGACACTTCACAAAGAAATGAGACACTTCATGAAGAAACAAGACGCTTTTCCAACAAAAGGGACACTTTGCAAACAAAAGGGACACTCTGCAAACAAATGGGACACTTTGCGAAAAAAGGGGACACTTTACAAACTTTTTTCCAAGACCCTAAATTAACCTATCCATGTATTAAAATCATTAATTTACTACAAAATCACAAGGCAAAAGTTGCAGAATCGACTTACCTCATAATATAGCTCGCCGCATGCCACCTGCTCACACAGATCATCCAACTGCAAAGGTGTGTAATCTCGTATGCTCGACATATTCTTCTCTCACTCATCACTCTAAAGCTACAAGAAGGTAAAAAGAATAGTAAGTGAAAAATTACTTTCTTCTCCTTTTAATTCCTTTTTGTCCCTTTTTTACTTTTACTAATTAACATAAAGTTATTATCTTTTCAAGAACTCATAATGTAGATCTTCTTCAAATCAACATAACGGGAGCTAGGGTAATTTGTTTTCAATGCCGTTTGATGTGTTGGGGTTGTGATTCCACACTCAACATCATCATCCATGTATATCATTATGTGGCATGGTACTTGGAAATACCCAATGATATGATATTTCTTATTCAACGTGGCTAGGTTGCTACCTTGATTACACCTCCGTAAAGCAAGCGGAATCAAGGGGGGGCATACATCTACCCTAGAATTGGATTCCTAGGAGTTAGATAAGAGTATTTTTAGGAAATTAATGAATGTGTGTTGCAGGATGTGGTTCCTAATGTTGTGGTTGTGCAGATAACTACACTATGGGCTTTGTTCTCCTATCTTTTGAATGAGTATCCTTTTATGTAATAAAGTGCATTGTTTAGAGTCCTTTAGCTTACATATGCACATAGAGTCATATGGGTGCTAAAGTGGGGGATAAATGTGCCATATAAAATTGGACCCTCTTGAGAAAAGAGACAATTTCACGCATAATTGGACCCACTTTTGAGTACCTTCACATCATTTACCCTTCAAAACAACATTTATAGGCCACTAAGACCCATTATTTTTTATCTAGGGGCTCGTTTTACCTGAGAAATCACATAAAACCTAACAAATAGCATTTAATTATCTCATACCACGAAAACCCACCTTCAAAAAATAAGCAATGGGACCCATTCGCCACCTTGGATGAATGAGTCTCATTTAGTGGTCTGACCCATTCGCCAAGGGTGGCGAATGAGTTACCTTTCAGGGAAAATTCAATATTGAGTGGGAATTTGATTAATTTAACTTGAATTTCTAGTGAATTTCAACCTTTTAGGTCCAAATAATGGTAAAATAAGGTGTTGTTTCTTATAAATACTCATCTGAAGTCATTTCACACATCTTTTTGTCATTTTTCAAAAGAAATTCTTAGAGTCTAGTCTTCCACAACAAGTCTCATTAGCAAAATTTGATGTTTTAGGGCAACAAACTAGGGTTTTTGTAGGTATTGAAGTTCATTCTTCTTATCAAGATCCAACATTGCAAAGGGTTGAGGATGGATTCCTATGGTGAATCATGAAGAAATCTAGGGTGAAGAGGTGCAACTAGCCACCAAATCACACCTAAGGACTTGGTTTCATATTGATTCCATCTTCCATTTTCACTATATCTATAGATTAAGGTTTGCATTTTGTTTGTTTAGCATTTTCATGTCATTTCATTCCCATTTTTCATGTGTTGTAAGGTTTCTAGGGTTGACATCTTGCTTCATATAAATCATCTTTTCATTTCATATTTAAGTTTTTCCTAGTCTTTAACACATCCAAGGCTAGGGTTTATGTAGGTTTTGTCATATTTTAGATCTCGAGTTGGGTTTCCATAAGAAATTGTTGTGCAGGTGTCAAGGTGTAGGATAGAAATTTGAAGTTGCAAAAATTTGAAAGTGAACTGATTTTCCATGCATGGAAAATGAGTCCCTCCTGAGGTGAAAATTTGAGTCAGATGCAGGTCTAGGTTCCCGGTTAACAAAAAATAGCTTATGTGTAGAAAAACCCAGAATTGGGACTGATTCGCCCAGGGTAGCGAATGGGTCGCAGTCTGCTCAAATTTAGATTTCATGAACTTTCCAAAAAAAATTCCAATCATCTTTAGTTTCCTAGGTGCACACATTCTGAAAAATAGCCTTTTGTTTAGTTTAATTTACATTTTTGTTCATTCTTTCAAGTTTTTTTCAAACAACATTGTGTTTTCAAACAGAGCATAGATCTTAGTTTTCCATTCATAATCAGTCATTTAGATCACTAAACTTCACTTAGTTCATTTTATTTAGTTCATATAACATCACATATAACATAATTTGAATGAACCCTATACCATTTTTGGCCCTGCCTCTCTCCTTTTAGGTGAAAAACCCTAGAAGAGCTAGAGAAGTGCATTGGTGCCAAAAATCTATGGTTCAGAAATAGTGCAATCTCCAAAGGTATGAAATATGTTTAGATTGTGAAACATTCAAACATTCACCCAAAATTCCATGAAATACATGAACATCCACAATTGAACTTAAGTGCAACAAAGAGTAGGCCCAAGATAACTTTACACAACTTATAATCAACAAATTGTTAAAATTATGGACCAAAGATTCCTCAAACACCTTAAATACCTTATCATAAACATGAATGAATTACAACTTGCACTAATTCTAATTTGAAAACTACTCACTTAAAACAACTTGAAATAGCTTTGAAACATAAGAACCATGCATATAGGTGAAACAACACAAAAGAGAACACCAAAGTCAATGTCTTGTATTCACTTCAACAAATTTGCAACAATTCTAGTATCTGGGTATGTATAGGATCATTATGGGCCAAAAAGTGGCGATATGATGGGTATGTGTAGGGTATGTGGCTGATGACTTTTTTCTTACTTGAAATTGATGAAACGAAAAGGGTTTTTAAAGGAGATTCTCAACTTTCCACCAATATAAATTATGCTTTACTTTGAATTTAATAAATCGTTATTATTCATTTTCTATTTGAATTACAACTAAAGTCCTAATTGATAAGCTGATTGAAAAACATCTATAGCTTTCAAATGGTATCACATTTTTTCAATCCGAAACATGCATCACATTCTATGCTTCACATACTATAGGATTAAAAAAAAAAAAATCATGAAGTTTTGACCAAGTTAAGGTGGTCAAACATACGAGCTTTTATATTTTAAAATTTGAAATTAAAAAATCATAATTAATTATTTACTTGGAAAAAATTACAAAAATATGCATCACATTAGGACATAATCCTCTACTTATATCTAAAATCTTATAAAAAATATTATCATTTTATTGTGATTAGGGTGGTTAGATAAACACCTACTTCTTATTTTTTCCTTAAATTTAAGTACTCCGCATTGAAATTTAAAATTTTCACCAAATAGATTTTTTTGTTAAATAAACCTGGTAGTTTAGAAACTACATTCAATTTTCTACATATTCTATTCTTACATATTTTTGAAATAATACAGATAATTTATTCAAATTTTTACGTCAAGTTGCCTAACTCTGATTTTTCTAAAATTTTTGCCAATTAAGGGCCTTTTTTATCCATGATGATCCTAGACATACCCATCCAATCCTTTACAAATGAGGAGAGAGCTCCAATATATAGAGTTTCAAGAACATGTCAGCCTAGAGAAAACTAAATTAGGGTTTACAATTTAGGTTAGCCTAAAATAGGTCACCTTGTAAAATTTAAAATTTATCTTTTAATTTTACAATGCAATCTTAAGATGCCAACCTCAAAAGATATATTAATATTAAATAAAGAGCCTCTTGGCTCAAATTTATAAACATGGATGACTTGTAACTGCAAATAGCTTGATGTAGTATGCACAAAGTTTGATGTATTCATGCTAGGTCATCTTCATTATCTTTCTCCTACCTTTGAGAAAGTTCTTGAATTTTAGAAAATACCCTATCAAGGTCGGCTTGGTTAACAACTTGAATAAACTTTAATCTTAACTAAATTGACTTTACTTCTTCTTCATATTTAATTAAGGTTTTATCTCAATCCACTTGCAACCCTTGATATCTATCCCAATTTGAAATATATAGTACTACATCTTCCAACTAATCTAATGTTATGGGGCCCTCTTCAACTGGTGAATAGACCTCATGCCACCATTTTTTTAATTGATCAATTTTTAATTTTTTCTTACCAAACTTCTTTCTTCCTATTACAATCTCCAAGAATGAAATGTAGCTATTAGAAATATCTTTCACCTTATTCTGGATTATTGAAACTTTGTTGGTCTTCTTACATCTTGTATTAGGATATTCTCATCCATCAACATCTCTTCTATAATTTCTATTGCTTCCTTAATTTAGTTGGTAGCATCATCTATCACCTCATATTCTAATACTAGTTGTTGTATCTCTTCCAGAAAAGAAGATGCATTTTCATATATATGTAAATCCTTTTCAATCATAGAATCTCCCTTTTGACAAATATTGTTGATCCATTGTTGAGTGAATTGTACTAAAGTTTTCATTCTCTCTATTTCATTGATTGGATCCTTAGAAAACACACCCTCCAAAAATGAAACACTTTCACTAGCTTGAATCTGTAGAGGTTTAACTAGGTGGTGGATGTATTTTTTTAGTTCTTCCACTTGTTGTTGCAGCTTCTCCTTTACTAAGGTTTCATTATGTAACCTTTTCAATGTAGTATCCATAGATTCTTTTAGGTCTTCCTTCTCCTATGCATTTGTGGATGGACCTAGATTGATGGTTTCAACTTTATAATCAATCAGAGTGGCTTCATCTTTATGATTATTAGCTACAGGAGTAGCAATATGAAAAACCCTATTGTTTGATTCATCTCTTGTCATCTTTAAGACTATTCTAGCTTTCTTCCTTTCTTTGGTTCTACCAAAGATTTCTAGGAAGTTTCCCCAATCTAGTGCTTCTTCATCAAAAGCCACTAGTTTTAGCTTCAAACATTCTTTCAAAAAATCTAGGGAAGTTGATTATTCTAAATCTATATCATCAAGGGGAGCATTCTTCTCACCATAGTCCTCAGGTTGATTGGTTTCAATGTTTTATTCTTGTTTCTACTCTTCCTCTTCATTTTCATCATCAGATTGATGTGCTTCTTCTTTCTCAAGAGATTGAGAGGTACCCCCTATATCTTCTCTGACTCCTTCTCTTCTTTATCTTCTTGACCTTGTACCTATTGTGCAATTTTCGCACACATGCCCCACCGGAGGCGAGAACTCTCTTTTTTCTTTTCAATCTCTATATCTTGGCTTGGTTAAATTTTGGTTTTTCTCTTCTTAGGAGGTTATTTTTGATTCTGTTTAACTAATATGGGTTTTCTACTCTCCTAATTTCTCTTGAAAAATGGGGATTTTGAAGTGAATTTTCATTTTTATATGTAAATATTTTTGCACCCATGGATAGAGGATGGAAAATTAGGCGGGTTGCTTTTTGAAGTTTTTGAACCCTTCCGAAAAAAAGTTATGGAGTTTAGGGGACACCTTTATAGGGAATTGGGGGATTTTCCCTGATGGAAAATCCCAAAATTTCCATTTTGCAAATTCTCCAAGACCCTCAAAAATCTCAAAAATTTCCAAATTGAAATTTTCCAAAATTTCCATTTTGGAAAATTCCTTACCCCTCAAAACCCGGAATTTTCCAAAAATGGAATTTTTCTAAAATGCAATTTTTCCAAAAGTGGAAAATTTCCAAAATGGTCCTTTTTTTCTTGAAATTTAAAATGTTCATGAAAATAAAATTTTGAGATGGAGAAAAAAATTCAAAAATAAAAATTTCCAAAAATGGATTTTTTTTTTAAAATGGAAAGTTTTCATATAAAAAAGGCCAAAATTTTATTCAAGTTTAATTAGGATAGGATTTTTAACATGTGAGCTACTAATGATGATATATGTTTTTCAAGATTAAATATTAAAAGGGGAAATTGCATATGGATTCGTGCCAAAAGGGAAATATGGAGGAGTTCAATTCAAATTTTAAAAGTGGGGCATGCATAAGAATCCATGCCCAAACTGTCTACAGTTGGAAGGAGTTTCTAGAAGACATGTGAAGCTGATTTCATCATCCAATCAGAATTTTCATTAATGACAGGCTGGCATAATATTGTTTTCTCATTGTTCCATGATGTAACTATTTTTATGCAATTGGATGATGATGTACCATGAGCTCCCAAATTAAATGTAACAGCTTGATACTTCTAGAAGTGCAATTGTAGCCATTGGATGAATTAAATCCTGGCCATTGATTCAAAACATAATTTTCTATAAAAGGCTAGTGCCTTCACATTTGTAAGGGGTTAGACTAGGTTAGAATAGTTGATTAGAGGTTGTAGAAGGCTAGAATTGGCAAAGTTAGAGAAGTCAGTAGTTGTAGGAGAGGAGAGACTTGAAATTGTTATGCAATACTAGAGAAGTAATGCAACTAAGTTATTGATTTGGAAAACTTTGTATTTATCTTTGACAATTTATGGTTTCTTCTTCTCAATTCTCAATGTTAGATGTTAGTTTTCAGTTCTTTTGCAATAATGGTAAAATGTTAATGATGTTGATTGATCTCCAATCCATACTTTTAGCGATTTGTTGATTGTAAGTTCCTATGTAAAGTTGTTATGGGCCTTATTTTGTGCTAAGTTCAACTATGGATGCTTGTTTACATTGCGTTAGTTAGTTATTGGGTATGTGAATGAATGTTCAAAGTCTGAAAATCTTCAGTTTCCTTAGAAGATTACACCATTTCTGTGGAGTTGTAGACTTGTCCTTGATCAAACAGAGATTGGGTTTATAGGGATCTGTCCATCTGCAACATTCATCATTGTTGTGATTGATCTTAGGTTTTAGTCTTAGAAATATCTATAAAACCCTTACCTCTTTTGTTTTTTATTTTGAATCTGGGTTAGTTTTAGGACTGAAAGCATCACCATATTGTTGCATCTAATGAAAGTATGCTTCCAACATTGTTCATTTGTGAGGCCCCTTGTGATTACCAACATTTTCACATTATCATTGAGTTGTTTATGTATTGTCAAGACCTAGCATTAGAGACCTTGGGGTTATCTCTTGAGGCTTGCTGATAGAGATTCACCTTTCAAGAGAGATATGATATTTGTATCTTGTCTGAGTTGTTGTACAGAAAATACCATCAACAGTACCTTAGAGGCCTTTTGTTCTAATTTTACTCCAAGGAAACTTAGTTATCCATCTTTGGAGTTTCCAACTCCTCTTCTTCTTCTTCTTGTCCTGACTCTTGCTCCTTGGAGACATTAGCTTCATCATTTTTTACCTCTCCTTCCTCCTTCTCAGACTATACATGTTGGTGTGGTGATTAAGGAGGAGTATTTCCTATGACTGTCTCTTTTATATTTTTAACATCATTAATTAGTGGATCATTTATATTTTCCTCACAATATTCAACCACCTTTTCAACATTCTCTAGATTAGAAGGGGAAACCTTTTTCTTTGGAGAATTATTTCTTACATATACCTATGTTTGGTCTCCAAAGCTTTCCACCTCAATTGCTTTGGCCTAGGTAGCACCTTCTTCACTATCCTTAATCTTCCTTGATTTCTTATAATGTGAACCCTTCTCTCTTTTTGTAACAAGTCTTCTTTTCTTCAAGGGTTGGGCCTGGGATGCCTCTTTAGTTTCCTCCTTTGTAGGTCTTCTTTTTAGGGATTGGATGTCTTTTAGACCCTATTTTTTTAAAACCAACTTTAGCTTGAATTCTTGTCTTCCTCTTGATCACTAGAGGCTAATCTACAAAATCTTCTTCCTCTTGAGGAATTGAAATATCACCTATTGTCCTTTTAGAGTCACTTTCTTCTAATTGAGACTCTAAGTCTCCCATCAAATCATAATTGAACTTCTTTCCTTCTACTTACAACTAAAAAACCTTATGCTTCACCCACTTCTTTGAGTACCCTATCACTGCAACATTAATATGATCTAGTTCCACCACTTCATCTTCTAACCAATTTACTATAGGGAGTGGCTTGTTTTGAAACTACATATAATCATGATATTGAATTGGATCCTCTTCATAATAACTTGATTTGGCACATTTGTTACTACATAAAGTATTATTAGCATCAGTGGGAGTCTGGAATATTTTATCTTCATAACTTCAAACTCATCACAATAATTGGTCCAATAATATTTATGTCTATACTCCTTATTGGCCATTTTCCATGCCACTCCATAAGGATCAAAACTTCCTCCATCTAAATGAGAAGATAAGTGCAAGTGAGACATCTTTGATTCTAAATGATGTGCACTTTGAATTGAAGGAAAAGCCTCCAAACTACCAATTCTCAATGGAAAATCTACACCAACTCCTATTTTATGCATTGTCTTCAAAATTGAACCAAAGGTTGTCAATTGCCTAGTCAATTCTAGCAATATGACTTTATCTATGGGATACCTAGGAAGCCTATAGGTACCTTTGGAGATCCATGAACTCTAATGTATGTGAACTTTGGAAATTTTATGAACCAATAACCATATTTCTTTATCAAATCCATTACCTCTAGTAAAATTCTCATGTGAAGAGAATCTTGTAGTGTTCTAGTTATATACATTGAGAAAGCATCATTGACCCTCCTATAGTTGGAAGTGTTCAAATGAAATTGAGGGTATACATCATAGACTCTATCCTATCCAATGGTTCCCTTACAATTCAAACCTTTGTATTTGTAAGTCCTAGCAAGCATGTATACCACATAAGAGGTTATAGTGAATTTTTTTGTATCCTACACCTTTCTCAACTGCATATCCATATTGTCACTAATCATTCTAGCTAAGTGGTAGTTAATTCCTTTCTTAATATATGATATGAAATAGAAAATACATCCCTCAAATATGAAATCCTTCTCCAATCCTACCAATCTGCTCAAAAGAGTGATCACGTCATTATATTCTAGCTTAAAATCACTTGTGTGTAACTCTTTTGGTTGCTTAGAATAACGAGAATTTGGCTTGACAATCCAGGATGTGTTTATCATCTCCAATGCTTGATCAGGATCATCATTGTAGAATTTATTGTCTATTTAAAAATTCACCTTCATCAATTTATGGTGTGATCCAATTTTGAATGCCTCAAAATTTGCTTCCTCTATCAAGTTTTCCATGACTCTCCCTTGAGGTCCAACTATTACCCTTTTATTAAAATCTTAATGCTTTGCACAATTACTGATCAATTCAAGAAATTGTATGGAAGATGGAAACCCATCTTCCTATGCCAATCCTGTCTCCACTAATCACATAGCCAAAGGAGTAGTAGCATAGCAATGCATTCTTTACTTGAAGTCCTCATAGTCCGCATGCCCCATGTTGGTGTCTCCAACCTTTGCCTAGTGAGAGATGATCTTTCACTCAGGAAGTTTTCCCTTGAAATAGTACTTCATCTTTTTAGCTATGGTTATAGGATCCTCCTTTGTTGCTTCATTATATTTTTCTTTAGAACCTTTACCCTTACTATTTTTTTCCTATATTTGGTTAGAAGAAATACCATAATTACTAAAATGCAAAGAAAAATCAACCACAATACCATTGCATCATCAATTTTAACATTATGGAACCTATGCAACATATGATGAATCATTAGTAATCATTTAAATTCATAAAACCAAGCTACCAAATCCTTAAGATCAAACTTCAAAATATTTCAAGTTTTTAAGGACTTCACAAATTTTGGTTGTTGAAGGATTTTGGGAAATCTAACTCCTCATGGATTCCACGAAGAGAAACACTAAGTCAACTTTGAAATGATAAATCATAAACCATCCTTAAACCCATATAGATCTAATCACAAACCACTTAATATCAAGTTTCAAACATACTCTAGGCTTTTTGAAAGTTTGGGGATTTAAGCCTTGGGAGGATTTTAGAAAATTTGGGTTCCAACAAATTTCGTGAAGATGGGAAATAAATGGATCAAAGATGCTATATCCTTCCCTTATTGTTGAAAATTCAAGTAAAAAATTAATACTTGATCCATTATGTTCAATCCACACTCATACTATGTCATACCACTCAACAAAATATAGGTCCCAAAAGCTTCAAGAAATCCATGTATAGACATAATCTACAAAGGTCAAGTTCCTGGGGAATCTTTGGTAGAGTGGATTTAATGAAATATCATCACTTGTGGAATTCATCTCTGGAAGGATTCCATGAGACATAGTTTATCGTGGACTTCTCATGCAAGCGGATTTAGTGAGGAGCATGTTTTTAGGTTTTCCTTGAGTGAAAGGAACCCGCGAAGAGTTATCTTTTGGGTCTTTCCAAGGTTGAAGGATTCCATGAAAAATGTAGCCTTAATAATTTATAAGTCCAAATGATTTGGAAAAAGTCACTTTCATACTTTCAAGGGTTCCCAAAATGATTTCAAACTTAAACAATTTAAACCCTAAACTATTACTCAATCACCACCAAACCACTCAAAGAAAATCACAGAATGATGATCATGACTAAATATCCAATCAACTTAAACTTTCAAGTATTTTCAATATCAAACCAAACAAAACTAGGGTTTAATGTATACGCATCATCGATCCCAAATCAATACAAAGGAAACTAAATCCCTTCATTATAAAGCTTCACATAGCTCACCAATGCCCTAGTTTATATAGAATCAAATTAGAATCAACAAAATCATGGATTGATTACTCAAAACAAAACCCTAATTCATGCTCTTACTTCAAATGCATATGAAGAAGCATACAAAATCAACATCAAAGCAATATTTAAATCAAAGCTCAAATAGAATCACCACAACAATAATCATTTTCCCCAAAAATGAATTGCAATTAAGTCTGAATGCAAATATAAATTTGAAATAGCATAGCCTCAAAATCATAATTATGAAACCAAAAACAAAATTTTATTCAAATTGGAATCTCAAACAAATAACTCTTTGAAAGTGTTGTGGAATTCATAAAAAGTTCCAAAATTTACCTTATAACTCTGACAAAGGTGACGAAGTAGAAAACACATGCTCGAGAACCCTAACCAATCAATGAATAAAATCCATTGGAGAAAAATGCACAAATTCAAACTCTCAAATCTCTAAAGAACCTTATAATTCCTTAGGATACCAACTTTCAAAATGTTGAATACAAAGTGATGCTAAATGGAATATAAGTTGGCCTACAAACCCGCATTAATGATGTATGTGCTTGATTGCAACAAGTAACAAATGACTTGAAAAGACACCTCAGCTACTACTTGAGGATTTCATCGAGTCATAGATTTGGGGAATCTACAAGGAAATGGATTTTGTGAGTGAGGAAAGCTCACAGATTCTACCAAGACATGGATTTAGTAAAATTCAAGGCCTCAAGGAATCTCCAAGGACATGGATTTAGTGAAATTGAGATCTTTGGGTAATTCGACTCTTTAGGGATTTAGCGAAATTCTCTTATACTTAGCCCATTTGATGCCCAAAAATGAAATTTAAGAAATTTAGTGGCTCAATCATCTACAACGAAGATAATTGTCACACAATAAACACTCTTTAAAGTGCAGATAAAATAATCAAAGCTCAATTAGTGAAGTGAATCAAAATTTCAAGGAACCTATCCCTTAAGGGGAAAAGGTAAGACTTAAAGAAAAAACAAAAAAGAAAAAGCTAGAAAAGAGGTTCCTTGCCTCCGATGGGGTGTGTGTGCAAAAAGTGCACAACAAATGGCGACTCCACTGGGGAAATGCTCCAAAGTATTTTGATGACAAACTAGAATCAAGAACCTAAAATCTTTGGTTTCGATCCTCACGTTAAGTCAATCATTAAACTAAAGCCTCAAAACCACTGGATGTGGAAATCCTTCATGTGTTGAAAATCCAAGTGTGTGTAGATATAAGATTCCAGCATATTCAGGAATGAACTCAATCTAATGAATTATCCTCTTTATACATTCAAACCATGTGACACTAAATGAAAGAATTTCACCATCCTTTCTAGAAAACATGATTAATTTTTTTCAAATAAATACTTAAAGTAGTCCAAGAGAGTCACACACTTATGAGGTGGAAATAAAGCACTCCCAACCAAAAACCATGGAAAACCCTACAATCAAGAGAAAAAGCAAAAGCAAACCTACACTAACCAAAAACAAAATAGACCAAAACAAAGCAATCCAAAGCAAACCTAATCTAAAGAAAGTAGAAATCTGAACTAACTATTTACAGGGTTGAGATAAAATAGCTCAAGCAAGGAAGTAATACTTCAAATACTACCCATTGAATGGCAATGGGACATCCTCTCCAGTGAGAGTCTTTAAAAAAAAAGTATTGTCTCCCAAAATTTCATAAATTTGAAAGGGACCAAGCCAAAGCTTGTCAAACTTACCATTCCCCCCTTTCTTCTCATGGGATTTATCCCAAAATAAGATCACATTAGAAATTGTGAAGGCTTTGAAGTTAGATTTTTGGCTAAACCAACATTTTACTATGCCTTGATGTTTGGAAAAGTTTTATAATGCTTCATCTCTCTTTTCTTCTAGCTGAAGGAATTCAGCTAGGTGGGCTTCAAGGCATTCCCCTTCTTCATAATATTCACTAATGAATTGCAAAGTGGGAATCCTCAATTGAATTGGAAATACAGGTTCAAGACCATAGAATAAGTGGTATGGAGAAGTCCCTAAAGAATCCTTTTGATAGGTACGATCTAAACAAAGAGAAAACCTCAGCTAGTTATGCTAGTCCTTTGAATTTTTATCAATCAACTTATGAATGACAGTCAGTAGGTTCTTATTAGTAGACTTAGCTAGGACATTTCCTTGGGGATAATAATTGGAAGCAAACTTAATAATAACCCCATGATTAAATGCCCATCCAAACAAATTCAATGATGCAAAAGAAAAATGATTATCACATACTAGAGTGAAAGGACATAAAAAATGATTAATGATACCTGCTTCAGGAAAATTTATTACCACTTCTATAGTACATTGCTTGCAAGAAATAGCTTATGTCCATCTAGTACAATAATTAGTGGTAGTTAGGAAGTACCTGTGTCTAGTGGAAGATGGTGGTTTAATTACAATGATGAAATCTAGCCCCCACTATGTAAATGGTCTTACCTCAATAATCGGTTGCATTGGGACAACAAATCATTTCTCCTTAGTAGAAGTTTGGAAAACATGGCATGTTCTTACATGATTGTGCACATTTTTGAACAAAGAAGGCCAATAGTACCCTACTTGTAGAATTCAATTTGCAGTAGTAGGATCAAAACTATGACCTATTCCATACCTATCATGGAGTTCTATCATAACCCAAGCTGCTTCTTTTTTAAGGAAAAAAATATAAACACATTCATGGTTCTTCTTATACAGTATTTCTCCTTTTAGCATATAACTTGTTGGAAAAACAAGGATAGACAACTAAGAGGGGGGGTGAATCAGTTGTCACAAAATATTTAAACCTTTTCAAACTTTAATTAACTCAATCTTAGATCTGATGAATAAACAATAAATCATAAACATTTAACACATCAGAAACATAGAGAATGCCGAGATTTTTTATGTGGAAACCCTGTTAGGGGAAAAACCACGGTGGATGTTAGTCCACAAGATTATACCTTGTTAAAAGTATAATGAAAAATAATGGGAATGCACATGCATTTAGGCACACTACCTAGAACTCACTTCTTAATTACAAGAGGGCTCATTTCCCAAGAAATATTTGGATTAAAACCATCCAGATTGTGAATTGAGAAAATAGCTTCTTCAAAAGCCTGATTATAGTTCCAATTAAGCATAGAAAACATTCTTCACACTTCGCTCAAATTTCTTCTCACTATGCTCTAGAATTGAATGATTTGGACACTATTCACACATCTACACTTTCTTTGACATTCATTTTCTCTTATGCACACACTAACTTCACTCAAACAATCACTCTTATATATCCACAACAAGGAATTACATCAACAACCTAGTCGGCCAAAAATATGAAACATATTTTCAATGTCGGCCCAAATTTACAAATAAATTTTCAATGTGGATCAAACACCATTGGCTAATATCATGATAAGACCCAAAAAAATATCCTTGAGCACGCAAAACATTCAAATTTTAATCTCCAAGGATCCATAACATTTTACACCCATCATGTTGGCCAAGAACACGAAAACATGAACATACTGAGAAAAATCTTCGACCATGAGCACACCGATTAATACAGACGTACAAAAAAGATAGAGAACAATATAGAAACATCCACAAACACCAAAAGAAATAGAGAAACATCCACAACAACTAGAATTACCAAAATTATACCAACTTTAATCAAGAACACTAAAATAGACCACAAAAATACTGCCAAAACACAAATCTTCATAATTTGAACAAATCTTCATGCGGACCTTTGAAACTTCTGGTGGATGGACTAGATACACTCAACAATAAACCATTTAGTCCAAAACAATTTATCTTCAACGTATATAATAAGACACCTTCATGACCTTCACAATTCCACTTGGAACCTATAATACTTTCTTTTACAATTTTCTCAATATCCTCGACATATCCAACCTTCAATATATCAAATGATAATAGTGTTGAAATTAATGACAACCACATATCAGAAACACAACCACAACATTCAAAAATCTTCCCCTTTGGCATTGATGGCAACACATGATGTGAAAAAAACCATCAACCCATCTCTTAATTACCACTTACTCCTCCTTAGATTCTAACTCTTCTTCCTTGACTTCTTCTACAAGATCTTCTTCCCACAATAATTTTTACTCTAGATAAGCAACATTTTTTCACATGACTCTTATCCCCCTTTGACATCAATGGAAAAGATAAACATTATCTTTCCACACACAAGCTCTGAACCACATATTTGCATATCTAACTACTCCCCTTGAGTAGCAACCACAAAAACATCAATCTGGATCATGAAATATTTATTAAGTGCACAGATTGATGCAATAAAAATGCATCTTTAGTTCAAATTAGGAGGAGTAATCATCCCTAGCATCCCTCTGAGATACTCAAAAGTATCTTTTGGCAATGGCTTGGTAAAAATGTCTGCAATCTATTCTTTGGTAGGTACATACTCCAGTTTGACTTCTTTCTCACTCACTTTTTCTCTTAAGAAGTGAAACTTGATTGATATATGCTTGGTATTAGAGTGTAGAACCAGATTCTTTGATATGTTAATTACACTTGAGTTGTCACAGTATATGGCAATAGGTTCATCATATACTACTCTAATATCTTTCAGCATTTGTTCCATTCACATCACCTAAGTACCGTTGTTTGCAACAATAATATACTTTGCCTCAATAGTAGATAGAGAAATGGAATTATGCTTTTTGCTCAACCAAGACACCAAATTCTTCCCTAGGAAGAAGGCACCACGACTTGTACTCTTCCTGTCATCTACATCTACCCAATCTGCACCAATATATGCATTCAAAGTAAGATCATCATCCTTAGGATACCAAAGCCCAAAATCAATTGTTCCTTTTAGCTACCTGAAGATTCTCTTAACAACAGTCATATGAGACTCTTTTGGATCAGCCTAAAATCTAGCAACCATACATACAACATTCATAATGTCTAGTCTAGTCTAAGTTAAATAGAGCAATCCACCAATCATTGACCTGTATCTTGTTTTATTTTCCTTAGGAGAATCATCATTCTATGTTAACTTACATTCGGTTACCATGGGAGTACCAACAGGTTTGGAGTCATCCATGTCAAACTTCTTCAACATTTTTCTCACATATTTTGACTAAGATACAAAGATCCCTTTTTCTAACTGAGTAACTTGCAATCCTAGAAAGATCTTCATCCCTCTAATCATACTCATCTCAAATTCACTCTTCATTTCATCAGCAAACCTCATACATAGATTATCATCTCCTCCAAAGATAATGTCATCAACAAAGATCTTAATAATTAATTCTTTATCATGATCCAATTTGAAATATAAGTTGTTGTCAGTAGTACCTTTATTGAATCCAATCTTCAGTAAGTATTTATCTAATCTAGCATACCAGGCTCTAGGGGCTTGCTTGAGTCCATACAGAGCCTTCTTCAATCAGAAAACCATGTCTTCTTTGTCAATCAGTTGAAATCCATCAGGTTGTTCAATATATACTTCTTCTTCTAGCTCACCATTCATAAAATTTGACTTCACATCCATTTGATAGACTTTATAGTTCTTGTATGTAGCAATGAAAGAAACAACCTTACAGCTTCAATTCTAGCAATAGGGGCAAAGGTTTCTTCAAAATCAATACCTTCCATTTGTGAATACCCTTTACATACCGGTCTTTCTTTTATCTAGACCACTTCACCTTGCTCATTAAGCTTATTCTGAAAGACCCATTTAGTACCAATCACATTCTTGTCTTTTGGTCTAGGAACAAGTATCCATGTATCATTTTTTTCAATCTGCATTGGTACTTCCTTTATAGCTTCTATCTAGTGTTCATCAGTGCAGGCTTCTTTGAAATCTTTGGGTTCAATCTTGGAAATCAGGCAATACTCTTCTGCAATATTTCTTCTATTTGCACACCTTTATTCTTATCTCATAGAATTTGATTTTCATAATGATTTTTCTTTAAATACCTTAGATTTTTAGGATTCTCTTGAACTTCTGATTCTTTTTTTCTTTCTTCTACACTTGTAGTTGTCTCTGCTTCTTGACTATCTTGATTTATTGGAACAAATTGAAGTTGTCTTACTGGAACATATGGCACAATTTGAAGTTTATCTTGTGTCTGAACATTCTTCCCTTTTTTTTATTGTCTTCATTTGAATCATATCCACAATATCTAGATGATTTAGCAGAGTCCTCATGAACTCTAACATTTGCACTTTCAACCATTTTTCTTAATCTTTTGTTATAGCACCGGTAATCCTTGCTTCTAGTAGAGTAGCCTAGAAAGATTCCTTCATAACTTCTTGCATCAAAATTTCTTATATCATCATCTCTCTTGATGTAACACTTACTTCCAAAGATCTTCAAGTATTTAATAGTAGGATTATAACCAAACCATAGTTCAAAAGGAGTCTTACCAAAATTACCATTTACATTTACCCAGTTCAAAGTATACACAACAATGCTTACTGCTTCACTCCTGTAGATGTGAGGCACATTTCCTTCAATCATCATTGTTCTACCAGCATCCAGAATTGTTCTGCTATTTTTCTCAGCAACACCATTTTGTTGATGGGTTCGGGGAGTAGATAATTGTCTTCTGATTCCATGCTCTTCACAGAAATAATTAAATTCCCTGGAGGTGAACTCACCACCTCTATCTGACCTTAACCATTTGATTTTTAGACCTTTCTCATTTTTTGCCATAGCTTTGAAACTTTGAAGCTTTTCTAATGCTTTACATTCTTCTCTTAGGAAAGCAACCCATATCATTCTAGAATAATCATCAATAAGCAGCATAAAGTACCTTTCACCATGGAGCATTCTAACTATGGAGGGACCGCCTAGATCAATATGCACCAGCTCCAACAATCCATTTGAATGATGTTGTTTTCTCTAGAAAGAAACTATAGTCTGTTTTCCCATTTGACACTCTACAAATTGTGCTAGCAGGCTTCACTAGCTCAGGTAGATCTCTTACTGCTTGAGTGGAACTTATTTTGACAATGTTATCAAAATTCACATGACACAGCCTTTTATGCCATAACTAGCTTTCATCTACTTGAGCAATTAAACAACTTTCACTGGCAGTATTTAGGTGAAAAATATTACCTTTTGTCTATTTACTTGAGGCAATTACATTTCCAGAACTTCCATATATCCTACATCTTCCATATTTGAACTAAAGATCATATCCCTTGTCCACCATCTATCCAACACTTAACAAGTTGTGCTTAAAGCCTTCAACATAAAGAAAGTCATCATTGTTATGCTTACCACCAAGACAAATAGATCATCTACCATGAATCACACAAGCATTGTTATCTCCAAATCTTACAACCCCACCATCATACTTCTCTAGACTTACAAATTTTCTTTTGTCACCATTCATATGATGTGAGCATCCATTGACAATGAACCACTCATCCTTTTCTTCAATTCGAGTTGTGAGAGCTTTCTCAACTTTAGAAAATTCATTAGCCACAAGACTATTTTCCTTGATAGCGATGAAAACCCAATCGTCTTCATTTCCATTATCTTTATCAGATTCATCATCAGTCACACCTTCTTCAAAAAAATATCATTTCTTTTGGAATCTAGATTTGTATGGATTAGATCTAGGAACTCTTTTAGGACACCTTGATGAAAAATGACCTAGTTTACTACAAGAAAAACATTTGATAGGTAAATTTCCTTTATACTTACCTTGTCCTCTACCTTCTTTATTCACAATCAGTGCTTCCAACTCTTCTACCTCTCTTTCTTCATCTTCAAGTTGTTTCATTTCTTCCTCATACTTGAGTGTCTTTCTAGAACTCTCTCCCAAATCATATCTTTGCTTTTTCCTTCTAGATATAGTAGCCTTAAATGTAGTTTTAGTCTTAGGAGTAGATTCACCAAATTCACTCAACTCAAAGGCAACAAGTTTACCAATCAATGTATTCCTTGTCACATTTTTTTGATTTGGTTTCTTCAATAGCATGAGCCTTTGCTTTGTAGGAGGGAGACAATGATCTAAGCACTTTAGCTACAATTTCTTCCTCATCCAGGGTACCACCAACACACCTAATACCCATCACTAGTTCATTTACTCTTTGCATAAAAGAAGAAATATTTTCATACTTTCCTTTCAAACTCTATAGCTTCGCCATCTTCACATGTACATCTCCTTCATATAAAGTTTCCTACTTTGTCCACATCTCATGAGTTGTCTTCATACCTAACACATTTGTCAGTTTTGAATCTGTTAAAGAACTCAACAAAGCTTCCATAGCCCTGACATTATTCTCATCCTCTTTAATCTCATCAGTAGTGGAAGGACCATTCTAAGGAATAACATATTGATTCTTTGTAATTTTCTAGAAGGGTTCACCAATACACTTCAAATGACACTCCATCTGAATTTTCCACCACGAGTAATTTTTTCCATCAAATGTAGGACTGTCCTTCTTGTATGATGTCATCTTGGATCACCTCAAGATTTTAAACTTCTTCAGAGGTACCTACTCTAATACCAATTGTTAGAAAAATAAGGATAGACAACTAAGAGGGGGGGTGAATCAGTTGTCATAGAATATTTAAACTTTTTCAAACTTTACTTAACTCAATCTTAGATCTAATGAATAAACAATAAATCATAAACATTGAACACATCAAAAACATAGAGAACACCAAGACTTTTTATGTGGAAACCCTGTTAGGGGAAAAACCACGGTGGATGTTAGTCCACAAGATTATACCCTCTTAAAATTATAATGAAAAATAATGGGAATGCACATGCATTCAGGCACACTTCCTAGAGCTCACTGCTCAATTACAAGAGGGCTCACTTCCCAAGATATATTTGGATTAAAGCCATCTATATTTTGAACTAATAAAATAGCTTCTTCAAAAGCTTGATTACAGTTCCAGTTAAGCACATAAAACCTTCTTCACACTTCTCTCAAATTTCTTCTCACTCTACTCTGTAATCAAATGATTTGGACACTATTCACACATCTGCACTTTCTCTTGCATACATTAACTCTTATGCACACACTAACATCACTCAAAAAATTTCTCTTATATATCCACAACAAGGAATTACATCAACAATCTAGTTGGCCAAAAATATTAAACATATTTTCAATGTCAGCTCAAATTTACAAATAAATTTTCAATGTCGATCAAACAGTGCCAGCTAATATCATGATAAGACCGAAAACAATATCCTCAAGCATGCCACACATTCAAATTTTAATCTCCAAGGATCCACAACACATTACAGCCATCATGTTGGCCAAGAACATGAAAACCTAAACATGCCAAGAAAAATCTTTGACCATGAGCACACCGATTAACACGGACATACAAAAAGGTTAGAGCATGATCTAGAAACATCCATGAACACCAAGAAACAATAGAGAAACATTCGCAACAACTAGAATTACTAGAATTATACCAACTTTAATCAAGAACACTTATAGAGACCACATAAATACTGTCAGAACAAAGATCTTCATAATTTGAGAAAATCTTCACGTGGACCTCTGAAACTCTTGGTGGATGGACTAGGTACACTCAGAAATAAACCCTTTAGTCCACAACAACTGATATTCAACACACAAAATAAGACACCTTCATGACCTTCATAGTTCCACTAGGAACATGCAATACTTTCTTTTACAATTTTCTCAATATCCTCAACATATCCAGCCTTCAATACATCAAATGCTAATAGTGTTGACATCAATGACAACCACATATCAACAAAACAACCACAACATCCAACATAACCAGCACTCTTCAATTGGAAGAATCTTCATAGTATTGTATTCAAATGAGCTAGACACTTCTGATTTAGCAAGTAATAAATGATATCATCATACCATTCATGAGGTGAAACATCTTGAAGGTGGTATTGTTGTGATATAAGTTCAGGACCAGTTTCAGCCATTTTTCTAGTTAATGCCTGACCTCTTACTAACTTCATAGGCTATATTTCTAAATCATGCTCCTACAACATGGTCACCCATTTGTTTCTTCTCTCACCCAACTCATTTTGCATGAATATGAGCTTGACTGCTGGATTAGGCACAATTGTAAACACCTTGTTCCTTAAAATATAATTCCTTATTTTTTGTACACCATAGACCAATGCATAAGCTTGTTTCTCCACACTAGGATATTTCAACTCAACATCCTTCAATGGTGCACTCATAAATTCAATAGGGTGCTCATCACCTTCATTTGAATTTTGCATTAGCATGTTGGCACAATAATGCTTTACGACAAACAAATATATATAGAATGGTTTCGAATAGTTTGTACTTACCAAAATATGAGCCTCAACTATGGCTCTCTTTGTTTACTCAAATGCATGTTTTTCTTCAGAAGTCCACTCTACCTTTGCATCTTGTTTCAACATTGCATTCAGAGGCTTGATAATCTCTACAAAACCAGTAATAACTTTCTAACAAAGTTGATCTTTCCAAAGAATGATTTGATCTCTTCCTTACTTACTAGGGGATAAATTTTTAATATTGCTTACATGCACTCAGGGTTAATGGAAATACCACTCTCTGAAATAACATGACTCAATAGCTTACCTTATGTTACTCCAAACTGTACTTCTTTGGACTCAAGGAGATACCAAATTTTCTACACTTTTGAAATACCTTGCATAAATTGGAAATGTGATCTCCTCTCTTCTTTGAAAAGATAGTTAGATCATCCATGTAAATGATGATACACTTACCAATCAAGTATTTGAAATCAATATCCATGGTGTGTTGAAAAGTGGCTCGGACATTGATCAATCCAAATGGCATCCTCCAATATGAAAATGTTCCCCACTTTGTTATGAAATTTGTCTTATTCCTACCCTCATATTGGACCATTACCTGATTATAACTTGAATATCCATCAAGGAATTACATCATCTAAGAATGATTAATGATCTACAATACTTGATTTAATGAAGGAACTAGGTAATTGTCTTTTTTGGACACATGGTTTAGATTCCTAAAGTACACAAACAACCTAATTTTTCCATTCTTCTTACATACTGAAACCAAAATTTCTACCCAAGTTGAATTTCTAACAAGAAATATAATATGAGAAGATAGTAGTTTTTGTACCTCTTTCTATATGATAGGCTCCAATAATGTATTTATTGGTCGTTTCCTTTGTCTGAAAGGATTTGCTCTAGATTAAGAGGAATAGTGTGAGTGATGATTGACATATCATATGTCTTAATATCTTCGTAACTCCATGCTATGACATCCTAATATACATGTAACACATCAATTATCTCTTTCTTTTCCTCAGGAGTGCAAACTTTTCCAATGATTTTTTTTTACTTTTTCTAGACTACCCATGTTATAGGTATCACATTGACTATCTACCAAGTCCTTTCTAGCTTGCTGATCCTAATCCCTTATCCTATCAAAATCAAAAATTCTCTCCAACTAAACCATACCTCTGGGAATTGTGTTTTTCTTTAAATTAATCACCCCTTCCATGTCAAACTCTACCTCTTGTGGTTCTACTTCACTAATAATCTGAGAAGCAAAGACATCAGAACTAGTAATAAAATCTAGAATATGTTTATCATCCTCAAATACCTAGAAATTAGTTACATTGTCTGGTACTAATGGAATTGGAGCGAGCTCAATAGTGAATTTCTTCAAACCTAATAAAGAAAAAGGCTCTAATGTACTTGAGCTTGAGCCAAAGCATCAATAGTCTATTTTTTACTTTGAGGAATCAATTAAATGTTGAAGGCATCAAATCCCTGTATTAAATCCCATACCCTATGCCTATAGTTTGTCATTCTTCTATCGTGGCATGTGTATTGCCTCCTAACTTTCTTAATTACTAATTTTGAATCTCCAAATATTTGCAAAGCATTGACCTTTCTCAAGGCCATTAATAATCCATGTATCAAAGCTTCATATTCTACAACATTATTTATACAATGTGTGTTGTGCAATTTTTGCACACACGCCCCACCGAAGGTGGGGACCCTCTTTTTTATTTTGCATCTCTTCCTCTTGGCTTGCTAAAATTTTGGTTTTTCTCTTCTTGGGAGGTTATTTTGGGATTAAGTCTAGATTGGGTTTGATGAGGACAATATTTTGAGGCTCTAGCAGAAATTTTCCTATCTTGGAATTTGAAAATGGGGATTTTGAAGTCAATTTTCAATGTTATGTGTAAATATTTTTTACACCTGTGGATAGAGGACGAAAAATTAGGCTAGGTTGCTTTTTGAACTTTTTGAAAATTTCTTCTAGAAAAAAAGTTATGGAGTTTAGGGGATTTCCGTCCCTGATGGAAATCCTCAAAATTTCCATTTTTGAAAATTTCCAAGACCCCCTCAAAATCCCAAAATTTTCCAAAAAAGGAAAATTTTCTAGATTGTACTATTTTTGTAAGATTGTAGATTTATCTAGGTGAAGTAGGAATCAGTTTCTGAGGGATTAGTCCATTTCAAGTATTTTATCATTTGCATTGTTAATTTTAGAACTAGTGTTAAATTTAGAAATCTCTCTTAAACCGTTATCTCTTTTGTTATTTATTTTGAATCTGGGTTAGATTTAGGATTTGAAGTATCACCATATTCCTAGATCTGATAAATTTGAGGATTCAGTATTTGCTTGTAGTAAGGTCCCTTTGTGATTACTAGCATATTCACATTTATCACTGAGTTGCTTATGCATTGTCAAGACTTGACATTAGAGACCTTGGGATTATCTCTTGAGGCTTTCTAATAGAGATTTACCTTTCAAGAGAGATAGGATTTCCATATTTTTTCTAAGTTGTTGCTGTGCAGAAAACACCATCAACAAATTGGCGCTAGAAGGAGGGCCTGAATAAGCAAGTTGGATCAATTTATGTCTGCCATTTCTCTTGAAAGATTCATAAGAAGAACTAGATCTACTCCAGGGGAAGAGGAATTTCAAGAGTTTCAAGCTCCTACTAGGTCAAGAAGGACCAGGAGAAAGGGAGAATCATCATCCACCTAGCCACTTCCATCAACCCCATCATCTTCATCTATTTCAGAATCTATTCATATTTCGTGGCCCCAACAAGCCATAAATAAGTCATTACCACCTCCACCTCCACCAATGGCTTTCCTTTCCAACAACCCATCTCCCTTGATCTTCAATAATTATAATGTTATGCCCAAGAACCCAAAACACTTTTGTTCTAAGTTCCATGTTAATGACCCCAATAGAACTGCTGAGGGACATATCAGGATCTTTTAGACTTTCCTTAGGGATAGAGGAATCAATCATGAGGATGCAGCATGTAGGCTCTTTCATTTTTCCCTAGGGGAAGATGCACTCTACTGGTACAACCATTTTCCTGCTGGGTCTATTCAGAATTGGAATGAATTGGAGACTCCATTTCTGTAGAAGTTTAGGATTCCCATTAGTCCAAGTGAGCTTTATCTTTAGTTCACTAAGGTTAAGAGAGAAGTCAATGAGCCTAGAGGGTCCTTTAACAATAGGTTTCATCGCGCCTATACCTAGCTGCAAGCCCCTTATGTTGTTGACGAGGTCACTGCTTTAGAATTTTATTTTGAGGGTCTTGATAGTCTAATAGCCACCTTCATTAAGTGGAGAAAAAACCCTCATACTACCCTACTTGATGCATACATAGAGGTTGTAAAGGTTAGCACTGCTTTAAGACAACACTTATTTGGGCCTTTACCATCACTAGGACCCACCGCTCACCCTGGGCAGGTCCTAGCTCTCAATCAAACTCTTGCCAATCACACTTCTATCATGAATCTGATACCTTAGTTACCTATGGTTCCTCACCCAGGACCTCCTATGAGTCAAGTTCCACCTGTGATTAGCTACCCCCAGCAAAATGTAAATCAACCTCTTCACCCACAGCCTTAGGCTAGTTTTCCCACATATCTATAGAATTCTGAAGTATTGAACCAATCATTGAATATTGGTACTACAATAGGATATCCTCAAAACAATGCAAACCAATCTCCATATAGAAATTTTGACAAGGAGATATTTGATGAATTGACTGAACAAGTGAAGAAGTTGAACATGGAGGTAAATTATCTAAGAAACTAGAACAGTTAGCTCCAGGCTGCTCAAAGAAGTATGCAGTCCAATAACAGTAGGGAAAATCAGGAAACTCAACCAGGACAACACTTTGATAGGGGAAAACATCTTGAAAGAGGACATAATTATGATAGAGGACAAAATTATGATAAAGGACAATCTTCAGGCCAAAAATTTGATAGGAGGCAAGATGATGGACAAGGGTTTGATAAGAGGCAGCCACCTAGATAGAACAAAACTTGGAACACAAGGCCTAACAATGGAGGTGTCCCCACCCCATTGGATCAGCTATTCAATCAAGAAAAACCTCCAAGTGGTGTATATTTAGTTGAATCTACTTTATCAGGATGGTGTAGGCTCCATAAAACAAGTCATAATTCTGAATTAGACTATCCAGAGTTCTAGACAACAGCTTCAATCTTTCAGTATGAGGTGGAGAATAATTCCAGTAATCAAGAGTTGGTTCCATCTACTCCTTATGATTCATCAATGTTGGTGCTAAATCATGCTCCTTTTCCATAGAGCATGGAGAATGTGCTTGAAGAAGAATCAGGCCAGCTTAAGGAAGAGGTAGATCAAGTGTGCAATGAAATGAGATTACACAGTTGTTTGATGAAAATCCTATGAATGACAATGGCCCCATGGATGAAGAAGAAAATTATATTGAAGAGGTGTAGACATTACAGTGGCCTGTTAAGAAATATGATATGAGGGATCTACCACACAGATGCCCATAGGCTGGAGGCCCCTTCACCACTTCTATTCCTCCAAACAACTTCACTATGCCTCTAGATCCCAATTCCAACAATAATCCAACATATCCTCATGTGTCTAGGCAATACTTATCTAAAGATCAAGGACCAATGGATCCATCGAAAGGGTGGACTACTGAAACAAGCAAGGATAAAGTAGTAGAATACCTAAAAGAGGTTCCTACTAATCTGAGTGCAAAACAACTAGCCATATATGTTGTAGAAAAATTCAAGAAGCTAAAGGTAAGTCTCTCTACATTTGAATTATTGAGAGTTCCAACTATTAGAAATGCAGTTCTAGGAGCTTACAATACAAGTTAAGTATCACAAGATAAATTAGTCAGTGAGAGTTTCAATAAAGCATCTAGCTCTCACGTAGTAAAAGGTCATAATAAAACTCACATACCACCTAGAGATAAAGGGAAAGAGAAAGATAAAACTCAAGTTGTTCAGGTTGATGCTCCCTTAACTCTGTTTCAAGGGAAAATAGACACTCCTCCATTTCTGATCTCTGTCTGTATATTTGGTAAGAACTTGCATAATTGCTTGTTGGATTTAGGTGCTTCTACCAATGTAATGCGCTTTGGTGTCTATAGAGCTCTAGGTATTACTCCTCCTTACTCCCAAAAGAAAGTCACTCAACTGGATAGAACTGAAGTTAATGTTGTAGGGAAATTGAACATGATTCACATGTAGATTGCCTCTGAACCTAGAATTCAACAAGTTATTAATATACAGGTGGTAGATATACCTGATGCTTATAGTCTAATTTTGGGAAGAGACTTACTAAGGCTCTGAATGGATATGTATTAACCGATCACCCTCATATGTGGCTTCCCTAGAAGGGAGTTCCAAATCAAATCAGGATTGAGAGAGAGCCTAGGATGAAATATATGATCACAGAGTATCAAAATACTTCAAATGAAATACTAATATTAGAGATGAGTATAGGTAACTACATACTTGCAGCCCCTTTTGAGGAATTTGATGTGGAAGAAATCCTTATGCTACACACCGCACCTATTGACTTTACAGTTGAATCTAGTGGTACTAGAGCTCTAGTGGAACCAATTGATGATGATGTTCCTGAAGATCATCAACTCAACTTGTTGGATAATTTCCAAGAATTCATTCAGAAGTGCATTGAAGATCAGATTCATTTGGGTAGAGGAATGAATTTTGGAGAATTAATTTTTCCAAATTGGTGTAGAGTTCAGAATGCCTCTCATTCTGAATTGGACTATTGCTTGTGCCATGTTACAATAGAACAAGTGCAGAAATGCATTAGTCCCACTTGAACAGTCAGAATTAATATACAAAATATTCAAGATGATCCCAAAGGAAAAAGCATGGTGCACTCTAAAAAGCCCTCCAATAGTAACAATACAAGAGACAAGATGAAGAAATCTACAATTGTTGGTTGTTGGACCTTAAGGTTTGATGGATCCAAATCAAAGCAAGGTGTTGGAGCAAGATTCAAACTGAATAGTCCAAAAGGTAAGACTTTCTTTGCTACTCATAGACTCCAGTTTCATTGTACCAATAATGTATCAGAGTATGAGCCTTTGATTCATGGGCTGCTCATGGCATTAAAGAAAAGGGTTAAAATTTTGCAATTATTTGGGGATTCTAAGTTAGTGGTTAAGCAAGTGAGAAAGCAATACTCATGTCATGATAGAAGGATGACCAATTATAGGCATAGAGTATGGGACCTTATTGAAGGATTTGATGCCTTCAACATTTAGTTGATACCACGTAGTAAGAACCAAACAATAGATTCCTTAGCTTAGGAAGCTAGTACTTTGTAGCCTTTTTCTCTTTCTGGATTGAAGAATTTTACCATGGAGTTGACCCCAGTGCCTTCAATACCTAACAATGTGACTAAATTTCAGGTATTTGAAGATGATAAGCATACTTTGGACTTTATTACAAGTTCAGATGTCTTTACTTCCAAGATTATTGATGAAGCTAAACCCCAAGAAGAAGAGATGGATTTAGAAGGTGTGATTAATTTGAATACTAATATTATCCCAAGGGGAATGGTGTAGCTAGAAAGGATTTTTTATCTGGACAAGGTCAGAGATCAAGAGCAAGATGCTAAGAAGGAATCCATTAGTGGATAATGTGAAACGTATAACATGGGAACTCAAGATGATATCAAGAATGTATTCATTAGCAAAGTGTGTACTCCAGAGGAGAGGAAAGGAATTATTGATGCATTACATACATATCAAGATGTGATAGCCTAGAGTTATGAAGACCTGAAGACATATGACACTTCAATTATAACTCACACTATCCCTCTGAAGCCAAGAGTAAGACCTTTAAGGCAGAGGCAAAGGCTAATCAATGCTTTACTAGAGCCCGTAATTCAAAAGGAGGTGTAGAAGTTGTTGTCTATCAGAATTATATTCCTAGTTAGGCATTCAACCTGGGTTGCAAATTTGGTTCATGTAAGAAAGAAGAATGGGAAAATCAGACTGTGTGTGGATTTTAGGAAACTTAACAAAGCATTAGAAAAGGACCTTTATCCAGTCCCTTCGTTGGATGAAGTACTTCAGATTGTCAATGGGTCTCAAATGATGTCTTTCTTGGATGGCTAATCTAGATACAATCAAGCTATGGTATAGTATGAATATAGGCATAAAATTCCTTTCACCACAAAGTGGGGCACCTTCACTTATAGAATAATTCCCTTCGGTTTGATCAATGTTGGAGCTACGTTCCAGAGGGCTATGGAAATTTATTTTAAAAATGTAATTGGTAAATGCATAATTATTTATATGGATGATATGATAGTCTTCTCCAAGAAGCAAGGTGATCACATAATAGATTTGTGCAGAGTGTTTCAGAGGTGTAGATAATTTGGCATATCTCTTAATCCAAAGAAGTGCATCTTTGGAGTTACTGAAGGAAAATTGTTGGGACACATTATTTCAGAGAATGGTATTGCTATTGATCCTGAATGAGTGGAATCCATACTTAAAATCCAACCACCTGCTAGAAAGAAGGAGATGAAGTCATTCATTGGAAAAATCAATTGTGTACGTAAGTTCATCACTAGATTTGCTAAGATAGTCAAGCCATTAAATGCCATGTTGAAGTAGGAAGCTAAAGTTGAAAAGCGTGTAGAAGCAAAAGAAGCATTTGCAGAAATAAAAAGGGCCATTATTGAGGCCCCTGTTTTGGTGAGTCCTGATTATGCTAAGCCATTTTATATATATTCATTCACTTCAGATCTCTCCTGTGTTGGCATGTTGACCCAAAAGTCTGATCAAGGGAATGAGCACCCCATAGCATTTATGAATGCACCAATGAAAGATGCAAAACTAAGGTACCCAAGTGTGGAGAAGCAAGCTTACACCTTGGTTAGGGTTGTGAAGAAATTTAAACACTATATTCTTAGGAACAAGCTCTTTGCAATAGTTCTTGATCCTGCAGTCAAGTTGTTGTTGATGCAAAATGAACTGGGAGAATGCATGGCTAAGTGGGTTACTATGTTGCAAGAGTGTGATATTGAGATCTAGCCTATGAAGCTAGTAAGAGGGCAAGGGCTTATGAGAAAAATAGTAGAAATGGGCCCTGACCTTGTGGCCCAACATTATAATCTTGAATATGTTTCTCAGGGGACTGGTATGATGATATCATTCACTATACTTTGAATTGACAGTGTCCAAATCATCTTAATACTGTACAAAGAAGAGAATTGTGTTTGAAGAGTGACAAATTCATGTTGAAGGGAGCTATCCTATACAAAAAGAACCATGAAGGTTTCTAATTAATATGTTTGGGATAGCAGGAGGCTAAAAGTGTCATGGCATAATTTCATGATAGATATGGTACTAGTCATTGATCTACACCGTCCACTACAAATCAGATTTTGAGAGCTGGCTACTATTGGCCCACATTGTTCAAGGACACACACAACCATGTCAAAATGTGTCATGTGTGTCAAACTACAACAACTAGAGAGAAGTATGCAGCACTCCCACTTCAACCAGTCTTTGAGGTAAAACATTTCACGCAGTGGGGAATGGACTTCATAGGTCCAATCAATCCGCCCTCTTCTGCAGGCCACATGTATATTCTTACTATTACTAATTATTTCACAAGATGGTCTGAGGCTCTTGCACGAAAACAATGTACTTCTGAAGTGGTAATCAATTTCTTCAAATTAGGTATTATCAATCGCTTTGGATGTCCTATGTCTTTGGTTTGTTATAATGGTCCTGCATTTGCATCATTGAAATTCTCTAACTGGGCCTTTGATCATGGAATTATAATTAAATTTGCATCCAATTATTACCCTTAGGGTAATGGTTTGGTTGAGTCCTCCAATAAGAACCTCCTGATAGTTATTCATAAATTGTTAGAAAGAAACCCTAAGGACTGGCATACATAACTTTGGTTTTCCCTTTGGGAAGATCGTACAAGACACAAGACTTCCATAGGAACTTCCCCTTACCATCCGGTTTATGGGCTAGAACCTGTGTTTCCCATTCAGTTGAAAATCCCCACCCTGCAGTTCATTAATGAATATTATGATGAAGAAGATAAACGAGAAGCCAGACTTGCTAAGTTGTTACACCTTGAAGAGAAAAGAGATGAAGCCCTTGAAATTTTTTCCAAACATCAAGGTGTAGTCAAAAGATGGTTTGATAGGTGATCCAAGGTAAAAGCCTTTCAAATCTTTGACTTAGTTCTCTACTGGGATAAATCCCATGACCGTAAGGGAGAGCATGGTAAATTTGATAAACTCAGGCCTGGCCCTTATCAAATTTCAGAGATTTTGGGAGATAATGCTTTTTGCCTGAAATCCCTCACTGGAGAAGATATCCCATTTCCTGTCAATGGGTAGTACTTGAAGCATTATTTCCAATCTTGAGTTGTTTACAACTCCTTTCTTATACATAGTTAGAATAGGTTTCCTTTTTTTTGTTTTGCTTTTGCTTTGGTTAGAGTAGGTTTCCCTTTCTTCTTTTCTTTGTTTGTTTGTTTTTTTTTCTTGGTTAGTTTAGGTTTTCTTTTGCTCCGCTCTTTCTTTGGGTTTTCTTGTTTTCTTTTGGGTATGTTGCACCTGCATGACAATCAAATTATTATCTGGGACTATTCTGAATATTTATTTTACAAACTTCAATTATTTTTTCCAGAGTCAAGTGGTGAAGGTCCTTTATTTGGTGTCACATGTACTTAATTCTATGAGTGGATGAATCATGGATGGGTTAAATCTAGAATGTATTTGGGTCTCATATCTTTACACAGATCGTTTAAAATTTCAAGGTTGCATGGGGTCCCTATGAAGTCTGCTTAGGTGAAAAATATTATATTCTACTTTAGCGCCACTATGGTTCTCAACCCTACATGTGAACTTCATTGTTCACATGTTGAAAAGAAAATGTGAAAAGAAAAGAATATAAAAAAAAAAAAAAGAATAGAGAAAATATTGAGAATCAAAAGAATGAGTTCAACTTATTAGGGGTATCCAAGTATCTCTACCAGGGCTATGGATGTCTGGCTAGTAGTAGATCTATGCTTGGGAGGACCACAATGATAACCTCATTGGGGCTATGGATGCGTGACTGGCAACAAGGCTCTATCCAAGATGCTTTTGGAGTTAGAATTTTTATGTAGCCTAGTCATACCAAATTTGGTTCCCCTTGCAACTAAGGAAATGGGAATGAATACATATACACACACTTCAACCCTAGTACACAAAAGGTTTGCTTTCCTGTGAGTTTTGAAACTCTTCCGAATTGGTGACTTGATGTAGGGACTGAAACCAGAGACTCTATTTTCTTGATTCCAGTTTGTCACTTAAATGCTCTGGAGCATTTCCTAGCAGGAGTTGCCATTTGTTGTGCAGTTTTCTCACACACACCCTACTAATAGTAGAGAACCTCTTTTGCTTTCATTCTTGGTGTTTTTTCCCTTTTATTTTGAGGATTTGGTTGCCTTGGCATATTCCCAAATGATTATCTTACTTGTGCAAATGCCCCTTTTGAGGAAACATCTGGTGTTCTCGAACTTATTTTGGGTTTTTCCCTATTTTCAGGAAAATTCCCTCTAGGAAGAATTCTCCAAATGATTTGAAAAACAATGGAGGTTGTTTTGCATTATTTTCAGAAATTCTAGGACTTCGTGGAATTCTGTTTTCCTTGGATTTTCCGGTAATTCCATCGTGCCTCTAGATTCCTGAGCCTGTTGTCTTTTCGATGCATTTATGTCTACTGTACGAGCTTGCAGTTTTCTTTTATTGGATTCAATTGCAATTTATGATGAGAATTTCATGTCATTTGCCTTGTTGTGAGCTTTGAGGAGCTTTATTTTGAGTTGCTATTGCTAGATTGTGCGTTTAAGATTGCGATCGATCGTTGCAGTAGAGTTTTTTGGTGACCACTTGCATTCTGCTTGGACTTCAGGGTTTTTTTCAGCTGTTGCTATTTTGATTTTGTTTCTCTCATGGTATGTACATGTTGCCTTCCATTTTTATAATCAAATTGAATTTTCTTTAGGTTTTGCATGTGTGTATGCTTTTAGCTAAGATTTTGACATGGTGGAGTCTAGTAGTGGGGCTAGGGTTTCTAGTTTCGAGTTCAATTCCCTTCCCTGTGGCTCGCACAACCTTTCCTTTTGCATGACTGTGATTCAATGAGGTTAACCATTTCTATGTTCGATTCTTAATTTTATTTTGTGCTTTCCTATGTCAAGTTTTGGTTTGACCTAGAAATCCCCAAGCTTTGATGAAATCAGGTCGTGGGAAAATTGAAACCTTTCATTTTTAATCCAAATCTTATAATCACCTTGACTTAGTTGAGTCGTGGGAGAATTTGTGTGATGAATAGCAGAAATGAAAATAATGAGTTAGGATCCAAGTTGTGCTATCATGGTGATTTCCTAGGGTTTCCCTTGTTGAAATCATTCCTCATATTGATGGGATCTCATTTAGATTGATTTGAAACATAGATTGTTCATCTTGCACTTTGAATGAATTGAATCCAAAGATAAATCCCCAGCTTCCTAATTGTTTGATCAATCTAGGTGAAATCCTGACAAAGTCAAAGATTTTAGGTTTTCGAACACCTCGCGAATTTCCTTTACTTTAGGACTTCCTCGATTTTTCCATCGCTTTATTGATTTCCTGAAAATATGCTTAAAATGTGAAAATTACACTGACTTCGTGAAATTTTGTTTCCTCAATATTTTACTTAAATTTCTTTGTCCCTTCATTTTCCCAGAGTTTGTAAACTATTTCCATTCTCGCGGATTTTCATCCTTGGCGGAATTCTCTGAAATCTTGTTGAAAATGAAGAATTGAGAGATAACATGGTCTATTAGCTAATGATTGTGCATTACATGATCGATTTGAGTTATTTTAAGATGTGTCATGTTTTTTATTAGTTAATAATGTTTGATCAAATGGTTGTTGGAAGTTTCTTTGTGCTAGTTTGTTGGATTCCATCTGGTATGAAATTTCCCAAAATTCCCCTCTGGCCCGAATTCCACGAGAGGACTAAAAACCTGAACTTTGAAATGAGTAATTCTTATGAGATCTTAAGGGAATTTTGCTCATCATGGGATTTTTTTTAAGGATGGTTATATCATTTGTGATGGATTAGTTTGAAGTTCATGTTGTGATGGATCTTTACTATGGACTCTTTATTGAATGCAGGAAGAATCAACTCAATTTGTTGTTGGAAGGAGCAAGGGTAGGATAATGGATCCAGGTGCTAAAGGGTCTTCTATCTCTAAGGCAGAAGTGATTAAGATGGATATAGAGAGTAGAATCTCAGAGAGAAAGTTGACTTCCATATGGTTAGAGGTTACCAATACAAATGTTGGGCTGTGGGATTATGAAGAATTTAAGGCAAAGATGGTAGCACATAACCTCCTTTTGTTGGCTAGAAGGATATTAGAATCAGGGTTGGCACATGTAGTTGGTTTCCCCCCTACAGTTTAGTGTTACGAGTTTTTTGTTTGAATGTGCCTGACATTATGACAGGGGCACACAGAGGATAGTTGGTCCTCAAGGAAGAATTGTGGCAAATCTCAACCTTGTGTCTATAGCCTAGACCTTTGACATGCCCAATAGGTCTCATGTAGTGGGTTTTGATATGGATATAGCAAAGGAATATTATGATGAATATGTCATCAAATCCCAGTAGGTTATTAATTCCTGGCTAGAGAAACCCAAGTCCCACTTCTTCAAGCTACCCAAGCAACTATTCAGAACTAAGTTTAAGAAGGAATACTATGATGCTATCACACTCCTCAGTAGGGTAGTGGGATTGAAGAGTGCAAGAGTATTTGAAAATTGGATGTTCTATGTTATTGTAAGGATGGATCAGAATATTGACTACCATTGGGTAGGCATTATAAGTGCAATGATACATGAACAAATCTGTAATGTCCTACAAACAAAGACCTTTTCAATGACCTCCTACTTGGTTTATGCACTTGCAAGGTTCCATCCATACAAAGGGATAAGCACAAGGGGTGTGTTTGGGAAAGATGCAATTTATAAAGTATACCCACAATCATAATTGGGTGGCACAAGTTATAGGAGGGTGAATGATGCATTCACCATGTACATCACTAGGTTATTGCAAGGTGCAGAGCATGTTCAAATCTCAAATAATGCTAAGGAATTAATCAAGAGGTTTGGAGCTTGGTTTATCCAGTTCCCTACCTTTTCATATATTAGAATAGATGGTTGTTAGAGGGCTCCATACAAACTTCCTAGATATCCAATAGATCATATTATACTTCTAGAGGTCACAAGGTAGATCTATGATTTTGATGCAATTATAAAGAAGGATAAACATAAGACTAGATTTGGTGGTGATTTTACTTTGAGGATAGGCAATAGTGAGGCCTACCCCTCTATTAATTTGTCCCATGCTTCTATAGAAGAAATGAGTACTCTAGGTCTATCTTTCCATTCCAAGAGATCCAAATTTGATAGGACTGGTGAGACACAGAAGAAGGCCAACAAAGAATACAGTCATAAGGATGATATAGAGGATTATCGGGCCAACAAAATTGAGGAATTTTAAATTAGAAAGAAGTTCTCCAGGCTACCAGTGGATTTAGTCTAGCTATACAACATAAAGGCCATTCCAGATTAGGTTGAAGATGATGGAGATTTGATTCAGGGCCATGACTATGAAGTTGTGAAGGATAAACTAGCTGGAGAAGTAGATTGGCTAGAGGAAGAGAAGAAAGAATTGGAACAGATCATGACTCTAGTGATCAAGTACACTAACTTGTGGCTCAAGCATAAGATGTGGGAGTTGGAAATTGAGGGAGTGCAATGGACTTATGATCTAATGGGAGACTTGGAGTCTCATTCTACTTTTGAGGAATCAACTAAGTAGGATCCTAAGGGTAAGACTAAGGTGAGCTCTCCTTTCAAGATAAATATTAAAGATGTTCATGTGGAGGAGGTAGAAGAGGCAGAGAAGCAAAGAAAACCTATTGCTAAGAAAAGGAAACACATTTCAAAGATGAAGAAATCTGCAAAGGATGAAACTGAAAAGGAAGGAAAAGAGGGTAATGCTTCTATGCCTAAGAGAAGAAGAATAGTGAGATTGTCATAGAAGAAGGAAACTTATAAGTTATGGGATGAAGTTAACCCACCGGTAATAAATGTGGAAAGTTTAAGAGAGAGGACACATGTGTACATAAGAAGATCAAGAAATCCATCTCCTAAAGATGGTGTGCCAAAGGAAAGTGCTCCCACAGTTGTTCCTACCATTGAGCATGATAATGTCCCTCCTCATGAGACTCACAATGTACCAAGTGAATCCAAAGATGCAGAAAATTACCAAGATCAAGGAGGAGAAGAATTCCAAGAGTGTGAACTCTACAATGCTGAAGTAGAAATAGAGAAGGTATTACAGTCTCCTCTGGTGACTTATGAGGATTCACCTACAGGAAATGAAGAGGATAGACCTCCTTAGAGAGAGGAAATTCCAATTAGGACTCATTCACTGGTACATGATGAAGAAGAGCATGATAAGGGGAAAGAAGATAAAGTTGAAGAGGTTCCTAAAAAATAAGATTTGAAAGATGCACATAAGGTTCACCAGGATGCGGTTGGACAAGGTAGTGTAAAGTTAGATTCCATTATTCTAGGTTGGTTGGACAAAGAGTTAAAAAGTAAACAAATTGTTGTAGATGAAACTCCTTCCAATTGGGGTGAATTACTGGCAAACATAGGAAAGGGAAAAGCAAAGAAAGCCAGGGTTATCTCCAGGATCAAGAGAGATGAAGCAAATAGTAGGGTGGTTCACATTGCTACTCCTACTATTGATAAGAATAAGGATGATGTGACTAGTAGTGATTATAGTGTGTCGACTATCAACTTAGGGCCTACTTCCATGGAATAGGAAATTGAAGAATATGAAGGCTCTAGTGCTGTAATCTTGGGTAGATTGAGAAAATAAGTGTAGAACAAGCAAGAATTAAAGAAGGAGAATGATAAACTTAAGAGGTATCTACAAGACTTGATGAAACCCTTGCAATCCATTAGCTCCTCATCATTTTCTGTAAGTTTTCTACAACAAGAAGCAATAGGAGTGCAAGCTAAAGGAGATAATGCTATCAGAGACATCCTTTCAACTAGTGGGGATGCTATGAGATCAATAGATTGGTTAAGGAGTGTACTAGCTCAGGATAAGGAGGATTTGGATCTCCTATTGCAAAATACCAAAACCATCATGGAATACACTGAAGACAAATTGTTAAGTGATGGAATTCTTCCCTCGTCCAAAGCTGTAGAACCCTAGGAATGGTTTGGTGTTTTACAACTAAGGAAAATAATTTTAAAGAAGGTACATAAGCAAGGGAAGAAAATTGAGGACTCTTTGACTGAGATCTACAACAAATGCATTTTTTTCTTTGAAGTTATGACAAGAAGAAAAAGGTTTGCACCAAAACATATGAGCTTGGAGCAATCAAAAAAATGGTGGCATGATGTATATTCTCCAGTCAATGAAGACCCAGTCACTAAACATTAGTTAGATGAAGCAGCCACATACATTGCAATAATGGATAAGTATCAAACCATGAAGGTAAATTGAGATAAAGTTGTAGAAAAGTCAAGAGAGGACATTAAGTCCACTGAAAGGAAAATTAAAGTATTAGCTATGCCACCTATAGCTGACTTGGAGAGGATATTTTGGATGGTGTAGGATAATATGGAGCGGGATGAGAACAAAAGGGAGAGTAGTTAATGCCATGCCTCATCAGAATTTTAGCTTCCCCATTATTTCTCTTCCTCCTTCACATGCATTGGATCGAGCTATACTGGAGAACCCAGGCCGACCTAGATGAATCCCAAGAATTTAATGCTATTTTATGTTGTTCTAGAACTTCTTGGGATGACTTGTTTTGTGGTCATTTTTATTGTAAACCTAATTGGGCTGACATATCTTGGGGGTTTCTATAAATATGGCATTTTTCCTCATTTGTAAGGGCTAGATAGTTTTCACTTTGGACAGAATTAAACAATATAGCAAGAGTTAGAGTTAGGAGTTAGTATCATTTTCAAGCAAGTGTTGTAATAGAAGAGTAGAATTGTTGCTACTTTGGGGTTATTTAATGCAAGTAAAGACATTGTGATTTGGTGCCTTTCTTGTGTTGAATTTTATCTGGCATGGTTCATGTGATTCTATCTTTTGAAATTTCTTAAGCTTATTTGATATATGCTAGGTTTAATGTTAGATGACTTGATGGTGTTTATGTTTTGATGCTTGAAGTGTTTACAACAATCTCTAGTCCATACTTTTTGCAGAAGCTAGTTGACTATTAGTTGCTTTGCAAAGTTATCCCGGACTTTAATATTCACTGTGCTTAGTTCAATTGTGGATATTTGTTCATTTCAATTGCAATAGGGTTGTTTTGGATGAATGTTCATAATCTAAAAATCTTTAATGCCTTAGAATATTGCACCATTTTTGTAGAGTTGTGGGCTTTTCCTTGATCAAGCATAGATTGTTTTTATTGGAGATCTGTCCATTTGCAACATTCATTATTATTGTGATTGATCTTAGTTTTTAGTCTTAGAAATCTCTCTAAACCCTTATCTCTTTTTCTATTTATTTTGAATCTGGGTTAGTTTTAGGACTGAAAACATGACCATATTGTTGCATCTAATGAAAGTACGCTTCTAGCATTGTTCATTTGTAAGGCCCCTTGTGATTACCAACATTTTTACATTATCATTGAGTTGTTTATGAATTGTCAAGACCTGACATTAGAGACCTTGGGGTTATCTCTTGAGGCTTGTTAATAGAGATTTACCTTTCAAGAGAGATAGGATTTCCATATTCTATCTGAGTTGTTGTGTAGAAAAAACTGTCAACACACTCTCCAGTATTCCAGTCCACATTTTCCAACAATTAGTAGTTGATGCTTTTAGTTTTGAGAAATTGTTCATGGTTGTTGAAGGCATGCATGATCTAAATATTATTTTCTCTGGTTCTCGTACAAAATGTTTATTTCCTTTTACATTGGATTCTATTCCTGGTTGACTTCTTGGGGTAATTATGATATAGTGAATTAATTTTGCTATGCGGATATATGTGCGACCTATTTTAGGTCCTTTCTGACATAATATAGCATGTTGGAGGTTTGAATTACCTTCTTGAAATATTTTTTGAATGATTGGAGCCAACAGTTTGTATTTTTTTTAAATATGAAATGCATCTAATTAGGCCAACCTAATTGATGCATACGGGAAAGATTAGGTATATAAATGAATATCTTGGACAGTTTTAGTGAGTCAAGTGAGATAGGAACAGAAGAATAGAAGTATGTGTATGCAAAATTAATAAAGTAGTTTGGAAGTGAACAAAAAGGATGAAGTGTGTTGAATCGGTCTATTGAGAATCATTGGAATTGCATTAGCACTTGTTAGGTGCACCATTCTTAGTCCATTTTGGCTATAAAGTCCAATTTATTTTTTTTCAATCTTTTGTAGGCAGTGAGCCTCTCTTGTAAGTAGTGAGATTTTGTATTTGGATAGTGAGTCCTTTCAGGGTAGTGAGCCCTTGGCAGTGAGCCTTTTATTTTTTAGTTTGAAATTACTTTATACTGTGAGTTAATCCTCATCATGGTTTTTCCCTCCTTGGGTTTTCCATGTAAAAATCCAGTGTAAGTTGTGATGAATTACTTTTTGTTATCTATGTTTCATGCTCATACTTAATAACAGACAATGTGGTTATAGAATTGATATGTGTTGGAGTTTTTAAGGTTAAATTTTGGGACAAATGATTCACCCCTCCTCTCAATTGTCTTGTATCTTTTTAACAATTGGTATCAGAGCTTTGGTTCCTTAATAAATAGCTTAACCAATTAAGGAGGATCTTGATGGCTGATCAGATGGATGATAAATAACTGTGGACTACATTTAAGGATCTTGATAGAGTTGAAAATGAAAACATAGATCTGAAGGAGAATCTGGATGAAGCAAATGAATGTGTTTGAAAGTTGAAAGAACAATTAAAGAAATTCAAGGAAATACATAGAGAAGTGAGTGAGCAGTTGAGATAAGAGATAATTAGATTGAAAGTGATAGTAGAAGAGAAGAAGATAATTGAAGAATGTCTTAATACAATGGTGCAAAAAAAAACTAATGAATGGTCTAAACTTGAACAAGAGGTGGTAAACTTGAGGATTAAACTGGAAAAGGAAAAGCTCTATGAAAATAATTTCAAATCAAGTTCTGATAAGCTTGGAGAATCGCTTGTTGGATAGAAATCAAGTAAAGAAAAATCTAGTTTAGGAAATGATACAGGTGAAAGTTCAAAGGACAATCAAAGAATTCAAGACAAAGGAATTTAGAAGAGAAATTCAAGACATTTTACAAGGAGACTGCCTTTGAGACAACCTAATGCATAAAGGTATCCCTCTTTCAATGATATTTGTTTCTTTTGTAACAAATATGGTCACAAGGAAACATAATGAAGGAGTAGGAATAATCAGTTCTTTGGTCCCTTCACCAGACAATGTTTTGAATGTAAGAAGGTTGGACATAAAGCTATTGAATGCAGATCTCAAGCGAGAATAAAAAGTCAAGTAATGAGGAATAGATTTAATGAAGGAAAAATGAATCAAATATTTAATGGCTATTGTTACACTTGTAACAAATTTGGACACAAAGCAAATCAATGTAGATCAAGAGGAAATGGAGGATAGAGTTATTAAAAAAATGTCATATGTTATAATTATAATAAACTAGGACATGTTTCAAAGGTTTGCAAAAGTAAGAAAAGAAAGAAGTCCCCTCTAGTAGAGAAGAATGATTCAGTAAAGAAGGTCGAAAAAGAAGAAATGAAGTAAGATATGAATAAGATATGGCAGAAGAAAGAAGAAGAAGAACCTGAAGTTACTAATGTTTCTTTGCCCTTTTCTGGTATAGACAAATCCTTTAGGAATTAGAACTAGCATGGTCTTCGGGGGAGCATTATTAGAAAATTATGAAAACCCCCTGGATAAATGGCATGTCAAAGGCTAGCATGTAGATGAGATGAGAAGAATGAAGAATCAAAGGTTGTGGAAAAAGAACCAAAAGAAAACATGTTGTCATGATGATCTACAGACTAAAGTAAGGTTTTCTATTTTGAGAAGAATGTTTTTAGCAACTTTTTGATATTTGCCACATTTAATGCATTTAGGGTAAATTTGATGAAGTTTAAGTTGAATTATGTGAATCTTCTTAGTTAATTATACATTTGAAGAACTCAAAAGATGCCTTGGAGTGATCTTGAAGCAAGTGTGAAGCAATTCTAAAGGGATTTCGAAGAAATTGTCTTAGGTAATCTGTAATTCATTTTTTTATTTGCAAAAATGGGAAGAAGAAAAATGAAGAAGTATTTATTAACGAATTAAAGAAAGAATAGAAATGGATAGAGAATCAAGTGGTGTCATCCCTCTTAAGCTAAAAGGAGTTGATTTAGAATAATTTCATCACAGAAAGATGAAAGAAATGGAACTAGGGCTGAACGAAAATGAATTACAGAACATCAAAACCCTAGGCATGGATTTGTGGAGTGAATTTTTGTGGGTTGTCAAAAAGGAGTTTATTTTGTTCTTATTGAATCACTTCAAGGGTGGAAGTATTGTATTGGAAAAACCCTACTTAGTTACGAAGGAAACAATTGAAGAAATTACTAGGTTATGTAGTATTGCGGATCTTCTTGGAAAAAAAACTATAAAGTACAAAGATGTGGAGTTGACTAGCATTAGTAAAGACCCATGAACTCTATTGATAAACACTCTCAATAGAATTGGCTGTAAGGTATGTTGCATAAGACATTTCTAAGTACAAGATCTATTTTAGAAATCATGAAGGTTTCACATTGGCCATTGTTGTTTACATTGCACATATGATGGTTAAGGAGAACAAGAAATTTGATTTGTGTAGCTTGTTGCTTGAGAATATTTCTAAAAAAATTTGAATGTCAGTTATTGAGGGTTATCCCTTTCATTTTGGATCCCTACTAGTGTGCTTGGTGTTTTACTTCTTGTGTTCCCTACTAGGAAAAAATAATACGGTATAGGAATCTAAGATTCCTATTGGAAAACAGGTCTACAAATATCTAGGAGCATTGGTACATAATGCAAGTATGTGCAAATCCTATTTCACATCCTTGAAAACAAATATTTTCTATGATATATCTACCTTGAGTCAGTTTGAGGTGGTCTCTCCCTCTGGTAAAAAGGAATTGGAGGTTGTCATTAGTGATTCCCCTTCGAAATCAAAGAAGAGGAAAATTATAATTGAAGATTTCATTGACATTTCAAAAGAAAAGGAGAAAGTATCCTCTGATGACATCCAGTTTATTATAGTTAAAGGGAAAATGAAGAAGATTGGTGAATTGTGGAGTGTAGCCTCTCCTGTTGATAGATTGAAGATTGATGATGCTTTGGTACTGAACTATAGATTTTTGGAACCTTGCACCTTTCTAGCTCTTCTAGGGATTTTCACCTAAAAGGAGAGAGGTAGGGCCAAAAATGCTAATGGGTTCATTCAAATTATGTTATGTGTGATATTACCTAAGCTAGATGAAGTGAACTAAACGCAATTAAGTGATTTAAATGACTGAATTTGAATGCAAAACTAAGATTTAAACTGTGTTGGAAAACACACTATGATATGCAAACAATGAACCAAAAGATGAAATAATGTAGAATAGAAAGAAATGAGATGAAACAGAGTGCACCTAGGAAATATTTGAGGAATATGGAATGTTGTGAATGTTTTTTGAAGTTATTGAAAATCAATAGTGGGACTCATTCGCCCAGGGTGGCAAATTAGTCCTCCTACTAGTGAAAAAGTGTCAGGAACAGTTTTCTTACTGTCAAGATCCAGAATCTGACAAAATTCAGATTTTCAGTCTTAAGGTGAGACTCATTCACCACTAGTGGTGAATTAGTCCTCTCCCAAAATTTTGAGAAATCAGGAGACAACTCTACAACACCAGATCTAGAAATGTCTGCTTGTCGGGTTGTCAAAGTCAATTATGTAAGAAATGAGCAAAAAACCTTCTCCAAGCTTGAAATAGAGTTGATTTGAGTTGAAGCACCTAGTTGACTTGTTGACCAATCTTCAACACCTTAATCCCTGTTAAATATACACAAAAAATTTTGCAAACACACATGCAAGAGGGGGAAAATGGTTGAGTATTAGCAAATAGGAGTTTTCCTTGGTCAAACCCCACTTTGGTAATCAAACCCTTAATGAAACAATGACATGCAAGAGAATGATAAATTAACAACATGCAAATTCTATCAACTTACCAAACCCTTGATGATGCAAATCTAAAGTAGTGTCAATGGATGCTCCAAAATGCTTGGATAATGCTTGATTAGATGTTGTAAGAGGCTTGAATGCTTGATATTGCTTGAATATGATGTGTGAATATTGAAGGGTTTCTTGAATGAATTAGGAGCTATAAAAGGAGGTGAAAATCACTTATTATACAATCTTGTGCCTTAGTTACTCATTCATACCTCATCACAGGCCGACATCAAGTGTTTTTTAATAAAAAAATGAAAGGAATTTTGAAATATTTTGAATTTGGAGCCAAGGGGGAATCATTCGCCACCCATGGTGAATAGGTCCCACCTAGGACCTGAAAATGGGTGTCGGGAATTATCTTGTATTTAATGTTGTCTTTTGGGTTTACATTCAAGAATGCACTTAATTAAGGCATATAAGGGCATAAAGGGACCAAATAAATCATAAGAAAGGGATAAATAGTGAAGTTATGCCTAGAAAAACATGAAATCTTGTTACAAGACTTTACAATACTTCAAAATAAAACCTAATTAGTGATGAAAAGGTTATTTTTAGGTGAATTGTAATGAATAGAGTCTAGAAGAATGTAGGAATGTTTTACAACACTTCACAACACCTTCACAAGATGTCTTTATTTGAATTGAATTAGTACCTAAATATGCATGTTCAAGCCATGTTACAACATTAAATTAGAGAAAAATAGATCAAACATCATGAAACAAGACCTAAAAGGCCATGAAAATGACAAGTGTCCATTTTTCTATGGTAGATTTAGCCCCCATTTTAGTGAGAGGATGAAATTGCTTCAAACTCACACTAAAGTAGCTATGAACATCGAGAAGAGGGTTTAAATGCATTTATTTTAGCAAGATGGAATGAAAATGATCAAGAGGGATGATCAATCCCCCAAGATGAAGTTTCCATGGAAAACTAAGCATAAGAACAAAGGAACACACAAGTGTTGAAATTTGGATGAAGCTTCGATCATTTGTCCAACTAGTTGTGGTTTAGATCTAGGTTGATTGTTTGAAAAAGAAAATGTATACTCACTATGGGGTGATAGAACTTAGGATGGTTTTTCAGGTGAGAAGGCACAAATATACTCACTCTGGGGCCACATAACTTCTAGTTATTCATGGGGTGATAAAACCCAAAAGGTAAGATACATATGCTAGTTGGTATGCACTCACAAACAAAAAGGTGGCTATGGGGAAAAGTCATGCTACTAGGTGGGCTTCCCGCTCAACCATATCAAAGTTATACCTCTTGATAACTTTAACAAGGCTCCAAAAGGATAAATGTTAGTTTGTGCTTCATGAGGAAAGAAAAGCTATGTATGCTTAGAACTCATGAAAAAAAATAAAGGTACCACAACCATGCAAGTTGCATTATGCAAGGTGGAAAAAAGTGCAAAATGTAAAAAAAATGTAAAAAGGAAAAATGTAAGATGTAAAATATGTTCAAAGAAGTCTTGTTAAGTTTATGCAAGATTAGTCACTTAGGGAACATTGTGCCTAATTTCTCCAAGAGAGGAAAAATCAAAGAATAGTATATTCACAACTTAGGGGATGCAATGTGTTAGATCAAGAGAGGAAAAATCAAAGAATAGTATATTCACAACTTAGGGGATGCAATGTGTCAGATCAAGCCACCAAGAGGAATGTAATAAGCTAAGATAGATCAAACTTATGAAAGACATCACACCCAATGTCGTCCACAAAGTGATGAATGCATCGTATAAGTTACAACAAGGCTACATTAAGAACCAAGAATGAAAATGAATTCTGGTAATGTATGCCCCCCACTTTAAAGGAATTGCTACACATCATTATGTGAGCAATTACTTTAAAGTATCAAAGGGAAGAAAATGCAAAAGGAAAACAAGACATGAAAGCCAACTTGGAAAGCCCTATGCCAAGTCATATGTTTTGAAGTTAGGCTGCTTCATCTCAAGGAGAATGGAAAGACAAAGAAAAGGGAGTTTCCCCTAGAAAAGAGAACACAAAACACATAAGGGATCTATGGATTTGGGTTTAGTATGTTCATTGATGCAATGTTTTGATTAAAGAGCTCAGAACAGTCATCATTCCCTGAAGCACATAGAACTGGAAGAATGACACAAAGAGAGCGAAAAAATAAAAGAAAAAAGGAGGTCCATTTTGGGTCAACATGGAAGAGACATTGTGGCCTCAATGCTTTGCATCGTCCCCAAAAGGAAAACACAAGAAAGAAAATGGAAAGGAAAAAGAAAATGAAAAAGCTTTTGGGTCAACATGAAGGAGACATTTTGGTCTCAAAGCCTTGCATCATCCCCAAAAGGAAAACACAAAACAAAAGAGAAAAAGAAAAGGACCTTTTGGGTCAACATGGTTGAGACATGGGGCATCTCTATGCTTTGCATCATCCCCAAAAGGAGAACACAAAATGAAAGTGAAAAAGACAATGCACAACAAATAGAAGAATAAAGGTACAAATAGAAGAAGTGTATGAAGAGAGGGAACATTAAACACATGATACGAGGGAAACACGATATGCACATGCAAAAGGATAAATAAAAAGAGAAATACAAAATGTCTAGCTAGGAAAATGAAAGTCAACCATATAACAAGTTATCTGCCTCCCAATCATGTTTAGTGTAATGCGAGGGTGGTTGACTATCCAAAGGAAGAATTACAAGCACCGAACTAGGATTTTTACTAGGTTCTTCACTTGGTTGAGATGATTTATCATTTAAACTCATTGTAGAGGAAAATAGAGAGTTTAGGTCACTATACACTTCTTCATCTATTTTTGCTAGCGTCACATTATCATCATCATCATCAAGATTGATGAAGATAGGAGGACAAAGGGTGATTTCTAAGGAAGGATGTATTTAAAGTTGTGGCTATTGGATTGGCTCATTTTGTTGTGAAGGGTGGATTAGACTATCATGTGGTGGGTCAGGAGGAGGGTGGTCATCTATTACTTCTATCAAAGGAAGAGTTTTATTTTCTTTATTTTCTTCCCTACAAGATTGGTGAGCAAGGAGATGACGACAATGCCTACGTTCCCTAGCACCATGGTTTTGTTTAATTATATTTTGGAGTTGTTGAGGTATAAGAGTGGATTGAGTCATCATAGGTTCTTCTATTTCCAAAGAGGGAAGAATAGAAGAAACTGAAGAGGATGGATCAACCACTTTCTCTTTGTCTTTATACACTTTTTTAATTCAAGGAGGCACAATGGGATTGGTTTCAAATTCTCTTGGTCTTTTAAATGATGGATGGGAAATGTTTGTTTTTGATTGTTGAGGAGGTTGTATGGGTTGTTCATGTTCAATTTTAGGTTGAAGCATGGTTTCATCTATGATAGGAGTTGTGGAAGTGGGCATGGATGTGTTACGAAGAGATAATTTGGCTATTTTTTTGGCTTTGAACTTTTGATAGGCTATGAAAAAGAAGTCCTTTCGAGGGGTGATGAGTTCCATGGGTTCAGGCCAAAAGGCTTCTAATGAAAAATTACTTTTAGAAGATAAGGGATTAAAGCCACAATGGTGTATGGTAAATATTTCATTGCCATGTGGAAACTTCAAACACTTGTGAACCACTGATGGGACCACTTTCATTGAGCAAAGCCAAGGGTGGCCTAGCCACAAACAAAATTGGTCAAATTGTGGAATGATTGAAAATGTCACATCTGAAGTTGTGTGTCCTATATGTAAGGGGAGTACAATCGATCTGATGATAGGGCATGAAAATTTCATGTCTTAATCCATGTAGTCAGTTTATTATAATAATCTTGATATAGCTTAGGTAATATTAGAAACTCCTTTGTGATCACATTCTCACTACAAGAAGGATCTATTAATATCCCATTAGTGGGCTTATCATAGATTCTTCCAGCTATGTAAAGAGGAACATCAATAAGTTTTTGTAGTATGTCTTTAGCAGAAAAAGTGATATCAAGAGATTTATTGATTTGGCCCTTACGAGGGATAACATTTATTGCACCCACAAGTTTATCCATAGGACTAACTTAGGTAACAATTGGAGTTATATCAGGTTTTTCATTGTTTGTATCAAATTTCATTACATCAGTGTTTGAAGGTTCACTATCCTTAACAAATGAAGTATTATGTTTAGGCATAGGATTGGTGAAGATTTTTAAGTTCTAGTTAGGGGGTGCAATGGACTTATTGCATTGATCATTAACACCCACAATGGACAAATGGTCTGAATCAATGAGGTCTTGAACTAAAAGTTTTAGACGCTTGCAGTGTTTAGTATCATGTCAATTTTGGAAATGAAAATGACAATAAACATTAGGTTTGAAGGTGGGTGGTAATGGATGGTTGGGATCAAGTGGTCTAACGGGTGGCAAAGTGAGCATGCATTGTTGAATCAATTGATTCATTGTGTTATGTAGAGTATCGGGTAAGGGAGTAAATTGTCTCTTCAGGTCCCCATAGATATAAGGCGTCGCTACTTTAACAACTACCACTTGATTGGGAATTGGTTTGGATGATGGTTGTAGTTGAGGAGGAGGATTTAACTGTAAGAAGCCTCTATTTGGTTTTCAAAAGTTTTGTGTGTTATTTTGGTTTTGTGGTTCAGATTTTTTAGCTCAGTTTGAAGTGGACTTTGAGTCTCGACAGGAAACCAAGTTATGATAGTCACATAAGGTTGTGCATAAATGCATGAATGAAGGGAATTTCATCATAGTGATTTTATCCTAAAGGTTTGTGTGTAAGTTTTCGATAAACATCTTTTGCAGATGTGCATCAAGAATCTTGACATCAATTTGAGCATACAAGGATTGGTATCATGAGATAAAATCTATTACTTTTTCATCTATGTTTTTTTTAAATCTCATGAGGTCAGCTATTGTCTTTTTAGGTCTCATGTGAACTTGAAAGTGACTTATGAAATCATCCACCAATTCATTGAAGGATCAGATGGAATGATCAAGGGAAAGTTAGAAAACCACTCTAATGCAGTATCCTTCAAGGTCCTTGGAAAAAGTTTGGCTAAAATTTTATCATCAAGGAAAAAATTATTGCATAAAGTTGTATAAGCATTAACATGGTTGATAGGGTCTCCTTTACCTCTGTATTTCTCAAATTGAGGAATTTCTATCCCTTGTGGCATTGAGGTACGTAATATTTCAAAGGATAAGGGGCTGCTATGGACATGATATGTGGGTGGAGTAGTTTGGCCTTAGCTAATGGTGGAAAGTTGTTGCATGGATGAAACGGTGTTAAGGGGTTGTGTAAGAACAGGGTCGAGGTAAGTGGGTTGAGGTGGCAGGGAAAATGGTGATGGAGTGTAGGTGATGTGAGGGGAAGTGAAAGGAATACTAAGGGGTGTGAAGGTGGTGGAGGGGATTGTTGTGCAATTTTTCACACACACGCCCCACTAAAAGTAGGGACCCTCTTTTACTTTCATTCCTGAAATTTTGGCCCTTTGATCTTAAGGATTTACCTCACTTTGGCATGATATTGAACATTTATCTTACCTACATTGATGATATCTTTGTGATATTGATTGAAAACCTCAAGTTTTAGACTCATTTCAGGTTTTTCGCTATTCTTGGGAAAATCTACTCTTGGCAGAATTCCCCAGATACTCTGAACACCCAGTGGTGGCTGCTTTGCACTATGATCTGGAGATTTTGGACCTTCACAGAATTTTGTGGTGACTAGATTTCTCTAAAATTCTGTCACCCTATCAGATTTCAGAGTTTTAGTAAAGGTTGTCTTGTCGACTGCATTAATGCTCATTTGTACGATTTCTGTGGCAAGTATTAAATTGATTTTGGGGAGTTTTATGCCATTAAGATTTTTCATCATTTGATTTATGTTGATTTGGAGTGCTTGATCCTGAGTGCTTGGCTAGATTTGGCTTGTTGGATTTGTGAATTCCTAGCTTTGGTGGTGATTTCCTAGGCATCATTTGTTATTTTCTAAGGTGCTAAAGATTGTTACTTGTCATTGTTGTAATTAGGTCTCACTTCATTAATGATATGTATATGTTTCCTTGCTTTTGATTGTTGAATGTGAGTGATTCTTTGGCATCCTGAGTGTTCTTGGAGTCCAAATTTCTATATGTTTGGGCATTGAACATCTAAAGTTAGGGTTATTCGATTCTATTAGATTGATGATCCCCAAGTGAGTTTTTCAAGCTTGTTTTTTTATTTCATTATGAGCAAACAAGCTTGTGTAGGTCATAAAGAACCTTTTGTAAACCTAAAAAACAAGTAAGCTGAGCTCAAGCTTGTCCTGTGCATTCATGGTAGAATTTTAGGGTTTTGTGCTTAGTTTATCAAATGAATTGAAAGCATAAACCCAAATAAATAATGAAGTGCAAAGGAATAATTAACAAAAACACATAAAATAGAACAATCTCACCCAATGTTTTCATTTTCCATGGCTGACCTCCATTACACCTTCTAACTTGTTGATTTGATGTTGCCCTCAGATCAAACATGCGAGCAATCCTAGACGAAGTCCTACACAAGCTTTGAAGGATTTTCTTCTAAAATACCTATGCCTATGACAATATAATTGAAATGCCTATGAAATATGCCAATAAATGCTACAATGCCTCCAAAATTCCCAAGTATGTCAGTGTGTTAGTGTGTAATCTAAAAATGAGAGGAAAATGGCATTTTATAGAAAATGCCATTTTGAATGGATGGACGAGATTGACCTTCGACAGAGACCTAATATTTTGGAGGAATATTACCATTTTGAATTAAATTAATTCAAAATATGGATTTTGTGAAATAATAAATAATCAATTTTTAGATTATTTACCAAAATGGACTGTCAATTAAGAATGTGATGACATTTTAAATAATTTCATTTATTTAAAATGAAATGAATATTAATTTTGACAATTAAATAATTAGAGATAATTATTTAATTTAGCAGATATGATGAATAATTAAATAAATTGATTAATTCATTTAATTATAACAGTTAATGACATCAAATAAATAAATAAAACTTATTTATTTAATAATCAGGAAGAAATGATCGAAGAAGAGTGATTAAATAAATTAAGAAATTTATTTAATTAAGAGAAGACTTAGATAATTAATGACGTATTTAATAAATAAATAAAATTTATTTATTTAATAATCATGAAGAATTTAATCAATAGTCGAATGTGGACCAAAGACATAATTAAATGTCATAATTATGCTAGGATGAAAGTGGTAAAAATAGAGCTTGCAGGCCTAGGTCATTTTTATGTGTCTAGAGGACTTATATTGAGGTTGAATATGTCATTTGTGATTAGTCAACTTGTGTTTCATGTGATCTTTATTATGGTTTCTTTGTTAAATGTAGGCTAAGTCAAGTAAGGCGGTGACAAGTGGAACCAAGGATAGAGTGACGGATCCAAGTGCAGAGGGGTCTTCTGTTTCTGAAGCACAAAGAATCAAAATGGATATCAAGAGTAGAATTCCTGAGAGCAAGCTGACTTCCATCTGGTCAGAGGTAACTGATACAAATGTTGGATTGTGGGATTATGAAGAGTTCAAGACAAGGATGGTAGCACAAAACCTTCCCTTGCTGGCAAGAAGGACATTGGAATCATGGTTGGTGCATGTGGTTGGATTCCCTCCTATAGTAAAGTGTTATGAGTTGGTGCTCGAGTGTGCTAGACACTATGACAGAGGTACACAAAGGATAGTTGGTCCCCAAGGGAGCATTGTGGAAAATCTAAATCATGTGTCTATAGACCAAACCTTTGACATGCCGGATAGGTCTCATGTGGTGGCTTTTGATATGGACATGGCAAAAAAATTCTATGAGGAAGATACCATGAAGTCCCAATAGGTCATCAATGTTGGTGTAATTAATATTTAATTACACTTTTGCATAAGTTTACTTAGGCTTTATTTAATTTCTAAGATATAGGTTCTTATCTTTATCTTGTTGAGCTATCTTGTTGCTCAAGATAAGATTAGGGTTATGCATCTTTGCTTTTATAAAGCAAATCATTATCTTGTAATTATTGAATTCCTGAATAATAATTATTTGCACATCTTCTTGCAAATCTTTTTCAATTTGTTTTTCTCTTCTGTGGAAGGTCTATTCTAGTTTGAAAATTTGATCTTGGTTTCTAACATGGTATCAGAGCCTTGATTTGCAGCCCCTTCTCAGATTTCTGGAGAGATTCATTGTAGAGTTGTTCGGGATTCCTCGAGGGTTTCATACCTTGAGTTTGTCTCTCTATTTGGGTGCTCTTACATCTTTGCTTTTGACATACGTTGGAGGAAATCTGAGCTCATTTTCAAGTCCAGGGCTATCGAAAAAGTCAAGATCAACTTTTGTTTCATGTGAATCCGACATTTTATGCCAGAGTTATGAGGGTTTGAAGATTTGCTAGATTTCAGAGTTGTGAAGCTTCTGGTACGTTTTCAGGCAGATCGGACCTCGCCATCAGATCCAGAGCATTTGAGAGATGAAAAATGACATATAACTTTCCTATATTTGATGTCGGCTGTTTGTGATTCAAAAAAAAATTACCCAGTAGGTCGTATGGCCCGCCAGGTACAAGGTACGATTTGTTCTTGCAGAAAAATAAAAAATCAAAAAACATTCTACAAAATATTTTTGGGCTATTAAAATTTATTTGGGCATTTTATTTAAATGGTGGCATTTAAGTTTATTTGGGGTTTGAGTTTTTTTAAAAATCATGGGCCTGTAACTTTTGGGTACCATTGTACCTCTGCTGGTGTCGGCCCTTTTGGTCGGCTGGTCCCATCAATATTTTTCGGCATTTTCCGACACTGCTCCATGCCCATTGGCTTCATCCTTCGGCACCATTTCTCCCGCCAGCTACTTTCCCACCAGCCCTTGCAGACTTTGTTAGCATTGTTCTCACCAGCTACTAAACTTCCCATCGCTGACCTTCCTTACTCCTGTCGACAGCCACTTTAAACCCCCATGCCCTAGTCACATTGTGTCTGCAGGCTCATGTGCTAGGGGCTTCACTTGCCAGTAGCAGCGCCTCTACTACCACCACCTTATCTCCGCCCGCCCGCCACCTGCTCGGTGGTGGGATTTTTTTTTACATTTTTTTTTCCCTGCGGTCATATGGCGGACCAGGGGCTAGAGAAAAAGGGGCTGAAAATTTGCCCCCACTTAGCTTGTGAAGACCCTGATTTGCCCCCATACATGCATTTTTTTCATTTTGTCATAATTTTTTATCCCAAAGGCAGATTTTTTGAAACGAGATATCGCCAAAAAGCTAGTGAGACCAATTTTCTGATGGTGTAGTTTTTTTTTATAGATTTTTCTCTTTGATGGGATATTTTTTTAGTTGAAGTGAGATGTTCATATTTCGCTCTGGAGGGCATATCTTTTGACTCGATGATCCTTTTTTCGTCATTTTCATGGCATTGAAAAGCTGATTCTGTCCTCTACACAGATTTTCCATCAATTTTTATTTTATGTTTATGCATATTTATCATGCTCTCCTTTTACAATTGTTGGGTTATTGTAATAAATGAACTAAGATAAAGTTCCATCAGGGGGGTTTCTTGCATAATAAATCTAATTAGAGTGTAGTTTTCACTTTGATCTCCATATTCATGATCTTGATTTGTTGGAAACTCATATGGGTTATTTGGTTTCCTAGTTTCTTTTGGCCACATTTTTGCTATAGCTTGACACATATCAAATTCATTGGTTCACACTTTAGTTGAGAGATTATGTTTCTTAATCCTCATTGGTTCAGATTCTTCTTAGTTTGAGGGCCATGTTTTTATGGTTAATGTTCTAGAGTCTATTTTTGGTACTCCTTCCCATGGAATATTTTCAGTCACAGTTTGGAATCGGCATCGAGATACACAGTTTCCAAATTTTGTCATCATCTCATCTACTATTGCTTCACAGATTCTAGGGTTGTTCTAGTTTGTGATTTTTCCAATGTTCCGTGGCATCGGGTCTGCTGTCACATTATCATGATTTTGGTTTTGGTTTTAGTTGTAGATAGAAGTATCTTTCCTTGCTTGTTAGATTGCGGTTCCAATGTTACTCCACAATGTTCTTCCAGTGCTTCTTTGCAGCAGTCATCTCATTGTAGGGGGGTTTTGTCCCACTGGGTTTTCCTTCTCTACCTCATATTAAATTTGTACTTGGGTACCTAATTAGGCCTTGTTTCTAGGACCCATTCATGCTTTCTTGCATTCATCTTAGTTTTAGGTGCATGCTTTTTTAGTCTCCCTAAGTTGCACTTATGGGGGACATTGGTGTAATTAATATTTAATTACACTTTTGCATAAGTTTACTTAGGCTTTATTTAATTCCTAAGTTATAGGTTCTTATCTTTATCTTGTTGATCTATCTTGTTGCTCAAGATATGATTAGGGTTATGCATCTTTTCTTTTATAAAGCAAATCATTATCTTGTAATTGTTGAATTCTTGAATAATAATTATTTGCACATCTTTTTGTAACCTCTCTGCTTTTTCGATTTTTCTCTTATGTGGAAGGATATTCTAGTTTACAAATATGATCTTGGTTTCTAACAATCAATTCCTGGTTGGAGAAGCCTAAGTCCCACTTTTCCAAGCTACCCAAGTAGCTATTCAGAGCTAAATTCAAGAAGCAATACTATGATGTTATCACCCTTCTCAATAGGGTGGTAGGGTTGAGGAGAGTAGGAGTATTTGAGAATTGGATGTTCCATGTCATTGTGAGGATGGAGAAGAATGTTAAATATCATTGGGAAGGCATTATAAGTTCCATGATTCATGAGAAGATGTGTAATTTCCTACAGATGAAGACCTTCACAATGACCTCCTACTTGGTTTATGCACTTTCAAGATTTCATCCATACAAAGTAATAAGTACAAGGGGTGTGTTTGGATAGGATGTAATCTATGAAGTTTATACATAGCTACTCCTAGGTAACTTGAGCTATTAGAGGGTGAATGATGCATTCACCATGTAAATCACTAGGTTGCTCCAAGGTACGGAGCATGTAAGGGTATCTAACAATGCCAAGGAGTTAATCAAAAGGTATGGGGCTTGGTTCATATAGTTTCCCAAATTTTCATATATAAGGATATTTGGTTTCTAGAGGGCTCTATACAGACTCCCTAAGTATCCCACAAATCACATTATACTTCTAGAGGTCACAAGGAAAATATGTGATTTTGATGTAATTGTGAAGAAGGATAAGCATAAGACTGGATTCAGTGGAGATTTTCCTCTGGGGATAGGCACTAGTGAGGCATGCCCTTCTATTAATTTCGCCTATCCTTCTAAAGAACAAATGAGCACTCTTGGGTTGTCCCTTCATTCAAAAATATTTAGGTTTGATAAGACTGTTGAAGCATATAAGAAGGCCAACAAAGAATATAGTCACAAGGATGATATAGAGGACTATTGGGCCAATTCCAATGATGAATTTGAGATTAGAAGGAAGATGTTTTCCAAGCTACCTGTTAATTTGGTTTAGCTATATAATGTAAAGGTCATTCCAGGTCAAGTTGAGGATGATGGAGATTTGATTCAAGGCCATGATTATGAGGCAGTGAAGGATAAACCAGTGGGAGAAGTAAACTGGTTGGAGGAAGAGAAAACAAAGTTAGAGCAACTTATGACTCCAATTATTAAATATACAAAGTTGTGCCTCAAGCATAAGATGTGGGAACTGGAAAGTGAAGGTATGCAATGCACCTATGATTTAATGGGAGACTTGAAGTCTCATTCTAGTTCTGAGGAGTCAGCTGAGGAAGATCCTAAAGGTAAGGGAAAGTTGAGCTCTCCTTTTAAGATCAAGATTAAAGATGTTCAAGCAAAGGAAGTATAGGAGGCAGAAAAACAAAGAAAGACTATTACAAAGAAAAGGAGGAACGTTTCAAGGACCAAGAAGTCCACAAAAGATGAAGCTAAAAGGGAAGATAAAGAGGTTAGTGTCCTGGTTCCCAAGAGAAGAAGGATAGTAAGATTGTCATAGAAGGAAAAAGAGAGCTCCAAGGTAGGGGAGGAAGTTTGCCCACTTGTGATAAATGTGGAGAGCTCGGGAGAGGACACAAGTATATACAAGGAGATCAAGAACTCTTCCTAAGGATAGTGTGTCAAGGAAGGATGCTCCTCTAGTCACTCCTACTATAGAATAACATGATAATATTCCTCTTTCTCATGAAGCTCACGGTGAACTAGGTGAAACCAAAGAAGTAGAAAGTCATCAAGATCCAGAAGGAGAGGAATTTCAAGAAGGTGAGCTCTATAGTGTTGAGGCAGAAATGGAGAAGGTGTTACAGTCTCCCCTGGTAACTTATGAGGATTCACTTTTCAGGAGTGAAGAAGATAGACATCCTTAGAGAGAGGAAATACTAGTTAGGACTCCATCTCGATTGCATGAAGAAGAACAAAATAATAAGGAAAAAGAAGATAAAGCTGAGGAGATTTCTAAGAAACAAAATTTGAGCAAGGATACACCCAAGGATCAACAGGATGAAGTTGGACAGAGCAAGGTACAGTCAAAATCTACTATTCTAGGTTTGTTGGATAAAGAATTAAAGAGTAAATAGATTGTTGTAGATGACACCCCTCCCAATTGGGATGACCTATTGGAAAATATAGGAAAGGGTAAAGGAAAGAAGAAAGCTAGGGTCATCTCCAAGATTGAGAGATATGAAGAAAATAATAGGGTGGTCCAAATTGCTACTCCTGCCCTTGATAAGAATAGGGATGATGTAACTAGAAGTGATTACAATGTGTAGCCCATCAACCTAGGGCCTACTTCCATGGAACAAGAGATTGAAGAATATGAGGGATCTAATGTTCTGATCTTGGGTAGGTTTAGGAAAGAAGTACAATCCAAGCAGGAATTGAAGAAGGAAAATGGTAAACTCAAGAGATATTTGCAAGACTTGATGAAGCCTTTGCAATCCATCAGTTTCTCATCATTTGTTGTAAATTTCCTACCACAAGAAACAATATCGGAGTTGGAAAGAATGAAAATCACCACACACGCTACAATAATCTGGTTACAAGGGGGTACAAACCAAGGGAGATGATGTTATCAAGGAAATCCTTTCGACTAGAGGAGATGCAATGAGATCATTAGATTGGCTAAGAAATTGGCTAGCACAGGATAAGGAGGACGTAGATATCTTGTTGCAAAAGACTAAGACCATCATGGAGTATACTGAGGAAAAATTGGTAATTTATGGAATTCTTCCTTCCTCCAAGGCCATTGAACCTTGGTAATGGTATGAAGCTTTGCAAATAAGGTAGAAGGTTTTAAAGAAAGTATATAAATAGGGGAAGCAGATTGAGGACACCTTGATTGAAATTTACAATAAGTGCATTTCCTTCTTTGAGCTAATGTCAAGAAGAAAGAGATTTGTACCAAAACATCTTAGCTTGGAGTAGTTGAGAAAATGTTGGCTATATGTGTATTCACCTATCAATGAGGGCCCAGTCACTGAGCATCAGTTGGATCATGCAACTACTTACATTGTAGTTATTGATAAATATCAAACTAGTAAGGTAGATTGGGATAAAATGGTAAAACTATCAAGAGATGATATCAAGTCCATTGAGAGGAGAGTTAAGATTTTACCTATGCCACCTATGGCCGACTTGGACAAGGTATTTTTTATGGTACAGGATAAGATGGGGTGCACTAAGGATAAAGTGGGAAGTAGTTAATGCAATGATACATTGGAATTTGTGCCTCCCATTATTTCTCTTCTCCTTCACATACATTGGTCCAGATTATGTTGGAGACACAGGTTGACTTGGATGGAGTACAAGCATTTAATGTATATTTCACTTGATTTTGAATTCCTCTTGGCTGACTTGTTTTGTGGCCATTTATTATTGTAAACCCTAATTAGGTAGACATATCTTGGGGGGTTTCTATAAATATGGCTTTCTGCCTCATTTGTAAGGGCTAGATAGTTTTTATATTGGAGCAAATTAAGTAGTATAGCAAGAGTTAGAGTTAGGAGTTAGTCTTATTTTCAAGCAAGCAAGTGTTGTAATAGAATACTGGAATTGTTGCTACTTTGGGTAATTTAATGCAATGAAGACGTGATTTGGTATCTTTCTTGTGTTGAATTTTATCTTCCATGGTTCTTTTGATTCTACCTTTGGAATTTATTAATTTTTTTGATAGATGTGCTAGGTTTAATGTTAGATGATTTGATAATATTTATGATTTGATACTTGAGGTGTTGCAGCAATCTCTATTCCATACTTTTCATAGCTAGCTAATTGTTAGTTGCTTTGCAAAGTTAGCCTGGACTCTTAAATTCATTGTGCTTAGTTTGATTGTGATTATTTGTTCATTACAATTGTAATAAGATTGTTTTGGATGAGTATTCATGATTTGAAAATCTTTAATACCTTAGAAGTGTATACATCTGAAAATGGTCATCACATTCAATTAATTAGATACAACCTATTTGATTAATGCTTCGACTACATATAAATAAGGTCTTACTTTATTTATATTGTTCACTTTCCTTTTAATTCTCTTAATTCACATTCTTCTAAATTAAATAAACAAAAAACCCTAAATGTGTTTATCTAATTAATCTTCCCTAATCCTGATTGATAATTAGAGCACATTTCTACAACTTTTTTATGTGCCACCTCATAAAGGTCACATGAAAATAAATAAGCCTAATTATTAATTAGAATTATCCTCACACACTTCCACCAATAAGAAAAAGTACATGGCTTTATTCCCTCACACACATCCACCAATAAGAAAATCCACATGGCTTTATTCCCCCACACTTCCAACAAATTTGGAGCACATGGGTCTTTGTTTCACACACTTGGAATCTCATACATTTGACATGCTTCCAATTTTCCAATTGGATTCTCTTCACACACATCGCATGTTGTCCTTGGTCAAGGGGACATTTCTTCTAAATTAAATAAACAAAAAACCCTAAATGTGTTTATTTAATTAATCTTCCCTAATCCTGATTAAGAATTAGAGCACATTTCTACAACTTTTTTATGTTCCACCTCATAAAGGTCACATGAAAATAAATAATCCTAATTATTAATTAGAATTATCCTCACACATTTCCACCAATAAGAAAAATCACATGGCTTTATTCCCCCACACTTCCAACAAATTTGGAGCACATAGGTCTTTGTTTCACACACTTGGAATCTCATACATTTGGCATGCTTCCAATTGGTCAAGGGGATTTTCTTCACACACATGGCATGTTGTCCTTGGTCAAGGGGACAACATCCTAATTCCTTTCATCTCCATCGTCTATCTTGTCTCCTTTGAATCTGAACCATTGATAGGTGTCACCTCACAAAATGCTTGCAAAACTCTATAAATACACCCCTCATCCTTTGCATTATCATCCACCTTATGAGTAATGTTATAATGCTATTTTGAAATACAAATTGGAATAGTGTTATGATGCCATTTTCCATCCACACTTTGAGTATTGTTACCATGCAGGTTTTTCGTAGGATCTCAGAGCTTTCATGGAGTCTTATACTTAGCTTGCAGATCATATGTTACTTTGAATTCTCATCTTAGATTAATTAATTGCTTCATAGTTACATTTTATCATCTCCATTGCATCATAGTTACATTTTAGTTTAGTTTTTTTTATGTTTTCATTTGAGCACATGCATAATAAAAGATAGCTCATTATAGTTGTATATCATATCACTCATCTCCACTTGTTCATCCATCACCAACATCATCCTTCGTTTATCATTGCATCCATCATCAATTCCACCATCTTGTTTCATTTAGGAGCATACCACTAATCATTCCAGCACACATTTTCATGCCATTAATCCTTCCACCACACATTTGCACATAGAAATCATCTTAGCTTTCATATTAAGCATCAAATCTCATTTTCTAGGTAGTAATTTTAACAACCTTTGTGATCATAGAAATCTGAGGGCCAAACAGTTTAATAAATCCCTAGGAATAGAGAACAATGATACGTATTTGAAAATTTTGATTGTATTACGAAATGCATTAGTTTTACTTGCTTCAAACTTTGAATGTAAACTATTTCATTAAGGTTTGTGTTGACATTAGAATAACTAACTCTACTACACATTTTGACACATGCACAAGAAGATTGCACTATTTCTGTGAGATTTCTGATTTATCTGGGTTAAGCAGGAATTAGTTTCTGAGGGATTGGTCCATTTCAAGTGTTTATCATTTGCATTGTCAATCTTAGATTTAGTGTTAAATTTAGAGGTCTTTTAAAACCTTATCTCTTTTTCTCTTTCTTTATTATTTGGGTTAGATTTAGGATTGGAAGTATCACCATATTGTTAGATCTGATAAATTTAAGGATTCAATATTTTCATGTAGTAAGGTCCCTTTGTTATTACCAACATTTTCACATTATCCCTAAGTTTTTAATGTATTGTCAAGACCTGAAATTAGAGACCTTGAGGTTATCTCTTGAAGTTTGCTAATAGAGATTTACCTTTCAAGAGAGATAGGATATGTGTATCTTGTTTGAGTTGTTGTGCAGAAAACACCATCAATAGATTGGCGCTAGAAAGAGGGCCTGAATAAGTAAGCTAGATCAATTTTTGTCTGTCATCTCTCCTGAAATATTTAGAAGAAGAAGCATATATATTCTGGGGGAAGAGGACTTTCAAGTGTTTCCAGCTCCTACTAGGTTAAGAAGGACCAGACAAAAGGAAGAATCATCATCCACCCAACCACTTCCATCATCCTCATCTTCATCAAGTCCATCTTCATCAGATTCAGAGGCCATTCCTATTCTGCAACCCCGACAAGCCATAATTCAGCCATTAACACCTCCTCCTCAACCAATGGCTTTCCTTTCCAACAATCTATCTCCCTTGACCTTCAATAATTACAATGTTATGCCCAAGAACCCAGAACATTTTTGTTCCAAGTTCCATGTTAATGACCCCAATAGAACTGTTGAGGAACACATTAGGATCTTTCAAACTATCCTTAAGGATAGAGGAATCAATCATCAGGATGTAGCATGTAGGCTCTTTCCTTATTCCTTAGGGGAAGATGCATTCTACTGGTATAATCATTTGCCTGCTAGGTCTATTCAGAATTGGACTAAATTAGAGACTAGATTTCTCCAGAAGTTTAGGATTCCCATGAGTCCTAATGAGCTTTATATTTAGTTCACCAATGTTAAGAGAGAATTTCATGAGCCCATAGCATCCTTTAACAATAGGTTTCATCATGCCTATACCCAACTACAGGCCCCTTATGCTGTTGATGAGGCCACTTCTTTAGAAGTCTATTATGAGGGACTTTACAGTCTGACAACTACCTTCATGAAGTGGAGAAACAACCCTCCTACCACTCTACTTGATGCATACACAAAGGTTGTGAAGGTTAGAATTTCTTTAAGACAACACTTATTTGGGCCTTTACCATCACTAGGACCCATTGCTCACCCTGGGAAAGTCCCAACTCTTAACTAGGCTCTTTCCAATCACACTCCTATCATGAATTTGATACCTTAGTTTCCTCTAGTTCCTCACCTAGGACCTCCTATGAGTCAAGTTCCACCCATAATCAGCTACCCTCAGCAAAATATAAATCAACCCCTTCATCCATAGCCTCAGGCTAGTTTTCCCACATATCTGCAAAATTTTAAGGTTTGAACCAATTGCTGAATACCAGTACTGTGGTAGGATATCCCCAAAACAATGCTAACCAGCCTCCATATAGAAATCCTGACAAGGAGAGACTGGATGAATTGATTGAACAAGTGAATAAGCTGAATATGGAGGTAACTTATTTGAGAAACCAGAACAGTCAGCTTCAGGCTACTCAAAGAAGTATGCAGTCCAATCATAATAGAGAAAATCTAGAAATTTAACAAGGACAACATTTCGATAGAAGCCAACATCCTAAAAGAGGATATAATAATGATAGAGGACAAAATTATGATAAAGGACAATCTTTGGGCCAAAAATTTGATAGGGGTTAGGCTAGTGGACAAGGGTTTGATAGGAGACAACCACCCAGACAAAACAAAACTTGGAATACAAGGCCCAACAATGGAGGTGTCCCCACCCCATTAGATCAACTAGCCAATCAAGAAAATCCTCCAAGTGGTGTATATCTAGTTGAGGTTGCTTTATTAGGATGGTGTAGGCTCCATAAAACAAGTCAACATTCTGAATTAGACTATCCAAATTTTAGACAGTAGCTTCAATCTTCTAGTATGAGGTGGAGAATAATACAAGTAGTCAGGAGATGGTGCCCTCTACTCCTTATGATTCATTAGTGTTGGTGCTAAATCATGCTCCTTTTCCACAGAGCAAGGAGAATGTTCCTATAGAAGAATCAGACTAGCTTAAAGAAGAGGCAGATCAGGTGTGCAATGGAGATGAGATTACATAGTTGTTCAATAAAAATATAGTGAATGATAATGGCCCCATGGATGAAGAAGAAGCTTATATTGAAGAGGTATAGAAATTCTAGTGGCCTGTTAAAAAATATGATCTAAGGGACTTGTCACATAGGCGTCTATAGGATGGAGGCCCCTTCACCACCTCTATTCCTCCAAACAACTTCACCATTCTTCCAAATCTCGATGCCTGTAATAATCCACCATATCCTCATGTGCCTAAATAGTACCTATCAAAGGATGGACAAGCACAAGTTGATGCATCAAAAGGAAAGAGTGTTGAAGCAAACAAGGACAAGGTGGTGGAATGTCCCAAAGAGGCCCCTACTGATCTGAGTGGGGAACAATTGGCCATATATGTTGTAGAAGAGATCAAGAAGTTAAAGGTAAGTCTTTCTACATTTGAATTATTGAGAGTTCCAACTATTAGAAATGCAGTGCTAGGAGCTTACAATGCTATCTCAATATCACAAGATAAATAAGTCAATGAGAGTTTCAATAAAGCATCCAGTTCTCAACCAGTAAAAGGGAAAAATCATATTCACAATAAGGTTCACATACCTCCTAGAGATAAAGGGAAAGAGAAAGATAGAACTCAAGTTGCATAAGTGGATACTCCCTTGACTCTGTTCTAGGGGAAAATAGACACTCCTCCATTTCTGATCTCTGTTTGTATATTTGGCAAGAACTTGCACAATTGCTTGCTAGATTCAGGAGCTTCTACCAACATAATGCCATTTGGTGTCTATAGAGCCCTAGGTATTACTCCTACTGACTCCCAAAAGAAAGCTACTCAACTGGATAGAACTGAGGTTAATGTTGTAGGGGAATTGAACATGATTCATATGTAGGTTACCTCTAACCCTAGAATTCAACAAGTTATTAATATATAGGTGGATAATATACCTAATGCTTATAGTATGATTCTAGGAAGAGACTTTACTAGGGCTCTGAATGGATATGTATCAACTAATCACTCTCATATTTGGCTTCCTTGGAAGGGAGTACGAAATCATATCAGGTTTGAAAGAGAGCCCAAGATGAAATATATGATTACAAAATATTAGAACACTTTGAATGATATTCTGATATCAAAAGTGAGCATGGGTAATTACATCCTTGCGACCCCTTTTGAGGAATTTGATGGAGAAGAAATCCTTATGTTACATGCTACACCTATTGATTTGGCATGTTGGATTTGTGAATTCTTGGATTTGGTGGTGATTTTCCTAGGTGTCATCTGTTATTTGCTAAGGCTAAAGATTGTTACCTGTCATTGTTGTAATCAAGTCTCACTTCATTAATGGTATGTATGTGTTGCCTTGATTTTTATTTTTGAATGTGAGTGGTTCTTTGGAATCCTGAGTGTGCTTGGAGTTTGAATTTTTGTATGTTTGGGCATTGAACATCTAAAGTTAGGGTTGTTCGATTATGTTAGATTGATGATCTCCAAGTGAGTTTTTCAAGCTTGTTTTTTGATTTCATTATGAGGCAGCACACTTGTGTAGGTCATAAAGAACCTTCTATAAACTGAACAAACAAGTAAGCTAAGTCCAAGCTTGTCATGTGCATTCATGGCAAAATTTTAGGGTTTCGTTCTTAGGGAAACACCAATTCCTCTCGATTTACTTTGGGATGAGCCTTGAATTTAAAGATAATCTATAGGAGGTTTAAATCAAGATAGTAGTAATCCCATGTTCCTCAAATTTGTGATCATTCAATCAATTTGAGTGAAGTTGAGAGAAAACATTGACAATCGATATTTCAAGCCTTCGCGAAATTCCTTAACTGTCAAAATTCTCTAACTTTCCAGTTTCTCTTTGTTTTCCCAAAATGTGCAATGATCTGGAGTTATGCCTGCTTCATGGATTTATGTTCCCTCTAGATTTTACCAAAATTTCTTATTTTCCTAGAATTCATAGATTATTGTTGTTTTCGAGGATTTCCATCCTGCGAGGAATTCTCCAAAACTTTGTTGAAAAATGAGAGATAGTATGATTTATTAGCTAGTGATTATGCATTGTATGATCAATTTGAATTATTTGAAGATGTGTTATGTTGTTCCTTAGTTAATGAAAGTTGATTAAATGATTGTTGGATGCTTTTTTTCACTAATTTTTTCCTGGTTGGGAATTTTCTGAAATTCCTCTCTAGCCTGGATTCTACAAGAGGACTAAAAACTCAAAATTTGATTTGATCAATTCTTATGAGTTGTTAGGGAATTTTTCTTATCATGGGACTTATATTGAGGTTGAATATTTCATTTGTGATTATTTAACTTGGATTTCATGTGATCTATATTATGGTTTTCGTGCAGGAGCACCCAAGACCTGCAGGGAACACTCCAAGAATCAGGAGAGAGAAGGGGTCAGGAGGACCTTCCAAGCATGTCAAAGCATTAATTATAATGTGTTGAAGCCTATAATGGCATTTGAATTGAATGAGTGTGCTAAAGGTGTTAAAGGTTTCAAGATTCCTGATAAGGAATCCAATCAAAAATGCAATGTAAGGGGCAAAGTATGTTTTAAGGGATTTGATTAAATGTTCTTAGGCTTTAGATAGGTTAAATAAGCTTGGATATTAAATATCCAATGGTCTTTAGGTGATGCCTATTAATATATTTCAAGATTGTTATTTCAAATTTTCAAATTTTGTTTGGGCGGGAAAGTGAGTTTAGGGGCTTAATTGGCTTTAATGAAGTGGGAACCGATTTTTGTTGGTTGTAACAGTTTTGTAGTTGGTCTATAACCCCAGGGAGTTCAATTTTACGGGATTGGATGAAGGATTGAAGGACATTGTACGGACTGTTTCCAAGAAAGGGCAGAAAATCACTTTTTTTTGCATTTTTCTCTTTTTTTTGCAGTCTATTGAATTCTTTTTGAAGTTTCATTAAATGTGAAGGACTAAGCATTAGAAATTTCATGTTTTCAAATTGTTGAATGCTTTGAAATTTCATAAAAATCAATTCTAGCACGTGTTCTTGCTGACTGTCTACAGGAAAAGGCTGAAATAGAATGTTTTGAGGGTCTTTCAATGAAAGAATGATCCATTTCAAGGAATGTATGATTGGAACCCTATGAAATGGATCTAACCTGACTTGTACAAACTGAAACTAACCAAAAAATATGCAGGAAAAGGTGGAAAATTGACTGTGCACAGTGAATTGGCAAAGGAAGAGGGAAGAAAGTTGACCCTAGGGTATAGCAGTGAGCAAACTGCCTTAATAAGAGGCATATTTCTGAGTTCTAGTAGTTGTGAAATGATGAAAGGATGGTGAGAAGTCAAAAACCAAGACCTAGAAGTGATAGGAAACCCTAAAAACAAAAAAGCCCTAGTTTTAAGCCAAATTAGGGAGGGTTTTGTAGTTGGGAATGTTGTGAGTATTCTTGTAGACTAAAAGTGTGAAAATCTTTGATTTGGGAGTATTTTAGGAGACTGTTGAGAGTTTCAAGGCCAGGAGACAGATCTAAAGATGGGTTGCTTTGTTAAATAGGGCTAATTAGGCCTAATTTCAAGGAAACAGCAGGGTTAGAAGCAAGAAAGTCTGAAACAAGTGGTGCATGTAAGTTGATATGTTGTTAGGCATCACAAAACACACTTGATACAATCTTTAAGTTGGAGGTTAAAGTGCAAAGTTTGATAGAAAAGACAGTATTCCATCGCCAAAGGCCTAATAGGGCTAGTAGGAATGGTTAAGCAACAGAAAGGAGTTTTGTTCAAAATATTGGTTAGGGTTTGAAACCCATTTGAATCAAGTTTATTTAAGGTCTGGTGAATTCATTTCAGTGATTGAAAGTCACAAGGGGAGGCAGAACATCCTTAATTGCAAGGTGAAGACCCTATTTCCAAGTTGGAGACTAGTTGAGAAATTGAAGAGCAAAGCTTTGTTAATCTTTAATTCTTGTGAAATTTTTGAGATCCCTGACCCTCTGCATCAGGTTTCTTTGTTAAATTTAGGCTGATTCAAGTAAGGCAGTGACAAGTGGAACCAAGGGTAGAGTGATGGATCTAAGTGCACAGGGGTCTTCAATTCATAAGGCAAAACTAATCAAAATGGATATCAAGAGCAGAATTCCTGAGAGCAAGCTGACTTCCATCTAGTCAAAGGTAACTGATACAAATGTTGGATTGTGGGATTATGAAGAGTTCAAGACAAGGATGGAAACACAGAACCTTCCTTTGCTGGCCAAAAGGACATTTAGGGTTGGTGCATGTGGTTGGATTCACTCCTATAGTACAATGTTATGAGTTGGTGCTTGAGTGTGCTAGACACTATGATAGAGGTACACAAAGGATAGGTTTTCCCTAAAGGAGAATTTTGGAAAATCTAAATCATGTGTCTATAGCCCAAACCTTTGATGTGCCAGATAGGTATCATGTGGTGGCTTTTGATATGGATATGGAAAATAAGTTCTATGAGGAAGATACCATCAAGTCCCAACATATCATCAATTCCTAGTTGGAGAAGCCTAACTACCACTTTTCTAAGCTACCCAAGCAGTTATTCAGAGCTAAATTCAAGAAGGAATACTATGATGTTATCACCCTTCTTAGTAGGGTGGTAGGGTTGAAGAGCACGAGAGTATTTTAGAATTGGATGTTCCATGTCATTGTGAGGATGGAATAGAATATTAATTATCATTGGGAAGGCATTATAAGTGCCATGATTCATGAGCAAATGTGTAATGTCCTATAGATGAAGAACTTCACAATGAACTCCTACTTGGTTTATGCAGTCACAAGATTTCATCCATACCAAGGACTAAGTACAAGGGGTATGTTTGGACAAGATGTAACCTATGAGGTTTATCCACAACTACACCTGGGTAACTTGAGCTATAGAAGGGTGAATGATGCATTCACCATGTACATCACTAGGTTGCTCCAAGGTACAGAGCATGTAAGGGTATCTAAAAATGCCAAGGAGTTAATCAAAAGGTATGGGGCTTGGTTCATACAGTTTCCCATCTTTTCATATACAAGGATATATGGTTGTCAGAGGGCTCCATACAGACTCCCTAGGTATCCCACATATTACATTATACTTCTGTAGGTCACAGGGAAAACATGTGATTTTTATGCAATTGTGAAGAAGGATAAGCATAAGATTGGATTTGGTGGAATACTATGATGCTATCAACCTTCTCAATAAGGTGGTAGGGTTGAAGAGCGCAAGAGTATTTGAGAACTGGATGTTCCATTTCATTGTGAGGATGGAGCAGAATGTTAAATTTCATTGGTCATGCATTATAAGTGCCATGATTCATGAGTATATGTGTAATGTCCTATAGATGAAGACCTTCACAATGACCTCTTACTTGGTTTATGCACTTGCAAGATTTCATCAATACAAAGTACTAAGTACAAGGGGTGTGTTTGGATAGGATGTAATCTATGAGGTTTATCCATAGCTACTCTTGGGTAACTTGAGCTATAGGAGGGTGAATGATGCATTCACCATGTACATCACTAGGTTGCTCCAAGGTGTGGAGCATGTAAGGGTATCTGACAATACCAAGGAGTTAATCAAAAGGTATGGGGTTTGGTTCATACAATTTCCCACCTTTTCATATATAAGGATATATGGTTGTTAGAGGGCTCCATACAAACTCCCTAGGTATCCCACATATCTCATTATACTTCTAGAGGTCACAAGGAAAATATGTGATTTTGATGCAATTGTGAAGAAGGATAATCATAAGGCTGGATTCAGTGGAGATTTTCCTCTGAGGATAGGCACTAGTTAGGCATGCCCTTCTATTAATTCATCCTATGCTTCTGAAGAACAAATGAGCACTCTTGGGTTGTCCTTTCATTCAAAAATATCTAGGCTTGATAATACTGGTGAAGCACAGAAGAAGGCTAGTAGAGAATATAGTCACAAGGATGATATAGAGGACTATTGGGCCAATTGTAGTGATGAATTTGAGATTAGAAGGAAGAATTTTTCCAAGCTACCTATTAACTTGGTTTGGCTATATAATGTAAAGGTCATTCCAGATCAAGTTGAGTATGATGGAGATTTGGTTTAGGGCCATGATTATGAGGTGGTGAAGGATAAACCAGTGGGATAAGTAAAATAGTTGGAGGAAGAGAAAATAGAGTTAGAGCAACTTCTGACTCTAGTTATTAAATATACAAAGTTGTGGCTCAAGCTTAAGATGTGGGAACTGGAAAGTGAAGGTGTGCAATGCACCTATGATTTAATAGGAGATTTGGAGTCTCATTCCACTTTTGAGGAGTCAACTGAGCAAGATCCTAAGGGTAAGGGAAAGGTGAGCTCTCCTTTTAAGATCAATATTAAAGATGTTCAAGCAGAGGAAGTACAAGAGGCAGAAAAAAAAAAGACTATTGCAAAGAAAGGGAGGCACTTTTCAAGGACCAAGAAGTCAACAAAAGATGAAGCTGAAAGGGTAGATAAATAGGTTAGTGTCCCGGTTCCCAAGAGAAGAAGGATAGTAATATTTTCATAGAAGGAAAAGGAGAGCTCCACGGTAGGGGAGGAAGTTGGCCCACTTGTGATAAATGTGGAGAGCTCGGGAGAAAGGACATAGGTATATACAAGGAGATCAAGAACTCCTTCTCCTAAGGACAGTGTGCTGAGGAAGGATGCTCCTCCAGTCACTCCTGCTATAGAACAACATGATAATATTCATCTTTCTCATGAAGCTCATGGTGAACCAGGTGAATCCAAAGAAGTAGAAAGTCATCAAGATCCAGAAGGAGAAGAATTTCGAGAATGTGAGCTTTATAGTGCTAAGGCAGAAATAGAGAAGGTGTTATAACATCTCCTGGTAAATTATGAGGATACACCTATTAGGAGTGAAAAATATAGACCTCCTCAGAGAGAGGAAATACTAGTCAGGACTCCATCTCTGGTGCATGAAGAAGAACAACATAATAAGGAAAAAGAAGATAATGCTGAAGAGATTTCTGAGAAACAAGATTTGAGCAAGGATACACCAAGGGATCAACAAGATGAAGTTGGATAGAGCAAGGTATGATTGGAATCTACTATTCTGGGTTGGTTGGATAAAGAATTAAAGAGTAAATAGATTGTTGTAGATGACACCCCTCCCAATTGGGATGAGCTATTGGAAAATATAGGAAAGGGTAAAAGAAAGAAGAAAGCCAGGGTCATCTCCAAGATTGAGAGAGATGATGCAAATAATAGGGTGGTCCACATTTCTACTCCTTACCTTGATATGAATAGGGATGATGTGATTGGAAGTGATTACAATGTGCATAACATCAACCTAGGGCCTACTTCCATGGAACAAGAGATTGAAGAATATGAGGGATATAGTGTTGTGATCTTAGGTAGGTTGAGGAAAGAAGTACATACCAAGCAACAATTGAAGAAGGAAAATGATCAACTCAAGAGATATTTGCAAGCCTTGATGAAGCCTTTCCAATCCATCAATTCCTCATCATTTGCTGCAAGTTTCCTGCCACAAGAAACAATATCAGAGTTGGAAATAATGAAAAGAACCACACATGCTACAATTGGATGGTTACAAGGGGGTACAAACTAAGGGAGATGATGCTATTAAGGGAATCCTTTCGACTAGAGTAGATGCAATGAGATAATTAGATTGGCTAAGAAATGTGCTAGCACAAGATAAGGGGGACGTAGATATCCTATTACAAAAGACTAAGACCATCATGGAGTATACTGAGGAAAAATTGGTAAGTGATGGAATTCTTCCTTCCTCCAAGGTTGTTGAACCTTGGGAATGGTATGAAGATTTGCAAATAAGGCAGAAGGTTTTAAAGAAAGTATATAAATAGGGGAAGCAAATTGAGGACACCTTGACTGAAATTTACAATAAGTTCATTTCCTTCATTGAGTTGATGACATAGAGAAAAATATTTGTGCCAAAACATCTTAGCCTTGAGTATTTGATAAAATGGTGGTGAGATGTGTATTCACCTATCAATGAGGGACCAATCATTAAACATAAGTTGGATGATGCAGCTACTTACATGGTAGTTATTGATAAATATCAGACCAGTAAGGTAGATTGGGATAAAATGGTAAAACAGTCAAGAGATGATATCAATTCCATTGAGAGGAGAGTTAATATTTTACCTATGTCACCTATGGACAACTTAGACAAGGTATTTTTGATGGTACATGATAAGATGGGGCACGCTAAGGATAAATGGGGAAGTAGTTAATGCAATGCTACATCAGAATTTGTGCTTCCCATTATTTCTCTTCTCCTTCACATGCATTGGTCCATATTATGTTGGAGACCCAGGTGGACCTGGATGGAGTACATGCATTTAATGCATATTTTACTTTATTTTGAATTCCTCCTAGCTGACTTTTTTTGTGGCCATTTATTATTGTAAACCCTAATTAGGCCGACATATATTAGGGGGTTTCTATAAATATGGCTTTCTGCCTCATTTGTAAGGGCTAGATAGTTTTGATATTGGAGTGAATTAAGCAGTACAACAAGAGTTAGAGTTAGGAGTTAGTCATATTTTCAAGAAAGAAAGTGTTGTAACAAAATACTGGAATTGTTTCTACTTTGGGTATTTTAATGCAAGTGAAGACATTGTGATTTGGTGCCTTTCTTGTGTTTAATTTTATCTGGAATGGTTCTTGTGATTCCATCTTTGGAATTGCTTAATTTTATTTGATAGATGTGCTAGGTTTAATGTTAGATGATTTTATAATATTTATGATTTGATACTTGAGGTGTTGCAACAATCTCTAGTCCATAATTTTCATAGCTAGCTAATTGTTAGTTGCTTTTCAAAGTTATCCTAGACTCTTACATTCATTGTGCTTAGTTCGATTGTGATTATTTGTTCATTGAAATTGCAATAAGATTGTTTTGGATGAGTATTCATGATCTTAAAATCTTTAATACCTTAGAAGATTGCACTATTTTTGTGAGATTGTAGATTTATCTGGGTTAAGCAAGAATCATATTTTGAGGGATTGGTCCATTTCAAGTACTTATCATTTGCATTGTCAATCTTAGAGTTAGTGTTAAATTTAGAGGTCTCTTAAAACCTTCTCTTTTTCTCATTCTTTATTATTTGGGTTAGATTTAGGATTGGAAGTATCACCATATTACTAGATCTGATAAATTTAAGGATTCAGTATTGGCTTGTAGTAAGGTCCCTTTGTGATTACCAACATTTTCACTTTATCCCTAAGTTGTTTATGCATTGTCAAGACCTAAAATTCAAGACCTTTGGGTTATCTCTTGAGGCTTGCTGATAGAGATTTACCTTTTGAGAGAGATAGGATATTTGTATCTTGTCTGAGTTGTTGTTGTGCAAAAAACACCATCAATAGGGACTTGCAATTCCACAAGAGAATTAGGAATGCTAGTTGGAATTGAGAAAGAAGTAGCTGCATAATTAACCTAGTGCATAGTTGTGGTGACTTGTAGATTGTTATAAGTTGGTATAGATTGCATGGTTGAAGGGGGAGGAACTTGAGGGCCTCCTTGGTTTATAGGAATGTTTGTGGATTGGGTATTAGAAGAGGCATATTTATTGTAAATTTCATAAATTCTTGTCATCACTTGCAAGCCATCATCACTTTCAATTAAACGATGAAGGTATTCAATGGTGGGTATGGTAGTGGTGAGTGACAAGTCTTGTTGTAAGTGTGCAAAATCCTCATGAATATTAATGACCTTTTCTTGCAGGAGGGATTTTTTTGGGTTTCAACATTCATTGGATGGAAAGGTGAAGGAATAGAAGTAGTATTATCAATGCCTAATGCACCATTGTCCATACTAGGAGTAGGAGATCTTGAGATCCCAAGGTCCATAATGAAAGTGCTATCGCAGGATTCCATGAGTCTAGAACTTCATCTCAAAAAAGTATTATAAATGGGGCACCAAAAACTCATACAAGTACCACAAAGGATGGGGTGAAATAAAATGCAAGGTAATCTAAGATTTCTAAATGCAAATAACATAAATTCTGCTAATTGCAATGGAGAATTAACTAAAGAAAATAGAAATGCCAAATAGATGCCAGAAAAATGCCAAAATATGTTTAAAAAGTGTAGAGGGACTGATTCGCCTAGGGTGGTGATGGAGCTTCCAAAATTTTCCAATTCTTAAGCAGCTTATTGATCTTGTTTTCTTAATAAACCCTTTTCCACATGTGTGAGTAGGGTTTGGCTTATGAGAGCCCTTAAATCTTCTAATACTTTTTTGACTTGCTTTTCTAGTTTCTAGTTTTGTAAGTCATCACTTAAGCCACAATGCATGTTTGTTTACTAGCCCCTTTGGTTAAGAGCGCTAGTCACCCAGTCTGCCCATCGACCTTAGCTATTTCCTAAGTTGGGTTTTAATTTTCCTCGATCACTTAAGCTTAAGTAACCAAGCTACAAGGGTCATGTCACCATTGGCATAACCAAGGCCCTTTATTAAATTCTAACATTTCCTTGTGTGCATGTTTTAAGATTCAAGGCTATGGGAAAAGATCCTAACCATACCTTGCCAACTCGTGACCGATAAATGCCGATAGGTTAAAAGCTGCAAGAATAGCAAGATGAAAACACATGTCTTCATATAGACATGGGGCCTAGTTTCCACTACCAAGCTTATGGCTCATGGTTCTAAACCAATGACCAAAATCAAATGCCAAGGATCATCTCCACCATTCCCTGCTGGCTCATGAGGAGAAAGTGAACACTCGCTAAAAGCCATGAGATCAACGAGATCTCAACATGTGGATTGATCTACTCAGTATGTGAGATGGATGGAGCCCATTGATGGAGAAATTGCTATCCAAGGTGGGTTAACACCATTGGCCAAAGACACATTAGCGAAGCACCACTGGATTTCAAACTCTATCAACCTAAACAAAGCCATTTGATCTAACATCTCATCATGTGAACAATGACAAATATTCAAAGTTGGAAAATGGCATGTGATAGCCATTTTCATCCTACAACCAGTAAGCATTAATGACATATTATCTGCTGGTGCAATCAAATTGATCTATGTCGGTGTGGATACTTAATTGTTGGCAATCATGAAGTGTTATCTACAAATTTCCATGCACTTGGGAATTAAACAATGACAATACGCATTCCAATGAATCACTTAGTTTCCACGCATATTTTTCACTAAGCATTGATGATTGATATCATCACTTTTCTCAAAAAATAGAAGTGATGAGTTGTTATTTTTTCCATAGAAATTAAGTTGTCTAGTCTTCAAGTTTGTGCACAGAGTAGAAATTCAAGTGTAGATATTCTTGTAGCAAAATGAGTAAGCCTGGTGTTTTGTTAGTTCCTGTACGAAGGTCTTCTCGATTAAGCTCACCAAGGTCCTAGGATGAGAACCTACAACCAAAGCAATGCACCCATGAGGATGTCTGGAGAAAGGGTTTCATACCTATTCCCACAAGATGCAACAATTGTCTACAAGGCCAGACTGAGAGCTTGAAGGCATCAAAAGAAAAAGGAGAAGAGGTTGTTGGGCCTTCTAAAAAAGTTCAACACAATCTACGGTATGGTCGTGGTTCCTTAAAATGACAAAATTCACCTACCAACATCATGGATAGCTCATTAGAGACCGAGTTGGAGACAAATTCTGGCTACCGCCAATATCTAGAGACCTTAGCTTGAGTTCCTTCCCCTGGTGCCAAGGTATTATCAGTGCCACCTTTGGTGGTTAAAACTCTAAGTGGGCATGATGGGACCATGCTAAAGCAAGAAAGGATGAGGAAGGGGTTGAAGTTTCATCCCTAACCCTCGCCACTACACGAATCAGGCGTGTGTATCTTTGTGTGCATGTTGTTGGTAAGAGGGCTTCTGGTTCATGAGAAGGTAGTGCTTAATGAATTTTTTGTGTTGATAAATAGTTTCTATGGTTTTCATTTTCTCTGCATGCATGTCATATTTTTGGGGTGTTGGTCATTGAATGTGTGCCCTCATGGTGGTGGTGGTGTTGGTTTTCCTACTTACTTGGTGGTAGAGGAATTTTGGCAACACTTTGTTTCTTCCTCATGGCGGCTATGGCCATTTTGGCTTTCCCCATGCTCAACAAAATCATTCTGTAGGGAGTTTTGAAATGAAGTTGAAATTATGGACGAAATGAAATTTTGTATTGAAATTGCATTTGAATCAATAACTTGTTCACTCCCTTATTCTATAAAAGGGAATTCAGGGATCATTTGTAGAGGGATTCTGATCAAGTTTTGAGTCGGGTGTTTATCTGGGTAGAATATTAGGTGTAGAGGAAAGTTAATGAATAGAGTAGATAGCTTTTTTTGAGCTTTGGTGAACATATGTAATTATCTTAAATATTTTTATAGAAGTGATTGATATAGAAAACAAATGTATAATTCTAATACATGTTCTCTCCTAATTTAAATTTGTGTGAATTTTGAATGGAATATCAATGATTCCTTTGTTCATCTTCAAACATTTGTTTGAATGTGTGCCTCTATTTTTGCTTTGATTCAAGTAATCAATTAAAATGCTGAAATAGGTTCATGAACTTGTAGTTATTTACAAAGGATTTGATAAGAAGTCGTGTATTACAAGTTGTGTGCTCCATCATGCTAATTCTTTGTGACAATAGTCAATTTCATTAGATTTAAAATCATTTATGTTTTACTAATCTTTGTGTATGTGAATCTGATGCCATATGTAACAAGGCACTGGTCTATTTTCAAATTTCACATAAAGGATACATCAATTGTTTATCCAGTGACCAACTTGAAATAAAAATGTAAATTATTTTGAAATTCATTAATCCTGAGGCATGTATGTGTCAATAATCTTAAGAATACCTTCATTTTGGTGAATGGGTAGTAGTTTACTTGAAGATAAAACAGTCTCATAGTAATTCATGCATAATTACCCTTCATTACAATTGATTTGTGAAAATGATGTGTTCTATAAAATATGAGTATAAATGAACATAATAGGAACACCCTCCTAGGTCCCACAGAGCCTAAAGTGTAGAAGACCTCAGTTTTCGACTGAATCTTGTTAGTTGGCCATTCATTGTAAGAGTCTTGAGTATAGGGATTTTTTACCCCTTAGATATTTCTTAGGTGCATTGGAAAACACCAAAAAAATGACGACTATGTTGGGGAAATTTTCATTCTCCAAACATAGATACAAAGTGCAGAGTCAAAGGGTGAAGCGAACTTGAACATCTTGATTGTATAGTGACAAATTCTTGAACCTGGTAAACAATTTGAGTGCAGAAAAAATTGAGGGATCCGAGTGTGATTCTAGTGTGGAAGATAGCTCATAATCATAAGATTTGTAAACAAAACTCCATATCACTTGAAGTTCATTCCTCTAGAAGGAGGTGGTGACTCTAACTCAAAGAACCTATTAATATTTACATCAATTGGTCAGATCTACAACTTAAAAGGGAAAAGGATAGTCATTTGTAGTGAATTACCAAGCATTTTCATAGAATTTGAAGAAATAATGGTTTACTATTAGTAAATCAAGATAAATTTCCCATACTTGAGATGTAAATGATTCCATAGTCAGTGAATAAGCACTAGGTGAGGGAATGGTGGTAATATTTTAGCATGATTTGTGTATAAAGTTAAATCCTTGCATCATGATAAAAGAGAATGTTAAATTGTTAGTTCTTAGGCAACATTTATAAGAAATACATATGCCAAAGATTTAGGATCAAATTTGTAAGAGGGATTGAAGTAATTTTGTATAATTTTTGGGTATATTCTCAATTCCTTTTCAAGAAGTAAAAGTAAATTGTCAATTCATGCCATCTAGTGTGAATATGGAGAAAAGTATGCAAGGTGAACATTCATTGTCTCACCCAGGAAATTTTAGTACTGATAGGTACAAGGCAATTACCTTTAACAATATGTGTGGTACCACCCAAGGTCAAGGACAAATTACCAAGTTTCAACGGTGAAAAGTTAGAATCAACAAGTAAGCATGTGCAAGAATTTTCTAATGTGATGGGTGACTATGAGATAGACCTTGAAGATGTAGTTATAAAATTATTTGTTCAATCCCTAAAAGGAGATGCAAGAGACTAGTTCTATTTTCTGGCTGCTTCCTCTATACATTTTTGGAATGAAATTAAGGCAACCTTCATGAATTAGTTTGGTGAAAGGATAAACCCAAGTGTTGTGAGAAATAATTTCATGGATATTTCTAAGGAAAAAGAAGAGATAGTCCCTACTTTCAACCTTAGATTTGCCAAGATCATAAGGGAAATTCCTTAGTACATGAGACCAAATGATGCAAAGTGTTTGGTTGTGTATTTGGGAGCATTTGATAGTAAGATGATTTTCTTGTTAAGAGATAAAGAGCCTGCCACCTTAAAACAATCTTACCAAGAGATCATTAATATTGAGAACAATTTGAAATACTCAATTATGAGGGGACCTATGATTGCTAGTAGTAGTTCTAATAGTATCCAAATGGTGCAGGAGCACCTAAAATACATGATTGTAAAATTCCTTAGAGTATAGGTTGGTCTAGAAATAAGGGGGGTAAATTGTTAATAAGGTCTAATAAGACCACTTTAATGTATTTGGGTGGAAGTATTAGTTTAATTCAAACAAAGTTACTTAATTGTCAAAAAAAGTGCAAAATGGGGAATTTGAGGGGGGTTAAGGCAGTTTTGGTCAGTTTTAGTTGTTTTCTTGGTAGTTTTGGAATGAAAAATGTTTAAATTGCCTCTTGAAGGCTCGAGCAGGATTGATGAAAGCATTTTTGAAAAAAGAAAATTAATACAAAGTGTTGTTTTCCAGTAATTTTCTATTTTTCTCTCATTTTCCTGGTTGTGTACGGGTCCGTACAGCAGAGATTGATCATAAATGTTTGGATTTTGATTTAGGGTTGTTTTTTTCTATGTTTTGAATTGGTTCTTGAGAGTTCTCCTTGTGAATTAAGTCATTTTAATTGAATTTGTTGTTGACTGGTTTAAAACAGGGAAAGTAGGGTTTTGAGTAAAATATGAGTTGAATGGCCATTCCTCCTTCTGTGCAGGCTGTAACTCGGAGGAATGGGCCTATATAATGTAGGGTGAATAATATAATGGGCCTCCTTGTGATGGAAGAATATTCAAAGTAGATGAAAGAGTCTACCCTGTTGCAAAATGGTGTTTTGGGCCTGGGAGTCAAGGCTAGAGTGAGTGAAAAGTCTAGAGAGAATGAAATATGGGTTGAAACCCTAAAGGATAGCTTTGGTACGTGTATTTGATGCTATTTAGAAGTTTTGAGTGATTGCAAGTGTCTGGTTGTGTGAAGAAGTTAGAAATCCTATGGTGAAGGGGTGAAAAGAGGGGAAAATTAGGTGGTTTACAAAGGGAGTATATACAAAATGTGAGGGCAGTGAAATGTAAGGGTGTTTTGAGCATATTCAGGCTGAAATTAGAAGGATTCAAGTGGTTTTGGGTTTACTAGTGATCTGGGTATAGGAAATACAATAAGCCCTAGGTTTTAGGAAGGAAAAGGAGGGTTTTATGGAACAGCAGTTTAGAAGGGTAGTATGGAGGTTCTAACCAGAGATTCCTTTGATTTGTGCCACAATTTGTGACTGTCCAAGAGTTGGTGAGGTGAAGATAAATTTAAAAGACACTTTGTTTGTAAAAGTGGGCTAATTCTACTAGCCCTTAGTCACTGTGACTGAATGATTTTATAGGTTTTGACAAATGAATTTGACTCATAAGCTTGGAAATGTCTTTGTGATGCAATATGGATGCTATTTGGATGATCAGTGGGTATTCTTACAGTTGTCATTGAAGGATTGGTCTTTCAGTTGCTTAGTTGTGAATTGGAAAGCTGTAGAGTTGACCCTATGGAAGTTGGGCTAAACATTTGATTTTGTGTTGGTTGATTGTTCCTCCACCCTGCTCTGCATCAGAGTGGTATCAGAGCAAGGAAGTAGATCACTTGAAGGTTGCAGGAGAAGCATTGGAAGATACAAGGCACTATGAACCTCAGAAGGTTGGATAAGAAAGAAGGACAAATGAGGCATGCTACTTTCCAGACTAGGTGCAAGTGCAAAGGTAAGATATGCAAGGTTATTGTTGATTCAAGTAGTTTGGATAATTTGGTTGCTCCTGAAATGGTTGAAAAAATGAACTTAGAAAGGTTTCCACATGATTCACCTTATTATGTTTCATTGATGAATGATGAGAATACATTTTTGGTTAAAGAGCAACCATGGGTTGAATTTGAAATAGGTGGATATAAAGACAAAATATTATGTGATATTGTACCATTGCACTCTTGTCATCTAATGTTTGGAAAACCATGGTGTTGGGAAAGATTTGTTGTGTACTATGGCAGGGAAAATAATTACCAGATTAAAAAGGATGGAAGGATTTATGTTTTGACCTTATTGGTGGAAGATGGCCAAGACAAGAGAACAAGGGTGATATTGCAGGAAAGACACAAGTTCTTAGGATACAAAGTAGAAAAAGACAAGGATGAGGAAATAGGGAAAAGCTTAGTTGAAATGGAGAAGGGAAAACACCATGAAGTAGCATTAGGAAGGACAGTACAGATTGAAGACAGAAGAGAGACAAGGGAAGTGGAGGTCACACAAGAAATGACCTTAAAGGAGCAAGGTAAGCTTGAGGATTGTGTTGAAAATAAAAGACAGCAAGAAGTTTGTTCATTGCAGGTTAATGGTGTTCTAGGGCAGACAACTATGAAAAACATAGTGGTGCAAGAAGCTGAGACAGAGTATTGCGAGCAGAAGGCACTTGGGGCAGAGATCTCTCAAAGAGAAGAGAATAAGAATGAAGGTATTGAAAGATTCAAGAGTGAAGAGGCATTGAGGATGCAAGGTAGGCTTGAGAGTTGTGTGGAAGGCCAAGAGCAGGTAAGAGTTTGTTCATTAAAGAATGAAAATGATGTAGGGCAGACATCCATGAAAGATACAGGGATAGGTGAGATTGAGGCTGAGTTTTGTGATAATAAAGTTATTGGGATAGAGAGCTTAGAGAGGGAAAGAGATGTGAGTGCAAGTGATTTGCAGGGATGGCAAAGCAAGGGCATTGAGGAAAGTGTATGCTATCCATTGAGTGGACAAGAGCACAAGGTGCAGCAGGTATGGGTAAGAGGAAAAGGTGAAAATGCTGATGACAGTGAAGACTTGAAGATTGGGAATGTTAAGAGGAAAAGAGGAGATATAGAAAAGACAGGTGAGGTGGTTGGAGAAAGCCATAAAAGGCTTGAAAACTATGACAAGATCATGATTGGGGCAGTGGAGTGTCCCTTGACAGTAAGAGTAAATGATGAAAAGACAGGGATTGTAAACACAGTGGGCTGTGTGACAGAGGTTTTGGAAACTGAGAAAGAGAAGAATGAGGGAGTGACTAAAAAGAAAAGTAATGAGAGGAATGAAAGAAGTCTTGGAAGGCTTGAAGATGATGAACAGGTTGTAGAAGTCAAGAAAAAGACAATCAGCTATGAAGATTTGCAGAAAACAGTGAAGGAGACTATGGAAGAGTTTGGAGAGTTTCAAGGAGTTGAGCAGAGGTTGGTCACCATGAGAGGTGAAGGATATTTGGAAAAGGTTTTGTAGAGAATTGCAATAAGGACAGAGGCTAAGATTGAGAGGTTGAAGGTGATAGGCCAAGGAATGGCTAAGAGAAGACAGTGTGTGTGGACTCCAATTGAGTTGGAGAAGAGAGGAAAATCTGAGATTGGGACAGTGAGTTGTCCTTGGTTGCTGAGTTCAGTCATTAGGATATTGTGTGCTATTGAGACAGAGGATCCAAGCATGATTCATTTGAATGCAGGTGTAAAGTGGAAGAGTAAGAGGCTAAGAGTGAAGGGAATCATTGGTTATCTCCCTGATTTGTTCATTTCCCTGACAGAGGACAGACCAAGGGTTAAAATGAAACTGGAAGCATACAATGCAGGTTGTGTTGCAGAGAGTGGAGTTGAAGGGCAAGACTACATGTATGATTGGCTCATGAAAGAGCATGTAACAAGGATACTAATGCATGATTGTTTGGTTTGGTGTACTGAATTTTTGTTTGCAGGTACCAATGAAGGCAAAATGCAGCAAGAAGATCCCATTGAGCAGGATCAAGGGTGGCAAGGTGAAGTCAAAGCAAAACATGAAGGGTACAAAGTCCCTTGGTGGAAGATTTCCATGCAAGTAACTTGGAGCAGGTTTGAAGGGATTGTCCAGAAGGTTGGAGTAGTCCTATGGAGTGATTTATGGGGCATAAATCTTTTGTACCCAGGGAGTATGGTGCAGGAGCACCTAAAATACATGATTGTAAAATTCCTTCAAGTATAGGTTGGTCTAGAAATAAGGGGGGTAAATTGTTAATAAGGTCTAATAAGACCACTTTAATGTATTTGGGGTGGAAGTATTAGTTTAATTCAAACAAAGTTACTTAATTGTCAAAAAAAGTGCAAAATGGGGAATTTGAGGGGGTTAAGGCAGTTTTGGTCAGTTTTAGGCATTTTCTTGGTAGTTTTGGAATGAAAAATGTTTAAATTGCCTCTTGAAGGCTCGAGCAGGGTTGATGAAAGCATTTTTGAAAAAAGAAAATTAATACAAAGTGTTGTTTTCCAGTAATTTTCTGTTTTTCTCTCATTTTCCTGGTTGTGTACGGGTCCGTACAGCAGAGATTGATCATAAATGTTTGGATTTTGATTTAGGGTTGTTTTTTCTGTGTTTTGAATTGGTTCTTGAGAGTTCTCCTTGTGAATTAAGTCATTTTAATTGAATTTGTTGTTGACTGGTTTAAAACAGGGAAAGTAGGGTTTTGAGTAAAATATGAGTTGAATGGCCATTCCTCCTTCTGTGCAGGCTGTAACTCAGAGGAATGGGCCTATATAATGTAGGGTGAATAATATAATGGGCCTCCTTGTGGTGGAAGAATATTCAAAGTAGATGAAAGAGTCTGCCCTGTTGCAAAATGGTGTTTTGGGCCTGGGAGTCAAGGCTAGAGTGAGTGAAAAGTCTAGAGAGAATGAAATATGGGTTGAAACCCTAAAGGATAGCTTTGGTACGTGTATTTGATGCTATTTAGAAGTTTTGAGTGATTGCAAGTGTCTGGTTGTGTGAAGAAGTTAGAAATCCTATGGTGAAGGGGTGAAAAGAGGGGAAAATTAGGTGGTTTACAAAGGGAGTATATACAAAACGTGAGGGCAGTGAAATGTAAGGGTGTTTTGAGCATATTCGGGCTGAATTTAGAAGGATTCAAGTGGTTTTGGGTTTACTAGTGATCTGGGTATAGGAAATACAATAAGCCCTAGGTTTTAGGAAGGAAAAGGAGGGTTTTATGGAACAACAGTTTAGAAGGTCAGTATGGAGGTTCTAACCAGAGATTCCTTTGATTTGTGCCACAATTTGTGACTGTCCAAGAGTTGGTGAGGTGAAGATAAATTTAAAAGACACTTTGTTTGTAAAAGTGGGCTAATTCTACTAGCTCTTAGTCACTGTGACTGAATGATTTTATAGGTTTTGACAAATGAATCTGACTCATAAGCTTGGAAATGTCTTTGTGATGCAATATGGATGCTATTTGGATGATCAGTGGGTATTCTTACAGTTGTCATTGAAGGATTGGTCTTTCAGTTGCTTAGTTGTGAATTGGAAAGCTGTAGAGTTGACCCTATGGAAGTTGGGCTAAACATTTGATTTTGTGTTGGTTGATTGTTCCTCCACCCTGCTCTGCATCACCAAACTATTGAACTAAGTAGATTAGGAGGTAAAATTGTTTTTCAAGAGAAGAAGCCCATAGATGTCACATCAATATTATTCCCAAGAGATGCTAAACATGAGGGAGCATCAACCTTACATCAACCAAGGATGGGAAAGTCTGATTTGATTCTCTTTGTTGGGAAGTTATATGAAATAAGGAGACATGCAAATGAGTTACCATATGAATTATTTTCAAGATTCTTAGATTTTTTTATGGACATACCCATGAGTTTCATGCCTAGTGATTTAATGTACATCAATTTGTTTTGTGAAGCCTATATATCAGGATCAAGTTAGTGGCCTAAAATTCAAAAACCTCATAGCCTTGATCAAGTAATGGATTGGATAAACACTATAGAAGACATTGAGAATGGTCATATGAACTTAGCTATTTCCTAGAATGTGGGTAGTAATTTCCATTTTGAAGAAGATCAAAGGCTAAGATTGTCAATTCAAAGAAAAGCATTAGAGTCAGAACAATTGACTGTTGAGCATTATCATTTCACAAGAAACATAGAGGTAGGAGAATGTAGTAGTGAAGAGGATGAAGAGACAGAGTGTGAAAACAAGGAGGTAGTACCTAATTATCTTCCTTGGGATGCCATAATCTATGAGCAAACACAAGAGGTGCAAGGTGAAACCTAACAAGTGGATCCAATGAGAAATTATCATACACTAGTCCATGAGGGGAGCACACTTGGCTTCAACAATATGGCACAAATGAGGATTCAAAGTGAAGAGATTGAATTTGGGAATTCTTCAATTGAATATGATTCTTCTTATGAAGTAGAGATGGAGTCCCTTGCTTCTAGTAGGGGATATGTTAATAGTCTTGAAGGTCTTTGTTTCCTAGGAAATGAGCAGTTCTCTTCATGTGAAGAATTATTTGAATGTGGGTCGATTATTGTAAATGCAAATGATGAGGAGGATGTCGAGAGTGTCTCTCTTTGTTCTTCAAGTGATTAAACTGAATTTAAATATGTTGATGATTAGAATTGTTGGAATATTGACACTAAAGAATATGAGATACATCCAATTATCATGAATGTATGGAAAAATCCTTTATTTGATGAATCTGCCTTGGATAGTGAGGTTGTAAATGATGATCCCTATTGGTGCAGAAGAAATCCTATTTTTGAGGATACCCCTAATGAGTATCTAGAAAGTATTACCAGTGGATGTGTTGTGGATGGTATAGACAAAGATCAAGGCAATATTAATGTTGGAAAATTTTCCTTCGAAGTTGTTACCTCTGATTTGCTAGTTCCCCAACTACATGGAGGATCTGGGGATGTAGAAATCAATGAATCCATCTACCGAAATGTGATTGAGAAAATTGTACTTGATAAGTATGCCTCAAATTTCCTAGAATCTAAATGTGACAATAGCTTACATGATAAAGAAGCTCAAGATTATGATGTCAACTTTTGATGTAGTGTGGGTGTCCAAAAGGATGTAGTTGATTGTATTATAGGCTATGTACTTGAAGAGGTAATTGAGATGTTAACCAATAATCTTCCACATGATGATTGTATGGATACTTGGACAATATTTTTTTGTGTTGAGGAGAAAGAATTACTTGATGATTCTACAGAATATGCAAATATTGCAGCATTATTTCATTCATGTGAGGAGCAGTCCAAAGGAATAGATAACCAAGGGAGTATTATAAGTCAGTATGAAACTGAAATGGAATTCTTTGCAAATACTCCTTATCTTATGGACCTAATCATCAAACTTCTTTCATCTCATGAAGATAGCACTTGTGGTAAGCAAGTTGACAATAGGCTTGATCATGTTTTCTTTCCTGAACTAACAGAAGACTGGCCAAATGTGGCCCAAATTATCTATGAGGTTTTCAAGTTTGATGAGCAAGTGGAATATGATTTTACGCTTCATGATAGCATGGAGTATGAGGGATTCACCTTCTTGGTTCAATTTGATGAGCCTATGATGGAGAGGGATAAGTGTGGAAATGTTCATTATGATGATGCTGATAACCTAGAGTTGCATAATGTTCATGTGGACCCACTACAATTACAACAAGCCAAAGTCTTTGATAGAGGAAAGAATTGTCCCTGAATTTTGGGGGTTTGGGGCCTCCACCTAGTGGAAATGAATTGTAATGTATATTATGTAAATAGTGTACATAGGTGGGTTTAGTGTCTTTTCTTTCTATTGTGTCTACTTGCCTTGTTCGGGTAAGCTCTTGGGTTTTGGTCTTCTACCCTAATATGCTTCAACCTGAGATTTGGATTCTTGCTATACCCACTGGGGGTATATGTCTCGAGCATGAACCACTGATGAAGCTTCCAAAAAATTTCAATTCTTAAGTAGCCTATTGATCATGTTTGCTTCATAAACCCTTCTCTCCTTGTGTGAGTAGGGTTTGGCTTATGAGAGCCCTTAAATCTTCTAACACTTTGTTGACTTGCTTTTCTAGTTTTTGGTTTTGTAAGTCATCACTTAAGCCATAGTGCATGTTTGTTTACCAACCCCTTTGGTTAAGAGCGTCGGTCACCCAGTCCGCCCATCGACCTTAGCTCTTTCCTAAGTCAAATTTTAATTTTCATTGATCACTTAAGATTAATTCACCAGTCTATGAGGGTCATTTCATCATCAGCCTAACCAAGGCCCTTTATTAAATGCTAACATTTCCTTGCATGCAGGTTTTAAGATTCAAGGTTGTGGGAAGAGATCCTAACCATACCCTGCCAGCTCATGGGTGATAAATTCCTACAAGTTAAAATCTGTGAGAATAGCAAGATGAAGATGTGTGTCTTCATATAGATGTGGGGCATAGTTTCCACTACCAAGCTTATGGGCCATGGTTTTAAACTAAAAGATGAAATAAAATGGCAAGGATCATCTCCACCATTCCCTGCTGGCTCACGAAGAGAAAGTGAATGCTTGTTAAAAGTTGTGAGATCAACGAGATCTTGACACATGGATTGATCTACTCAGTTCGTGAGATGGATGGAGCCTGTTGAAAAAGAAATTTCTATCCAAGGTTTGTTAACACCATTGGCCAAAGACACATTAGCGAAGCACCACTGGATTTCAAACTCTGTCAACCTAAACAGAGTTGTTCAATCTACCATCTCATCATGCGATCAATGACTGATATTCAAAGATGGAAAACAACACATGATAGCTATTTTCATCCTACAACTAGTAAGCATTAATGACATATTCTCTACTGGTGTGATCTAATTGATCTTCATGCGTGTGGATACTTAATTGTTGGCAATCATGAAGTGCTATCTATAGATTTCCATGCACTTGGGAATTAAATGGTGATAATACACATGCCAATGAATCGCTCAATGTACATGTGTGTTTTTAACTAAGGATTGATGATTGATATAATCACTTTTCTCAATAAATAGAAGTGATGAGTTGATATTTTTTCCATAGAAATTAAGTTGTTTAGTCTTCATGTTTGTGCACAGAGAAGAAATTCAAGTGTAGATTTTCTTGTAAGAAAATGAGTAAGCCTGGTGTTTCGTCAGTTCCTATATGGAGGTCTTCCTAATTAAGGTCACAAAGGTCCCAAGATGAGGACCTGCAACTAAAGTAATGTGCCCATGAGGATGTCCAGAGAAAGGGTTTTGTACCTATTCCCACGAAATGAAAAAATCATCTAAAAGGCTAGACGGAGAGCTCGAAGGCATCGTAAGCAAAAGGAGAAGAGCTTGTTGGGCCTTCTAGAAGAGTTCAATGGAAGATCTGATATGGTCATGGTTCCTTTAGATGACAAAATTTTCCCATCAATGTCATGGATAGTTCATCAGAGACCAAGTCTGAGACATATTATGGCTATTGCCAATATCTAGAGACTTTAGTTCGAGTTCCTTCCCTTAGTGCCAAGGTATTATCTGTGCCACCTTTAGCTGTTAGAACTCTAAGCAGGCATGATGGGGCCATGCTGAAGTGAGAAAATGATGTGGAAGGGGTTGAAGTTTCATCCCTGACCCTCACCACTACACGAAGCGGGGGTGTGTATCATGGTGTGCATGTTGCTGGCAAGAGGGATTCTGGCTCATGAGAAGGTGGTTCTTAATGAAGTTTTTATGTTGATAAATGTTTTCTATGGTTGTCATTTTCTCTACATGTGTGGCATATTTTTGGGGTGTTGGCCGCTGACTGTGTCCCCTCATGGTGGTGCTGGTGTTGGTTTTCTTGCTTACTTACCAGTGGTTGAGGAATTTTCATAACACTTTGTTTCTTCCTCATGGTGGCTATGGCCATTCTGGCTTTCCCCATGTTGAACAAAATTATTCTGTGGAAAGTTTTCAAATGAAGTTGAAATTATGGACAAAATGAAATTTTGTGCTGAAATTGCATTTGATTCAGTAGCTTGTTCGCTCCCTTATTCTATAAAATGGAATTCATGGCTCATTTGCAGGGGGATTCTGGTCAAGTTCTGATTTGGGTGTTTATCTGGGTAGAATATTAGGTGTAGAGGAAAGTTAATGAATATGGAAGATAGCTTGTTTTGAGCTCTGGTGAACATATGTAATTATCTTAAATAGTTTTACAGAAGTGACTGATATAGAAAACAAATGTATAATTCTGATACATGTGCTCTCCTGATGTAAATTTGTGTATATTTTGAATGGAATATCAATGATGCCTTCATTCATCTTCAAATGTTTGTTTGAATGTGTTAGAATTGGCTATGGCAGCCACCCAAGATCTATGGACCAAATGGAAAGCACAAGAAAGAGAGAAATGATATGACAAGAATAAACTGTATTCAATGTCATTAATATGATATGCTGATTATGATTTGATTACAAATGAGAGAGACCCCTTGGTTATATAGCCAAGGTGAGAACATAGAAGGGCATAAGATTATGACAAGTGTCAGAATCTTATGACATGAGACAACTAGGAAAACTTATCACTCCACCAAAGATGGAGAGATAATCACATGATGTGTCCACAAAAGGTGGAAATGATGAGGTGATGACATGTCAAGTCCACCAAAAGTGGAGATTCTCCAACAACCTCCTATGTGGTCCCTAAGTAAGCTTAACTAAGGTGTAATTATGACCTAGGACAAGGTACAAGACATTTAATTACACCAACATAATGTGTGCCTCTATTTTTCTTTGATTCAAGTAATCAATTAAAATGCTTAAATGGGGTCATGAATTTGTAGTTATTTACAAAGGATTTGATAAGAAGTCATGTATTAGAAGTCGTGAGCTCCATAATGCTAAGTCTTTGTGAGAGTAGTCCATTTCATCAGATTTAAAATCATTTTTGTGTTACTAATCTTTGTGTATATGACTTTGATGCCATATGTAACAAGACACTGGTCTATTTTCAAATATTTACATAAAGGATACATCAATTGTTTATCCAGTGACCAACTTGAAATTAGAATGCAAATTCTTTATAAATTCATTAACCCTAAGGCATGTATGTGTCAGTAATCTTGAGAATACCTTCATTTTGGTGAATGGGTAGTAGTTGATAAGCCAGTCTCATAGTAATTCATGCATAATTACCCTTCATTACAATTGATATGTGAAAATGATGTGTTCTATAAAATATGAGCATAAATGAACATAATAGGAACACCCTACTAGATCCCACAAAGCCTAAAGTGTAGAAGATCTCAGTATTTGACTGAATCTTGTTAGTTGGCCATTCATTGTAAGCATCTTGAGTATAGGGATTGGCTACCCCTTAGATATTTCTTAGGTGCATTGGAAAACACCAACATGTGGGGAATGAGTTCTAGTATGATTATTTTTTGTTTTTTTCAAAAATATTAAATGGATTCTAAGGTTCTACATAATGCAATTAAGGATGTAGACTGCAACTTTTTAGTTTTTTCAATGATATGCAATGCAAAAATGAAATCTAAACAAAGCTTTCACTAATGCAATATGAGAAGTCCTAGAATGCAAAAAAAAAAAAATGACCTAATTGAATATTAATGAAAGTGTAATCTAGGATGCGCTATGTGAAATTAGAAATGCAAAGTGCTCAAAATGTGGGTTCACCAAAATGAACCGTAGATTTTTGGTTGTTGGCAACATAAGGGAACACAACTGAGATGGGGGTGAATCAGTTGTCTCAAAAATTAAACTCATTAATCTTATTCAACTTATTCTCATATTTGATAAATAAACATGAAAGCATAAACCATCACTACATCAGAAACACACATAACACCAATATTTTTTGTGGAAACCCTACTAGGGGAAAAACCATGGGGGAGGTTAGTTCACAAGATTATATCCTGTTAAAATTATAAAGAAGAAAATGAGGAATGTGCATGCATTCATGCACAATACCTAGAGCTCACTGCTCAAATACAACAAGGCTTATTTCCCAAAGGAAGACACACTATCTTACAAAAACATTTAGATTACATCCACGAGATTTTGAACTAAAAAAATAGCATCTACTAATGATTGATTATAGTTCTAGTTAAGCACATAAAATCCTGCTCACTCTCTTCACACTTTAATTCTTCCTTCTAAAGATTAGAACATTATTTTCACACAGGACACACATTTTTCACACCACACACACACATTTACCTTCAAATGGAATAAACAATTGCTCATATATATATTCACAACTAGGGATATAACATCATCTACATGTCGGCTCAACAAAAAAAAATGTGTACAAATTGTCAACCCAAAACATAGATAATTATCAATGTGAATCAACCAATGTTAGCCACAACATAATAGGGAACCAAACCAAAATCTTCAAACATGAAACATCTTCAAAAATTATTCCTCAAAGATCCACAACACGCTACAATAACCCTGTTGGCCATGAACATTAAAAACATGAACACGTAAAAGAAAATAACCAATCGTGAGAACAATGATCAATGTGGACATACAACATAGATAGAGAAAAATCTAGAGACATTCACGAGCATCATAAATCACCATAGAAGCATCTACAACAACTCAAATTACTAGAATCATATCACCTTCTTTCAGGAACACCAATTGAAGCAATAGAAAAACTATAAGAACATAGATACTCATAACTTGATCAAATCTTCATGCGGATCTTTGAAAATTAACATGGATAAACTAGATATACTTGAAAAAAAACCCTTTAATCCACAACCTCTAATCATCAACATACTAGGATAGCCAACATACAAAACTTCACTTCACCACTGACAATCTGCAACTTATTTTATTACAATTTTCTCAATATCCTTGACATATACATCCTTTAATTTCTTTAAGGCCAATAGTTTTGACATCCATGACAACCACATATTAGTAACATCCAAAAATATCCCCCTTTGGCATTCATGGAAACACATTATGTGAAAAACACCATCAACGCAACTTTCTCTTAGCACTTTCTCCCCCTTAGGTTTTTACTCTTTTCTCCTCAACTCTTTCACATGACTCTTCTCCCCACCAAGTTTTTCACATGAGTCTTATCCCACTTTGACATCAATGAAAAGGGTAATGTGTATCTTTCTCCACACAAGCTCTAAACCACATTCTTGAACATCTGACTACTCCCCCTGAGTAACAACCACTACAACATCAATTTGAATCAAGATATGACTATGAAATTCATGGACTGATGCAAGTCAATGCATCTTAATTCTGATTTGGAGGGGTAATCACCCCTAGCTTCCCTTTGAGATACTCAAAATTATCCTTAGGAAAGGTCTTGGTAAAGATATTTTCAATTTGTTCCTTAGTGGGCACACACTCCAATCTAACTTCCATTTCACTCACCTTCTCTCTCAAAAATTGAAACTTGATAGATATATGATTGGTCTTTGAAAGCAACACTGGATTCTTAGAAAAGTTAATTGCACTTGAATTATCATAGAATATAGCAATAGTTTCATCATACACAAACTCTGATATCTTTCAACATCTTCTTCATCCACAACACTTGAGTACAATTTCTAGCAGCAACAATGTATTATGCCTCTACAGTAGATAAGGAAATGGCATTCTGCTTCTTACTTAACCATGAAATCAGCTTCTTTCCCAAGAAAAATGCACCACCACTAGAAATTTTTTTGTCATTCACATCTCCTAACCAATCAACATTAGTAAAAGCATTCAAAGTAAGGTCATCGTCCCTAGGATACCATAGGTCAAAATCAATTGTCCCCTTCAAGTACCTAAAAATCCTCTTCACAGTTATCACATGAGATTCCTTAGGATCAACTTGAAATCTTGCAACAATGCATACAACATTCATGATATTAGGTCTAGTTTGAGTCAAGTAGACCAATCCACCAATCCTGGATTTGTATCTAGTCTGATATGTTTTAGATGAGTCATCATCTTGTGCCAACTTACATCCGGTCACCATAGGTGTACCAACTAGTTTTGAATCTTCCATACCAAACTTCTTTAGCAATTCTTTCACATACTTGGACTAACATATAAAGATCCATTTATCTAGTTTCAAGTAATTTGAAATCCCAAAAATAATTTCATTTCTCCAATCATGGACATATCAAACTCACTCTACATCTCATCAAAAAACTTCATGCACAAACTATCATCTCCTCCAAAAATGATATCATCAACAAAGACTTCAACAATCACATATTTATCATGATCAATCTTGAAATATAGATTATTGTCAGTAATACCTTTGTTAAATCCAAGCTTCAACAAATACTTGTCCATTCTGGCATACCATTCTCTTGGGGCTTACTTGAGTCCATACCGTGCTTTCTTTAACCCAAAAACCATATCTCCCTAATTAGTCAATTGAAATCCATCAGGTTTCTCAATATACACTTCCTCTTCCAGTTCACCATTTAGAAATACTTCTTGACATCCATATGATAAACCTTGAAGTTTTTGTAAGTAGCATAAGCAAGAAATAGTCTCACAGCTTCAATGCTAGCAATAAGGGAAAAAGTTTCTTCAAATTCAATTCCTTCCATTTAGTTCCAATTATATTTTTATCCTTAGGTATGGGAACAAGAATCCATGTATCATTCTTATCAATCTGTAGTAGTTCTTCTTTCTTTGCTTCCATCCAATGTTCATCTTTGCATGCTTCATTGATACTATTAGGCTCTGTCTTTGAGATCAAATAGTACTCATCTGTAATTCTTCTCCTAATTTGAACACCTTTGTTCTTATCACCAATAATCTAATCTTCTAAATGATTTAGTCTTACATACCTTGGAGTCTTAGGATTTTCTTGAACTTCAAGATCTTGTGATCTCTCTTCTACACTTTCACTAGTTCCTTCCTCTTGATTTTCCTAATTCACCGGAATGATCTCAACTTGATTTGTAGTCTAAACTTTCTTTCCTTTATCTGAACTATCATTCTAGTCATCTAACTCATATCCATAGGTTTTGTATGGTCTAACTATGTCTTCATCAACCTTGAAATTAGCACATTCAACTACTTTCCTTATTCTCTTATTGTACCACCGGTAGGCCTTGCTTTTAGTAGAATAACCAAGAAAGATTCCTTCATCACTCTTAGCATCAAACTTTCCTAAATCTTAATCTATTTTGATATAGCATTTACTCCCAAAGATTTTGAAGTATCGAATAGTAGGCTTATGACCATACCATACCTCATAAGGAGTCTTAGCGGTATCACCTTTGACTTGTACCTAGTTGAGAGTGTAAACAACAATACCCATAGATTCTCTCCAGTAGATATGAGGAACATTTCCTTCCAACATAATAGGTCTAGCAACTTCTTCAATTGTCCTATTCTTCCTTTCCACAACTCCATTTTGCTGATGGGTCTATGGGGCAGATAACTGTCTCTTTATCCCACGCTCTTCACAAGAAGAATTAAACTCACCAGAAGTGAATTCGCCACCTCTATCTGATCTCAGACATTTAATCTTCAAACCTATCTTTGTCTCAACCATAGCCTTGAAAATATTGAATTTCTCTAGAGCTTTATATTTTTCCCTTAAGAAAGTAACCCACATCATTCTAGAATAGTCATCAATGAGTAACATGAAATGTCTATATCCTTGTAAACTTTTGAATCTAGAAGGACCACACAAGCCAGTATGCATAGGCTCCAATACTTCATTCAAATAATGTTGTTTGCTCTGAAATTAAACTCTAGTTTGCTTCCCTTACTAACATTCCTTGCCTATGGTATTACTAGGTTTTATCAACTTAGGAAAATATCTAACAGCCTGAGTAGAACTTATTTTGATAATATTTTCAAAATTAACATGACACATTCTCCTATGCCAAAACTAACTTTCATTAACTTGAGCAATCAAACAACTTTTACCAGTAGCATTTAGGTGAAATATATTACCTTTTGTTTTTGTACCTAAAGCACTCACATTTCCAAAAATCCCCAATATTCTGCACTTTCCATTCTTGAATTCAAGATTGTATCCCTTGTCAACCATCTTTCCAACACTTAAAATATTATGCTTCAAACCTTCCACATATAGAACATCATCAGTATTATGCTTACCATCAAGAGAAATGGATCCTTTGCCATGGATTACACCTTCTTTTTCATCACCAAATCTTACAACACCACCATAATAATTTTCCAAGCTCACAAATTTACTTTTATCACCTGTCATGTGATGAGAGCAACCATTGTCAATCACCCATTCATTTTTTTCTTCAACTCTTACAACTAGGTATTTCTCCACATTTGTGCAACTAGTAGATTCAGTAGGCATTGGATCATTTTCCTTGATAGAAATAAATACCCATTCATCCTCACTTGCATTCCCTTTATTAGATTCATCATCTGTAACACTTTCATCAGCATCATAATAACACTTACTTTGGAATCTAGGCTTGTGATTTCTTGGCTTAGGAACTCTTTCCAGACACCTTGATACAAAATGGCCTATCTTATTGCAAGAAAAACATTTAATAGGAAACTTCCCTTTATACTTACCTTCTCCTCTAGCTTCTCTCTTTAAAATAAGTGCTTCAAGCTCATCTAGTTTTCTCTCTTCTTCTTCAATCTCTCTCATTTCCTCCTCATACTTGAACATTTTTCTAGAACTTTCTCCCAGGTCATATCTCTCCTTATCTTTTCCAAACATAGTATCTTTGAATGAAAATTATGTCTTAGGAAGAGCATCACCAAACTCACTTAACTCAAATGAAATAAGCTTACCAATCAACATGTCTATAGTTACATTTGTCACATTCTGGATCTCCTCAACAGCTGTAGCTTTCGCTTTGTATGCAATAGGAAAGGATCTGAGCACTTTAGCAACAATCTCTGATTCTTCCAAAGTTCCACTAGCACATCTGATACTGTACACAACTTCATTCACTCTCTGCATAAAAAGAAGTGATGTTCTCATCTTCACCCATTCTCAACGTTTCATGTTTCCCTTTCAGGCTTTGTGTCTTAGAAATACTCACATGGGTATCCCCTTCATACAAAGTTTCCAACTTTTTTTGGATCTCATAAGTAGTCTTCAACTCCATTACATTTGTCATATCAGAATCAGTAAGAGCACTCAACAATGCTTCCTTAGCCCTGATATTGTATGCAACTTCCTTAATGTCACCTCAAGTAGAAGGAACATTATGTGGGATGATATACCTATTCTTTGTAATTGTACAGTAAGGTTTACCAATGCATCTAAGATGACACTCCATTTGACTCTTCCACTCTCTGCATAAAAGAAGTAATGTTCTAATCATCACCCATTCTTAGCATTTCATATTTCCCTTTCAGACTTTGCAACTTAGCAATCTTCACATGATCATCACCTTCATACAACTTTTCCAACTTTTTCTAGATCTCATAAGTAGTCTTTACCTCCATTACATTTGTCATCTTGGAATCAGTCAGATAATTCAATAGTGCTTCCTTAGCCCTAATATTGTACTTGGCATCCTTAATCTTAGTAGCAGTAGAAGGGTCATTCTGAGGGATAACATACCTATTCCTTGTAATGTTCCAGTAGGGTTCACCAATGGATCTCAGATGACACTCCATTCGAGTCTTCCATAGAGAATAATTAGTTCCATCAAATCTTGGGCTATCCTTCTTATATGTCACCATCCTAGATCACCTCAAGCTATTAAAATTCTTCCTAGGAATCTGCTCTGATACCAATCATTGGCAACACAAGGGTAGACAATTGAGAAGGGGGGTGAATCAGTTGTCTTAGAAATTAAATTTATTCAACTTATTCTCAGATCTAAGAAATAAACATGGAAGCATAAACCATCACTACATCAAAAACATACATAACACCAATATTTTTTATGTGGAAACCCTGTTAGGGGAAAAACCATGGTGGAGGTTAGTCCACAAGATTATACCTTGTTAAAATTATAAAGAAGAAAATAGGGAATGCACATGCATTCAGGAACACTGCCTAGAGCTCACTGCTCAAATACAACAAGGCTTACTGCCCAAAGGAAGACACACTATCTTACAGAAACATTCAGATTACATCCACAATATTTTGAACTAAGAAAATAGCATCTACTAATACCTGATTACAGTTTTGGTTAAGCACATAAACTCCTACTCACTCTCTTCACACTTTACTTCTTCCTTTGAAAGATTAGAACATTATTCACACACATGAATCACACACACACATCTACCTTCCAATGGAATAAACAATGACTCATATATATCTGCAACTAGGGATAACATCATCTACATGTCAACTCAAAACAAAATAATAAAATGTGTACAAACTATCAGCCCAAAATATAAATAATTATCAATGAAAATCAACCAATTTTGGCCACAACATAATAGGGACCCAAAAATAAATCCTCAAACATGAAACACCTTCAAAAATTATTCCTCAAAGATCCACAAAATGCTACAATCACCCTGCCGGCCATGAACATGAAAAACATGAACACGCAAAAAAAAAACACCAATCATGAGCACAACGATCAATGTAGACATACAACACATATAGAGCATGATATAGAAACATCCATGAGCATCATGAATCACCATAGAAGCATCTACAACAACTCAAATTACTAGAATCATATCACCTTCTTTCAGGAACACTAGCTAAAGCAACAGAAAAACTGTCAGAACATATATACTCATAACTCAATCAAATCTTCATGCAGATCTCTAAAACTTAACATGGAAAAACTATATATAGTTGAAAACAAACCCTTTAATCCACAACCTCTAATCATCAACATACTGGGCTAGCCAACATACTGAACTTCACTTCAACACTAACAACCTACAACTTATTTTATTACAATTTTATCAATATCCTCAACATATACAACCTTTAATGTCTTTAAGGCCAATAGTGTTGACATCAATGACAACCACATATCAACAACATCCAACATTGGCACCTTTCACCTTTCTAGCTCTTCTAGGGATTTTCACCTAAAAGGAGAGAGGTAGGGCCAAAAATGCTAATGGGTTCATTCAAATTATGTTATGTATGATGTTATCTAAGATAAATGAAGTGAACTAAATGAAAATAAGTGATTTAAATGACTAAATTTGAATGCAAAACTAAGATTTAAACTATGTTGGAATACACACTATGATATACAAACAATGAACCAAAAGATGAAATAATGCAAAATAGAAAGAAATGGGGTGAAGCAGAGTGCACTTGGGAAAGATTTGAGGAATTTAGAATGTTGTGAAAGCTGTCTAAAGTTATTGAAAATTAACAGTGGGACTCATTTGCCCAGGGTTGCAAATTAGTCCTGCTACTAGTGAAAAAGTGTCAGGAATAGGTTTTTGACTGTCAAGATCCAGAATCTGACAAAATTTATATTTTCAGTCTTAAGGTGAGACTCATTCGCCACTAGTGGCGAATCATTCCTCTCCCAAAATTCTAAGAAATCAAGAGACAACTCTACAACACCAGATATGGAAATGTCTGCTTGTCGGGTTGCCAAAGTCAATTTTGTAGGAAACAGACAAAAAACCTTCTCCAAGCTTGAAATAGAGTTGATTTGAGTTGAATCACCTAGTTGACTTGTTGACCAATCTTCAACACCTAAATGATTGTTAAATATACACACAAAAGTCTGCAAACACACATGCAAGAGGGGGAAAATAGTTGAGGGTTAGCAAATAGGGGTTTTCCTTGGTCAAACCCCACTTTGGTAATCAAACCCTTAATGAAAAAATGAAATGCAAGAGAATGATAAACTAACAACATGAAAATGCTATCAACTTCCAAACCCTTGATGATGCAAATCTGAAGTAGTGTCAATGGATGCTCTAAAATCCTTGGATAATGTTTGATTAGATGTCATAAGATGCTTGAATGCTTGATATTGCTTGAATATGATGTGTGAATGTTGAAGGATTGCTTGAATGAATTAGGAGCTATAAAATGAGGTGAAAATCACTTATTTATACAATATTATGCCTTAGTTACCCATTCATACCTCATCACAGGGTGACATCAAGTGTTTTTGAATAAAAAACCAAAAGGAATTTTGAAATATTTTGAATTTGGAGCCAAGGGGGACTCATTTGCCACCCATGGTGAATGGGTCCCACCTAAGACCTGAAAATGGGTGTTGGGAATTATCTTGTATTTAATGTTGTTTTTTGGGTTTACATTCACAAATGCACTTAATTAAGGCATATAAGGGCATAAAGGGACCAAATAAAGAATAAGAAAGGGATAAATAGTGAAGTTATGCCTAGAAAAGCATGAAATCTTGTTACAAGACTTTACAACACTTAAAAATATGACTTGATTAGTCATGAAAAGGTTATTTTTATGTGAATTGTAATGATTAGAGTCTAGAAGAATGTAGAAATGTTTTAGTACACCTTCACAAGATGTCACTATTTTAATTTTAGTACCAAATATGCATGTTCAAGCCATGTCACATCATTAAATCAAAGAAAAATAGATCAAACATCATGAACGAGACCTAAAAGGTCATGAAAATAACAAGGGTCCATTTTTCCATGGCATAAGTAGAATATCTACTTCGAAAAGGTATTGGAGTATTTGTTGTTTCTAATTCCTTGTCAGAAAATCTAGTTGAAATTATTGAAGAAAGGATGTTGCTTGAAGGTCTGAAAGGGTGCAAGTTTGAAGCTTTGGTTGAAAAGAGGTGTGTTAATGCTAAAGGGAGATTATCTAAACTGATGTTGGAAACAAAGAAATGCATTAAAGAAATATCTGATATTTAAAAGTATTACCTTCGGTGGCCTACTGCGGTAGATAATTTCAGAAGTAAAATTGAAGCAATTGAATCTAAAGTGAAGAGCATTGGAAAGAATTTTGACATATTTGAAGACAAAGAAGGAAAGAAAAGATTGACATTTGGTGAACTACAAGCTGAACTAGTTGTTGTACAAAGACAAAGAGATGATGTGATAAAATCCTTCTAGTTTCTTAAGTAGATTGTCAAGGTTTGGTTATAACTTCTTTCTAGAATACTTACTGATGCAAAAGATGTTGAAAGACAAAGTTCATATTGGTCACCATCTTTTACTCTATTGGGCTTACTAGAAATCATCTACACAAGAATGGATTCAACTAAAATTAACTATAAGAAATTGTGTCCAGTTCTTGAGGAAAGATACAAGAAATTGTTTCAAGTGAAGAGACTCATTTTTACTTGAATCCTGATTTTTCTATTGTTTCTATTGAGGATAATAAGAAAAGGAAGAAAAATAAGTTAATTGATTTGATGTCTAAATTTTTTTGGATGGTTGGAAGCTTTTTTTGATGAATTGAAATGTTTTTGATTTTTTATGTCACCATGTTTAAACCTTTATCTATATCCTTTTTGGCTGCCCTTTGCCATTGATGTCAAAGGGGGAGAGAATTAGAGTATTGAGTTAGTACAAAGTATTGGGAGAGTCTGAAGGAGAAGTTTTTACATGTTGCCATCAATCAAAAAGGGGGAGATTGTTGGAAAAATGAAGAAGATTGACTATCTCTATGGTTTTGTGTTGTCATTGATGTCACCATGTTGTGACTACAAGTTTAAGACAATGCTTGATCAGGTATTTTGGTTTGGTATCTGAAATGGCATTAGAGCTACACTCTCTGGTATTCTAGTACACATTTCCCAGTAGTTAGTAGTTGATGCTTGCAGTTTTGATAAATTGTTCATGGTTATTGAGGGCATGCATGATTAGAATATTACATGCTCTGGTGCTCATACAAAATGTTTATTTCCTTTTACATTGGATCATATTCTTAGCTGACTTCTTGGGGTAATTATGATATGGTTAATTAATTTTGCTATGAGGATATATCTAAGACCTATTTTAGGTCCTTGCCAACATAATTTAGCATGCTAGAGGTTTGAATTACCTTGAAATATTTTGTGAATGATTGGATCCAACAGTTGGTATTTTTGGTAAGTATGAAATGCATATAATTAGGCTAACCTAATTGAAGCTTGCAAGAAAGATTAGGTATATAAATGAATATCTTGGATATTTTTGTGAGTCAAGCAAGATAGAGACAAAAGAATAAAATTATGTGTATGTGAAATTAATAAAGAAATTTGGAAGTGATTGAAAAGGATGAAGTGTGTTGAATCAGTCTATTGAGCATAACTAGAACTACATCAGTACTTGTTAGGTGCACCATTCTCAGTTCATTTTTGGCTGTAAAGCCAATTTTTGTTTTTTCAATCTTTTTGTAGGCAGTGAACCTCTCTTGTAAGTAGTGAGTTTTTGTATTTGGACAGTGAGTCCTTTCAAGGCAGTGAGCCCTTGGCAATGAGCCTTTTATTTTTAGTTTGAAATTACTTTATACTGTGAGTTAATCCTCACTATGGTTTTCCATCCTTGGGTTTTCCATGTAAAAATCTAGTGTTTTTTGTGTTCAATTACTTTATGTTATCTATGTTTCATGCTCATACTTAATGACAGACAATGTCATTAGAGAATTGATGTGTTGGAGTTTTTAAGCTTGAATTTTGGGACAACTAATTCACCCCACCTCTCAGTTGTCCTGTATCTTTTTAACACAAGTAAGTTTGGGGAGACAAATAGACTTTGAGGAATTACTACTTCCTAACTAGTACAAGGTCCATAATGCTTCACATCTTAAGTTTTAGTGTTATCTTTTCCAAAATATGGTTGAGTAGATCAGGAAATACACTAGTTCACCTTGAATAGTTGGGCCTGAAGTGCAAGAAGTATGTCAAGATAGGAAAGGGAAAGAGATAGCTGGAAAAGATGACCCTTCCTCTTGCAAGATCTGGGGCATTAAATATTCTAAAGGTAGTTCATTTCCTAAAATTTGGACTCTACGATTTGATGGATCAAAGTGTAAACAAGGTGCAGGAGCCGAATTCGAATTGATATGTCCAACAGGGAAAACCTTCTTTGTTGCTCATAGGTTACAATTTAAGTGCACCAATAACCTTATTGAATATGAGGCTCTAATCCATGGATTAATTATGGTAGTAAAGATGAATGTCAAGACATTTCAGGTGTTTGAAGACTCTGAGTTAGTAGTGAAATAGGTTAGAAGAAAATATTCCTATCATGATAGGAGGATGACTAACTATTGGCATAGAGTGTGGGATTTGATTGAAGGATTTGATGCATTCAACATCCAAGTGATCCCAAGGGATAAGAACCACACTACAAACACTTTATCTCAAGTAGCTAGTACGCTAGAACTACTATCCTTATCTGGATTGAAGAAATTTACTGTCGAATTGACACTAGTCCCTTCTATACCTAACAATGTTGTGAAGTTTCAAGTGTTTGAAGATGACACACATATCCTATATTTCTTAACCAAGTTTGATGTGTTTACTTCACAAGTGATTGATGATATAGAACCCCATGAGGCATGTTTATTAGGATTTCATAGCATGGGGCTATGAAGACCTAAAGACTTATGCCACTTCTATCATTACACACACCATTCCTTTGAAACTTGGGTAAAAACCTTTCTGGTAGAGATAGAGACCCATCAATGCCTTGTTGGAACCAATCATTCAGAAAGAAGTGCAAAAATTATTGTCTACTCAAATCATATTCCCAGTTAGACACTCAACATGGGTGGCCAATTTGGTTCTCGTCTGCAATAAAAATGAAGAAATAAGGTTGTGTGTTGATTTCATAAATCTTAATCAAGCATTTGAAAAGGATAACTATCTAGTTCCTTCCTTGGATGAGGTTGTGGAGATTATGAAAGGATCTTAGATGATGTATTTCTTAGATGGTTACTTTGGTTACAATTAGGTTATGGTCCAATATAAAGATAGGCATAAGACTTCCTTCACCACCAAGTGGGGTACATTTGTGTACATGAGGATTCCTTTTTGATTGATCAATGCAGGGGCCACATTCCAGAGGGTGATGGATATTCCTTTTAAGGACATCATAGGAAAATGTATCATTAGCTACATGGATGATTTGATAGTTTTCTCCAAGAACAGAGGTGATCACATTGAATATTTGTGCAAAGTGTTTCAGAGATGTAGAGAATTCGACATCTCCCTCAATCCTAAGAAGTGTATTTTTGGAGTAGCTAAAGGAAAACTCTTGGGACATGTCATCTCGAAACATGGAATCTCAATTGAACTTGATAGAATTCAGGCTATCTTGAAGATTCAACCACCTACTAGTAAGAAGGATATGAAATATTTTTTCAGGGAGATTAACTTTGTTCAAAAGTTTATCATAGGATTTGCAGAAATTATGAAACCACTAAATGCTATACTGAAGCAAGATGCCAAGGTGGAATGCAATTCTGAGGCTAAACAAGCATTTGATGAAATTAAGAGGGCTATAGCTACTACTCCAGTGTTGGTAAGTCCTAATTATTAGAAGCCCTTATACATATATTCTTTTGCATCTGATCATTCTTGTGCAAGTATGTTGACAAAAAAATTAGACAACGGAAATGAACACCCTATAGCTTTTATGAGTTCTCCTCTCAGAGACGCAGAATTGAGATATCCAAATGTGGAGAAGAAAGCTTATGCTCTAGTTTGAGGTGCTAAGAAGTTCATACATTACATCCTGAGGAATAAGGTCTTTTGCATTGTACCTAATCCAACCACGAATCTCCTGTTGATGTAGAATGAGATGGGAGAAAGAAGAGCTAAGTGGGTCACCATGTTACAGTAATATGATCTAGAAATTCAACCCATGAAGTTGGTGAGGGGATAGGCTCTAACATAGATGATGCTTGAAATAGGTCCAAATATTGTTGCACAATAGTACCATCTTCAAGATGTGTCTTTGATGAATGGTATGATGATATCGTGTATTATTTGTTGAATCAGAAATGTCTTGATCATTTGAACACAGCGTAGTGAAGGGTCTTGCACTTGAAAAGAGAATTTTACATGTTGCAAGGAGGTATTTTGTACAAGAATAACCATGAGGGGATCTATTTGTGATGCTTGGGGAAAGAAGAAGGAACTTGTGTGATGATAGAATTTCATGGAAAATATGGTACAGGAAATGGTTTTGGACCCACTACCACACACTAGATATTGAGGGCACGTTATTACTGGCCCACTTTATTTAGGGATGCACATAACTGTGATAGGGAAAAAATACTTGTTAGAATATGAGCAGCAAGAAAAGGAGTGCAAATAACAACTATGAACACCCTACACCTCAAGATTAGCCTATTTGGATTCAAAACAAAATAAAAACAACAAATAGAGTGGATTCACCTTGTCTTGAATCGATCCTTTGGTTGGCCTTTCAATCTTTGATGTTGTATGCTCCTTTGGTGGCAAGAGATGCAAGCTATGAGATGAGATGAGGATGGAAAATGAGTGAAAATGGATGCAAGTATGAGAATTTGGCTAAGTATGGCTGAAGAAAATTTTTTGCAAGAGTTTGGCTAGCATAAAATGATCTCCCCTAAAATGAGAGAAAAGAGGGGGTATTTATAGAGAATTTTGGAATCTCTAGGGAAATGGACTATTGAGATTGATCCACCAAGATCAAGATGTAGGGATAAGGTAAGTTGAGAACTCACAAGCCCTCACATCTTGACATGTGGCATGTGAAGTGGCTTGAAAAGGATGATGTGTACATGAGGTAGAAATAGGGTACTTGACATGGAGGTACTATATAGTACCTTGGGATTGGGACAAGATCTCCTCATAAAGGAGGTCCTTGTCCCCATGTGGGTGAGAGGAAATGTGAGGAATTAAAAATTCCTCAAATATCCTCATGGGGATGAGAGAAGGAATTTAAAATTCCTTGAAATGCATTAGATTAAATGTGAATTAAAAATTCACATGGGGAATGGAGTGCCTTCTTCAAAAGGAGAAAGCATTTAATAAGGTCGACTTAAGATGCATTCCATAAATGACATGGGGATTAGGTTGACCTAATTAAGTGATTAAGGTTGTGCAAGTACCTTATTAGACAAATTAATCACAGATTAGAGGCAAGTGGGAAATTATGGAGGATGTGACCCTAATGATGATTAGGGTTGTGCACATCTTAATCATAAATTAATTATGATTAAGAAAGATGGTTAGATTGTTAAGAGGGATTAGAGACCAACTTGAAAAAGTTGGAGGATGTGACAATGAGAGAGAAAGTGAGGAATTAAAATAAATTTAAAATTCCATAGGTAATATGACTAAATTAAATAAAGTGATATATTTATTTAATCTAGAGAGGAAAGAGGGGAAAAGTATTTATTAAATTAAATACTTTGGAAACCTTATGTAGGACACAAACATTAATTAAATGAATGATTTAATTAATACCAGAAAAGAGGATGAAGTAAATGAGAAAAGGAGTGATTAAGGAGATGCCTTTGACCATATGGAAGTGGTAAAATTTAGATGTCTACAATAACCATGTGAGGACCTATCATGTATTATAGAAATGTTTTATGATGGAGAAACATTCTGCTCTTCCACTTCATCCCATTTTTGAGGTGAAATCCTTTACAGATTGGGCTTTCGATTTGATTGGCCCAATCAACCTTCCATCCTCTATAGGACACAAGTACATTCTTACTGTTACTAGTTATTTCACTAGGTTTACTAAATCTATCACTTGAAAATAGTGTACTACTGAGGTAGTGATCAATTTCCTCAAATCAAGTATCATCAACCACTTTGGTTGTCCTTTCAATTTGGTATGTGATAATGGTTTTACATTCTCTTCATTGAAATTCTCGGGATGGGAGTTTGACCACGACATAGTTATTAAGTTTTCCTTGAACTATTATCCTCAAGGGAATGGTCTCACTGAATCCACTAACAAGAACCTCTTAACTATGATCCACAAGTTGCTTGAGAGGAATCCTAAGGATTGGCACACTCAATTGAGATTTTCCCTATGGGAAAATGGTACACAAAAGAAAACATCCATAGGAACATCCCCATATCACCTAGTGTATGGCTTTGAGCATGTATTTCCTATCCAGTTAAGGATTCCCACTCTTTAGTTCATTAATAAATATTGTGAGGAAGGAGAGTGTTTAGAGGCCTGTCTGGTTGAATTGTTACAGCTAGAAGAAAAGAGGGATGCAACCCTAGAAAAATTTTCCAAACATGAGGGTATTTTCAGAAGGTGGTTTGATCGTAAGGCTAAGGTTAAAGCCTTTCAGATTTTAGACCTAGACCTATATTGTGATAAGGAAAATGAAAAGAAAGGGGAGCATGGTAAGTTTGAAAAACTGTGGCTCGATCCCTATCATATTTATGAGATCCTCAGAGAAAATCCTTTTTTCCTTTTAGACTCTCACTAGAGAAGATGTCCCATTGCCTATCAATGGGAAACATTAGAAGCATTACTTCCTTGCTTGAGTTGTTTCCAACTCACCCTTGTAAATAGTTAGAGTAGGTGTTTTCTTTCATTTTGGTTTTTGGTTAGGTTAGGTGGTTTTTCTTACTATTTCTCTTTAGCTTTGAGGCTCCTCTACCTTCTGGTTTGGGATAGGGTGTCTTACTTGCACAACAATAACATTTTCATTATGTGGGTCTATTCTAGGTATTTCCTTACAAACTTTAATTATCCTTCCAGGACAAGTTGGTAGAGGTTGTTTACTCGATGTCACATGTCCTAAATGCTCAAAGTGGAGGAATCCTTGGATTAAGTTAGTCATGAATGTGATTGAGTATTATATTATTTACATCTTAAGAATAACATTGTTAGGGACTCCTTGGAAGGTCTAGTTAGGTGAAAAATCCTATTTATGCTTCAATGCCACTATGAATCTCATCCCTGAGTATGAACTTCATTGTTCATGAGTTGAAAAGACAAAAAATAAAAAGAGAAAAGCATTGAATATCAAAAGGAAAATTCAAGTCATCAGGGGGATCTAAATAAATCCATCAGGGCTATGGACACCTAGTTGCAGTGGATCTATGTTTGGGAGAATCATAATGATAACCTCAATAGAGCTATGGATGCCTATCTGGTAGCGAGGCTCTATCCATGATTCTTTTGAAGTCAGAGTCCTTACATAGCTTAACCTAACCAACCTTAGTTTTCTTGCAGTAGTTGAGGGAAGGAAATGAATGCATCTATACACACTTGCGTTCTTAGCATAGGAAGGGCTATCTTGTCCATTTATTCTAAAACTTTATTTAGAGGTGGCCCAATGCGATGACCGAAACCAGGAGTTCTAGGTTCCTGATTCCAATTTTTCATTGAAATTCTCTTGAGCATTTCCCTAGTGGAGTCACCATTTTTTGTGCACTTTTGAACACACACCCCACTAGAGGTAGGGACCTCCTCTTCACTTTCTTCTGTTCCTATTTTGTTGTAGGTTTCACCTTTTCCCCTTAAGGGATGGGTTCTTCTAAATTTTGATTCTTTCTTCACTTGAACGAATTAATGATTTATCTACACTTAGGGTGCATTATTTGAAACTTTTAGATCTCAAGACATCATTAGGATCTCTTTCCTTCACTTGATATTCAACTGGCAAGAAAAATTGGCTAAGTCTAAAAGGCCTTCAAGAATTTCACCCTAACTCTGATTCCCCGAGTGATGGGTCATCTCAAGAAATCTGAGGTGGCTTGGAATTTTCAAAGTCCAATCCTTCAGAGAATCTAGCCTTACTTAGATTCCCTGAATCTGTCCTTGCTCAAGTTCCCCGATTTTGTCCTATGCTCACATTCCCAAGCCCTTAAACAATATTTCATTGCAAATAGGAAGGTTAGGTAGGTGCATTTAATGTGACCTTGGTTGATTATTTAAATCTATTCAAAGGTCATTTCTCCTCATTTCTCCTTGAACTGGTGTCATTCAACATGCTAGATCCTCCTCAGCTTGGTGATTATGCTTGGATATTGAAAATCCACTTGTGGTCTTCAATTTTCATTCAAGGGTGCATTCAAACCTCTTGTTTCCTAGTCTACATGCATCAAAGGTAGGGTTTTCCCTCTTTATTTCATGATTTCTTGACCTAGCTTAGCTTTGCATAACAATTTGATTATGATTCCAACTTCCGTCAAGTTTTAATGGTGGAAATGTTGATGAATGAGCTTTCTTCTTTGGTTGTAAGCATTTCAATGTCTCTTGTGGGGAGAATTGAGGTTGTTTGTTGGTTCTTTTGGGGTTCGATGGTCATCACACACATGAGGGTTGCTTTATTTTCTTTTCGCCTTCGTTCTCCACTAGGGTTTTGTCCCCCAAGAGATGTGGTTTGGAAAGGAGAATATTTTATAGAAATTCCTCATCTGGGTCACAATCTAGATTGATAAACTAGGAGGAATCATATGAAAATGCATTGATTGATGTGAACCTTGCTTGTTCCCTAGCCCATTTTCCCTACTTTGTCCAAATTACGAAGTCAATAGAGGGGAAGCGGGGTTCTTAAGTGCAAGCCTTTAATGTGTTTCATTGAGTAGGGTAGGTGACTTAGATTCATAGGTGAGAGTCTGATCTCATGAAACCTAGGCCAAGTTGTGGATGGGAAATCACTTAGAATTTGTGTAGGGGAAAGAAGTCAAATGAAAGCATAAAAGTTTGGCTCATATCGGGGAATCTGAGGCACCTCAAAATTTTTGAGGGTTAATCTTTTGGGGATTCTAGTGCCTCATGATTTCCTGAATCCACTTAGCCCCTTAACTCTTGAAGACTAACTTAGCTCCTCCATGTTCAAGTCAAGAGTCTGAGTTGGGATGGAAGGCAACTGAGGTTAACTTAATGATAATTTTTGAAAGATGAGTTCTTCTCTAGGGATTCCACCATACTATGGATTTTCCAATGGATTTTCCTTCAAAAAATTCACTCCCCTCTAGATTTCTCGAATCCACATGGGTATGGAAACCCTAGAGACATCACAAAGGAGACAACTAGGTTGGATGGAAATGTCACTCGTTGGATGTGAAGTAATTCTTAGGCATGAAGGAATGGGAATTAGCATGAGATGTATGCAATGGCAAGCCTTTTGTAAATTCTAGCTTAGCTCAAAATTTTTGAGCCCCAATCCTGTGGAGAATCCGTCTCCCTTTAGATTTTTTGTGATTTATCCTGGACCTCCTAAAACATAAAATTGAGAGATTAAATTGAACCTTGGATGAAATGCCATCAGACGATCATATAGGTGAGTTTGCAACTTGAAATTCTCATGTGTGTGATGATTCGAAGATTCCTTCACACCCTGAATTCCTCAAGCTTTGTTTCCTACTCAAAATTTTCCTAGCCAAGAAATCTCTGACCCTAATTTTCTATGGAAAATCTTCCCTAGGTCAGATTTTTCAAAAATCCTCTAGGGCTTCAAAATCCTGAAATGCATTATTTTCAGTAATTATCTTAGATCTTTAAGATGAATAAAAATCAATTGATGATAATTAGGAGCTTTTATCTATCTGCTTTTAATAATGAGTTTATTAATGATTAGCATCATGGTGATTATCATGTTTTCTAATAGGTAGGTAGAACTGAGTCCCTGAAAGACTTCCAAGTCAAAGACTTCACACACTCAAGAGGAAGTTAAAAGGAGAATAGATATAATGAAGTATGATTTCAAAGGAATATGACTAGAGTAAAGAATCTTCTGGGTATGGTCAAAGATAGCTGACACTAATATGTGACATGTTGACTATGATGATTTCCTCTAGAGAATGTTTGGCAATGTGACTACCCAATTGGCACAAGTCATTACACACATGGGTATGTGTAGGATCATGATGGGCCAAAAAGTGGTGATATGATGGGTATGTGTAGGGTATGTGGCTGATGACTTTTTTTTACCAAAAAATGATGAAACGAAAAGGGTTTTTAAAGGAAAATATTAACTTTGCACCAATATAAATTATTCTTTACTTTGAATTTAATAAATAATTATTATTCATTTTCTATTTGAATTGAGACTAAAATCATGATTGAAAGGATGATTGAAAAAAATCTATAGCTTTCAAACGGTGTAACATTTTTTGAATCCAAGATATGTTTCACATTCTATGCTTCACATACTATAGGATTAAAAAAAATAAAATTGAATTTCATGAAGTTTTGACCAAGTTAAGGTGGTCAGACATATGAGTTTTTTATATTTTTTAAAGTTGTAATAAAATTCATAATTAATTATTTACTTAGAAAAAAATTACAAAAATATGCATCACATTGGGATATGAGTCCTTTACTTATATCTAAAATCTTATTAAAAAATATTATCATTTTATTGTGGTTAGGGTGGTTAGACAGACACCTACTTCTTACTTTTTCCCTGAAATTTGAGTACTACTGCATTGAAATTTCAAATTTTCACCAAATAGATTTCTTTTTAAATCAACCTAGTAGTTTAGAAACTACATTCAATTTTCTATAGATTCTATTCTTACATATTTTTGAAATAATATAGATAACTTATTCAAATTTTTATGTCAAGTTGCCTAACTATGATTTTTTTGAATTTTTCACCACTTAAGGGCCTATTTTTTCCATGCCGATCCTGCACATACCCACATGGGCTTGGCTCAGGCAATAGGATTTCCACCCACATTGTTGTGTCTTAAGCTAGTGTTAGAATGTGCAAGACACTATGATGTTGACAAGAGAATAATAGTGGGCCCACAAGAAAGAGTCATGGATAACTTGACTGAGGAGTCCATTACTAAAACCTTTAATATTGCTTCCCACCATAAGTGCATCAAAGAGATCAACATCCAAGAAGCAGAAGAATTCTATGCTAAAGATACTGCAAGGGCTTTGGACATGATGAACAGTTCATGGTTGGCTAAGCCAAAGCCACACTATTCCAAGCTCTAAAAGCAATTACATATGAGTGATTTCAAGATTGAGTACCATGATATTAGAATGCTCCTAGGAAGGGTAATGGGATTGGAAGAGGCACTCACTTTCAAAACTTGGATGTTCTTTCCAATCACTTAAATTGTTGGAGGAAAAAATTACCACTAGGCAGGTATCTTGACTGACAATTTGGAAGAATAGTTCAGAAGTGTATAAGATACTCATGTATTCACAATGACATCTTACCTTGTCTACATGTTGGAAAGTAAATTCAAATACAGAGGCCTAAGTTGCAAAGGGACTCGTGACAAGGATAGAATCTGGGATGTTTACCATCAACTCTGACACCACATCAAATTATAGGAGAGCGAATGATTCCTTCTTAATGTACATCCCTAGATTACTATAGGGTGCCCTCCATATAAGAATTTATGCGGAGGCAATGGAGCCCATCAGGAATTATGGATAGTAGTTCATACAGTTTTAGAGATTCTCTTACATCAGGATACAAGGATCTCCTACAATCCCAATTAAAATTCCAAGGTATCCTACTAATAAACTCATCTTGCTGGAATTGACAAGACAAATGGTTGAATTTGAGATAGTGTTGCTGAACATGCATACAAAAGGGATTAAAAATGAATTCCAATTGACAATTGGCACTCTTGAAGCCTTCCCCTCTCTCCAAAGTGTCTAGTATTTAAAGTAGGATATGACCCAATATGAGTTGTATTCATACACCAATCGAAACAACTTTGACCCTTATGGAAAGCACAAAAGTAGGCTAGTAGAGAGTATAGACAAAAATACCACATAGAGGATTACTGGGAAAATTGTAGAGATGAATTTGAGGTGATAAATAGAAGGTACTCTAGACTACCCTTGAGACTCATTAGACTCTACAAGGTGGACCAGGTGCCAGATCAAGTTAATGAAGATGAAGGGGATCTGATATAGTACTATGATTATGAACCCTACAAAAATCAACCCTTTCCATCAATAAATTGGTTAGAAGAAGAGATAGTAGATCTTGATCAGGTGAGTGAACCCATGAAGAGATACTCTAGAATGTGGGTCAAGCACAAAGTTGTAGATTTAAAAGCAGATGGTGCCCAATTCACCTATGACCTAATGGGAAATCTTGAATACCTCTCTGAGGATGACACCGAGGAAACCAAGGAAGATATTACAAAGCCTTCACATGGGGATTAACAAGAGGATAGATTCCCCTTACTATGAAAAGGAGAACAAGAATTCAAGGGAAAGCAAAGAAAGAAAAGATGCAGGCTCCACCAAAGGAAAATAAGAATTCTAATGAAGCTATTGAGGAATGAGAAAAGACCCCTCAACCTACCAAGAAGAGAAAGCTAGTGACTGAGGGGTAGAGAAAAGATAAGAAAACAAAGACTGTTGAGGCTAACTACCCCTCCCAAGGTTGTAGAGATTAAGAGCTCAGGGGAGAAGCCACAAGTGTATGTGAGAAGAAATTCACCAAAGCAGAGGGTGTTTCTTGTAGGGGAATCAAGAGTTGGAGCTGAAAAGGAACATACTAAGGAGACTCCTACTAATAATCTTGCAAAGGAAGTGGAAAAGGCAGTTACAAGGGATAATTCCCCTTCTCCATCCCAATGCAGAAGATACAAGAGGGTGAGACTCCAAAGGAACAAGAACAACTAGGTATAGAGGAGGGCCCATTTGGAAATCCTGATGAGGAAACATAAAGTAAAGAGGTATCCACACCCCAAGATCAGAAATTGAGTAATTTGGCCAAGGAATTGGGGGAGAAGAAAGAAATCGACAAGGAGACTACCTCTGAGGTCACTGTGGAAATGCCATCTCAACTTCAGACCAATGAACATACTAGCATGCCTCATTCAAAAGATGATCTTAAAGACCAAGATGGTGAGGAAAGGGAGTAGCAGAACCAGAGAAAAGATGAAAATATAGAGGTTGTTTATGAGATCCGTCTTCACAATCAGTATGAACATGGTACTCCTCAAAAAAATGTGGAGGTAGAACAATCTATTGTCCCAGACTGGTTATAAAATAGATTATAATAGAAGGAAATTATTATAGAAGATGAGACTCCCAACTGGAACAAGTTGTTGGAAAAATGAGGATAGCCAAAGGAAAGGAAAGGAGCTAGAAAGGTCTCCAAGTTTGCTAGAGATGAGTTTAATAATAGAATTTTCCATGTTTTTGTTCACCTTGAAAATAAGTATAAAGGTGAATTAAGATCCACAAACTACAATGTACAGACTATTAATTTGGGTCCTACTACAAAGGAACAAGAGAAGAAAGACTTCCAAGAATCTTCTCAGGAAATTCTGAGGATACTTGACAAGGAGATTGCTAAGAAAGAGGAGTTGCAAAAGCAATTGAGGGAGGTTCACGGGTATATCCAACATATTATTAAACCTCTACAAACCTAAATTAGTGAGAGCTCTTCATTCATAGAGGGTTTGTTATCTAAGGAGGCAGTATTAGAGATTGAGAGACTAAAGTCCTCAGTGAAGGATACACAAGAATGGTTGTAGAACATTAGTGACAAAGGAGATGAAATGATAGAAAAGGTGCTACCATTATATGATAAATCCTCCTTCCTCTCCAAGGACATAACATATTTCCTTGATGACTACAAACAACCACCAGATGGCACAATTATCAAAGAGTTGGAGAGGATCCTTGCAATACCTACAAAAACTCTAATTAAGGAAGGTATCATCACCATGAAGGATGCATACAATGCAATGGAGTGGGTAGAAGCTTTCAACTTTAAGAATGATCTCATAATGAAAGTACCGAAGAAGTTATCCAAGGCCCAGGTCAAGGTGAAACTAGTCTTCGATAGCTGCACTACCTTGCTAGAAATGGTTATAGGAAGAAATAAATTCAGACAGAAGGACCTAAATGTGGAACAATTGCAAAAATGGTGGCATGAGGTATATTCTCCAAATGTAGAGGGTCCAATACTTAAGGACCAACTAGAGGATTTTTCTATTTACATCTCTTGTCTGGATAGATATCAAGGTTTGTATTCTGACTGGGAGAAAATCTTAGCCAAATATGAGGCAGAATTAAACTCAGCTAGGGCCAGAATTAATATAATAGTTACCCCAACCCAGGCTAACTTGGATACATTCCTTGCAAAAATAAAATACCTTTTTAGAAAGAATGGGGTAGGTGAAGGAGATAAGGATGACCCAACTTGATGGCCTAGCACTAGTAGAATTTGGAAAATAAATGACTAATTTGGTCATTTAATAGTGCCTATTTTGGTCATCGGGTAAAATCACAACTAAATGACTAAATAAATAACTAAATAAATGTGTTCATTATTAAAATCTTGGCCATAATTTTCATTTTAATAAAAATACTCTAAAACCTTTGTCAAGACCTTATTTTCATTCGCAGCCCGCCATAATTAATAATAAAATATTATAAATAAAATTGCTAATAAATATTCTTTGTGGAATAAATATTTTTTTTTGTGGTGTCATCATATGAATGCCAAAGTTTCCTATAAATTGAATGCCAAACTCCTCAAAGGGTCCAACTATGTAATGTGGAAGATAAATATGCATACAATTCTCAAATATATACTAAGCTACTTATAAGATTACATACTCTACATTTACTAGAGGAAAATAACGATATTACAAATAGTTACTAGCTTATCTATCTTAATATATATATATATATATATATTATATGCTGAGAGATATTATTATCTCGGCATTTTATTTTTCTTTTTTTAATTTAAAAAATGCACCTCGATAATGATATCTCTCAACATATAATTTATGTATATATCTTAATATATTAAGATAGATAAGCTAGTAGCAGCCGCAACATGCTTAACACATTGAATAATATAATATATTTTGGGTTATGATTAGAGTTAGCATTTAGGATTAGGGTTAGAGTTTAGTTTAGATTTATTATTATGATTAGGGTTAGGGTTTAGTGTTAAGGTTGGGTTTATGGTCATAGTAAGTGTGAGAATTATGTTAGGGTTAGGGGTAGTATTATGGTTAGGGTTAGGGTTAAGGTTATGGTTATGCTTATGGTTTACAATTAGGGTAAGGATTATGGTGATGATTAGGGGTATATCTTGTAGTTAGGGACAATGTTAAGGTTAGGGTGAGGGTGAGGTTTTTGGGTAGGGTAAAGGTTAGGATTAGGATTAGGGTTAGGGTTAGGGTTATATTATAGTTAGGGATGGGGTTAGGTTTTGGTTAGGATTATAGTTAGGGTTAGGGTTAGATTTTGGGTTAGGATTAGGATTATGGTTAGAGTTAGGATTATATATATGTATTGAGGTATTAGTGATATATATGTAATATTTATCTTAGAACCTAAACCCTAACCCTAATTAAATCTTAATCCTAACCCTAATTTAACTTGATATAAAACTTTATTGGAGAACCATAACCCCAATGCTAATTGAACACTAAACCTAACCCCAATTAAACCCTACCACTAACCTAACATTAATGATAACCCTAGCACTAATACAAAGATTTATCCTAGAACCCTAACCTAAACTTAACCTCAATTATAATCCTAACACTAACCCCAAGATTTATCCTAGAATTCTAAACCTAACCCTAATTTAACCCTAACCCTAATTGAATCCTAACCATAACCATGACCCTCTAACTGAACCTAAACCATAACCCTAACCCTACCCCCAATCCTAACTCTAACACTCAGCCCAAGATTTATCCTAGAACCCTAACCTTAACTCTAAGCTTTATCTTAGAACTGTAACCCTAATTAAAGTCTAACCATTATAGAAACTAAACACTAATCATAACCTTTTATTAAACCTTAACCCTAACCTAACCTAAAAACTAGCCCTAATTTAACCATAACCCTAACCTTGATCCTAACACAAAGATTTATCCTTGAACCCTAACCCAAATTGAGCCCCTAACCCTAATCCTAATTGACCATAATTGAAATATAACCCTAACCTTAACCTTAACCTTAACCCTAACCCTTGAACCCTAATTTAAAACTCTAACCCTAAATGAATTATAACCCTAGTCCTAACCATAATTAAATAGTAATTTTAATCATAAGTCTAATCAAACCTTAATCATAACCTTGAATATTAATTGAATCACAATTCAATTTCAACCCTAAACCTAACACTAGCACTAACGATAACCTTAATTGAACCCTAATTGAAACCCTAACCATAAATAAACCCTAACTATAACCCTAATTAAATTAACCTTAATTGAACCCTTAGCATAACCTAACCTTAAACCTAATTAAATCTAAACCTGATTGAACCCTAACCCTAACCCTATCCCTAATTGAACCCTAAGCTTAATAAAACTCTAGCATTGATTTAACCCTAACTCTAACTCAAGCCCTATTTGTTCCTAACCATAGTTCAATCCTAACTCTAACCATAACCTTTACCCCAAGCTATATCATATAACCATAATGTTAACCCTAACCCTAATTGAACTCTAACCTAAAACTAGCCATAATTAAACCCTAGAAAAGAACCCTAACTCTAATAAAACCCTATTCATAACCCTATTTGGAACCCAACCTTAACTCTAACCCTAACCCAAATTGAACCTTAACCCATAAGAAAATAATTACCTTAATTGAAATCTAATCCTAACCATTATTAAATCCTAATCATAATTAAACACTAACCCTAATTCCAACTTAATCATAATTGAAGTCTAAGCCTAAATGAACCATAACACTAACACTGAACCTAATTGAATTGTAACTCTTATTGAACCCTTATTGAATCATGACACTAATTGAACCTTAATTATAACTCTTACTATAACCCTATTTTAATTATAACCCTAACATGAATCTTTAGCTTAGAAACCTAATCCTACCATAATCTAAATTAAAACTTGATTGAACCCTAACCCTAGTTACCCTAATTAAACCTAAATTTAACCTAACCCCTACTGAATCCCAAATCAAACCCTAAGCTTTATCGTAGAATCCTACCTATAACCCTAACCATATAATTGAACCTTAACCCTAAAGTTAACACTAACCCTTATCTTAAGAAAACCCTAACCCTAACCATAATTAAAACTTAATGATAACTTTAACCCTAACCCTAATTTAACTATATCCCTAATGATGAAATACGATGAGATAATGATATCTCTTGGCATATTATATATCTTAATATATTAAGATATATATATATATATATATAATACGCCGAGAGATATCATTTTTGAGGATTTTTTTTCTCTTTTGCTTTTTTGAATTTAAAAAATATACCTCAAAAATGATATCTCTCAGCATATAATATATATATATATATATATATATATATATATATATATATATATCTTAATATATTAAGATAGATAAGCTAGTGCAGCCATGACGTACGTAGCACATTGAATAAATTAATATATTTAGGGTTGTGATTACAGTTAGCATTTAGGATTAGGGTTAGCATTTGGTTTAGATTTATTATTATGATTAGGGTTAGGTTTTAGTGTTAAGGTTGGGTTTATGTTCATAGTTAGTGTGAAAATTATGTTAGGGTTAGGGGTGGAATTATGGCTAGGGTTAGGGTTTGGATTATAACTATAACAGGTTTCAGGTTAGCAATAAGGCTTTGGCTAGTGTTAAGGGTAGGTTTAGAATTACTATTAAACCCTAATCCAAATTGGACCTTAGTTATATCCTAACCCTAACCCTACTTAAAATATAACCCTAACCCTAACAAAACCCTAACCCTAATTGAAGAAACCCTAAATCCAACACTAATCGTAACCTTAAGTGAACACTAACCCTAATTGAATTGTAACCTTAACCCTAATTTAATTATAAACCTAATTCAACCCTAACCCTAACCCTACCCCTAACCAAATTGCTAACCCTAATAGTAAACCTAATTGAACTATATACCTAACCCTGATTAAACCCTAAGTATAATCCTATTTGAACCCTAACCCTAACTAAACCCAAACCATAACCCAAACCCTAATTGACCCTTAACCCTAATGCTAACTCTGAGATTTATTTTAGAAACCTAAACCTAATTAAATTTAACCCTAATGCTAACCCCAATATTTTTCCTAGAACCCTAATTAAACCCTACCCTAATTGAATTTTAATCTTAAGATTAAATGTAACCCTAATCATAACCCTAATCTAACTTTAACCCTAAGCTTTATCCTAATTCTAACCCTAATTAAATGCTAATGTATGCTATCCCCAATTAAATCCTAACTCAAATTGCACTCTAACCCTAATTATACCTTGATTGAATGCTAACCCTAATTGAACCCTAAATCTATTCCTATCTCTAACCCTAATTGAATTGAAATTCTAATTGTGACTTCAATTCATGTCTAATCCTATTTTAACCCTAACCCTAATTGAATCCTAACATTTATCAGAATAAAATCTAGTTGAACATTAACCCTTTTCTAACCCTAATCATAAGAATAATTGAATACTAGTCATAACCATAATTTAATCTTAATTAAAACTCAATTGTAACGTAACCCTAATATTCATTAACCCCTAATTGCACCCCAATTGTAATAATCTTGATCATAACCTAATTAACCTTAAGTGAATAGTAACCCTAATTGAATTGTACCTTAACCCTAATTTAATCCTAAACCTAATTAAACCCTAACTCTAACCCTACCCCTAATCCAAATTGTACCCTAACCCTAACTCTAATAGTAACCCTAATTGAAATATATACCTAACACTAATTAAACCCTAACTAAAGTCCTAATTGACCCCTAATCATAATTGTATCATAACCCTAATTGAGTTGAAACTATAGTTGGATCATAACCCTAATTTAGTTGTAACTTTGATTGTACTCCTATTTGAACCCCAACTATAACCCTAACTCTAAGGTTTATAATAAAACCTAACCCTAATTGAACCCGTACTCGAGCCATAATAGATACCTAATCCTAATTGAATGCTAATGTACATTAACCCTAATTAAATCCTTACCCACATTGCATCCTAACCCTAATTAAACCTTGATTGAATGCTAACCATAATTGAACCCTAAATCTAATCCTAGCTCTATCCATGATTGAACTTTAATTCTAATTGTGACTTTAATTGATATCGAATACTATTTGAACCCTAACCCTGATTGAATCCTAACATTTATCATAATAAACTCTAATTGAACATTAACACTTTTCTACCCCTAATCCTAAGTATAATTGAATCCTAATTGTAACTATAATTGAATCTTAATTAAATTCTAATTGTAACGTAACCCTGATATAGTAACCCTAATTGAACATTAATTAACTACTAATTGCATCCCAATCCTAATCATCTTGACCATAACCTTATTTTAACCCTAATTGTAACCATAATCTCAAGCTTAATTGTAGAGAAATAACCCAAATCATAATTTGATTCCTAATTATCCCTTAACCATAACTAAACTCTAATCAAGAACCCTAACCCTATCATAACCCTATCCCTAATTGAACTCTAGTCCTAATTGAACCCCAACTGTAACCAAAACCCTATTTGTTCTTAACCCTCACCTTAACCCTAACCCTAATTGAACCATAATCCTTATTAAACTCTATCCCTAATTGAAACCAAAATTGAACCAAACTCTAGCCTTGATTGAACCCCAAATCTAACCCTAATTTAACCCTAACCCTAACCATAATTGAAACCTAACCTAACCATAACCCTAATTAAAATAACTATAGAACCATAACCATAACCCTACTTAAAATAACTATAGTTGAACCATAACCATAAGCTTAAGTGAACACCAACCCTAATCAAACCTTAATCCTAATTAAACCCTAACCCTCACCTTAACCCTAACCCTAATTGAACCATAACCCTAATTAAACTCTAGCCCTACTTGAACCCCAACCCTAACCCATGCTCTCTTAGTTCTTAACCCTAATCCAATCCTAATGTTAACCCCAATGTGAACACTAACCTTAAGTGAACACTAAACCTAATCAAACCTTAACCCTAGCTAAACCTTAACCCTCACCTTAACCCTAACACTAATTGAACCCCAACCCTAACCCAAACTCTATTTGTTCCTAACCCTAGTTGAGTCCTAATGTTAACCCTAATGTGAACCCTAACCCTTATTGAAACTTAACTTAACCATAACCATAATTAAACTTTGTGAATGGTGATCCTATACCTGCACAAACACAAAGAACAAAAGCATAATTAGTCCATTATGCAAGTTAAATCAACATGCCTCATGGAATTCATTTGAAATGCACAAAACAAGAAATAGAATGAAGAACACAAATAAAATCTTTCAAATCCTATTTAATTGCAAACAAACTCTCAATACCATGGACAAATTGGTGTCATTTTGATGTGGAAAATGGCCCTTTCTCAATCCTTTGTAAGATTGAATGATGATTTGATGAAGATTTGATGCTTCCTTGGTGAAATTCCTGCAAAACCTAGCTATGAAAATGTGAATATGGATGAACAATGGATGAGAAAATTCAAAATCTTAAGATAATGTATTTGCATGAAGTTGTGGATCCAAAATCCAAATGAAAGCCTCTTATTTAGAATGAGGAAAAATAGATGAATGTGGGACAAAAGACCAACTAATAGCATAAAGCCACTTGTCAACATGTAAGTGGACAAAGGTGGAGCACATTTTGGTCATTGTACAATTAAATGCAATTAGGTGGAATTTCAAAATGGATGAAATGACAAATTGGATGGAGGAGAAAATGAAGTTAATTCCACTTGGATCAAGTCAAAGGACATGTAAGAAACTTAAATGCCTTGTTGGATGTACAAGCCTTTTTGGAGGGATTTTTCAAACTTGGAAAATATTCCATTTTGGATGCCTTTTTGAAAGTAAATAGAGATTTAATAAATCAATTGAAATTATTTTCATGAGAAAGTTGCAAAATCTAGAGGATTTGGGTGATTAAGATTAGGATTAATCAAGATTTGATTAATTAAGAGGGAGATTAGTTTATTTGACCATTTGATTTAGATTTTTGGATTGAAATAAATCAAGATGAGAGGAAAATGATTTAGACTTAATTAAATAAATATTTGATTTATTTAATTAAAAAAGATGGTGTTAGATTAAATCAAGTAAGGATTAGTTCATTTAACTTAATAGAATGACTTTAGAGACTTAATTAAATAGAATGAAGTATTTAATTAAAAGAGGGACTATAGGATTAATTAAACAAAATTATTTCTTTAATTAATAAGAGATGATGATTTAATCAGGTAAAAATTGATTTATTTAATTAAGAGGTGAAATGTGATGAATTTAATAAAATACAGATTATTCAATTAAAGGACTAGCAAAGGAGATTATTCAGGATGAAGTGGTGTTGGTAAAATTAGGATCAAGTGTATAGGACCAATCAGTATATTTTTCATGTCTACATTTTTCCCCTCCTTGAAGCAATGTACCCATTGCGTTAGTTCAAAGAATAAACTGTTGTGATCAAAATTCAAATTTTTTTAAATTTTTCTAGATGCCCCAGTAGAAAGAAGTATACCGGTACACTACCCCTTCAAGATATCAAGCAAAGAGTTCAATTTGAGGTTGATCTAATGAAAAAGAGGTTCAAGATGGACGTATGGATGGTTATGATGATGATGCAAATGAGATGGTTTTAAGATGCTTAGAATAACCAATCTATATTATGGTGCAATGATGGAAATGCAATGTATGTGAGATGGATGATATGATATGCTATGATTATGAGATGTATGTATGCTAATGGTTTGAAAATACAAGATGGATGCATTAGTGATGATGACTAGCTACCATGGTACCATGTTAGCACAGAGAGAAAGAAGAAGAAATAAGAGAATCCAACAAGCCTACTTTATTAGAGATGATGATGATGATGATGATGATGCTTATTAGGAATTGGGACTTTAAAAGGGCTACTTACCTTATGTTTGGTAACACACGTAGGCACGATGCATCAAGGTATAAAGAACCAGGATGGTGTTGTACCTAGTGTGATGGACTTTGACTCGACATGAGATAGGAGTATTCCTATTCACACTTGACATATGAAACCTCATTTAAAATGGAGTTCAAATATTTCAAATATCTTGAACGAAAACATAGAAAGCAAATCCTTCCTATGTGGTCAACAAGACATCTAAAACACCTTCCCTACATCCAAAAAAATCATGCATGACCAATGTTATATTACAAGAATATTCAACAAGCACAACATATAAGAAAATATTGATTGTTGCCCCATTCCTTTCTCTCTAAATCCTTTTGTTTGGACATCATCAAGAGGTCATTGGACTAAGTGCAATAAGATAAGTCAAAAAGACAAAGATAAAGTAAACAAATAAGCTAATGTTCTTCATACCGCTAGCCAAGACTAAACTATGATGATGGCTGATGTTGATGTCCATTATAGGAAGGATGCATCCTAAGACATGATGTTATCAGATCATGATGAGATTTGATTGGATGATAGGCTATTAATACCAAGAGTTGACCAACTTGTTTACTTACTAACCTAGACTCGAGACCTTAATGATTGAGTTTTCAATTTTAACCTATTAGACTTGTTTCCAACTATTTCACCAAAGGTTGAGGCTGACACATGATTTATTGTGAGTAATGTTTATTGAGGGTGAAAGCGAGATGGGATGGAAGGATTTTTTTTAAATATTTGTATTTTTTTGATGTTTTTGAAATGTTTTGAGGCTGTTCTTTTGTATTTTCAAATGTTTTACAAATGTTTTGTTTTTTCAAAATTTCTAATGTTTTTTGTGTTTTCTGAGATTTCATGAATGTTTTTGGATTTTGTGTCTCGAGGGCCCATCACTAATGGCCTTGCGTACATTTAAGCTTAGAGATGACATAGTTTAGATAAGATGACTTTGTTTTTTACTTTTTTGACTGACTTTTTGACCTATTTTTTGGATTTTGATATGTTTTGAATGTTTTTGGATTTTCTAATTTTAAGAATATTTTTGGGATTTTCTGATTTTTTTATTTTAGGAAGACTTCAAGAATACAAATGAATCTGATCCAATGAGAACATGCCCCCAGCGTGGAGGAATAGACTACTTTGATAAAGGTAGGACAAACTAACCTTGGGAATGGGTCAAGTAGTACTAGGAGGGATCATGACACAAACATAGGACCAAGCTATGATACGAACGTGGATGGGTGATGGATGGAGATAGATGGATGATGGAAGTGTGATGGATGGATGATGTAGGATGAGTCATGAAGATCCTAGTGGATGGAAAGTTTTTATTTACATAAGGAACCTATTTTCCAAGTTTTCACCAAGGTACTTGCCCAAAACACCACCGAAGTGGTTTTCACTAGAGGATGATTTTTTTTTCTCTTTACTGTTTTTAATCCTTTTTCTGATTTTTTTGGACTTTTGTATTTTTTATGTTTTTTTAATTTTTTTGTATTTTTGGTTTCATACCTTGAAAGATTTAGGCATAAAACTTTTTAAGGTGGGAGATATTTATGGGCTCTTGCAGAGGTTCCCCTTCGAGCATTGACAACTGATATTCCCTTGACTTGTAACTTGTTGTGATGACAAAGGGTCTGAACCAATTGGGTTCAAACTTTCCCTTTCCATCTAGATTTGGAACATTCTTCTAATTCTCCTTCACACCATCTCTTTGACTTGGAATGTCTGACTCCTAATTTTCTTGTTCTAACTCCGCTTGAGCCGGTTTTGGTAGAATTACAAATGGTTTAAGGCATCCATACACCACTCATCTAGTAGTTCCAGCTCATTTAGTCATGATGCTTGATATTCTTCATCTATGATGATATTTTGCAATAATAATCTTAGGGTCAGGAGCTCGAATCTCAATGGGGAGTATGGGTTTTGATCCATAGACCAGGGAGAAGGGGGTGGCACCTATTGGTGTGCATATGCTTGTTTGGTAGGCCCATAGGGTGGGATTCAACTACAAATTCCAGTCACAACCAACATCATTGACTATTTTCTTAAGGATTTTTAGGATGGTCTTATTTGTAGCTTCTACTTGGCCATTTCCTTGGGGATAGTACGGAGTGGAAAAACAATGTTGGATTTTGAACTTTTGACATAGTTCACAAACATCCTAGTTTTTGAGGGACACCGTAATAGAAAATTAAGTAGTTCAAGATGAACTTTGATATATGCTTTCATGTGATATAAGTCATGGGAATGGCTTCTACCCACTTTGTGAAGTATTCAGTGGTAGTGATGATGAATTTATGTCCATTGGACAAGGTAGGGATAATTTTTCCAATGAGATCGAGCCCCCATTACATAAAGGACCAAGGTGTAGCAATTGGGTGAAGCTCCTGAGCTAGTGCATGGATGAGATCCCCATGATGCTAACATTGTAGACACCTTCTAACATAGTCATGTGCTTCTCTTTCCATTATAGGCCAATAGTACCCTGTACTCAATAGTTTCTTTGCCAAGGTAATATCACTTGAATGTGAACCAAAAATGTCGTTATGTACCTCGGTTAAGGAAGTCAATGTCTCCTCAATGTTTAGGCAATGTAAAATGGTTCCTTCAATTCTTATACGATAAAGGGTATCTCCTAGGATGACAAAATAGGATGAATTTTTGACAAAGGCTCTTTTGAGGTTTGGGGTTATGTCGGCGGGGAGGACTCCTATTCTCAAGTAAGTGTATATAGCATGGTACTAGGGATTACTAGGACCAACTATTTTGTACACAAATTTGGATTTTGGTACCTTGAATGTAGGCATGAGAAGTTCCTCTATGAGGAATTCTTGCTTTGGGATGTTGCGTGGGATATCCAATAGTGATCCAATTGTAGCCATAGTGTCTGCTACTTTGTTATTTTCTCTTGGTATGTGCTCAAATATAATATCAATGAAGAGATCTTTGAGGCTTTCTGCCAACTTCTTGTAAGGAGTCAACTTATCATCCTTTGTTTGATACTCATCATTTACCTGATTGATTATGAGTTGTGAATCTTCATAGACCTTAAGCGCCATGATCTACCAAAGTACTATTATTCTCAGCCCTATGATGAGATCCTCATACTCTGCGATGCTATTGTGCATGGAAATGACAACTTGTATGCTTTTTTCATATAGTCCCCTTATGGAGTGATGAAGAAGATCCCTACTCCTAATCTTTGTTGTGTGTAGGATCCATCAAAGTACATTTTCCAGTGATCTGCAACACTTAGGTTAAAGATTGATTCATTAGGGAATTTTGATACAAGTAGGTTCTCTAAGTATATCGGTGCCTCCACTAATTGATTTGCAATTGCTTGTCCTTTGATGGATTTGTGCTCCACATACTCAATGTCATGCTCTATTAGTATCATAACCCACTTGGTTGTCCACCCTATAAGAGTTGCTTTAGAAAGTAGGTATTTTAGTGGTTCTATCCTTACAATGAGCTTTATTTGATGGGCTCAAATGTAATGTATGAAATTTTTTGCTGCAAATACGATTGCTAGAAATGATTTCTCAATCGAGGTGTAGCTCAGTTCATGGACTGCCATTGTTTTGCTGATATAATAGATAGCTCTCTCTTTTCCATTTTCATCATGTTATTCTAAGAGAGCATCGAGGGTTGCCGTTGTTGCTAATATGTATAAGATCAAGGGTTTTCTTGGAATTGATGGCATGAGGACTGGCGGTGTAAGTATTCCTTGATCTTGTTGAAAGCCTAATCACACTTTTCATCCCACTTGTATTCTACCCCCTTGTGGAGTAGGTGAGAATATGGGACTGCCTTGTCTTCTATTTGTGCTATGAATCAACGGATGAACTAGAGTCTTCCCTGCAAACCCCTTAGTTGCTTCAATTTTTTCAGTGCCTCCATTTTGAGGATTGCTTTGACTTTGGAAGGATCTACCTTGATTCTTCTCATGGATACAATGTACCCTAGGAGCTTGCCTGATTGTACCCCAAAGACACACTTTTTTGTATTAAGTCGGATCTTATACTATTCTAGCCTATCAAAGATGGAGCTTAGAGTTGATATGTCATCTCGTCATTTCTTTGACTTGGCCAGTATATCATCCACATAATCTTCCATAGTTTTGTGGATCATGTCATTAAAGATTAGTGTCATAGCTCTTTGATAAGTTTCTCTTACATTTTTCAACCCGAACAACATCATATTCTAGCAATATGTCCCCCATGGGAAAGTGAAGGCCATTTTGTGTTGGTCATCTTTTTCTATCATGATCTAGTGGTAGCCTAAGAATCTATCCATCAACAATAGCATCTCATGTCCTATTGTCATATCTATGATCATGTCGACATTGGGTAGTGGAAATTCATCCTTGGGACATGCTTTGTTAAGGTCTCTAAAGTCCATACAAATGTGGATGTCCACAGTGGGATTTCAAATAGGTATAAGGTTTGCGCCCATTCTAGATAATCAATTGGCCATATGAATCCTGGATCTAGCATCTTTTGTAATTCCATTTTGACCAACAATGCTATCTGGTGATGCATTTTCCTAAGCTTTTGTCTTACTAGCTTGGCTTCGGGGTATACAACTAGGTGATGAACCACAACCTTAGGATCAAGCCCCGGCCTGTTGACATAGGTTCATACAAAGTTTATATTTCTTTCCTTTAGGAATGCAGCTAGAATTTCTTGTTCTTCTGTGAGAAGTGGCTCAACATAGAATGTTATGTGTGGTAGTTCCTTTTTTCCCAAGTAGACTGGGTTGCATTTCTCTGCCAAGACCGTTAAATTCTCTTGATGAATTGCACTGAGAGGAAGATTGAATCCTTCATCCTTTTGTGCCTCAGAGAGGTTTTCACCATTGGATACGTCCTTTATTTTTACTATTTTTAGTTCAAAGGGTGCCACAATATGGTTTTCACTCAAAGACCTAGAGATTATTCTTGGATTTTCACTTTTGTGACTAAAGGATTCAATCATTTCCCCATAATAGGTCTATGTGTCCAATATGATGTTGAACCTGGCCTTGTGATCTCTGTACGGTACCATATCCTACAATCCCATGAATTCAGTGAGTTCTTCATCATTCGCGAAAGTGTCCAAAATTGGTGGTCGTCGTTGGTTGTAATTGATAAGTTGAGGATAGACTAGGTTTATTTCATGGGCTTGATGTTCTGACTCAAAAGATAGGGTGTTAATCATGAGCAAGGAGGAATCTTCAAAAAGAATAGGCAAGTCTATTATGGGATCCTCATTAGTACAACACACATAAATTATGTCAAAGGTAAAGTTATGACTTGACCTATGGATAAGGGTAATTGAAGGGTGGATGTTGATTGTTGAGGGGGACTTTTGACCTCCTTAATCGGGGCTGATTTTCTAAGTATGGTCACCTTAAGAGGGGTACATCTGAGGCTAAGATTTCTCATACACTTCTCTGGAATGAGAGGTACTAGAAGCCCATTGCCATTTTATCCAAGCTTCTTGTTTCTGTTATAGCCCATACCAGGCATCATTTGTAATCCTTTGCTACTCTCATCCATAGGAATATTAGGTGTGGGCCTTTCATATTGGTATAGGAGACTGGATATGTCTCTTTCATCTACTATTTCCCAACTTCTGAATCTAGAGGGGTCTCCTTTGAAGGTATGGGAGGATGTTTCAGCTGGTTGGGGTTTCCTATGAGTCCTAGGAGATTGAGGTAACTCTCCTATGATGAAAGAAATTTTTTTCATTCTATAATCCCCACACCCATTGTCTTGGATAATGAACTTGATTTTACATATATCAGGGATGGTGGGTGTCGTTGTCTTAAAGTGGAGGCTAATGTAGCTAGGTCTACATACGGAGTGGTAGGGCCTTCATAATTCTTTGAAACATGGATAATTTTATAGTATTTTTCTTCCAAGTTCTTGTAGTAGGCAAAGGGCTCAAGATCACCTTGGACCATGACCTCTTGATTTTGATATGGGAATTTGATGCACTGATGAAAGATGGAAGTGACTGCTTGCATCCCATGGATCCACAGACACCCTAGGAGAGTGTTATAAGGTAAATCAAGGTCAAGGACCTAGCATATTGTTTCCATAATGGTTGGCCCTACTTGAATAGGGAGCTGGATAGTTCCTTGAGACACTCTTTCCTAATTATCAAATGCTTTGATTGTGATTCCCTTACCCTTTTCAATGGCATCATCTGAGAATCCTAGATTCTTTATTAGTTTGAGGGAAAAAATGTTTAGACCTACACCCCCATCCACCAAGACCCTTTTGACATTTTTTTTTATGAACCGAGACTTCAAGGTGGAGTGCATGATTGTGAGATGGTTAAGTAGGAAAGTCCTAGTTGGAGAATGTTAGGAGACTTGGGGTGGTGATATTTCTGACCATAGCTTGGAACTAGTTAGTATCAAGATCTACGGAGATAGTAGAGGAAGCCAATGCTTCCTCTAGGATTTTTCTATGTGCGGGTGATATCTTCAGCAACTCCATGATGGAGATCTGAGCAGGGGTTCTTTTTTAGTTTTTCTAGGACATTATAGCCATGAGGAATGGATTTCGGATTGGAGGTGGATGCGCTAAGTGGCTATGATGGTCCAACAATGGTGACCTTGTTGTCACGTGTGGTGACTCCACAATCATCTTTGGCTCCCTTGATATTGATAACAGTGACCATTTCATCTATGGATGCGACAACATGATCATACACATGATTCACATTGGCATATTTGGTCTTTCGACGGCTGTTCCCTTGGTTATGATTTAGCATTGGATTTGTGTATATTTTAGGGTCTTGATTTCTAGCTGGTTGTTCAATGTTTATGACCTTGTCATCGATGAGGTCTTGGATTATATTTTTCAACCTTATGTAGTTGGCTATTGTGTGCCCCCTGATTTTGTGAAAATCACAAAGGTGGTTTTCACTATACCATGGTAGTTTCACTTGCGGTTCGTAATAGTTCTCATAGGTAGGAATTTTGATGATATTTTTGTTTATTAGTTCCTTCATGATTGCTTCAATTGTTTCCCCAAGGGTAGTGTACTTTCACTTGGGGGGATTTTTGTTTCACAGGGGTGGTCCACCTTGATTGTTCAATTTGTTGATTTGATTGTTGGGTGGTTGTTGTGATACCACATTAGCTTGCATGTTTTTTTTTATTGTTTTGTGGTTGTTGGTATGTCTAGGTACTTTGTTTTGGAGCACTAATTATGATCTTGGCATCCACCACACCATCATTGGTGACATTCCTATTCTTCACCCATGCGTGAGGTTTCTCATTGGAGCTGGTGGATAGGTAGTTGCCTTGAGGTTCTTGATATGATGGTGTCCCCTCTTGTGCAATAAGGGCTCATTCAATGCTGAGCACCTTGGGGATCAGTTGGTTGTAAGTGGTGATGCATTGCAACTTAGATGGAACACCAAGGTTTTCTCAAGATTGGTAATGATGGTGCAAACTTTTTGTTCTTCTGGCATGGCCCATTTGCTCCTATTGGCCTTGGATCACCATCATGGTAAGAAGGAATCAAATGATTCCCCCTTGGTTTGTTTAAGAACTGATAATTCCTCTAAACTGACATCCATACCAATATTAAATGTGTATTCTTTTATGAATGCATCTATAATCTCTTGGAACTTTTTGATGCCGAGAGGAAGGTGAGAGAACCACTCCATGGTGGGACCAACCAAAATTTGAGGAAATAGCCACATCAAATATGTATCATCATATGCAACCTCCATGCAATGTACCTGAAATTGTTTAATATGATCTTTAGAGTTTCCCATCCCTTGATATTTGTCAAATTTAGGGATTTCAAACCCCTTTGGGAATGGTACCATTGCAAGGCTCTTGTCAAATGGATAGGGGCATAAGTTACTTGGTGCTTTTGTGGTTTTCCTTGACTGAAGATCTAGCACTTGTTGTGAGAGCAACTTGATTTGTGTTGTCACATCATTTTGTAGATTGAGGGGTGGAGTGAATGTGTTTTGAAGTGGTAGATTCTTTCAAGTGATGGGTGGAGTATTCAGCATGTTGGTGGGAGTTTGTTTCAAGGTCTGCTACATGATCAAGGTTTTCTTATATGCATGAATTTTCTATTGCACCAACAACACTTGTTGTTGGTCTTGTTGTTGTTGCACCAACAATACTTGTTGTTGGTCTTGCTATTTTTGTGCCAACAACACTTATTGTTGGGCTAGTAGTTGGACTACTTCTTGATGTGCTTGGTACTATTGTAGGGATTGTTAATATGATTTTTGTTGGGTTGCTTATAGTTGTGCCTGGTATTAAGCTTGTGATTTTTCTTGCTGAGCTTGGTATTGGGATTTCCTGAGCTTGAGCTTGCACTTGTGCTTGAGCTTGTGCTTGTTGGATAGCTTGTACAACCTATGTAGCTTGTGCAACTTGAGAAACTTGAGTGGGTTGGGCAGCTTTCATAGCTTGGGAAGCTTGGGCAGCTTGTTGTTGTTGTAGTAAAGCTTGGGCTTGAGCATCCTACTATGCTTTTTGTTCTTTTTGTGTGGCTTGAGCTGCTTGTGCTTGCTAAGTAGCTTGTTGTGAAACTTGCATGTTTTGTGTTTACTGAGCTTGAAATTGCTGATATGCCTTTTGATAAGCCTATTGTGCTACTTGCAATGTTATGCTATATTGATTGGCCACATTCAATCTTGGTGGTGTTGGTGGTGGTAGATTTGGAGTGGTGTTTGTTGCTGTGATGAGAGGTATCATCATATTGATAGTGGGGATTTGTGTAGTGGATGGTGTAATTGATGTGCTTGGTCCTTGAGAGACCATGTTTATGGAAGGTGTCATGACTGCTTGTGTCATTTGGATGGTTTCCACCTATTTTTGTGATATCGATGGAAAAATAGAGGATTTGATATGATGTTTTGATTGATGATCGGGGGGTGTTCAGATTTTGTTGATTGAGTGTTGGTAAAGGAGGTAGCCCTAAACTAAGGGGTGGTATGGATGTTAATGGAAAAGGTGGAAGTGGTGGAAAGGTGGGTCATGTACTCCCTTGAGGAAATGATGATGATGAGGGATCAAAGATGCCCCTAGTCCAAATAACCCACCTTCTCCTTCCGAAGTCATAGGGAGAGAGGTTTGTGTGTTAAGAGGATATGTCGGTGTTGCATGAAAGCATGACAAAGGTTTTTTGGGGTCCTGAAAGGTAAGAAAAACATATGGGTGTAGCAGATTTAAGGGGACAAATTCAACCAAGATGGTGTTTGCATCCAAATCTTGGTTGTTCACAAGGGGGTGTGTTTGTAGTGCATAAAGAAATGAGCTCCCCTTGTTAACAATGGGTTGATTCAGAGCAATGGATGATGTGATTTGGGGATGCTTTGAGTGATGCTTTAAAATGGAGGTGTGGATGAGATTTGGGGTGTGGATGAAATTGGGGGCATAATCCCAAGAGGCTTCTTCATGATAATGCTTACATCAAAATCAGAAGGGAGTTTAGCCCATTCTTTGGCCAATTCTAGCATGTATTGTGAGGGATTGAGTTTCATCATGGTACTGACAATTTTGTGTGTCTCAGGATTTTGAACCATTTCAATAATTTCATCTTGTGTCATCCCTAAGACATTGATAGTGATGTCCTCCACTTGGGCACCTTCCTCTTGACAATCTTGTGGTAGTCGAGGAAAAATGAGCATGGGATTGCTAGACCCAACGGGATTGATTTCGGAGGTGGTTTGACTCAAGTCACTTGAAGTGGATGTTTCCTTGTTTGTTTCCATGTTATTCTTGTGTTGAGATCTAGTTTGAACCATAAAATGAGGATTAATTTTCAGGAATGTAAGAGATGAACCTCTAATTCCTTAGATTGATCTAAGCTTTAGGTACAAAAATAAATTCTAAGATATTGAGGATCAAATATGGTGATGAGATAATAAGAGATGGATGATTGGTGAATGATTGGAACTCTAAGGAAACCTTGAAGAGGACACTAAAATTTATGACTTTTGGATTGATGTTTGATTTGATTTTGATCTTGATTTTGGATTGATTTGATTTGATTTTGATTTTGATTTTGATTGGATTTTATTTGGATAATGAACTCATAAACTCTAAGAGGTTGGGTGTTTCCTTAGAGTAGACTTGTTCACAAGATGATAATTTAGTTAAGTGTGTGAAGAAGGAGTCATATACACACACCTAATCAAACAAGATGATTTGGATTTTGATTTCAAAGGATTTTCCCAAAGTTTAGAATAAAGGATTTTTTCAAGATTTCCAAGAGATTTTTATGAGATTATTTTTTATTTTTATGTTTGAAGGATGGATGAGAGCATTTTTATTTTGATCCCAAGAGACTTAGAGAGACTTAGTTTACTAGAACAAGGCGTTGAAGAAAATTCTAATACCTCCTATGTGAGATATTCAAACTTTGAAAGAGGCTTGGATTTTGACAATAGTAAAATGAATACAAATTTGGATTATTCATTGATGCACATTTGTAAAAGTTGAAGGCCAATCTTTCTCTAAATTTGCAAAGCATAGACAAACTTTTCTTGCGAGCCTTTTGACTAAGACCTTTGGTCTTTGGTTTTCAGATTTTGATCTTTCAAGAAATCATTTGAAACAACACATGTGTGGGGTCCAATTGTTTCTTATCTTTGCTTAATGAATTTGTTTTACTACAAAAAATTCTTGATTAAGTTTTTAAACTAAATGTCCAATGTCCTAATTTCTTCTCATCCCACAAATTCCATTATGTGGGAATCAAGAAATTTCTGGAAAAAGTTACCTTATGTTGAATTTAGTGAGAGAAAATTGTGATGTAAATTCAAATGCTTAGAAGCCTCTAAGGATAGAATCCCTAGGGAAAGCAATAACACTTGAATTTTGTCAATGGTATTTGCTTCCTCTAAAGAGTTTGAAATTTTATGATCATGTTGAATGTTTGTTTTCCAATGTTTAAGACCCAAGCAAAGTGTTTTGATTCCAAGAACATGAACAACCTTATGGATAAAAATATAATATTTATTGAATTTCCACTTGGATAAATCCAACTATGCTTATTCTTGGTGAATTATTAAAAGCTTGACCACACTGGCTCCCCTTCATGGAACTCACTTCTATGGGTCAACCAAGCTTTAGTACCCATGAAACTTCCATGGAACACTTCTCATTTCTACCAAGAACCACAAAAATGTGGGCTAGCTTCAGAGGTTTGACCTCTTGCACCAAAAAATATATTTAAAAATTTGGGCTTTCTAAACAAAAGGTTCTAGTATAGGCATTTCGTTCATGGGGGATCATCCATATGACAAGAGACCATTGCTTCCCTTCTTGTCAGAACAATCCTCATGATACTTTGGTGCAGTCATGGTAGGAGGGTCCTCAAAGAGAACAGTCTAGACCATGAAACAAGAGTTACACAACAAAAGCCACACAAAACATGGAGGTGAATGCAGATCCAAACATTCATATTACTAGAAATTTCAATTATAATTAGTTGGCAACATCTGGGTTCACAGATTGGGCTCATAGGAAAAATACAACATGCTCAAAATACAATATCCCTATATGCACCTTAATGTGAGCTGAAATATTACATATCAAATCCTATATTCATCTACCTATGATCCTAATGATCAGTTACAATGATTTATATCACATCTGGAGATCTAGAATCCTCTGCATCAACCAAGGATCATTATAATCTCTGATGAAGGAAACATAATGTGTGCATAAAATAGGTCGGCCTTAAATTTTAATTTCTCCTTGCCAAGTGCATAAGAGTTATTGTGGACCTAAATTAAGCTTAGGGGCGCTCCACGGAACAATTCAAAACATGTCGCAAGGATCCGCAAGTTATGAGATGGATCCACAAGAGACAAAACTCGTCGTTAGGCTTGAAACTACTTGGATTCTTTGTTCGGGAGCAATAAATTTTTAGAAAAGACCCAATCGCTTTGAAATCTTGGAATAAAGGGAAAAAAATGAACACGTCCATGATGAAACATAGATCTGCACAGTCCAGTGAGAAAAATATAATGAAATTATGGATTTTCCAACTTGAACTAAACAAGAACATAACTTAAATGAAAATATTTTTTGTTGATCCGGGATTGCAAAGAACCAAGGATTCTCCTGCATCAGACATCCTCGGTTATTTTAAAAGTGATTCCCTCACTTTGTTGGGGCTAAAGGAAAATTAATATGGTCTACCTCAGCCTAAGAAATCAAAGAAGAATCCTCTACTAGTCTACCTTTCCACTTCACAAGATATTCTGTGTAGTATCTTCCACACATTTTCCTCCCATATCTAATATCCAAAATCTCTTCTATCTTGTCTGATTTTTGTTTAGGGAACTATTTCTCCAATTTTTCTTTATTGTCTTTACTAAATTCTACTTCAAGGTACTGATGTAGATTTGCAATGTTTAATATAGGTGATATACCCATGCCATCCAGTAACTCTACTTCATATGAATTTCTTGAATCAAATTTCCTCAAAATATTATAGGGTCCAAACTTCCTCATCTTGATCTTATTGTATGTGCCAACTAGAAATATTTCCTTCCTCAAATACACCATCACTTCATCTCCAACTTTGAACTCCTTATGTCTCCTTTTTTCATCTACTCGCTCCTTATATTTTTTGTTCATATCTTCCAATTGTTGCTTTACTTGAGTATGCTCTTTCTTCATATGTTCTGTAAAATCTTCTACTTCTGCACTCCTTTTATCTTCCTTACTAATGTCTTGCAACTCTGATATACCTCTAGGATGAACTCTAGTAACAATCTCAAAAGGTGTCTTTCTGGTACTCCTATTCATTGAATTATTGTAAGCAAACATTGCTTTTGCAAGGACTAAATCCCAACTTCCAGTCTTCTCCCTAACCAAAAATCTTTGCAAATTTCCCAAACTCCTATTAACTACCTTTATCTATCCATTAGTCTATGGGTGAAAAGTAGAACTGGACTTTAAATCTATCTTTAACTTCTTCCAAAGTGTCCTCCAAAAGTAACCAATAAACTTTGTATCTCTGTCTAAAATGATACTCCTAGGTAATCCATGCAATCGGACCACTTCCTTGAAAAACAAGTCTGCTACATGTATTGCATCTTTTTTCTTCTTACAAGGTATTAAATGTGTCATTTTAGAAAATCTATCCACCACCACAAATATAGAATCATTACCTCTCCATTTCTTTGGCAAGCCAAGTATGGAATCCATGCTTATATACTCCCAAGGTCTCTCTAGAACTATCAAAAGCTTATACAATCCAATATTCTGACTACTCCCTTTTGTAGCTTGAAAAACTCTACAAATCTGCACAAATTTCCTAACATCCTTATGAATATGCGGCCAAAAGTAATTCTCACTTACCAATGCTACTGTCTTATCAATTCCAAAGTGTCCTACCAATCCTCCACTATTTTTTTCTTTCACTAAGCTATCCCTCATTGAACTCTGGGGTATACGCAACTAATTCCCTTTGAACAACATGTCCTTCTAATTGAAATAATCCAACCACTAACTCCTATCCTCCAAGATTGGTTCTTTACAAGCTCTCCAAGGTTGTACAAAATCCGGGTCTTCCTCATACAAGTTCTTCAATTCATCAAAGCCTAATACGTCCACTCTCATCTCTCCCAGTAAATTCCTTCTCCTACTCAAAGCATCAACAACTCTTTTTGAATTTCCACTCCTATGTTTCAAAACAAAAGTATAACTCAGCAAGAATTCCACCCATCTCATGTGTCTCTGATTCAACTTACCTTGACTGTTCAAATACGACAATGCCTAATGATCTGTAAACAACACAAAATCCTTAGGAAAAAAATAATGTCTCCACTTCTTCAAGGCTTGAACTATGGAATAAAACTCCTAGTCATACATGGAATACCTTCTCCAAGCATCATTCAATTTCTCACTGAAGTAAGCTATTGGTCTTCCTTCTTGACTTAATACTTCTCCAATTACATTTCCACTTGCATCACAGTCTACCTGAAATGCCTTACTGAAGACCGGTAAAGCCAACATAGGATGCTTAGTCACCTTCTGTTTCAAAAACATAAAACTCTAGTCTGCTCCAAATGTCCACCTAAAATCTTTCTTATTCCCTCTCATTGTTTTTGTCATAGGACTGCAAATAGAACTAAAATTCCTAATGAACTTTTGATAGAAACTAGCCAATCCATGAAATGATCTCACCTCTCAAATGCTTTCTAGTGTAGTCCATTCAACAATTTCTCTTACCTTCTTGGGATCCATCTTCAATCTATCCTCAGATATCACAAATCCCAAATATACTAATTCTTCCTTCATGAAACTACACTTCTTAATGTTTATCAACAACTACTCTTCTCTCAACCTCTACATAACTTGTCTTATATGCAACAAATGTTCTTCTCTAGTCTTACTAAAAATCAATATGTCATCCAAATAGAAAATCACAAACTTACCCAAAAATTTCTTCAATACCTCATTCATTAGCCTCTTCAAAGTACTTGGTGAATTTGTTAGTCAAAAAGGAATCACCGCCCACTCATACAATCCTTCATTTGTATTGAATATTGTCTTCCAATCATCCCCTTCTTTGATTATGATATGATGATATCTACTCTTCAAATATATCTTTGCAAAGTATTTAGCTCCACTCAAACAATCGATAATGTATCCATCTCGGGCAAAGGAAATCTATACTCACTATGATTTTTTTTATGGCTCTAGATTCTATACACATCCTCCATTCTCCATCCTTCTTAGGTGCTAGAATAACATGTATTGCACAAGGAATTAAGCTTTATTTGATCAAACCCTTCCTCAATAACTCTTGCACTTGTCTATTCAACTCTTCATTCTTTATTGGTGTCATCTGGTGTGCTGCTTTATTAGGAAAACTAGCTCTAGGAATTAGATCAATTCAATGACTAATACTCCTCACAGGTGACAATCCATCAGGTACATTATTTGAAATGATCTCTTCATATTTTTCTAGCAACTTCTTTATCTCCTTGGGTTGTTCTTCTACATGATTCAAATCTTCAACCTTCTTAGGAACCAAGGCATAGCACATGTTTTCATGTCTCATTCCATAAAAAAATCTCCTTCGATCAACCAAACAAATTCTAGCATTCGTACAAACCTCAACTTTAGGAACATCCTCTAATGGAAACAAGGTATGTTTCATCCCATTAGCGACAAAGGTGTATGTGTTCTTCTTTCCATCATGAATAGCCTATCTATCATATTTCCAAGCCCTTCCCAACAAAAATATGGCATGCATCCATAGGCATGATATCACACAAATTTTCATCATGGTAATTTCCTATCTTCAATTTCACCAAACATTGTTCACTTAGCAGTATCTTATGCTAATCTTAAATCCATGCTATTTGATAGGACTTCGGGTGTTTCAATATTTCCAACTTCAATTTGGTCACCATTTCTTCAGAAACCAGGTTCTCGGAGCTTCCACTATCAACAATCACTCTACAACATTTACCAACTACCTTGCATCTAGTTCAGAACAAATTATTTCTCTAGAATGGTTCTTGTTCCATATCACTTTGACACAATACTCTTTTGTTCACCAACACTTCTAGCTCTTCTAATTTATTAGATGATCTGGCATGATCCTCCTTAGCAAAGGTTTTTCTTCTACTATTCTTTGTCTTTCTACTTGTCTCTCACTGATTACATTCAAATGCTCTATGCCCTTCTCCACCACAATTAAAACAAGTTCCCCTAAATACTCTTTTCTCCTGTCCTATATCATCTTTTCTATAACCCTCATTCTGGTAACCACCATATCCTCCTCTCTGGTAGGAGTTTCCATCATCTCTATGGTATGGGTTATCATTCTTACTAACTTCCTTAACTTTATTCTGATATGCAAAAGATCCTCTTCCTCCTTTGGTAAAAGTTCTTCCTTTTTGAAATTTTCCGCCTCTTCCTCTCTATCTCTACTCATGTCTTTTATTCAATTTATCTTATGCTTTTAGGGCACATTGATATGCCTCTTCTACACTCAACATAGTGATCAAACTGATCTCATCCTATATAGATGGCTTCAAGCTTGTAGAACTCCTCAGTATACTCTATCACACTTAACTCCTTTTGCTTCAAATTCTGCAACTTCTAAAACAAACTGATCTGATAGTCTATGGGAATAAACTTCATCTTTAACTTATTCACCATCTGATCCCATGATTTTATCTTCTTCTTTCCTCTTCTTTGTCTATCTATCTACAAATGTTCCCACAAAAGGGTTGCATGTCCTTTCAACTTTGTACAAGCAAATTTCACCTTCTTTTCTTCGGCAATACCTTCAAAATAAAAATACTTCATCTCCATTATCCAATCAAGTAATTCATCTGAATCCAACTTACCATTATAATTTGGTCGATTGAAATATGTTTAGTATTTACTCTGTATAGGGCTCTTATAAACCTCTCTTCTCCTTGATCAAGACTAGGTTGATTTTCTCTTTCCCCTTCTTCTTGTTCTTCTACCTGTTCATCACTCACAACATCAACTGGTCGACCTCTCCTTTGGGCCGTTTCGATTGCTTCTAATCTAGCAACAATTCCCTTCAACATCTCCATTATAGTTGGGTTTGCATTTTTACATGCTCCATTTCCTCTACCATTTCTTCTTCCCACCATCTTTACACAAGTCCTTAGTTTTCCAGCCCACAACAAATCTTCAACATGACTCTGCAAATTCTAATGATCTCTCACAGAATGAATCTTGATCTAATACCAATTTGGTGCAATCATGGTAGGAGGGTCCTCAAAGATAACAGTCTAGACCATGCAACAAGAGTTACAATCAAACAACAACATCTGGGTTCATAGATTGGGCTCATAGACCAAACACAACATGTTCAAAATAAATTATCCCTATATGATCCTTAATGTGAGCTGAAATATTACATATCAAATACTATATTCATCTACCTATGATCCTAATGATCGGTTACAATGATTTATATCCCATCTAGAGATCTAGAATCCTCTACATTAGCCACAAATCATCACAATCTCCGATGAAGGAAATGTAACATGTGCGTGAAATAGGTTAGCCTTAAATTTGAATTTCTCCTCAACATGTGCATAGGATGAAGTGTGGACCTAAATTAAGGTCAAGGGAACTCCACAGAATAATTCAGAACATGCCATAAGGATCCACAAGTTATGGGATGGATCCACAAGAGACAAAACTATCCCTTAGGCTCAAAACTACTTAGATGCTCTATCCAAAAGCGATAACTTTATGGGAAAAGACCCAATCATTCTAAAATCTTCGAATAAGGGAAAAAAATGAACATTTCCACGATGAAACATAGATCCGCAGGGTCCAGTGAGAAAAATATGGTGAAATATTGAATCTTCCAACTTGAATTGAACAAGAACAAAACTAAAATGAAAATATTTTTGGTTGATGCAAGATTGCAAAGAACCAAGGATGCTCCTACATCATACTTGAACTTTCCTCAAATACCCACACTTATATCCAAGTGGAAGTCACTTGTCTTTAGTGTGTTCCTAGTTGGGTCATTCCCTAGGCTAATTACTTTTTCCCACTAGGTAGGCCCTCTAAAGATAAAAAAAATGAGTAAGTACATTTGTAGTTCGATCAATATTTGTTGAGAAACAAAGAGAGAACACGCGTGATATACTCCACTCACACTCACAAGATTTTGTTCAATTTTAAGAATCTAAATTAATGTGTGGAGGTAATCACTTATACAACTTAATATCACAAAAATCCTTTTGATTATCAATATCATTGTGAGGCGCAAGAGAAGCACATATATCTTTTAGATGATATTACTTTGGAGAAGAGATTACAATACATAAATGCACATGTTCATTTTAATCCTTCAAAGCAAGGTTTGGATTCTTTCTTAAGCACCAAAAGGAAATGTGAGATTTTCTTGTTCAATTGTTAAGCCTTAAACAAAATCTAGTAAGTTGCCTAAGGTTCTTTTTAATCCCTTTGTTTTGTTCTTTTTAAAACCCAAATGAAATTAGTGAGTCCTAAAAAGCATGAAGATGACAAAGTCCTTAGAAAAGGGATACAATTTTTCCCCCAAGTGTTTAAAAACACTTGATACAATGGGATGATGGTTCCATAGAGAAGCCTTCATCTTTGTTCCCTCCCTTCCCTTTTGATCAATCCAACCTACAAAAACTGGTTAAAACTACAAAAATAGAGGCCAAAAACTAGTTAGTAGTTAAAACCAACCAAAATGAAAAGGCACATGTTGAAATTAATTAAAAAAATTTCCCTTACCTAACTCCAATGACGTAGTCTATAGAGGAAACATAGCTTAGAAAAGTTAGTGGTGCTATATGGCAACACTGAGATTAATAGCAACACTCTGTGACAAAACTAGTGAGCGCGATTGTGGCACTATTTCGACCAAGCGGTGTTGTTTTGAGTTTAGGTAACCGGTCAACAAGGAAATGGCCAAGTGTCACACTTTGGAATTCAAATATTTGGGTGAGAATGGCTTAGCACTACGGTTTGGAGTTTGATAGCAGTCCTAAATGGTGCCATTGGACTGATAGTGACACAGTTTCTCTTTTAGCGCTATACTTTTCTTGTAGACACAAAAACTTCAAAAACCATAAAATTTCTCAAAAAAATGTGTTAGAGTCTTCAATCCAGCCCTCCATCTAGCACCAAAATGTGAATGGTGATCCTATACTTGCACAAACACATAATTAGTCCATTATGCAAGTTAAATAACATTCCCCATGGAATTCATTTGAAATGCACAAAACAAGAAATAGAATGTAGAACACAAATAAAAGCTTTCAAATCCTATTTAATTGCAAACAAACTCTCAATCCTAGGGGGAATTGGTGCCATTTTGATGTGGAAAATGGCCCTTTCCCAATCCCTTGTAAGCTTGAATGATGATTTTATGAAGATTTGATGCTTCCTTGGTGAAATTCCTGCATAACCTAGCTATGAAAATGTGAAAATGGATGAACAATGGATGAGAAAATTCAAAATCTCAAGATAATGTCTTTTCATGAAGTTGTGGATCCAAAATCCAAATGAAAGCCTCTTATTTATAGATGAAAATGATGGTGAATGATGCAAAATAGATGAATGTGGGACAAAAGACCAACTAATAGCATAAAGCCACTTGTCAACATGTGAGTGGACAAAGGTGGAGCACATTTTGGTCATTGTGCAATTAAATACAATTAGGTGGAATTTCAAAAAGGATGAAATGACAAGTTGGAGGGAGAAGAAAATGAAGTTAATGTCACTTGGCTCAAGGAAAAGGACATGTAAGAAACTTAAATTCCTTGTTCAATTTACAAGCCCTTTTCGATGCATTTTTGAAAGTAAATAGATATTTAATAAATCAGTTGAAATTATTTTCATGAGCAAGTTGCCTCCAATCAGGATATGCAATTAGCTGAAAACATAATCTCACAAACCTGGGGAGAGCACTTAAAATACTATGTTTCTTCTTGTCATCCAATAATAGGTTTGGTTTAGTGGAAAGAGTTAACAAGTATCCCTATATCAAATACACAGAAAGCTATTCTTTCAGAGATTTTGAAGAATAGAAAGGTTTATCTTTCCAACTCTCTAGATAAGCTATTGTGGGCCCCATCTAAGAGTAGTATATATAGAATAAAACAAGGGTACAAATCAATCATTTCTCAAGCCTCCCAATTTCAATCTCATAGAGCTTTTTCCTTTTGTTATATTTAGCTCAATTACCAAAGGCGGGTAGTTTTTCATGGTTATCCTTGAAAAAAAGGATACTTAAAAGTGATCGGTTAGAGAAGTTTGGAATAACAAGAGCCTTTAGATGTGTTTTGTGTAAGGAGGAAGATGAAATAGTTGACCACCCTTTGGTGTCTTGTAAAGTGGTCAATGAAGTATAGAGTTTCATTATAGGGAAATTGAAAGTGTCCTTTCCTTTACCAAACTCTCTTTGGGAGATGTTCACTAGTTGGCTAATTCTCCATAAGTCGGCCCTATTTTCTTGTATATTATTAGTTACCCCAACACTGGTGATATGGTCAATTTGGCTAGAGAGAAACAAATGTATTTTTAGAAGTCCAACTGCTTCAATTGGCAGAATTAAACTAAAGCTTGAGAAGGTAGTTTTAGAAGTCTGTAATTCTTATGTTGCCAATTTCAAGACAACTTCCTCAATATATTCCAATTGGGATAACTTCATTTTAAACAATTGGAAAAACATTGTCCTTCCTTTACATGGAACTCCAATGTATCCATATTCATCTAAAGTGGATAGAAATGAGGTGAAATGGTTACCGCCAAGCCCATCTTTGTTCAAAATTAATTTTTATGAAGCATCATGGGGAAACCCTAGTACTTCAAGTGCAGGGTGTTGTATAAGAGATTTCAGGGGCTTATTGGTAGGAGAAAAGGCAGTTAATTTTACTTCTTGCATAAATAACATGACAAAAGTTCATGCTTTATTAGCAGGTGTATCCTTGGAAAAAGATCTTAATATTAAAAAACTTCATGTGGAAGGTGATTCACTTTTGATAATTAATGCATGTAAGTCCAAGAGAATCTATAATTGGAGAATAAAATATTTTTTTCATAAAATTTGGGATCTACTAGCATCCTTTGAAGATATTTGCCTCTCCCATACTTCTAGAGAGGGTAACATTCTAGCAGACAACCTAGCTTATTTGGTTTGTGACCATCAGGATATAATTATCATTAAAGATAGTGAGGATTTGGCTCATTTCCCTCATCTTCAAAAGATAGGTAAAGCAGAGCAATTTATTTCAATTTAATTGTTTGGGTGAATCACATGGTTGAAAGGTTTCATTGCTAAATATTGTTTGGGTGAATCACATGGTTGAAATGTCTCATTGTTAAATATAATGACACTTTCTAGTGGAGAAGTGACTTATCTGGTTTGAAATGTTCCATCAAAGTTAACGTAAGCTAGAGATTAATGTATAATGATTTTAAACCTTTCATCTCCTAATTCAAGATGTTAGCTCCTCTACTAGGCATCTTCAACATGTGTTACAATTTCAAACATGTGTCATGCAAGTTGTTGGAGTAATGATTTGTGGTGTGCTTAGCTAGGACTGTGACAATGTTGGAAGGACTTCATTCGTTCCCTTGCTGATGCTAGAAATTGAGTGAAGATTTCAAGCTGATTACTTCAAGATTATATATTATTTTGCCTAACATTTAATTTTTGTTGCAGGTACATGATAATTAAAGTGTGAAGTGCCTCATTTTGTGCCAAATATCCGATTAGCTGATTCACATGAGACAAAATTCATGGAGAGTCAGTTTTTAATGTTTTTTCTTATGCATTCTCTTTCATCATTATGCCACTTGAAGTCATTTGAGTGTGCAGCCTGTAAGAGGAGTCACATAATGAAATTTTCCTCATTTAGAGTTTGCAAAGTGAAGGTGTTTTGTTAAGTCTTTTGCATGCATTCTGGTTAATTGGTTTCTGCCAGTTCAGATAGGTGTGTGATGGCATTCCACCTATGGAATTACCGAGTGTTTATCCCAGTAAAGTCATGGGAGAGGCCTTTTGAAGGATATTTGACTCAAGATTCTCTAAAGCTTATGTTTAAAATCAACAGTCAAAGGGTTGAAGATTTTATTCGTACACTGCTAGGAACTGATGTTACCAATCCAAGGGCTCATCGTTTGCTTTTCCCATCATAGGTGATCTCAATATTTATGTCTAATGCTATGGACTTAGTTTAGTCTCTAATAGAAATTGAGGAATTGGTCAAGAAATATGTTCATTCCCATTATGTGCTTGACAATTATGTTCTAAAACCCATACAAGCATACAATTTATTTTTAGGACATGGATATATTGCCAGTATTTTTCCTAGAGGCTTTGTGCAACATAGATAGGGGTTTGAAGAAATTTATGTTTCTCTCAGGCTAGCTATTTAGTATAATAATGAAAATATTCTTCTAAGGGTGTAGAGAAAGACTAGACACTGGTTGTGCATAGTTATGGAGGTCAACATAAGAGAAGTTTTATGCACTTAACTATTTACAAGTGCATGTTCCACCAGTTTCAGTTTCTACATTACAATTGGGTTTGCAGCTTCGAGTTCCTTCACTAGCTTGGGAAACCCAGCTTCGAGCTCCTTCACCGGCACAGGTTTTTCAACAACCCCAAGCTTCTTGCAATGGTAGGACTCTAGGTTGTGTGCCAGTTAACCTTAATGTTTCAAGTGTTAGGATGGGTTGTCCTTTGCAGTCATTTAATTTCCCTGCTATTCAAAGAAATATGTTTGAACGAGGTCTTCAGTTAACGAAGAAGCTGGATTTTCAAGATGAAAATTCATTTCATGGTGGTATTATGGTAGAATAGTTTGAAGAAGTTTAAGGGTTTGCTAGTTTTGTTTTGATAAGGGTGTATGAATCAGTAGTTTAAATTATATGTATGGGTTTCTAGTACTAGATATAAGGATTTTGAAATAGATGTATGAATGCTTCTAGTATCAGTTATAAGGGAGTTGATTAAAGTAGTTGATTTGGACATCTTAAGCTGAATTTTGAATACTATTAGCATATCTACATATAGTTGTTGATAAGGGGTTATCTGAACTTATGTAAAATATTATTTTATAATATATATACGCCTCCATTCCTTTTGCCTAAAAAGAAAAGATTAGGATTAATCAAGATTTGATTAATTAAGAGGGAGATTAGTTGATTTGACCATTTGATTTATATTTTTGAATTGAAATAAATCAAAATGAGAGAAAAATAATTTAGACTTAATTAAATAAAGATTCGATTTATTTAATTAAAGAAGATGGTGTTAGATTAAATCAAATAAGGATTAATTCATTTAATTTAATAGAATGACTTTAGAGACTTAATTAAATAGAATGAATTATTTAATTAAAAGAGGGACTGTAGGATTAATTAAACAAAATGATTTATTTAATTAATAAGAGATGATGATTTAATCAGAGAAATTTTGATTTATTTAATTAAGGGGTGAAATGTGATGAATTTAATCAAATAAAGATTATTCAATTAAACGACTAGCAAAGGAGATGGTTCAGGACGAAGCGGTGTTAGTAAAATCAGGATCAAGTGTATAGGACCAATCAATATATTTTTCATGTCTACAAACTCTAATCAAGAACCCTAACCCTCACTATAACTCTCTGCATATTTTATTTTCTTTATAATTAATAATAAAATATTGCAAATAAAATTACTAATAAATATTTTTTGTGGAATAAATATTTTCTTTTGTGGTATCATCATATGAACACCAAAGTTTCTTCTAAATTGAATGCACAACTCCTCAAAGGGCCCAACTATGTAGTGTAGAAGATAAATATGCATACAATTCTCAAATATATACTAAGCTACTTACAATTTTACATACTCTACATTTAATAGAGGAAAATAATGATATTACAAATAGTTTACAAGTATGATTATATAAATTTAGTTAAATTATAATAGAAGGGATAAAGATTGAGATAAAAAAATAAAGAGATAGAGATGAATAAATATAGAGATAGAGAGATAAAGAGGAATAGAGATATAGATGGAGAGAAAGATTGAAAGAGAAAGGAATAGAAAAAAGAGAGATAATACAAGAGAGCTAGAAATATAAGAGAAAGAAAGGGAAAGAGAGATAGAGAAAAGAAAAATTAACTTTTGATTACTTGTTTCATGCCAAATATCCAAGAATGGTGTGTGTCCTTGGGGAGTTATGCTCAAGGTAGCACGAGGTTTGATATAGACAAACAAAATTATAGAGAGAGAAATACATAAAAGAGAGAGGGAGATAGAGATAAGATATAGAGAGAGAAAGACATAAAATGGAGAGGGAGATATAGATAAGATATAGAGAGGTGGATAGAGAAAAAATAAACTGAACTCCTATAATCAATATACTATTACAAATATATAATTTTGTCTAATCAAAAATTATATTTAAAATATATATTTATTGAGTGAATGCTAATTGAGACCTTTATTACATAAAAAACATCATTTTATAAATGACCTACCAATTGACCTCATGTACTACACATATGTCTAAAAGAATATACCAATTTTTTCTCTAATTGACCTTTCATACCTCTTCGGCATACCTATTGCACACCAAGGTGAAATTGATAGTAATAATTTATATATATATATATATATATATATATATATATATATATATATATATATATATTTAACATGTCAAAATGTGCTCATTATTAAAATCTTGGCAATAATTTTCATTTTAATGGAAACATACTCTAAAACCTTGTCAAGAACTTATTTTCAATCGTAGCCCGCCAAAATGAAGAAGTGAGTCAAAACCTTATTTTCAGGAATACCCCGCTAAAATGGAGAAGTGAATGACGAAACCTTATTTTCAAGGTATCCCACCAAAATGGAGAAGTGAAAGTGTGATGTCTGATTTTGGATTGCAACCTTTGCCCATTTTTCTGCATCAGACATGATTTGTGTAGAATCTTATGGTAAGTCACTTTCCATGGTTTCAATTAATTTTACTTTTCAAATCTGTATACAGTTAGGCCATATGATCCATTATTTTTTATCTTCCCTTCTACACTTCAAGCTTGGTTATCCTGCAGATGGAACATGTTCATCATGCTTTTCAAGTTTCTATAATGAATCTGGTCTTCATTTGCTTCTACTTGTCCACATGCTTATTTTATCTGTCCTTACATTTTTATTCAATCTTTATGATAGAATACTCACAACACAGTAGTCCCTACCACATTCAAAATCCCAATGAAGTTGTAAGCAGTAGTAGAATATACTTACATCATAGCAATAACTTAACTGTCAATACAAATTTGCATAAGTGGGAACTAAATGTAGACCCCAATAATGTATACAACACCACAAGCAATAAGTAGGTAGCTTTCAATGTCCTAAAAAAGAGACAATATTTGTTTCTCCCCTTTAGCATTAGATAGAGCTTTCGTCATTACAACAACATTGCATGTAGAAAACATAAAAATTTAAAATAAATTCACTATTGTTTACAAATATTGTGGTGCAGGATCATGCATCTAGATCATCACTATTTGGGATGAAATTGTATTTTGACATTTTGTTTAAAAACAAGCAAATATTTCCCCCTCAGACTCATCTTCAGTTTGTTGACGATACTGCCTTGATGGGTAGGGCAAGGGTTGAGGAGGCTTTGAACTGGAGCAATGTTTTGGACAGCTACTTGGCGGCCTCTGGGTAGCGCATTAATGAGGGGAAGTCTCTCATTTACCTCTTTCATACTCCTAAGAGTATCCAAAGGAGATTAGCAGGTATTCTTCATTTCCAGATCGGTTCGCTTCCTTTTCTCTATCTTGGAATCCCTCTTGCCATTCGTTCTCTCCCAAAAAGGTTTTGGCAAGAGACTCTTGACAAGTTTTGAAGTTTGGTCAGCCATTGGACTTGTAGGTGGCTTTCTTCAGTTGGAAGAGTGACTCTTCTTAAGTCTGTGATCCAAGCCCTTCCTCTTTATAAGTGCTTTGTTCTTTCTACTCCTTCAAGTTTTATTCAAGATTTCGAGAGACTATCTCGTCAGTTCCTATAGTCTGGTAACCTTCTTCATAGAAAGTGGAGCTTGGTGAAATGGGATGTTGTTTGTAAGCCAAAGCATGAAGGAGGTCTTGGTTTACGACGAACTGATTTGAATGGGCAGGCCTTGGCTGCTAAGCTGTATTGGCATTGGTGTTCACAACAGCATATGTGGTGGGCTAAAATTGTTACCCTCAAATATTTGGGCGTGGTGGAAAGCACGAAGGTTGTCAGATTCTGTCTGGAGGGGAAAGGTTCTATGATCTGGAGTACCCTTAAACGGGGTGCCAAGCTTGTGAAGCAAGGCCTTTTTTGGATTTGTAATGGGGGTCAGGAAGCTCTCTTCTGGCATGACTCTTGGGATGGTCATCCCCCTATTTTGTCTTCTCATCCCCACCTTCAGGACTTGTGCCAGATTTTTGAGGAGGCGGGTTGGTGTCATGTGGCTGACTTAAAATCTCAACATTCTTTGAGTTAGATTACTATATCCAGGTGGAAGGACCCTCAGGATTGGCCTCCTGGGGGGTTTTGGAGGATCGTCAAATGCTTGCTAAAATTCTTTCTGATTGCACCTGCAACTCTCTTCTTGAGAGGGATGTTCTTGTTTGGGGTCCAGATTTGCGGGGTAAATTTTTAGTTGCCTCTAGTTATCAGGTTTTGGATAAACATGCCTTTGGGAGCTCTGAGGTTCCTTGGTGGAAGCATGTTTGGAATAAATTTGCATGGCCTAAGTGTAATTTTTTCTCTTGGCTTGTTGTCCAAGGTAAGTGTCTTACCTGGGACAATCTTTGGAAATGGGGGTTCCAGGGCCCTTCCATGTGTGTTTCGTGTGGTCAGCATGAAGAATGCCTCTCACATCTCTTTTTTTAGTGTTCCTTTGCTATGAACATCTGGCATCACTGGTGGAATCTCTAGAGTTTACCGTGTTGCCATGTCTCTGCCTTGGATGATTTCTGGAGGAGACAGGGATCATCTCCTACCAAAACCTCTTTTCTTAAAATTGCTTGGAGCATTGGCCCTAGTTTGATTGTTTGGCATCTCTGGTTGGAGCGCAATAGACAGATTTTCTTGGATAAAAAATTGGTCTTAGAGCAACTTTGGAGGCAGATTCTTGGGGCTCTGTAGGAGTCTTTGTTTGCAAAGTGTGATTTGTCTGTGCCAGTTGATCCTGGGGACTTGCATGTTGTTAATTCCTTGGGTCTTGTTGCTGGGGATAGGATAAATTTGGGTAGTGTGCATCATAGGTGTGGGCGTGAGCGGGTGGTTCATGATGGCTCCTAGTGTCCGCTTGCTCTTGGGGAGCTAAAAATCAATACGGATGGGTCTTCTAGGGGTAATCCTGGGCATGCTGGAGTTGGTGGTATTGGTAGAGACAGCTTGGGAGTGGTGGTGTTTTTCTTTTCCATGTATCGTGGTTTGCATACCAATAATCTTATGGAGGCTAGTGCTATCCTTATCGCGATTAAGCGTACAGTTGGCCTTGGGTGGCGGTGGATTGTTTGTGAGTCCTACTCGGCATGAAGGAAGCGTGGCTGCTGCATGCTTGAGTGATGGCGAACTGGCAGCTTTGCTGTGGCTAAGGCGATGCCATTTCTATGTGCTCTTCTCTGGAGTCCATTGTTTTTCACCATATTCTGCAGGAGTGGAATAGGGTGGCTGATGGTTTGGCTAGATGGGCGTCGGAGAGGACGAATTCTTGGTATGTGGATGATTGGGGCAATCTTCCTAATGAAATGGCCCCTGTTCTTGAGGAGTGGGTTGCAGAGGATATGAGATGCTTCTTGGGTGTGAATTAATTCTTGTTTTGTTGGGCCCCTTCTGGCTTCTTTCTTCTAACTTTGTAATGTTTTTCTGATTCAATAAAGTTTTTACCCTCTTTTTATTAAAAACAAGCAAATATTAAACATCAAATACAAAATTTTGATGTAAAACAAAAAGAACTATTGGGATATCAAAATGGGAAAGAAAATATATTATATAGCATACATTTTGAATGCAAGAAAGGTACTCAAAAATTTAATAGGAGGGGAATGTCTCTCATAATATTAATTGGACCATATGTGATCAACATTCTCTAGCCTTTGATGAATTAGATAATCAAAATGAGATTCATGGAAACTTCAAGTAAGGAAGTATAACCATTCATAGAAAAAAAAGATAAAGTAATCTTTGGTAGCTTCGAGGGAAGACAATGATTATGGGCATGAGTTGGTTGAGGATAAGAAAATGCAAAATCATAAGCCATTCTATGAAGAGAAAGGAAGAAAACCAAGACTGGTTATTCTCGAGGACAATAATCAAGAATTGGGACAATTTATCTATGCTCCCAAAAATGGGTTTGAACTAAGAAACGTAGGTTTTAAACTTTTGTGCATATAGAAAATTATTAAATTTTAACTATCATTCAATGAAATCCAATTCCATGTTAATCAATTTTCTACAAGTAGGACATGTTATATTTAGATATATTGTAAAACTAAAGACAATATTTAATAAACAACAACAATTTCCTTTACTTAGAATATCAAATATACATCAAAAAATATTTTAACACCCCAAATAGGGACTGATTGAACATAAATCGATTCCAATGGGAGCTCATGGTAATTGAAAAAAAGACCAAATAGTTATAGACAAATGTTGAAATGGTTGCTGGATAATGGACACTAGTTTTTAATTTTCATAATTAGTTTTGCTGATTTGGCAGGCTGTTTATTGCAGGTCAGATACACACCAAAATTTTCAATTTCTTGTTGAAAAACTTTCAGAATGTGACTACCCCTACAAGACAACATCTAGAAATGAAACTCAAAAATAATAGATGTTGATTCAGGGTATACTCTGCTCTAGCATCTATTTTTAGGTGCATTGTTTGTTGATGCGCTCCAATTTTTATTGCTAGTTCAGTTAATTTCCCTTTATTTTTGTGAGCATCTCTACCCTCCTACTTCAAAAATTTTGTAGCTTTAAATTACATCCTATGATGCAAT